>WWNC01000020.1:17617500-18265000 GCA_011125475.1 Melanerpes aurifrons | reverse complement strand
CCCCTGCTGCCCAGGCTCACCCCTGCTGCCCATGCCCACCCCTGCTGCCCAGGCTCACCCCTGCTGCCCATGCCCAACCCTGCTGCCCATGCCCACCCCTGCAGCCCATGCCCAACCCTGCTGCCCATGCCCACCCTGCAGCCCATGCCCAACCCTGCTGCCCAGGCTCACCCCTGCTGCCCATGCCCACCCCTGCTGCCCATGCCCACCCCTGCTGCCCAGGCTCACCCCTGCTGCCCATATCCACCCCTGCTGCCCATATCCACCCCTGCTGCCCATGCCCACCCCTGCTGCCCATGCCCACCCCTGCTGCCCATGCCCAACCCTGCTGCCCAGGCTCACCCCTGCTGCCCATGCCCACCCCTGCTGCCCATGCTCACCCCTGCAGCCCATGCCCAACCCTGCTGCCCAGGCTCACCCCTGCTGCCCATGCCCACCCCTGCAGCCCAGGCTCACCCCTGCTGCCCATATCCACCCCTGCTGCCCATGCCCACCCCTGCTGCCCATGCCCAACCCTGCTGCCCAGGCTCACCCCTGCTGCCCATGCCCACCCCTGCTGCCCATGCTCACCCCTGCAGCCCATGCCCAACCCTGCTGCCCAGGCTCACCCCTGCAGCCCATGCCCAACCCTGCTGCCCAGGCTCACCCCTGCAGCCCATGCCCAACCCTGCTGCCCATGCCCACCCCTGCTGCCCATGCCCAACCCTGCTGCCCAGGCTCACCCCTGCTGCCCATGCCCACCCCTGCTGCCCATGCCCAACCCTGCAGCCCATGCCCACCCCTGCTGCCCATGCCCAACCCTGCAGCCCAGGCTCACCCCTGCTGCCCAGGCTCACCCCTGCAGCCCATGCCCAACCCTGCTGCCCAGGCTCACCCCTGCTGCCCATGCCCACCCCTGCTGCCCATGCTCACCCCTGCAGCCCATGCCCAACCCTGCAGCCCAGGCTCACCCCTGCTGCCCAGGCTCACCCCTGCAGCCCATGCCCAACCCTGCTGCCCAGGCTCACCCCTGCAGCCCAGGCTCACCCCTGCTGCCCATGCCCACCCCTGCAGCCCAGGCTCACCCCTGCTGCCCATATCCACCCCTGCTGCCCATGCCCACCCCTGCTGCCCATGCCCACCCCTGCTGCCCATGCCCAACCCTGCTGCCCAGGCTCACCCCTGCTGCCCATGCCCACCCCTGCTGCCCATGCTCACCCCTGCAGCCCATGCCCAACCCTGCTGCCCAGGCTCACCCCTGCTGCCCATGCCCACCCCTGCTGCCCATGCTCACCCCTGCAGCCCATGCCCAACCCTGCTGCCCAGGCTCACCCCTGCTGCCCATGCCCACCCCTGCTGCCCATGCCCAACCCTGCAGCCCATGCCCACCCCTGCTGCCCATGCCCAACCCTGCTGCCCAGGCTCACCCCTGCTGCCCATGCTCACCCCTGCTGCCCATGCCCACCCCTGCTGCCCATGCTCACCCCTGCTGCCCATGCCCACCCCTGCAGCCCATGCCCAACCCTGCTGCCCAGGCTCACCCCTGCTGCCCATGCCCAACCCTGCTGCCCAGGCTCACCCCTGCTGCCCAGGCTCACCCCTGCTGCCCATGCCCAACCCTGCTGCCCAGGCTCACCCCTGCTGCCCATGCTCACCCCTGCTGCCCATGCCCAACCCTGCTGCCCAGGCTCACCCCTGCTGCCCAGGCTCACCCCTGCTGCCCATGCCCACCCCTGCTGCCCAGGCTCACCCCTGCAGCCCATGCCCACCCCTGCAGCCCATGCCCACCCCTGCAGCCCATGCCCAACCCTGCTGCCCAGGCTCACCCCTGCTGCCCATGCCCAACCCTGCTGCCCAGGCTCACCCCTGCTGCCCATGCCCACCCCTGCTGCCCAGGCTCACCCCTGCAGCCCATGCACACCCCTGCTGCCCATATCCACCCCTGCAGGCTAGGTTCAATCCTGCAGCCCATGCCCACCGCTGCAGCCCATGCCCACCAGCCCAGCAGTGTCTGTCAGGGACCCACTCAGCAGGAAGCAGGGAAGGGCTGGCACAGGAGGCCTTGCAGAGGCAGCTGCTGCTCGATTCCTGCTGCCCCCCCTCGGAGCTCCCCACAATCGCCCTGCCCCCTGCCAGCTCCCAGGTGCCCCGGCAGAAATGCCCCTGGCAGCCCCGCAGCAGGTCCCCCGGCCCCACACCCCCCAGGATCTGCCACCCCTCCAGATGAACCTCCCCCCAGGAGCAGGAACCTTCCTCCCGAGCCGGCCCGAAGGGAATCCACAGCAATTCAAGGCCATTAAAAGACTTTCCTGCTCCTTTCAAAGGAGGACAAAGGGGACAGCGGTGGCTGGCCAAGGCTGCTGGGCTGCCAGAGCTGCCACCTCCTGCCCCCGAGTCTCTCCTGGCTGCTTGCCCTACCACACCCTCAAAGACGAAGCTGCCCCCCTCACCCCCCCAAATTCCTGCCCCAGGCTTGTCGCTGAGAAAATGTCAAGCAGCTCTTGGCCAGCACAAGCACCACAATGAGCCTGCTCCAGGGCTGCACAAACACTCCAGCAGGGCAGCAAACTTCCCTCAGTGCCAGGAAGCTGCCTCCAAGCTTTGAAGTGTTCCCAGAAAACCTGTGCTGGACCTTTCACCCGGGGGAAAGGAAGCAGCTCAGCTGCAAGAGAGCTACTCAGGCCAGATGTGGAAATGGTTCTGCAGGCTCTGGGCAGCCCCAGGGGGGATTTTCAGGGTGCATTGTGGGTTTTTTTCCAAGCCAAAAGAGAAAACCCTTTTGGTGGTTTGGTTTTGGAAGGTGCTGTCTGGAGCAGCCCTGAGATGCCTGGGGCCAGCCCTCAGCCTGCATCCAGGACCACCGCCTGGCAGCGAGGGAGAGCTGGGCACAGACGGTGCCTCAGAGGCCACAGATGGCCACAGAGCCACTGGTTGTGCCTGGCACGACAGCTCCTGAGCAGCAGCAGCAGCAGGGCCAAGGGCATCCTGGCCTGCAGCAGGAAGAGTGTGGCCAGCAGGAGCAGGGAAGTCCTTGTGCCCTGTGCTCAGCACTGCTCAGGCCACCCCTTGAGTCCTGTGTCCAGCTCTGGGCTCCTCAGCTCAAGAAGGACATTGAGAGACTTGAAGGTGTCCAGAGAAGGGCAACAAAGCTGGGGAGGGGTCTGGGGCACAGCCCTGGGAGGAGAGGCTGAGGGAGCTGGGGTTGCTTAGCCTGCAGAAGAGGAGGCTCAGGGGAGACCTCATTGCTCTCTACAGCTCCCTGAGAGGAGGCTGAGGCCAGGTGGGGGTTGGGCTCTGCTCCCAGGCAGCCAGCAGCAGAACAAGAGGCCACAGTCTCAAGCTGTGCCAGGGGAGGTTCAGGCTGGAGGGGAGGAGAAAGTTCTTCCCAAAGAGAGTTGTTAGCCACTGGGATGTGCTGCCCAGGGAGGTGGTGGAGTCCCCATCCCTGGAGGTGTTCCAGAGGGGATTGGATGTGGCCCTTGGAGCCATGGGTTAGCTGTCAGGAGGTGTTAGGGATTGGGTCACAGGTTGGACTTGATGATCTCTGAGATCTTTTCCAGCCTGGTTGATTTCTAACTCCCTTCCCCTCCTCCCAGGCCAGACAAGGGCAGGAGGAAGAGTCTTAGAGATTCAGAGAATCACAGAATGATTTGGGTTGGAAGGGACCTTGAAAGACCATCCAGTTGCAGCCCCCCAGCCGTGGGCAGGGCCAGCCTGCTGAAGAGGCAAGTGTGGACTTGCCCTGGCTGTGCCCAGGGAGCTCAGTGAGGAAGGAGACCTCACCAGGGTTAAAGGAAGAGTCCTGAGAGGCTGGAGCAAGGCTCTGCTGGGTGGTACCCAATGACAGCAGCAGCAGCAGCAGCAATGGTGGAAGTTGAGGCAGAGGAAGTGCCATGGAAGCAGGAGGAAGAATTATTTCCCTGTGAGGGTGACAGAGCCCTGGAAGGGGCTGCCCAGGGCAGGCGTGGAGTCTCCCTCTCTGGAGATGTTCAGGACCTGCCTGGATGTGTTGCTGTGTCCTGCTCTAGGTGCTGCTGCTCTGGCAGGGGAGTTGGACTGGATGAGCTTTCGAGGTCCCTTCCAGCCCCTGAAACTCTGTAGTTCTGTGAGAGCCTCCTGGGCTGCTGCCCACAGCCAGGACAGGTGGAGGCCAGGCAGAGCCTCCCTCGCTGCCAGGCAGAGCCTCCCTCGCTGCCAGGCAGAGCCTCCCTCGCTGCCCGGCCAGCACCACCACGCAGCGCAGAGCCACCCTGTGCCAGCTGCCAGCCCCCTGCCAAGGGCTGGGGATGAGGATGGGTAGAGATGAAGGCCACAGCACCCTGTGCCCATCTCCTGCCCCACTTCCCGGCGGGGCTGTGGCAGGGCGAGGCGAGCAGAGGCCACGTGCTGCCGGCAGCTATTTTAGAGCCCTCGCTGCAGCTCTGCTCTTCTGGTGTCCTGTTCCCATAGAAACCAGGCTGCAAATGGCAGACACTGCTCTTCCCTGGGTTTTTTTCCCTCATCTAAAATCAGCATTCCTCCTCACCCACTGGCACAGGCACTGTGTCAGCCCTGCAGACCTTGCTGGGTGCCTCCTCCAGCCCCACGGTCCCGACGAGCACCAAGCGGCGCCCGGGATGGTGGCACCCAGCGAGGGTTAGGAGGGGATCTGCTGGGGAGCAGCCCCAAGGAGAAGCAGCTGGCAGTGCTGGGGGGCAGCAAGGGCTGCAGGGCACAGCAATCTGCCCTGGGGGCCAAGAAGGCCAAGGGGGTCCTGGGGGGCATTCAGCAGAGGCTGGCCAGCAGGGCCAGGGAGCTTCTCCTCCCCCTCTGCCCTGCCCTGAGGAGACCTCCCCTGCAATACTGCATCCAGCTCTGGGCTCCCCAGCTCAGGAGGGACAGGGATCTGCTGGGGAGAGGCCAAGGGAGGCTCCAAGGATGCTGCAGGGCCTGGAGCACTGCCTGGGGAGGAGAGGCTGAGAGCCCTGGGGGCTTAGTCTGGAGAGGAGAAGGCTGAGAGGGAGCTGCTCAATGTCTCTCAAGAGCTGAGGGCTGGGGGTCAGGAAGGAAGGGCCAGGGCCAGGCTCTGCTCACTGTGCCCTGGGCTAGGCCAAGGGGCAGTGGATGGAAACTGCAGCCCAGGAGGTTCCACCTCAGCAGGAGGAGGAACTTCTGCCCTGGGAGGCTCCCAGAGGCCTGGAGCAGGCTGCCCAGAGAGGTTGTGGAGTCTCCTGCTCTGGAGCCTTCCCAGCCCTGTCTGGATGTGTTCTGTGTGCCCTGTGCTGGGCTCTGTGCTCCTGCTCTGGCAGGGGGCTTGGACTCAATGATCTCTTTGGGTCCCTTCCAACCCCTGACATCCTGTGATCTATAGCTGAGTGCTCTGCATGCTGCAGCTGGAGCACAAAACTGCTCCCTGCAGGTCCCATGCTGGCAACTGGAAGCCCCCACGGCAGGAGGAAGAGTGAGGGATTCCTGCTGTGATTGCACACCCTGGAAGTCCCCTCTCTTCCAGCCACCTCCTGCAAGAAGCCACCAGGGCCGCTGGCCCCCAGACCAGCCACAGGTGTCCAGTGACACACAGCTCTCCCTGCTGGTATTTCCTTCCCTCCTGCTGTGGATGGAGCCAGGAGAGTCACAACACTGCCCATAAAAACCACTCCTGCGGTGCGGGAGGTTGTGCAAACAGCAATAAAACTTTGTGGGCACCAACGAGCTGGGTGGGGTGAGAGGGGCTGCTGGCACCCCCCTGCCAAACCAGCACCCCCCTGCTCCCCACTGGCTCGGCTTGCTCCCCAGGGAGGAACTTCGGGCTTCGAAACAGAGAAGCAAAGACAAACAGCACCGAGGCTGGGTCCTCTTTCCAGAGTTGGCTGGGGGGTGGGGGGAAGGGTTGGGGCTTCTGGCTGCTGCCCCAGAGCAAGGTGAGGAGGGAGCTGGTGGGTCTGGGGAGCTTGGCAGGCTCCTGGAGTATGTCCAGAGTGTGCCCCCACGCTCAGGCAGCAGCAGGAGAGGAGGGAAGAAGCTGCTGCATCAGAGCTGGTGCTTTGTGACCACCATCAGCGGCGAGGCCAGGGACAGCTAAAGAGCCAAGCCGGTGGCCTCCTGGATCTGGCAAAGGAACGAGGTCTGGAGCCCAGGGAGGACTTCTTGCCAGCCCCGGTGCAAGCCAGCCCCAGCTCTGTGCCACCCAGGACATGCAGTGAGCCCACGGCAAACCCATCCTCCGCGGGGGCTGCCCGTGCCGGGACCGTGTTTGCCGTGGGCTAAGCAGAGCAGAAGCAGCTCCCCGGAGCCGCGAGTGCGGCCGGGCTGTAGCTGCGGGAGCAGCCGGCGGGGCCCGATGGCGGCAGCCCCGCGGTGCGGCGCCTGCCAGCTGTCACCTGCTCGGTCACCGGCAGCCCCACCGAGCGGCGGGGAGGGGTGGCAAGGGCAGGGGCGGGTGGCAGCCGGGTCACCGCCAGCCCGCGGCCCTTCTCCCGGCTGTCGGGGGTTTCAAGGGGCTGGCAGGCCGTGCGGGCATCCGCGGCGGGGGCTGGCAGGGGCTGGCAGAGGCCGTGCAGGCCGTGCGGGCATCCGCGGCGGGGGCTGGCAGGGGTTGGCAGGGGCTGGCAGGCCGTGCGGGCGTCCCCGCCGGGGGCTGGCAGGGGTTGGCAGGGGCCGGCAGGCCGTGCGGGCGTCCCCGCCGGGGGCTGGCAGGGGTTGGCAGGGGCTGGCAGGCCGTGCGGGCATCCCCGGCGGGGGCTGGCAGGGGTGCGGAGCTACCTGCCGGGGATCCGGCCGTGCGGACGCCTCCTGCCCCCGCTGCATCTCACCCCCGGCCCATCATCCCGGGCCCGGGCCGCTCCTCCGGGGCTGGGGGACCCCTATTGGGCCCGGACCGGAGCGCGGCGCCTGCAGCGGGCGGAGCCGAGCGAAGGGCCCCGGCGGCTGCCGCAGCCCCGGGCGGGGCTCGCCCCGAACCGGCAGCCCAAGGGCCGCTGCCCCCCCGCGGAGGGCCTCGCCGATACTCACCCTCCGGTGCCGCTCCTCGATCAGCCGCTGACCGGGCCGGGAGGCTCCGGCTGCGGTCCCGGTCCCGGCTCCGGCTCGGTCCCGCGGCCCCGCCCCGCCCCGCCCCGCAGCGGGACCCGCCCCGCACGCGCAGGCGCCGCGCGCCGGGAGGGGCCCAGGGCAGGGAGGGGGGAGGGGGGAGGGGGGAGCGCGTGCGTCACCGGCTGGGAGTGACAGAGGCAGGGTCAGGGACGGGGACAGGGAGACAGAGCGACAGTGACAGAGGCAGGGTCAGGGACGGGGACAGAGAGACAGAGCGACAGTGACAGTGAGACAGCGACAGAGGCAGGGACGGGGACAGAGAGACAGAGCGACAGTGACAGAGGCAGGGACGGGGACGGGGACAGAGCCAGGGTGACAGTGACAGAGGCAGGGTCAGGGACGGGGACAGAGAGACAGAGCGACAGTGACAGAGGCAGGGTCAGGGACGGGGACAGGGGACAGACAGAGACAGAGCCAGACAGTGAGGCAGTGGGACACAGAGAGACAGAGCGACAGTGACAGACAGGGACAGAGGCAGGGACAGGGGACAGAGAGACAGAGCGACAGTGACAGAGGCAGGGACGGGGACGGGGACAGAGCCAGGGTGACAGTGACAGAGGCAGGGTCAGGGACGGGGACAGAGAGACAGAGCGACAGTGACAGAGGCAGGGTCAGGGACGGGGACAGAGAGACAGAGCGACAGTGACAGTGAGACAGCGACAGAGGCAGGGACGGGGACAGAGAGACAGAGCGACAGTGACAGTGAGACAGCGACAGAGGCAGGGACGGGGACAGAGAGACAGAGCGACAGTGACAGAGGCAGGGACGGGGACAGAGAGACAGAGCGACAGTGACAGAGGCAGGGTCAGGGACGGGGACAGAGAGACAGAGCGACAGTGACAGTGAGACAGCGACAGAGGCAGGGACGGGGACAGAGAGACAGAGCGACAGTGACAGTGAGACAGCGACAGAGGCAGGGACGGGGACAGAGAGACAGAGCGACAGTGACAGAGGCAGGGACGGGGACGGGGACAGAGCCAGGGTGACAGTGACAGAGGCAGGGTCAGGGACGGGGACAGAGAGACAGAGCGACAGTGACAGAGGCAGGGTCAGGGACGGGGACAGAGCCAGGGTGACAGTGACAGAGGCAGGGTCAGGGACGGGGACAGAGAGACAGAGCGACAGTGACAGAGGCAGGGACGGGGACGGGGACAGAGCCAGGGTGACAGTGACAGAGGCAGGGTCAGGGACGGGGACAGAGAGACAGAGCGACAGTGACAGAGGCAGGGACGGGGACGGGGACAGAGCCAGGGTGACAGTGACAGAGGCAGGGTCAGGGACGGGGACAGAGCGACAGTGACAGTGCCAGGGTGACAGTGTGACAGTGACAGAGGCAGGGTCAGGGACGGGGACAGAGAGACAGAGCGACAGTGACAGAGGCAGGGACGGGGACGGGGACAGAGCCAGGGTGACAGTGACAGAGGCAGGGTCAGGGACGGGGACAGAGAGACAGAGCGACAGTGACAGAGGCAGGGTCAGGGACGGGGACAGAGAGACAGAGCGACAGTGACAGAGGCAGGGACGGGGACGGGGACAGAGCCAGGGTGACAGTGACAGAGGCAGGGTCAGGGACGGGGACAGAGAGACAGAGCGACAGTGACAGAGGCAGGGTCAGGGACGGGGACAGAGAGACAGAGCGACAGTGACAGAGGCGGGGACGGGGACAGAGAGATAGAGCGACAGTGACAGAGGCAGGGTCAGGGACGGGGACAGAGCCAGGGTGACAGTGACAGAGGCAGGGTCAGGGACGGGGACAGAGAGACAGAGCGACAGTGACAGAGGCAGGGTCAGGGACGGGGACAGAGAGACAGAGCGACAGTGACAGTGAGACAGCGACAGAGGCAGGGTCAGGGACGGGGACAGAGAGACAGAGCGACAGTGACAGAGGCAGGGTCAGGGACGGGGACAGAGCCAGGGTGACAGTGACAGAGGCCAGGGTCAGGGGCAGGGTCAGGGACGGACACAGCCAGGGTGACAGTGACAGAGGCAGGGTCAGGGACGGGGACAGAGAGACAGAGCGACAGTGACAGAGGCAGGGACGGGGACGGGGACAGAGCCAGGGTGACAGTGACAGAGGCAGGGTCAGGGACGGGGACAGAGCGACAGTGACAGTGCCAGGATGACAGTGTGACAGTGACAGAGGCAGGGTCAGGGACGGGGACAGAGAGACAGAGCGACAGTGACAGAGGCAGGGACGGGGACGGGGACAGAGCCAGGGTGACAGTGACAGAGGCAGGGTCAGGGACGGGGACAGAGAGACAGAGCGACAGTGACAGAGGCAGGGTCAGGGACGGGGACAGAGAGACAGAGCGACAGTGACAGAGGCAGGGTCAGGGACGGGGACAGAGAGACAGAGCGACAGTGACAGAGGCAGGGTCAGGGACGGGGACAGAGAGACAGAGCGACAGTGACAGAGGCAGGGTCAGGGACGGGGACAGAGAGACAGAGCGACAGTGACAGAGGCAGGGTCAGGGACAGGGACAGAGCGACAGTGACAGTGCCAGGGTGACAGTGAGACAGTGACAGAGGCAGGGTCAGGGACAGGGACAGTGCCAGGGTGACAGTGAGACAGTGACAGAGGCAGGGACAGGGACAGAGCAACAGTGACAGTGCCAGGGTGACAGTGACAGTGCCAGGGTGACAGTGTGACAGTGACAGAGGCAGGGTCAGGGACAGGGACAGAGCCAGGGTGACAGTGAGGCAGTGACAGAGGCAGGGTCAGGGACAGGGACAGTGCCAGGGTGACAGTGAGACAGTGGCAGAGCCAGGGTCAGGGACAGGGACAGAGCAACAGTGACAGTGCCAGGGTGACAGTGACAGAGCCAGGGTGACAGTGTGACAGTGACAGAGGCAGGGTCAGGGACAGGGACAGTGCCAGGGTGACAGTGAGACAGTGGCAGAGCCAGGGTCAGGGACAGGGACAGAGCAACAGTGACAGTGCCAGGGTGACAGTGACAGAGCCAGGGTGACAGTGTGACAGTGACAGAGCCAGGGTCAGGGTGACAGTGCCAGGGTGACAGTGGGACAGTGACAGAGGCAGGGTCAGGGACAGGGACAGTGCCAGTTTGACAGTGTGACAGTGACAGAGCCAGGGTGAGGGACGGGGACAGGGACAGCGCCGGGACGAGGGACAGGTACATAGTGACAATGCCAGGGTGAGTGACAGGGACACTGACAGTGCTGGGATGAGTGAGAGTGACAGTGACAGACTGACAGTGCTGGGGTCAGGGACAGGGACATCACCGGGGTGAAGGACTGGGATAGTGCCTGGGTGACAGTGTGACAGTGACAGCGCCAGGGTGACAGTGTGACAGTGACAGAGCCAGGGTGAGGGACAGGGACATAGTGACAGTGACAGTGCCGGGGTGACAGTGTGACTGTGACAGTGCCAGGATGAGTGACAGGGACATTGACACAGCGACAGTGACAGGGACAGAGTGACAGTGACAGTGCCAGGGTGAGGGACAGTGCCAGACTGGGTGACAGTGTGACTGTGACAGTGCTGGGGTGAGTGACAGACTGGGTGACAATGTGAGTGCCAGTGCCAGGGTGACTGAGAAGGACACTGGCAGAGTGCCAGTGACAATGCTTAGGGTCAGGGACAGCACCAGTGTGACAGTGACAGGGACACTGACAGAGTGCCAGTGCCAGTGCCAGGGTGACTGACAGGGACAGTGCCGGGCTGAGTGACAGTCTGGGTAACAGTGTGACAGTGCCAGTGCCAGGGTGAGTGCCAGTGCCAGGGTGAGTGCCAGTGCCAGAGTGAGTGACAGAAACACTGAGAGAGTGCCAGTGGCAGTGCCAGGCTGAGTGCCAGTGCCAGGGTGAGTGCCAGTGCCAGGGTGAGTGACAGAAACACTGAGAGAGTGCCAGTGCCAGTGCCAGGGTGAGTGCCAGTGCCAGGGTGAGTGACAGTGACAGAGTGAGTGACAGAAACACTGAGAGAGTGCCAGTGCCAGTGCCAGGGTGAGTGCCAGTGCCAGGGTGAGTGCCAGTGCCAGAGTGAGTGACAGAAACACTGAGAGAGTGCCAGTGGCAGTGCCAGGCTGAGTGCCAGTGCCAGGGTGAGTGACAGTGACAGAGTGAGTGGCAGAGACACTGAGAGAGTGCCAGTGCCAGTGCCAGGGTGAGTGCCAGTGCCAGGGTGAGTGACAGTGACAGAGTGAGTGGCAGAGACACTGAGAGAGTGCCAGTGGCAGTGCCAGGCTGAGTGCCAGTGCCAGGGTGAGTGCCAGTGCCAGAGTGAGTGACAGAGACACTGAGAGAGTGCCAGTGGCAGTGCCAGGGTGAGTGCCAGTGCCAGGGTGAGTGCCAGTGCCAGAGTGAGTGACAGAAACACTGAGAGAGTGCCAGTGCCAGTGCTAGTGTGAGTGCCAGTGCCAGGGTGAGTGACAGTGCCAGAGTGAGTGACAGAGACACTGAGAGAGTGCCAGTGCCAGTGCTAGTGTGAGTGCCAGTGCCAGGGTGAGTGCCAGTGCCAGAGTGAGTGACAGAAACACTGAGAGAGTGCCAGTGGCAGTGCCAGGGTGAGTGCCAGTGCCAGGGTGAGTGCCAGTGCCAGAGTGAGTGACAGAGACACTGAGAGAGTGCCAGTGCCAGTGCCAGGGTGAGTGCCAGTGCCAGTGTGAGGGACAGTGCCAGTGACAGAGTGAGTGTGAGTGGCAGTGCCAGGATGAGTGACAGACTGACTGACAGTGCCAGTGCCAGGATGAATGACAGGGACACTGATAGAGTGCCAGTGCCAGTGCCAGGGTGAGTGACAGCGTGAGTGAGGGTGAGTGGTGTGTGTGAGAGGTGTGCCAGGGATCCATGTGTGTGCCAGGGGCCATGTGTGTGCCAGGGATCCCTGTGTGTGCCAGGGGCCATGTGTGTGCCAGGGATCCATGTGTGTGCCAGGGGCCATGTGTGTGCCAGGGATCCATGTGTGTGCCAGGGATCCCTGTGTGTGCCAGGGGCCATGTGTGTGCCAGGGATCCATGTGTGTGCCAGGGATCCCTGTGTGTGCCAGGGATCCATGTGTGTGCCAGGGGCCATGTGTGTGCCAGGGATCCCTGTGTGTGCCAGGGATCCATGTGTGTGCCAGGGATCCCTGTGTGTGCCAGGGGCCATGTGTGTGCCAGGGGCCATGTGTGTGCCAGGGGCCATGTGTGTGCCAGGGATCCATGTGTGTGCCAGGGGCCATGTGTGTGCCAGGGATCCCTGTGTGTGCCAGGGATCCATGTGTGTGCCAGGGGCCATGTGTGTGCCAGGGATCCATGTGTGTGCCAGGGGCCATGTGTGTGCCAGGGGCTATGTGTGTGCCAGGGATCCCTGTGTGTGCCAGGGGCCATGTGTGTGCCAGGGGCCATGTGTGTGCCAGGGGCTATGTGTGTGCCAGGGGCTATTTGTGTGCCAGGGGCTATGTGTGTGCCAGGGGCTATGTGTGTGCCAGGGATCCCTGTGTGTGCCAGGGGGCCATGTGTGTGCCAGGGGCCATGTGTGTGCCAGGGGCTATGTGTGTGCCAGGGATCCCTGTGTGTGCCAGGGGGCCATGTGTGTGCCAGGGATCCCTGTGTGTGCCAGGGGCCATGTGTGTGCCAGGGGCTATTTGTGTGCCAGGCATCCCTGTGTGTGTCAGGGATCCCTGTGTGTGCCAGGGGCCATGTGTGTGCCAGGGGCCATGTGTGTGCCAGGGGCTATGTGTGTGCCAGGGGCTATTTGTGTGCCAGGGGCTATGTGTGTGCCAGGGGCCATGTGTGTGCCAGGGATCCCTGTGTGTGTCAGGGATCCATGTGTGTGCCAGGGGCCATGTGTGTGCCAGGGATCCCTGTGTGTGCCAGGGCCACCTGTGCCCATGGGCTCCCAGCTGTGTTCCAATGGCTGCTGTGCTGAGGGCTGCCTGATGCCCGGTGCAGGGCTCGTGCCAGCGTGTCTGTCCGTCTCTCTGTCCATCCCAGCGCTGCACACCATGGCCTTTTGGGTGCCCACTCCAGCTCTGTGCCAGTGCCAGCCGGGCAGTGTGTGTGGGAACGCTGCCCTCCCTGCCCGCTCCCTCTGGGCAGCCTGCGTGGGAGCCCCACACTTGTGCCCACTCTGCCTGCTGCTGAGTGCCACCTTCCAGATAAGGATGAAAGTGCCCCCAGAGGAGCTCGGCGGCCTCCAGCCCTGCCCAGCCCTTGCCCGCTCCTGCTGCCAGCTGCCAAGTTGGCAGGCAGCAGGGCTGGAGGAGCCAGGCTGGCTGCTGCTGCCAGGAGCACCAGCGTGGGGAATGCTTGCAGAAGCAGAGGGTGGAGACGAGGGACTGGCACAAGGGCAGCCAGGACTTGGCAGGGATCTGCTGCATGGCAGGGGGCACGATGTGCCCCTCAGGCAGCTGCTCGAGGTGCCACGGGGACCCTCTCCATACCCAGGGGACAGCAGGCCAAGGGGAAGGGCAGCCCCAAGCCTCTGCCTGCCTCCACAGGCCAGAGAGCAGCAGCTGTTCTTGGGGGGTCTGCATCTCGCTGCATGCTGCAGTGCCCAGCGGGGAGGTGGTGCTCTGCTGCCACCTTCTCATCTGGGGGGGTAGACATCTGCTGTGCCCCAGAGAGGAGAGAGAGCAAGAGCCAGGGCAAGGGCAGGCTGCAACACCAGCCATGGAGAGAGGGATGGATGGAGGGAGGGATGGGTGGATGGGTGGATGGAGGGAGGGAGGGAGGGAGAGAGGGATGGAGGGAGGATGGATGGATGGATGGATGGATGGATGGATGGATGGATGGATGGATGGATGGATGGAGAGAGGGAGGATAGATGGAGGGAGGGATGGAGGGATGGAGGGAGGATGGAGGGATAGAGGGATGGAGGGAGGGAGGGTTGGATGGATGGAGAGAGGGATGGATGGAGGGATGGAATGGTGGGATGGAGGAATGGATGGATGCATGGGTGGATGGATGGATGGATGGCCTCTACCAGACCCTGACCACTCTGGCACCAAAGACGTTTGGCCTCCTCTCCAACCTCACCCTCCCCTGGCACAGTTTCAGGCCATTGCCTCTCCTTCTCTCCCCTGAGCCTAGGGAGCAGAGCCCAAGCCCCAGCTGGCTGCAGCCTCCTCTCAGGGAGCTGCAGAGAGCAAGGAGGTCTCCCTCAGCCTCCTCTTCTCCAGGCTCAACACCCCCAGCTCCCACCTTAGTCACTTTGCTCCTGTCACTGGCATAAACCAAAGTTTGGCTTCCTAGGGCACCCAGAGTGAGCTGCAGCCCTGGCAATGGTCCCACAGCAGTCTCCTGGGGGGCTTCTCCCTGCTGGCTGTGCTCTGTTCAGGGGCTGGTTCCACAGACACCAGTGGAGCTGGAGCTGGGCTGCAAGGGAGCAGCCACCAGCCCAGAGCAAAGGGCTCCTGCTGGCACACATCTGCTCAGCAGCATCCAGCACAGCTCACTGCAGGGCTTGGGGGCAGGAAGGAGCTGGCCTGGGGACAAGAGCTTGTGCTCTGCAGGGTGAGCAAGGCAGCCTGGCTGGGAAGCAGCTGCAGGGAGAAGGAGCTGGGAGTGCTGGGGGACAGCAAGCTCCCCATGAGCCAGCAGTGTGCTCCCATGGCCAAGAAGGCCAATGGTGGCCTGGGGGGCGTGAGGAAGAATGTGGCCAGAGGGCAAAGGAGGTTCTCCTCCGCCTCTACTCTGTCCTATCAAGGCCACATCTGGAGTCCTGGGTCCAGTCCTGGGCTCCCCAGTTCAGGAGGGACAGAGAAGTGCTGGAGAGAGCCCAGGGCAGGCTGCAGAGCTGCTGAGGGGCCTGGAGCAGCTCTGGCAGCAGCAAAGGCTGAGAGCCCTGGGGCTGAGAGCCTGCAGAAGAGCAGCCCCAGAGGGCAGCTGAGCAATGCTCAGCAAGAGCTAAAGGAGCTGTAGGGGGCAAGAGGCTGGGGCCAGGCTCTGTTGAGTGCTGCCCAGGGCCAGCAGAAGGGACAGCAAGGGGCAGCAAGTGTCAGGCAGGAGGTTGGAGCTGAGCAGGAGGAGAAAGTTGTTTGGGGTGAGGCTGCTGGAGGCCTGGAGCAGGCTGCCCAGAGAGGTTGTGGAGTCTGCTGGTGTGGAGAGCTTCCAACCCCCCCTGGGCATTGTGCTGCTGGGCAGGGTGCTGGGGGTGCCCTGCTGGAGCAGGGCTTGGAGCTCCAGAGCTCCCTTCCAGCCCCTCTCTGCTGGGGTTCTGGGATGAAGGTCTCACCCTGGGTCTGCACCCCAGCGCTCCCCACAGTGTGGGGTCTCTGGCCCTCTCTCAGCTGCCCCCTGCAGCCAGCTGCTTGGCCACAGGTGGTTGTGGTCCTGGGCAGGATCTGGGGCAGTCGGTGCCCGCGGGGCCAGGCTGGAGCTTCACGCTGGCCTGGGCTGAGCCACTCACCCACACCCCTGTCGGAGCCTGAGTTTGATCCTCCCCAATTAGAGCCTCCTGACTCTGCCCGGGACCTTCCCTCCTGCCTCCCGCAGCTCCTCTCGGTGGCCTCCTTTGAAGGCAGCTGCGTGGTGAGCTCCAGGGAAAGCCTTGCCAAAGCCAGCGCTCCATGCTGCTGGTGGCTGCGGCGAGGAGGGGCGGGAGGTGATGCTGCAAGCGGCGGCACCGCCGTGACTCAGCTCACACCCGGGCCGGGCAGCGTGCTGGGGACCTGCACCGAGCAGGGACCACGCTGCCAGGAGAGGGCTGTGGGGTGTCAGGAGCCTGGGGCTGGCTCGCCTGGGGGGTGCCCCTCGCTGAGATCTTCCATCAGCGTCTGAAAGGAGGAACCAGCCCCTCCCAGCCTACCCCCCTGCTCCTGCTGCCTCTGTTGGCCTGCCTGTCCCTGAGGCCCTTGGCTCTGCTCTGCCACCTGCCCACCTCCCTAGGGCTCACTCCCAGGGGACAGCTGCTGGGGACACCCTCTGCCCGGCACAGGGACACCCATCACACTGCTGCAGCCCCTCTGCCCGATTCAGAGCCCCCAGCCCTTCAGGCTTGGAATGGAATGGAATGGAATGGAATGGAATGGAATGGAATGGAATGGAATGGAATGGAATAGAATAGAATAGAATAGAATAGAATAGAATAGAATAGAATAGAATAGAATAGAATAGAATAGAATAGAATAGAATAGAATAGACCAGGTTGGAAGAGATCTTCAAGATCATCAAGTCCAACCTATCACCCAGCACCATCTGATCAACTCAACCATGGCACCAAGTGCCACATCCAATCCCCTCTGGAACACCTCCAGAGATGGGGACTCCACCACCTCCCTGGCCAGCACATCCCAGTGGCCAATCTCTCTTGCTGGGAAGAACTTTCTCCTCCCCTCCAGCCTAAACCTCCCCTGGCACAGCTTGAGACTGTGTCCTCTTGTTCTGCTGCTGGCTGCCTGGGAGCAGAGCCCAACCCCCACCTGACTACAACCTCCCTGCAGGGAGTTGCAGAGAGCAATGAAGGTCTCCCCTGAGCCTCCTCTTCTCCAGGCTAAGCAACCCCAGCTCCCTCAGCCTCTCCTCCCAGGGCTGTGCCCCAGACCCCTCCCCAGCTTTGTTGCCCTTCTCTGGACACCTTCAAGTCTCTCAATGTCCTTTTTGAGCTGAGGAGCCCAGAGCTGGACACAGGACTCCAGGTGTGGCCTGAGCAGGGCAGTGTGCAGTGTACCTGTTTGAAAGGTGCTGCCTGGTGTCACCCTCTGCCTGCTGAGGCCTCCCTCCACCACCCAAACCACATCTGAAGTGCAGGACAGGCTGGCAGGGGCACCTTGGGCTGAGGCCCCATGCAGCCATGCCAGCTTGGACACATGGCCACAGCTGGCACAGGGTGTGCTGCCTCCTGGGAAAAGGGCCACAGCTAAGTGACTCCTCTGGTTCCTCTGCTTTCCCCATGGCGCTGCTGCCCCAGGGCAGGATCTGGGCAAGGACTATGGTTCAGGGTTCATTATGTGTGCCACACCACCCTCGTGTTGCTGCTCACCCTCCACCCTCACCTCCTACAGCCCTGTTGCTCCCTGCAAGGGCAGAAGAGAGCCTGAGCAGGGCAGACCCCCTTGCAATGCCCCCAGGGCTGCCCTGCCCACCACATGCCCTGAGCTGCTGAGGGCATCTCCCACCTTGTCCCAGTTCCTGCCCTCTCCAGGACTTTGCCGCAGAGCTGGGTGGTGCAGTCCTGGGATGTTTGACCCTCCAGCGCCCCTGCCCAGCAGGCAAACCCCGGGAGGGTGGTTCCCGTGCAAGGGGGGGAGCAGAGCCAGCCCCTGCCGCTCCACCGGGAGAGTTCTGCTCCTATCTGGCAGCCCCAGGAGGGCAGCCCGGCGCTATCAGCAGCGCAGCACCAGGGGCCCGCTGCTGCAGAAGGGGCTGGGGGCTCACACAGAGGCTCAGCTCCCTCAGCTCGCAGAGGATCTGCTCCCCACAGCCAGGCAGGCTGGGAGCCCAGCAGCTCTGGTGGCAGCAGTGGCTGCAGAAAAGCAGAAGGAGTGGGGGTCCTATGGGGGCTTGTTCCCGGGATAGCTGTGCTGTCACTTCCCAGGCAAGCTGCTGCAGCTTGGCTTGCCCTCCTTGGTAGCTGCAGAGCTGGGCTGGTGGGGAAGAGGTTCAACTGCTCAGCCTGCCTATGAGACCACCACGGGGGGGCTGGGGAGGAGAGAATCAGAGAGTTGTTTGGGTTGGAAAAGACCTCCAAGGTCATTGAGTCCAACCATCAACCTCAGGCCACCATGGCCACTAAACCATGCCCCCAGGCCCCGTGTCCACATGCTTCTTGAACACCTCCAGGTGGTCTGAGAGCAGGAGGGACATGGGAAGGCTCTTCCCCAAAGCTGTGGGGGAAGGAAATGACCTTGCTTGAAGTGACCAAATCCCCTGGGGGTGCATTGCCTCTTCCTCTGTCCTGCAGGCATTCCAGCTTTGCAGCCCCCCAGCCTTGGCTGCCAGGCTGAGGTCTCCTGGTCTGTCCCCCTGCTCTGGAAGCCCTGGGAAGATGTGCAGGGAAGAGGGACTCCCCTCGCAGTGCTCTGACACAGGAAGACTTCCCTGGGATGGGAAGGCTGCTATGGAATGGATCTTTCCAGCATCCCTTGCTATGCTTCCCAGTCCCTGCTCCCCTCGAAGGCCAACTCCCCTGGCAGCGCACTGCAGGGAGCTGGTGCAGTCCCCGGCCACACCAATACCCCCAGGGTACCCCTGCCCTGTGCAGGGTTACAGACCTCAGTGCCCTTGACAGACCCCAGAGCACCACCAGCAGCTGCCACTGCTCCTCCATGCCTGGGTGGGCAGAGAGGCAGAGGGCAGAGCTGTGGAGGCAGCACAGCCTGGCACCTGCGTGGGCAGGCTCTGCCTGCACTGCCCACTGCCCCCAGGGCAGGCAGGTTGCCCCTTCAGCCCTGAGAAGCAGCTGGTGTCCCCCAGGGCCACCTCCCATGGGTGTGCAGCCAGGCCTCCTGTGCCAGCAGCCAGCACCTCTTAGGGCTGCTGGATTGGAACCGGCAGTTCGGAGCCGAGAAGCCCTGGAGGGCTCTCCAGGGTGTGTAGCAGCCCTGCACAAGTGGCACCACTCCACTTCAGGATCAAAGGGGTGTGTAAATGGCCTCTGAATGGCCTCTTTGCACCGAGAGCCACTGAAGAGCTGGCACTTTGGGCACTCCTAGCTCCCTGCCAGCACCTCCACTCCACAAGTCATGTGCCCAGGCTGCTGGCAGCCCTGCTGGGAAGCCAGGGGTCAGGTAAAGGAGGCACAACCCCATGGACCAGCACAGGTTGGGGTCTGAGCTGTTGGAGAGAAGCTCTGAGGAAAAGGACCTGGCAGTGCAGGCAGTCAACAGGATGCCCAGGAGCCAGCATTGTGCCCTCATGGCCAAGAAGGCCACTGGCATCCTGGGGGGCATGAGGAAGAGTGTGGCCAGCAGGTCAAGGAAGGTTCTCCTCCCCCTTGACTCTGCCCTGGTGAGGCCTCACCTGGCTCCAGCTCTGGGCTCCCCAGCTCAGGAAGGACAAAGAACTGCTGGGGAGAGTCCAGCACAGGGACACTGAGCTGCTGAGGGCACTGCAGCAGCTCTGAGCAGAGGCTGAGGGAGCTGGGGCTGGGCAGCCTGCAGCAGAGGAGGCTGAGGAAGGTCTTGTGAATGCTTACAAACATCTAAGGGGTGGCAGGAGGCTGGGGCCAGACTCTTCTCAGTGGTGCCCAGGGACAGGACAAGAGGCACTGAGCCCAAACCTGACCATAGGAAGTTCCATCTAAAGATGAGGAGGAACTTCTGCCCTGGGAGGGTGGCAGAGCCCTGGAGCAAAGCCCCAACCTGGCTGTGTCCCTGGGTGCCCTGCCCTGGGTGCCCCTGCCCTGGCAGGGGGGTTGGACTGGGTGATCTCTGGAGGTCCCTTCCAACCCCTCCCATGCTGTGATTGTGTGAGAGCCCTGAAGAGTCCTCCTGGGTGCTTCACCTGCATGCTGTGGGCTGATAACCCAGGGAAAAGGGCCTCAGGGAGCAGCTGCTGGGATGTGTGAGTGTGGGCTGCAGGGGAAAGAGCCCCAGGAGGTGCAGGTGCCCTGGAGGGAGAGGAGCAGCCAAGCAGGGAAGTGGAGCAGCTCCCACCAGGGAGAGAACTTGGTGTAAGGTGCAGCCTGGCAGGACCACGGGGAGGATCTGGTCAAGGATCACTGAGAGGGGGAAAAAGGGAAGAGTGCTTTGGTCATCCTGTGATGGCCAGCAGCAGATGGTTTGAGGGACCTGGGGCTGTTCAGCCTGGAGAAAAGGAGACTGAGGGAAGACTTTCTGGCTCTCTACAGCTCCCTGAAAGGAGGCTTGAGCCAGGTGGGGGTTGGGTTCTTCTACCAAACGACAGGACAAGAAGCAGCCTCAAACTGTGCCCCAGGAGAGGTTCAGGTTGGCCATGAGGAGCAATTTCTTCCCCAGAAGGGTTGTCCAGGCCTGGCCCAGGCTGCCCAGTGGTGCAGTCCCCATCCCTGGAGGGCTTCCAGAGCTGTGGTGCTGGCTCAGCGGTGCCCTGGCAGTGCTGGGCTCACGGCTGGCCTGGATGATCTGAAAGGTCTTTACCACCCAAAGGATTCTGTGACTATCACGAGGGAGGCATTGCCCAAGCTGTGCATTTCCACACTGTGGGAGGCTGCCTGTGCCACAGAGATCAGATGTGCCAAGGGATTCTAATGGGATCAGAAGGGTGCAAGAGGGTTGGGCTGCCAGGGCTGCAGCGAGTCCAGGGTGCTCCCAAGCCACCCCTGGCTGCTGAGGAGAAGGCCTCCCCACCCCGGCCTTACCCTGCTACAGCCAGTGGCACGTCCACCAGAGCTCCCCAGTTCCTCATCCCACTCCTGTGTGCCCTGCCAGCCCTTTGGGACACCAGCAGCACCTCCAGGCTGGGGTCTCCCTCACTCGTTCATGAGGCTTGAGAGCCCAGAGGTACGAAGCTGCAAAGCTCAACCTCAGAGCCTGCTCTGTCCTGCTCATACAATCAACCAGGCTGGAAAAGATCCTCAGAGATCATCAAGTCCAACCTATCACCCAGCACCTCCTGACAGCTAACCCATGGCACCAAGTGCCACATCCAATCCCCTCTGGAACACCTCCAGGGATGGGGACTCCACCACCTCCCTGGGCAGCACATCCCAGGGGCCAATCTCTCTTGCTGGGAAGAACTTTCTCCTCACCTCCAGCCTAACCTCCCCTGGCACAGCTTGAGACTGTGTCCTCTTGTTCTGCTGCTGGCTGCCTGGGAGCAGAGCCCAACCCCCACCTGGCTCCAACCTCCCTGCAGGGAGTTGCAGAGAGCAATGAGGTCTCCCCTGAGCCTCCTCTTCTCCAGGCTAAGCAACCCCAGATCCCTCAGCCTCTCCTCACAGGGCTGTGCCCCAGACCCCTCCCCAGCTTTGTTGCCCTTCTCTGGACACCTTCAAGTCTCTCAATGTCCTTCTTGAGCTGAGGAGCCCAGAGCTGGACACAGGACTCAAGGGGTGGCCTGAGCAGTGCTGAGCACAGGGCACAAGGACTTCCCTGCTCCTGCTGGCCACACTCTTCCTGCTGCAGGCCAGGATGCCCTTGGCCTTCTTGGTTCCCTGGGCACACTGCTGGCTCCTGTTCAGCTGCTGTCATCCACTAGCCCTAGGTCCCTCTCTGCCTGGCTGCTCTCAGCCACTCTGCCCCCAGCCTGTAGCTCTGCCTGGGGTTGCTGTGGCCAAAGTGCAGCCCCTGGCACTTGGATGTGTTCAATCTCCTGCCCTTGGCCTCTGCCCATCTGCCCAGCCTGTCCAGGTCCCTCTGCAGAGCCCTTCTGCCCTCTAACAGATCAACTCCTGCCCCCAGCTTGCTGTCATCTGCAAACTCACTGCTGATGGACTCAATGCCCTCCTCCAGATCATCAATGAAGACATTGAACAGGCTGGGGCCTCCAAAGGCTCTCCAGGAGCTGATTCCTCTCTGCAGCCCCAAACCCAGGCTGGGTCTCAATGTCCAAGGGAGGGAGGAGGGAAGCAAATTGCTGCTGAGCTCAGTCAGGAGGTGCAGTGCCCAGGGCCACCACCCCCTGCTGCGGGCTGCCAGCTCACCCTGCCCTGCCAATCACCAGTGAGGAAGTGGAGGGAAAGGCTCTTCCTGCTCCCAGCCATTAATTAGGCATCTCTTTTTTTATTGCTAATTATTCCTTTCAGTCCACCAGTGAGGCAGGGTGGGGACTCCTTTCTGGGTGGCCAGCTCTGGGGTGGCTCTTGTGACGGTGGCTCTTGGAAACAAACCTGAAGGAACTCTTTTGTTTGCCATTCCCCAGGTCTTTGTCTGCCTTGCCTCCATCATTTCCTTTTTTCTTCCTCTGACTTTAGCTTGTCTTCCTGGGGTGTCACTTCTTTAGTCACCAGCTCTTGTAGTTTCCTGCTTGTTTCCTCCTCAGCCCAAGCCAAGCACAAGCAGGTGGGGATGGATGTATGCCAGGCAGCCAGCAAGGAAATCCCAGGGCTGTGGGCAGGAATGAACTCTGCACAAGGAGGACCTGGAGCTGCTGGAGAGGGGCCAGAGGAGGCCATGAGGATGATTAGAGGGCTGGACCTCCCCTGTGGGGCCAGGCTGGGAGAGTTGGGGCTGTGCAGCCTGGAGGGGAGAAGGTTCCAGGGAGACCTCAGAGCAGCCTCCCAGTACCTGAAGGGCTCCAGGAGAGCTGGGGAGGGACTTGGGACAAGGGCTGGGAGTGCCAGGCTGAGGAACAATGGCTTTGAGCTGGGAGAGAGGAGACTGAGAGTGGAGAGGAGGAAGAAATTGTTTGCAGTGAGGCTGGGGAGACTCTGGCCCAGGCTGCCCAGGGAGGCTGTGGCTGCCTCCTGCCTGGAGGTGTTGAGGACCAGGCTGGATGAGGCCCTGAGCAGCCTGTGCTGGTGGGAGGGATCCCTGTCCATGGCAGGGGCTTGGAGCTGGATGGTCTTTAGGGACCCAACCCCTTCTGTGGCCCTGTGAAGATGGTAGGGAGGAACAGAAGCTGCCCTGCTGCTCTTCACAGTGCCACAGGCTCCGGGGAAGTGCCCCAGCAAGAAGCTGCCATCCTGCTGAGCTGTGGCTTTGCTGGGACTCTTCCCTGTGCTCAGTGAACACCAGGAACAAGTTTTGGTGTTTGGAGGGATTGGGAAGGGGCAACTGGCAGGGTGAGGGCTGTAAAGAATAAAGACCTTGTCTGGAGACACCTCTCCAAGCCCCCAAACTGTGTTGGGCTCAGAATGGGCACTGGTTCTCTGCTCTCTTACTGCACCTTCCACTGCTGCTCCCCTCACCAGCCACACCCCAAGCTCACACCTTGCTGCCCACCAAGCTTCCATGACAGCCTCTGCTGCTTCCTGGCTCTTCATCACCTGAGCTCACAGGATGTTGGAAAGGAGATAATTGAGTCCAAGCCCCCTGCCAGAGCAGGAGCAGAGAATCCAGCACAGGGCACACAGGAACACATCCAGACAGGGCTGGGAAGGCTCCAGAGCAGGAGACTCCACAACCTCTCTGGGCAGCCTGCTCCAGGCCTCTGGGAGCCTCCCAGGGCAGAAGTTCCTCCTCATGCTGAGGTGGAACCTCCTGGGCTGCAGTTTCCATCCACTGCCCCTTGGCCTGTGCCAGGGCACAGTGAGCAGAGCCTGGCCCTGTCCCCTCCCTCCTGACCCCCAGCCCTCAGCTATTGAGAGACATTTATTAAATCCCCTCTCAGACTTCTCTTCTCCAGACTAAAGAGCCTCAGGCCACCCTCAGGTCCCTTTTGCTCCTGTTTGCATCCCATGGCCACGGTGCTCAAGTGGCTCACTGAGACCCAGGCTGTGCAAAGCCTGAGCTGGGAGATGTTCTGTGGAACAAGAATCTCCAGCTCCTTACTCACCCTCTTCTCCCCTGAGCCATGGGGCCTCGTGTGCTGGGCACCTTCCCCAAGCCAACCTAGGCACTCACCTTGCCAGGAGGCAAAGCTCAAGCTCCACCTGAGCTTTTCTTATGGTAATGTCTTCTTGGTGTGTGCTTGTGGTTGGTAGGTGCACATCAGACAGCACATGGTACACTGGTTCCCCGTCCCTGCCCTATGCCACTAATTAACTCCAGCACTCATTAACCTGTAAGAACCTGTTCTGCAGTCCCAAGGTCTGTTGTTAAGCAGCTGGCTTGATAGAATTTCTCAAGCAACTCCAGAGGGAAGCACAGGAGTCACCAACTGCTCCTGCCTAAGGGAGTCCCGAAGTGGCTGCAGGTCCCACGGGACAGCTCCTTCCCCTTCCTCCAGTTTGGCCTCACGGACAGCAGCCTGCCCGCCTGTCCCTTCTGCTGTCCCTGCTCACAGCAGCCTGCCCGCCTGTCCCTTCTGCTGTCCGGGCTCACAGCAGCCTGCCCGCCTGTCCCTTCTGCTGTCCCTGCTCACAGCAGCCTGCCCGCCTGTCCCTTCTGCTGTCCGGGCTCACAGCAGCCTGCCCGCCTGTCCCTTCTGCTGTCCGGGCTCACAGCAGCCTGCCCGCCTGTCCCTTCTGCTGTCCCTGCTCACAGCAGCCTGCCCGCCTGTCCCTTCTGCTGTCCCTGCCCGCCTGTCCCTTCTGCTGTCAGCAGCCTGCCCGCCTGTCCCTTCTGCTGTCCCGGCTCACAGCAGCCTGCCCGCCTGTCCCTTCTGCTGTCCCGGCTCACAGCAGCCTGCCCGCCTGTCCCTTCTGCTGTCCGGGCTCCCAGCAGCCTGCCCGCCTGTCCCTTCTGCTGTCCGGGCTCTGCCCGCCTGTCCCTTCTGCTGTCCGGGCTGACAGCAGCCTGCCCGCCTGTCCCTTCTGCTGTCCCGGCTCACAGCAGCCTGCCCGCCTGTCCCTTCTGCTGTCCGGGCTGACAGCAGCCTGCCCGCCTGTCCCTTCTGCTGTCCCGGCTCACAGCAGCCTGCCCGGGCTGACCAGTCTGCCCGCCTGTCCCTTCTGCTGTCCGGGCTCCCAGCAGCCTGCCCGCCTGTCCCTTCTGCTGTCCCGGCTCACAGCAGCCTGCCCGCCTGTCCCTTCTGCTGTCCGGGCTCCCAGCAGCCTGCCCGCCTGCCCCTTCTGCTGTCCGGGCTCCCAGCAGCCTGCCCGCCTGTCCCTTCTGCTGTCCGGGCTGACAGCAGCCTGTCCCTTCTGCTGTCCTGACAGCAGCCTGCCCGCCTCCCTTCTGCTGTCCGGGCTGACAGCAGCCTGCCCGCCTGTCCCTTCTGCTGTCCTGACAGCAGCCTCCCGCCTGTCCCTTCTGCTGTCCGGGCTCACAGCAGCCTGCCCGTCCCTTCCCGTCTGGGCCTGTCCCTTCCCGTCTGGGCTCACAGACAGCAGCGTGCCCGCCTGTCCTTTCTGTCTGGCTCCAGACAGCAACCTGCTCGCCCGGCCCCGCTCTAGCCCGGGCTCACCCAGGGCACTCTCCCGTCCCGTCCCCGCTCCAGCCCGGGTCACCCAGGACACTCTCCTCCCTCCCGTCCCCGCTCCAGCCCGGGTTCACCAGAGCATCCTCCCCGCCCGTACTCCCCCAGCCGAGGCAGCGCTTCCCCCGGCGCGGCCGGGAGCCGTTTCCCCGCCGCGGCCCCAGCGCATGCGCGGCCGCCCTGTGCGCGGGGGGGCCGTGTCCGGGGCCGTGTCCGGGGGCGGGCGCAGGGTAACGGCTACCGGGGCAATGCGCGGCCGGGGCCGGCGGAGCCGCGGTCGGCCGGGGCCGGCGGGAGCAGCAGCAGCAGCGGAGCAGCAGCAGCCGCAGCAGGCTGTGCCGGAGCAGGCTGTGCCGGAGGCGGCCTGCGCCTCGCCGAGGTGGTGGCGCTGGCGGTGCCGGGGCGGGGGCGCGGGGCGCAGGGGCAGGCGCTGATGGCTGTCCCGCTGTGCCCGCAGGGTGAACCGGTTCTGCCCGCAGTGCGGGAGCGGCGTGGAGCCTACCTTCCGCTTCTGCCCGGCCTGCGGACAGAGGCTGCCCCTGCCGCCGCCGCCGCCGCCGGAGGAGGACACGGAGCAGCCAGCGCCGGCCCCGCCGCAGCCCCAGCCCCAGCCCCTCGCCGTCTCCCCGCGGGCTTCCCCGAGGGCTTCCCCGGCGCGGCCCTCGGTGGCGGCGGGGCCCAGCTGCCGCTCGCCCCGCAAAGCGCGGCCCGGGCCGGTGGTGCCGCTGCCGGCCGAGACCGTCCTGACCGACCAGAGCGGCCGGCAGTGGAGGCTGCTGCGGCTGCTGGAGCAGGGCGGCTGCGAGCTGCTCTACGAAGGTGCCCGGGGGTCCCGGGCCGGGGGGCGGCGGGTGGGCAGGGGGCTGGCTGCGGGCTGCTCTACGAAGGTGCCTGGGGGGCGGCGGGTGGGCAGGGGGCTGGCTGCGGGCTGCTCTACGAAGGTGCCCGGGGGTCCCGGGCAGGGGCTGGCTGCGGGCTGCTGTACGAAGGTGCCCGGGGGTCCCGGGCAGGGGGCTGGCTGCCTGGGGAAGGTGCCCGGGGTCCCGGGCAGGGTCTGGCTGGGGAAGGTGCCCGGGGTCCCGGGCAGGGGGCTGCTGGCTGCGGGGTCCCGGGCAGGGGGCTGGCTGCGGGCTGCTGTACGAAGGTGCCCGGGGGCGGGGGCTGGCTGCGGGGCAGGGGCCTGGGGTCCCGGGCAGGGGGCTGGCTGGGCTGCTGTAGAAAGGTGCCCGGGGTCCTGGCAGGGGGCTGGCTGCCTGCTGGGGTCCCGGGGTCCCGGGCAGGGTCTGGCTGCGGGCTGCTGTACGAAGGTGCCCGGGGGTCCTGGGGGGGCAGGGGCTGGAGCAGGCTGTTAGCCAGGGCTCCTCGCCGGGGCCCACTGTCGGTGCGGGCTGTCCCTAACCCGCTGTGAGCAGGCCGTGGGAGGGGGGTGATGGTCTGCGGGGGTCCTCCAGGTTCCCCCCAGCCCCCGTTCCCCACCGCGAGGTGAGCAGAGGCTGGGCTGCCGTGGGCAGTGTCATGCAGGGCGTCCGGGGCCACGCTTCCTCTTTCTGGCTTTTAGGGGCAGAACCCTGCAAGCTGCCAGCCCCGTGCAGGAGTTGCAGGTTGTTGGTGGCCTCAGTACCAGCTAAGGGTCGCCTCTGGGTCCTCAGCCTGGTTTGGGGGCCAAAAGGAAGCAGCTGAGCCATCTGGGCTGCTTCTCAGCGGCTTCAGCGACTGCTGCTGTGTGCTCTGCAGTCTGGATGGAAGCTTCCCTGGGGAAGTCTCACTCTTGGGCCCTGGTTTTGACTTGGAAGCACTGTTCAGGAGGAATTTTTCTGTCCTTACCTTTGCCTGGTGCTTGGCTTTGGTTTCTTTTTTAATTACTTGTGCTGTTACAAAACAAAAGTCACAGAATGGCTTAGGTTGGGAGGGACCTTCAAGACCATCCAGTGCCAACCCCCTGCCAAGGGCAGGGACACCTCCCACCAGCACAGCTCGCTCAGGGCCTCATCCAGCCTGGCCCTGAACACCTCCAGGGAGGGCACATCCACCTTCAAAGAGATGTGCTGGTAGAAAAGGAGAGCATCGATGGCATGTGCCAATGGAGGCTGCTTTTAGAGAGGCACCTTCTGGGTGATCAGCAGCAGGGCTCTGAGAGCAGGAGAAGGGGAAACAGCCAGGGCCAAAGCTATCTGGAGAGGGAAGGCCACCTACAGCTCTAACATCTGTGCAGAGGAGAGCAGAAGGACATCCCTTCTGCTGGCATCCCTTCCAGGCTGACAAGCTACCAAGGGAGCTGGAGAGAAGGCTCAGCAAATTAAATTGGAGGTGGCTTTGAGGTTCTGCTGCTGATTTGGTCTCTGCATGCCACCTCCCAAGCACCCCCAGCCCTGTAGCTGGGCCTGGGCCCTTCTGTGGCTTAAGCAGAGCTGCACTCAGAGCATGGGCAGGGGCCACTGCCTCTGGAGCAGGTAAGGATGGTCCTGTAGTGGCCTGGGAAGAGGAGGATGCTCTTGCAGGGGCCAGGAGAAAGCAGCAGGGGATAAGTAAAAGCTGCACAAGGCTGTGCTTGTGATGCTCAGGTGCCTCTGAACAGGAGCCAGCAGTGTGCCCAGGGGGCCAAGAGGGCCAAGGGCATCCTGGCCTGCAGCAGGAAGAGTGTGGCCAGCAGGAGCAGGGAAGTCCTTGTGCCCTGTGCTCAGCACTGCTGAGGCCACCCTTGAGTCCTGTGTCCAGCTCTGGGCTCCTCAGCTCAAGAAGGACATTGAGAGACTTGAAGGTGTCCAGAGAAGGGCAACAAAGCTGGGGAGGGGTCTGGGGCACAGCCCTGTGAGGAGAGGCTGAGGGAGCTGGGGTTGCTTAGCCTGCAGAAGAGGAGGCTGAGGGGAGACCTTCTTGCTCTCTGCAACTCCCTGCAGGGAGGTTGGAGCCAGGTGGGGGTTGGGCTCTGCTCCCAGGCAGCCAGCAGCAGAACAAGAGGACACAGTCTCAAGCTGTGCCAGGGGAGGCTTAGGCTGGAGGTGAGGAAGAAATTCTTCCCATCAAGAGAGATTGGCCCCTGGGATGTGCTGCCCAGGGAGGTGGTGGAGTCCCCATCCCTGGAGGTGTTCCAGAGGGGATTGGATGTGGCACTTGGTGCCATGGGTTAGCTGTCAGGAGGTGCTGGGTGATAGGTTGGACTTGATGATCTCTCAGGTCTTTTCCAGCCTGGTTCTGTGCTCCTGTAACCACATCATCTCTTCATCCTTCCACAGCACAGTCAGCATCTGGAACCTGTCCCCAGAAGCCAAGATACCTCCTCAAACTTGTGAGTTTTGATCTGCTTGGGTAAGGAACTGTGCAGAGTGTACTGTGGCCAGGGCCTGACTGCTTTGGCTTGTGTGGCTAAGAGTCTCCCAGGAGCTCAGAGAAAGTGGTCCTGGGGGCCCCTTCTGGCTTAGGAGATGGATGTCACACCCTGAGAGTCATGATTGGGTTTAGGAGAACTGAGGGTGTGAAGAAAATGGACACAAGTGGTCTTCCAATGTCTGCAGGGGACTCCAGGAAAGCTGGGGAAGGGACTTTGGAGGGGGTCAGGGAGGGATAGGACTGGGGGGGGATGGAGCAGAACTAGAAGTGGGGAGACTGAGATTGGCTGTGAGGAAGAAGTTGTTGGCCAGGAGGGTGGTGAGAGCCTGGCCCAGGTTGCCCAGGGAGGTGGTGGAAGCCTCCTGCCTGGAGGTGTTTGCAGCCAGGCTGGAGGTGGCTGTGAGCAAGCTGCTGTGGTGTGAGGTGTCCCTGGCCATGGCAGGGGGTTGGAGCTGGCTGAGCCTTGAGGTCCCTTCCAGCCCTGACAGTTCTGTGGTTCTATACAGAATGGTAGGGGCTGGAAGGGGCCTCTGAAGGTCATCAACTCCACCCCCCCTGCAGGCAGCTTCACCTGGAGCAGGTCCCAGAGGAACACATCCAGGCAGGCTCTGAGTGACTCCACCACCTCCCTGAGCAGCCTGCCCCAGGGCTCCAGCACCCTTCAGTTAAAGAAGTGCCTCCTCATGTCTGATGACCTTCTGATGCTCAAGTTTGTGCCCCTTTCCCCTTGTCCTGTCTCTGGGCACCACTGACCAGAGCCTGGCCCTGTCCTCCTCCTCATCCTCACCCTGATCAGCCTTGGTGAGATTCCCCTCAGCCTCCCTTCTCCAGCCCCAGTCCTCTCAGTCCTTCCTCATCAAAGAGTTGTTCCAGTCCCCTCAGCACCAGAGGGATGGCAAACCCACAAAGCCTCCAGCACAGATGGTTGCCTCTTTGGTCTGCCAGGCTCAGTACCCTCCAGAGCTGTATTTGGTGGTGTGAGGTGGAGCTCTTGGTTCCAGAAGGTCAGACCTGCTTTATTCCCCTCCTCTGCTCAAATCTGTGGGCAGTGCAGAGGTTAGACCTTGGTGGCTGTGCTGAGGCAGTGTGGTGGAGCAGCACTGGGAGACCCTGGCAGGTCAGAGCACATCTTTCAGACCCACTCTGGTTTACAGCTGGAGCTCTGAGGCAGCTGCCTAGGCACTTGCCAGTGCCTGAGGCTCTCCAGAAGGTGCTCTGCTGAAGTGGGAATGCCCCAACTCACAGGGCTGAGACTTCTGGCTGCTGGGGCTCCTGGGCTGTGCTCCTCTGAGCTTGTTCAGCCTGGAGCAGAGGAGGCTGAGGGAGACCTCCTTGCTCTCTGCAGCTTCCTGAGAGGAGGCTGCAGCCAGCTGGGGATTGGGCTCTGCTCCCTAGGGGCTCAGGGGAGAGAAGGAGAGGCAATGGCCTGAAACTGTGCCAGGGGTGGCTTAGGTTGGAGAGGAGGCCAAATGTCTTTGCTGGGAGAGTGGTCAGGGCCTGGCAGAGGCTGCCCAGGGAGGTGGTGGAGTCCCCATGGCTGGAGGGGTTGCAGAGCCCTGTGGCCATGGCACTTGGGGGCAGGGTTTGGTGGCCATGGTGGGGTTGGGCTGATGCTGCCCTGGCTGCTCTGGGAGGCTTTGCCAGCCCAAACCATTCAGTGGTTCTGTGAGTCCAGCTCTCCAGACACCAGCAGTGCAGTCACTGCTGTCCCCTCTCTCCCTTTATTCCTCCAACCACCCATCCCCCCATGGTGGGGTTGGGTTGGTGTTGGCCTGGCTGCTCTGGGAGGGCTTTGCCAGTCCAAACCATTCCATGGCTCTGTAGGAACCCAATGCTGACTGCTGGCTCTGGGAGGGAGCTGGGGGTGCCCACTCTTGCAGGCACTTGAAGTGGCACCCTTCCTCTTAGCAGAGGAGAAGCAATGCAGTGCTGCTGAGGAGGGACAGCTAAGTGCCACCACACCAGAGCCAAAGGGGGGAAGCTGGCAGCACTCCAGCAGACTCCCAGCTCCCTGTTTGCCCCTTTGGCATCTTTTGGCCTTTCCTGTGGCAGTTTGGTGCAGTGGCAGAGGGCTGCAGAGCTGTGGTATGGCACACAGGGGCACTGTGCCTCCTGTGTTGGCTGGCTCAGGGCAGCTCCCCAGGCAGGCTGCAGGCTAGAAGAGCCTCCTGCCTGTGCTGGTTGTGTGGTCTGCAGCCTGCTGACCTTCCAGTCCCTTTGGCCACTTGTGGGTAGGGCTTTTGGTGTCAAACCCAGCTGGGAACCCAAAGTGCTGCCTCCTCCTGTGCAGGGGCCTGCAGCTGGGCAGGAAGAACCAACTGCAGCAGCAGAGGCTGGGAGGGGATCTGCTGGGGAGCAGCCCCAAGGAGAAGCAGCTGGCAGTGCTGGGGGGCAGCAAGGGCTGCAGGGCACAGCAATCTGCCCTGGGGGCCAAGAAGGCCAAGGGGGTCCTGGGGGGCATTCAGCAGAGGCTGGCCAGCAGGGCCAGGGAGCTTCTCCTCCCCCTCTGCCCTGCCCTGAGGAGACCTCCCCTGCAATACTGCATCCAGCTCTGGGCTCCCCAGCTCAGGAGGGACAGGGATCTGCTGGGGAGAGGCCAAGGGAGGCTCCAAGGATGCTGCAGGGCCTGGAGCACTGCCTGGGGAGGAGAGGCTGAGAGCCCTGGGGGGGCTTAGTCTGGAGAGGAGAAGGCTGAGAGGGATCTGCTCAATGTCTCTCAAGAGCTGAGGGCTGGGGGTCAGGAAGGAAGGGCCAGGGCCAGGCTCTGCTCACTGTGCCCTGGGCTAGGCCAAGGGGCAGTGGATGGAAACTGCAGCCCAGGAGGTTCCACCTCAGCAGGAGGAGGAACTTCTGCCCTGGGAGGCTCCCAGAGGCCTGGAGCAGGCTGCCCAGAGAGGTTGTGGAGTCTCCTGCTCTGGAGCCTTCCCAGCCCTGTCTGGATGTGTTCTGTGTGCCCTGTGCTGGGTTCTCTGCTCCTGCTCTGGCAGGGGGCTTGGACTCAATGATCTCTTTGGGTCCCTTCCAACCTGTGAGCCTGTTAAGATCCCCCAGCTCCAAGCCCCTGCCATGGGCAGGGACCCCTCCCACCAGCACAGCTTGCTCAGGGCCTCAGCCAGCCTGGTCCTGAACACCTCCAGGCAGGAGGCAGCCACAGCCTCCCTGGGCAGCCTGGGCCAGAGTCTCCCCAGCCTCACTGCAAAGGATTTCTTCCTCCTCTCCACTCTCAGTCTCCTCTCTCCCAACTCAAAGCCATTGGCCCTGGGCCTGGCACTCCCAGCCCTTGGCCCAAGTCCCTCCCCAGCTTTCTCATGTGCAGGGGGAGGCAGCCACTGCCCTGTTCTGTGCTGGAGCTCAGACCTTGCTTGGCTGGTAGATGCAGCATTCAATAACCCCCTGAGACCTGAGCTCTCTCCTCAGCTCTGTTGATTTTTTGGGGGGGGTTATTTCATAGAGCATGTCCAGAGAAGGGCAACAAAGCTGGGGAGGGGCTTGGAGCACAGCCCTGTGAGGAGAGGCTGAGGGAGCTGGGGTTGCTTAGCCTGGAGAAGAGGAGGCTCAGGGGAGACCTTCTTACTGTCTACAACTACCTGAAGGGAGGTTGTAGACAGGCAGAGGTTGGTCTCTTCTCCTAGGCAGCCAGCAGCAGAACAAGAGGACACAGTCTCAAGCTGTGCCAGGGGAGGTTGAGGCTGGAGGGGAGGAGAAAATTCTTCCCAGCAAGAGAGATTGGCCACTGGGCTGTGCTGCCCAGGGAGGTGGTTGAGTCCCCATCCCTGGAGGTGTTCAGGAGGAGACTGATGGGGTGCTTGGTGCCATGGGTTAGTTGATCAGGTGGTGTTGGATGATAGGTTGGACTGATGATCTTGAAGGTCTCTTCCAACCTGGTTTATTCTATTCTGTTCCTAGAATGGGTTGGGTTGGAAGGGAGCCCCAAAGCTCATCCAGTCCCCCCCTGCACTCAGCAGGGACATCCTCCACCAGCTCAGCTTGCCCACAGCCCTCTCCAGCCTCACCTTGAATAGCTCCAGGGATGGAGCCTCAGCCACCTCCCTTGGGCAACCTGCTGCAGTGTTCCAGCAGCCTTTGAGCTGTGAGTGAAGCAGTGCTGGGGCAGCCTTGGCCTGGCTTGCCCCTCCCTGAGGTGCTGCTTGTCCTTCCTCTTGCCTTCAGGGTCTCAAGGATGGCAGAATCTACAACGAGCAGAACTTCTTCCAGCGAGCTGCCAAGGCAGCCACAGGTGGGTGCAGGGGGCAGGCTGCCAGCCAGGGCAGCCACAGGTGGGTGCAGGGGGCAGGCTGCCAGCCAGGGCAGCCACAGGTGGGTGCAGGGGGCAGGCTGCCAGCCAGGGCAGCCACAGGTGGGTGCAGGGGGCAGGCTGCCAGCCAGGGCAGCCACAGGTGGGTGCAGGGGGCAGGCTGCCAGCCAGGGCAGCCACAGGTGGGTGCAGGGGGCAGGCTGCCAACCAGCTGCCCTCTCTCCTGGGAGGCTTTTGGAGGGCCAGGATAGAGTCAGCTGAGGCACTGCTGGGTTGGTGTCACAGTGCTGAGAGGCTCAGCCAGGAGCCTGCTGTCCCAGGAGTCCCTTAGGACTCCTCAGGGTTGGCCCTGTGAAGCTTTCTTGCTCTGCCCAGCACTTTGCCTTGATCCCACTGGTGGCTCTGCAGCCCTGCAGCCTGGCCTGCCTGGGCTCCCTCTCTCTTCCCTGCCCCTTCCGTGGCTGTTTGTCAGCTGCTGTCTGAGGTTTACTCCACTCACCCAGGAAACCTGAGCTAAAGCAGAGAGGGCCTGGCTGGAGGGGCTCCTGGCACACCTGCCCTCCTGGGAGGGCTGTCAGCCTCTGCTCCCTCCCTCTCTCCCCTCTTCCTGTCTCCCTGGCACTGCCAGCTGCCCTGCTCTCTGCTCCCAGCACCTCGCTCCTGGGTGCTGTGGGCATCGATGCCCAGCTGGTGCCAGCAGCCCTGCTCCTCAGGGGGGAGTTGCTCTGGGAGAGGCCTGCAGCTGCCCAGGGCAGAGCTGGCAAGCCTGAGGGAGCTCCTTGGCAGTGCCTGCTGCACCCTGCCCTCTCCTCTGCCCTTCTAGTGGAGAAGTGGAAGAAGGGGCACTCGGTGCCGCTGCTGGGGGTCCCCACCTGCCTTGGCTTTGGACTGCATGCAGACAGCTACAGGTGAGGTGACTGCAGAGCACACAGCTCAGCACACAGCTGAGCACACAGCTGAGCTCTCCTCTCCTTCTTGGGCTGTTCCTCCTCCTCTCCTTGCTGCTTCTCCTCCGGGCTGCCAGCCTTGTGCAGCGCTCCTGACTCCTTCCCCTCCCTGGGGCTGGTTTGCTGCTCTTCAGCCCTGCTGTCGCTGGGGGAGGTCACTGCTTGTGCTGCTGCTGCCCCCTGCCCCCTCAGACCTTCAGGGGCAGGCTCAGGCTGTGCATCTGCAGCCTCTCTCTTCCTTCTCCAGGAAGCTTTTCTCTTCCCTAGAGCTGAGGAAAGCTTTGAGGTCAGCCTGGGCTTGGGGAGAGCTCTGATCCAGGTGGATGGCTTCTGGAGGGGCTGCTGCTGGGCTTCCACACCAGGCAGGTGCTGCTGGGTGCTGAGCCTTTCTCTCTTGCAGGTTTTTGGTGTTCTCTGACCTGGGCAGGACTCTGCAGTCTGTGCTGAGTGATGGCTTACAGCTCCTGAAGGAGAAGGCAGCTTCCCAGCTGGCAGTCAGGCTGGTAGGTGCTCAGCCAGGGCTTCCCCAGGAACCTTCTAGGGCTCATCCAGCCCAACCCTTCCCCCAGCACTGCCAGGTCACCTCTAAACCATGGCCCTCACCTCCACAGCTCCATGGCTTTAAACCCCCCCCAGGGGTGGGGACTGCCCTGGGCAGCCTGGGCCAGGCCTGGACAACCCTCCTGGGGAAGGAATTGTTCCTCATGGCCAACCTGCACCTCCCCTGGGGCAGCTTGAGGCTCTTTGGCTCTTGGCCTTGCTAAGAGGCTTTCCCACAGAAGGCCTGAAACTGGCTCCTGGATCTTTGAGAGGGGTTCCAGAGCTGAGCCAGGGGGTGGCTGGGGGCTGTGGGGAGCACCTCTCAAGCCTGTTGTACACTTGAGGAGTGTCTTTGGAGGAAAGCATCCACCATGAAGGGATTTGGGGTCAGGAGAATGAGAGAACCCAGAGCTGGAGGCTGTGGGACCTGCTGCTGCTTCTTGTGCTTCAAGCCCTGGGAGGAGAGGCTGAGGGAGCTGGGGTTGCTTAGCCTGGAGAAGAGGAGGCTCAGGGGAGACCTTCTTGCTCTCTGCAACTCCCTGCAGGGAGGTTGGAGCCAGGTGGGGGTTGGGCTCTGCTCCCAGGCAGCCAGCAGCAGAACAAGAGGACACAGTCTCAAGCTGTGCCAGGGGAGGTTGAGGCTGGAGGGGAGGAAGAAATTCTTCCCAGAAAGAGGAATTGGCCCCTGGGATGTGCTGCCCAGGGAGGTGGTGGAGTCCCCATCCCTGGAGGTGTTTAGGAAGAGCCTGGCTGAGGCCCTTGGTGCCATGGTTGAGTTGATCAGATGGTGCTGGGGGAGAGGTTGGACTTGGTGACCTCTGAGGTCTCTTCCAGCCTGGCTGGTTCTGTGTTCTTCCTCCCATGGCTGTGGGCAGCTGGGGAAGGTGCAGCTCAGCTCCTGGCAGGCTGCTGGAGGAGTCTGGGTGGCTCTGCTAAGCTCTCCTCCTGTGTTCCCTCCCAGCTAGACTGCCTGGAGTACATCCATGACAATGAGTACGTGCATGGGGACCTCACTGCTGACAACATCTACCTGAACCCAGCTGACCTGGCCCAGGTGGGGAGCAGCAGCAGGGCTGGGAGGAGCTGGCAGTGGGGGGAGAGCAGCACCCCAGCTCCAGCTGCTGGGCAGGGCAGCACTGCAGCCCAGGCTGCACTGCAGGGTGCCCAAACCCAGAGCATCCAGTCCCACCAGCAACCCAACCCCACCATGGCCACCAAACCATGGGGGGGGGTCTCTATCTTGCTGCATGCTGCAGTGCCCAGCAGGGAGGTGGTGCTCTGCTGCCACCTTCTCATCTGGGGGGGGGTTAGACACCTGCTGTGCCCCAGGGAGGAGAGAGAGCAAGAGCCAGGGCAAGGGCAGGCTCCAACACCAGCCATGGAGAGAGGGAGGGAGGAGTGGGGAATGGATGGGGGAGGGAGTGGGGAATGGATGGGGGAGGGAGTGGGGAATGGATGGGGGAGGGAGTGGGGAATGGATGGGGGAGGGAGTGGGGAATGGATGGGGGAGGGAGTGGGGAATGGATGGGGGAGGGAGTGGGGAATGGATGGGGGAGGGAGTGGGGAATGGATGGGGGAGGGAGTGGGGAATGGATGGGGGAGGGAGTGGGGAATGGATGGGGGAGGGAGTGGGGAATGGATGGGGGAGGGAGTGGGGAAGGGATGGGGGAGGGAGTGGGGAAGGGATGGGGGAGGGAGTGGGGGAGGGATGGGGGGGAGGGAGTGGGGGAGGGATGGAGGGGAGGGAGTGGGGAGGGATGGGGGAGGGAGTGGGGGGAGGGATGGAGGGGAGGGATGGAGGGGAGGGAGGGAGGGATGGAGGGGAGGGAGGGAGGGATGGAGGGGGAGGGAGGGAGGGATGGAGGGGGGAGGGAGGGATGGGGGATGGGGGGGGGGGAGGGATGGAGGGGGAGGGAGGGATGGGGGGGGGGGAGGGAGGGATGGGGGAGGGGGAGGGAGGGATGGGGGAGGGGGAGGGAGGGATGGAGGGGGAGGGGGATGGAGGGGGATGGAGGGATGGGGAGGGGGAGGGAGGGATGGGGGAGGGGGAGGGAGGGATGGGGGAGGGGGGAGGGAGGGATGGAGGGGGGGGAGGGATGGAGGGGGAGGGAGGGATGGAGGGGGGAGGGAGGGATGGAGGGGGAGGGGGGATGGAGGGGGAGGGAGGGATGGAGGGGGAGGGGGGGGATGGATGGAGGGGGAGGGGGAGGGATGGATGGAGGGGGGAGGGATGGATGGAGGGGGAATGGAGGGGGAGGGATGGATGGAGGGGGGGGGATGGATGGAGGGGGATGGAGGGGGAGGGATGGATGGAGGGGAATGGAGGGGGGAGGGATGGATGGAGGGGGAGGGATGGATGGAGGGGGAATGGAGGGGGAGGGATGGATGGAGGGGGAATGGAGGGGGGAATGGAGGGGGAGGGAGGGGGAATGGATGGAGGGAGGGGGAATGGATGGAGGGGGAGGGAGGGGGAATGGATGGAGGGGGGAGGGACAGAGGGAGAGAGGGGACAGCAGTGACTGCACTGCTGGTGTCTGGAGAGCTGGAATCATAGAATCACTGAATGGTTTGGGCTGGCAAAGCCCTCCCAGAGCGGCCAGGGCAGCACCAACTCCAACCCCACCATGGCCACCAAACCCTGGCCCCAGCTGCCATGGCCACAGGGTTCTGCAACCCCTCCAGCCATGGGGACTCCACCACCTCCCTGGGCAGCCTCTGCCAGGCCCTGACCACTCTGCCACCAAAGACATTTGGCCTCCTCTCCAACCTAAGCCTCCCCTGGCACAGTTTCAGGCCATTGCCTCTCCTTCTCTCCCCTGAGCCTAGGGAGCAGAGCCCAAGCCCCAGCTGGCTGCAGCCTCCTCTCAGGGAGCTGCAGAGAGCAAGGAGGTCTCCCTCAGCCTCCTCTGCTCCAGGCTCAGCACCCCCAGGTGCCTGGGCTGCCCCTGTGAGCAGGGGGGAGGCCAGGGGTGCCCAGGTGTGTGGTGGGTGTCCCCTAGGTGACCCTGGCAGGCTACTCCTCGGCCTTCCGCTACTGCCCGGGCGGGAGGCACGTGGCGCAGCGGCAGGGCAGCAGGACCCCACGAGGGCACGCTGGAGTTCATCAGCCTGGACAGCCACAGGGGAGCAGGTGAGGCTCAGCTCAGGGCTCAGCTGCAGCTCTGCCCTTGGCTGCATCTCCTTGCTCACAGATTTTGCTGCTGCTGCTTCCCAGGCGTTTGCCACTGCCTGGCCCCCAGGCAGCAGGTGGTGCCCAGGGGAAGCTGCTGAGGCTCAGCGAGAGCAAGGGCAGGTCCTGCACCTCCTCACTGTCAGCACAGGCTGGGGGAGGAGGGGAGAGAAAGCAGCCCTGAGGAGAAGGCCTTGGGGGTGCTGGAGGTGAGAAGCTGGCCAGGAGCAGGCAGTGGGAGATGCAGCACAGAAGGCCAAGGGCAGCCTGGGCTGCACCCAAAGCAGTGCTGCCAGCAGAGCCAGAGAGGAGATTCTGGCACTTTGCCCTGCTCTGGGCAGCCCTCCCCTGCAGGACTGGGTGCAGGGCTGGAGCCCTCAGCACAGGGAGGACCTGGAGCTGATGGAGAGGCTCCAGAGGAGGCCATGAGAATGCTCAGGGGGTTGGAGCAGCTCTGCTGTGGGGACAGGCTGAGGGAGCTGGGGGTGTTCAGCCTGGAGAGGAGAAGGCTCCAGGGAGACCTCAGAGCAGCCTGCCAGGACCTGAAGGGGGCTACAGGAAGAATGTAGAGAGACTGTTCCCAAAGGCCTGCAGGGCCAGGCCCAGGGGCAATGGCTTCAGACTAGAGCAGAGCAGATTGAGCTTGGATGTGAGGAACAAGTTCTGCAGCAGGAGGCTGCTGGAACACTGCAGCAGGCTGCCCAGGGAGGTGGCTGAGGCTCCAGCCCTGGAGATACAGAAGGTGAGGCTGGAGAGGGCTGTGGGCAACCTGATCTGGAGGAGGATGTCCCTGCTGAGTGCAGGGGGTTGGACTGGATGAGCTTTGGAGCTCCCTTCCAGCCTGGAGCACTCTATGATTCTAAGCCCCAGGGGGAGGCTGGGGCCAGCTGCAGGCAGAGATGTGCTGCTGTGGGGAGGCTTGTTCAGGTCACTCAGGGGCTGCAGGAAGAGGTGCAGGGATGGTTCTGCTCCATCTGGAGCCTTGGCTGCTGCAGGCCTGTGGTGAATGGCAAAGGGAGCTGCTTCCTGCTGGCTGAGCAGGGATCTGTTTGGAGCCAGCCTGCATCCCTGCCCCGAGCTGCTTTGCATCAGGCTCTGCTCTGCTCTGCTCTGACCTTGAGGCAATGGGAGCTGGCAAGGCATTTAAATGAGCCACTTCTTCTCCTGGCTGGACTGTGGCTGTGCTCTCCCAGTGCCCAGGCTGGCCCAGCCCTCTCCCAGAAGCTGGGAGGTGATTCCTCAGCCCTGCCAGCCGCAGCCTGCCCGGGGCACTGCTGCCCTAGAGCACACCCTCAGAGCTACCTGCTTCCCAGAGGGGACAGCTCAGCTAGAGACTTCCAAGGCTGTGCAGAGTGCTGGAGTCCTCTGGGGGAGAGGCAGAGTCCTGGGTCTCTCCTGGGATGGCTCCCAAGGCCTTTTCCCCCCTGTCAAGGTCTCTCCTTCCCCTCAGGACCATCTCGCCGGAGCGACTTGGAATCCCTGGGCTACTGCCTCCTGAAATGGCTCTGTGGCTCCTTGCCTTGGTCTGATGAGCTGGACAAAGTACAAACTGTGGTGGAGAAGAAGGAAAAGTAGGAGACATCACCTTAAGTCTGGTGGGACCTGCTCAGCAGGAGGCAGTGAGGGAGGTTTTGTGCCTGAAGAGCCGTGGGCTGCGGGCAGATCCCGCTGCAAAGGCTGAGCCTGGCCTCAGGGGCTTTGGTGCCCCCCTACCTGCTCCAGCCAGGATGTGGCCATCTGAGCTCAGCCTGCCTGAGGTGGTCTTCTGTGCCCCTTGTTGCCAGAGGCAGGCTGCTCAGTGCCTGCTGCCTTGCTGCTGGGCTGACAGCGCTCTGCACTGGTTGTTCCAGGTACAGGAAGGATGTGAGAGGCCTCCTCCAGCTGTGCTTCAGGCAGAGAGCCATCCCAGGTATGGCCTTGCTCCTTGCCCCTGTGGCACCTGGGGAAGCAGGAGCTGCAGCTCTGGAGGCCTCAGCACAGCCAGGGAGCTGCTGGAGCAGGGCCAGAGGAGGCCACAGCAGTGCTGGGAGGCTGGGAGGCCAGGCTGGGAGGGTTGGGGTTGTGCAGTCTGGAGAGGAGAAGGCTCCAGGGAGACCTCCTGGGGGCCTTGCAAGGCTTCAAGAGGCCAGAAGAGAGCTGGGGACAGAGTGCTGAGCAGGGCCTGTTGGGCCAGGCCAAGGGGGGATGGTTTGAAGTGCAAGAGGGAGGCTGAGAGTGGAGAGAAGGAGAAATGTTTGGTGCTGAGGGTGGGGAGAGCCTGTGCCAGGCTGCCCAGAGAGGTGGAGCTGCCCCATGGCTGGCAGCAGTGCAGGGCAGGGTGGTTGGGGCTGGGAGCAGCCTGCTGTGGCTGCAGGGCTTGGGCTGGGTGAGCTCTAAAGGTCCCTTCCAGCCCAGTCCATGATTGTGTGGCTGACTGTGCCTGAAGCTGGAACCTGCTCTGTGGTGGGTGCTGGTGCTGGATGGTGTCCCGGGGTGCTGGAGGCCCTGTGCTGCATGGGGTGCTCAGCAGTTCCTCAGCTGAAGGAAGCTGGCATGGAGAAGGAGTTCTCCACAGCTCAGCAGGGAGGGCTGCTGCCTGTGCTCTGCCTTCCTCAGCCCTGCTGAAGGGGCAGAGGTTCTGCTGCCAGAGGTCATTTCCCCAGCTCCTCTTGCAGCTCTCTCTGAGGCTGAGCTTTGCTTTGCCTCTCTGCAGCTGGCCAGCAGGGAGGGAAGGCCCTGCAGGCCTGGGAGCCTGCCTGGGAGCCTGCTGAGCAGGGCTGGCTCTGCTGCCCCAGGCACTGATGTCCCTTTGCTTTGCAGATGCCCTGCAGGGCTACCTGCAGCAGGTCATGGCCCTGGAGTATGAGGAGAAGCCTGACTATGAGGCCCTGAGGCAGCGCTTCAGGAAAGCACTGGAAAGGATGAAAGCCTCTGCCTATGACTCTCTGGACCTCAAAATGGTGCCCTGAGTAAGTGCCACTGCCACAGGATCAGCACACAGCAGCAGCAGGGCTTGGCAGGGACCTCCAGAGCTCACCCAGTCCCTCCCCCTGCCAGAGCAGGAGCACCCAGGGCAGGGCACACAGGGACACAGCCGGGGGGGTTGAATGTCTCCAGAGAAAGAGACTCCACAACCCCCCTGGGCAGCCTGCTCCAGGCCTCCAGCAGCCTCACCCCAAAGAAGTCTCTGCTCATGCTGAGTTGACAACTTCTATGTCCAAGTCAGTCTCCATTGGTCCTTGGCTTGGCCTCCTCCACCTGCCACCCACCCCAGGTATTGAGAGGCATTGATCAGATCCCTCTCAGCCTTCTGTTCCCCAGACTGAAGAGCCCCAGGGCTCTCAGCCTCTCTCCATAGGGGGCAGAGACAGAACACATCCAGGCAGGTTTTGAATGTGTCCACACCAGCAGACTCCACAACCTCTCTGGGCAGCCTGCTCCAGGCCTCCAGCAGCCTCACCCCAAACAACTTTCTCCTCCTGCTCAGCTCCAACCTCCTGCCTGCCACTCTGTGTCCACTGTCCCTCACACTCTCACAGGACACCACTGACAGGAGCCTGCTCCCTTAGATGGAACTCTGCTCCACCCTACTGAGACCACAGCTGGAGCTCTGGGGCCAGCTCTGGAGCCTCTGTGCCAGGAAGGATCTGGAGGGGCTGGAAGGTGTCCAGAGCAGGGCCAGGAGGAGGAGCAGAGGGCTGGAGCTGCTCTGCTCTGAGCACAGCCTGAGAGAGTTGGGGTTGTGCAGGCTGGAGAGGAGAAGGCTCCCAGGAGACCTCCTTGTGGCCTTCCAGGATCTGCAGGGGGCTCCAGGAAAGCTGGGGAGGGACTTTGGAGGGGTGAGGGAGGGATAGGACTGGGGGGGATGGAGCAGAACTCGAAGTGGGGAGATTGAGATTGGCTGTGAGGAAGAAGTTGTTGGCCAGGAGGGTGGTGAGAGCCTGGCCCAGGCTGCCCAGGGAGGTGGTGGCAGCCTCCTGCCTGGAGGTGTTTGCAGCCAGGCTGGAGGTGGCTGTGAGCAAGCTGCTGTGGTGTGAGGTGTCCCTGGCCATGGCAGGGGGTTGGAGCTGGCTGAGCCTTGAGCTCCCTTCCAGTTCTGTGACTCTACCTTCCTGTGCTCAGCTGTTTGCAGCAGCAGGAAGCCCTCGAGGTGCTGCAGGCTGGCAGGGGCTGAGGATTGCAGTGGGGCTGTTGGACCTAGAGGTTGCTGCAGAGCTGGGGGGGAGCCTGTGTGCCCAGCACAGGGGTGCTCAGGGTCTGGCCAGGCTTGTCCCTGGAGGAGCAAAGGCTGGAGAGGGTCTGCAGGGCCCTGGGTGTGGTAACAAAGTGCAGACTGCTGCAAGCTGCTCCTTTTGCAGTCTTCTAAAGAGAGCTGCAGCTCTGGGCTGCAGCTTTGGCATGGCCTCAGAAAGCAGCTTGTGGGTCTGGCTCAGGGCCTGTGGCTCTGCAGGCACAGGTGCAGATTTTAGCCCTGAAGCACCTCCAGGGCTGAGGCTTGCTGCAGACAGAGCTTGGCTGTGCTGCAGGGCTGCTGGAACGTGGAGCTGGCTGCTCCTCAGCTGGGTGAGGCCACAGCTGCAGAGCTGTGCCCAGGGATGGGCTCCCCAGGGCAGGAGGGGCAGGGATAGACTGGAGAGGAGGTTGTGAGGATGATGAAGGGACTGGAACAGCTGTGTGAGAGGAAAAGGCTGAGAGCCCTGGGGGTGCTTAGCCTGGAGAAGGCTGGGAGGGGATGTGATCAATGGTTGTCAGCAGCTGAAGGGTGGGAGGCAAGAAGGTGGTGCCAGGCCCTTTGCAGTGGTGCCCAGGACAGCCCTGGGGCTGAGAGCCTGCAGAAGAGCAGCCCCAGAGGGCAGCTGAGCAATGCTCAGCAAGAGCTAAAGGAGCTGTGGGGGGCAAGAGGCTGGGGCCAGGCTCTGCTGAGTGCTGCCCAGGGCCAGCACAAGGGGCAGCAAGTGTCAGGCAGGAGGTTGGAGCTGAGCAGGAGGAGAAAGTTGTTTGGGGTGAGGCTGCTGGAGGCCTGGAGCAGGCTGCCCAGAGAGGTTGTGGAGTCTGCTGGGGTGGAGAGCTTCCAACCCCCCCTGGCTGTGTCCCTGTGTGAGCTGCCCTGGGGGGGGTCCTGCTCTGGCAGTGGGCTTGGACTGGATGATCTCTTTGGGGGGGTCCCTTCCCACCCCTCCCATTCTGTGCTTTACTCTTGCTGGGCAGGAGTGGCACTGCTCCAGGCTCCTGGTTTGTGCCTTTCAGCTCAAGAGCCCTTGCACTGGAAGAGGCAGAAGCAATCTGCAGCCTGAGGCCTTCCCCACAGCAGTGTTACTTCGACCTTGGGTGGTTTTAGAAGTGTTTTGCCTTTCTTTTTTCCCCCTCTCTCCCTCCCTCCCTCTCTCCCTCTCCAGTTTTAATGTGACCCAGTGCTGAGTGTTTGAGCAGCTGCTGGCACAGGTTTAATGTGAAGACAGCTTCTGCAGGGGGCAGGCTTTGGCAGCTGCAGCCCTCCAGAGCAGAGCCTCCAGCAGGAAGGTGAAGCCTGGCCCAGGAGAACCAAATCAGGGAATTCTCTCTCTCTCCTCTTTTTTAAACTGGTTGGCAGAGGCCTAGTTTTGTAATAAACTTTGTGGACAAGCAGCAGGGCTGCTGCCTCTGGCTTCTTTGGCACCTGCAGGGCCCTTCTGAAGGCTCTTTCTGGAACTCTGAGCCAGCTCTTCCCCCAGCTGCTCAGGAGGGGCAGAGGGAGAGGCTGGAGGGGCCCCAGAGAAGGGCAAGGAAGCTGCTGAGGAGCAGCTGAGGGACTTGAGGTTGGTTCAGCCTGGAGGAAAGGAGCCTGGGCTGGAGCAGCAGTGGGGTGGCAGCAGGAGCAGGGCAGGGATTGTGCCTCTGGGCTGGGCACTGGGGAGGCCACAGCTTGAGTGCTGGGCTCAGCTGTGGGCTCCTCACTGCAGGAAGGAGATTGAGGAGCTGGAGCAGGGCCAGAGAAGGGCAAGAGAGCTGGGGAAGGGTCTGGGGAAGAGGGCTGGGGAGGAGCAGCTGAGGGAGCTGGGGGTGTTGAGCCTGGAGCAGAGGAGGCTGAGGGAGACCTCCTTGCTCTCTGCAGCTCCCTGAGAGGAGGCTGCAGCCAGCTGGGGCTTGGGCTCTGCTCCCTAGGCTCAGGGGAGAGAAGGAGAGGCAATGGCCTGAAACTGTGCCAGGGGAGGCTTAGGTTGGAGAGGAGGCCAAATGTCTTTGGTGGCAGAGTGGTGAGGGCCTGGCAGAGGCTGCCCAGGGAGGTGGTGGAGTCCCCATGGCTGGAGGGGTTGCAGAGCCCTGTGGCCATGGTGGGGTTGGGTTGATGTTGGCCTGGCTGCTCCCATGGAACAAGTGAGAGGAAGAGAGGAAACAGCTTCAAGTTGCCCCAGGGGAGGTTTAGGTTGGACATGAGGAACAATTTCTGCCCTGAGAGGGTTGTGAAGGCCTGGGCCAGGCTGCCCAGGGGCAGTGGTGGAGTCCCCATCCCTGGAGGGGTTACAAAGCCACGGCTCAGTGGTTGGTGCCCAGGGCCAGGGCTCAGTGGTTGGTGCCCAGGGCCAGGGCTCAGTGGTTGGTGCCCAGGGCCAGGGCTCAGTGATGCTGAGGGCCAGGGCTCAGTGGTTGGTGCCCAGGGCCAGGGCTCAGTGGTGCCCAGGGCCAGGGCTCAGTGGTGCCCAGGGCCAGGGCTCAGTGGGGCTGAGGGCCAGGGCTCAGTGGTTGGTGCCCAGGGCCAGGGCTCAGGGGTGCTGAGGGCCAGGGCTCAGGGCTGCCCTGGCAGTGCAAGGTCAAGGGTTGCACTCTGGAAGGTCTCTCCCAAGCACCTGTGCCAGGAAGCTAAATCTCCTGCAGGCAAGGCCCAGCTCTGCCTTCATGATCAGAGCCTGGCTGAGAGCTGAGCTCTGCCTTCTCCCCCCAGCCCCCCCCAGCAAGAGATGGAGGCAGCTGGGTTACAAAACCTTCTCTTTATAAAAAGTTGACTCCACTGCCTGTGGCTGAGCTGCTGCCCCCTGCCACAGGGAGCCCTGGGGCAGTCCAGTTCCAGTGTTCAATGCAGTGCTGGCTGCTGGCAGCCTGGTACCTTGGTCTGTCAGGGAGGAGAAAGGTTGGGGGCCTGAAGGAGCTTGAGCCCAGGCTTGCTGGGCTGAGGTCAGGGGAGGTGGATCCTTCCAACTCCTACTGAAGCAGCACAGGTTGGGGTTGTGGGGGCAGCAGGGAAGCAGCTGCTTGCCCTTGGAGATCAGGAGGCAGCAGCCAGGCTGAGCTGAGGGCTCCCAGCAGGACAGGCTGCCTGCCCTGCCTGCACTGCTGCCTGCTGCTAGTGTTGAAGGGAGTGAGGCCTTCCTTGAGGACAGGAGTGGAAGGAGCAAGGCAGGCTCTGCAGGACAGGAGTGGAAGGTGGCCACTGCCCTGCAGTCCCAGCAGAGAGCAGCAGGTCACAGAGGTCCTGGAGGAGGAGGAGGAGGAGGCCAAGGCAGTTAAGGCACAGGAGGAAGATTTTTTTTTTCCATGAGGCAAATGGGCTTTAAAAACCACAGCTGAGAGGTAGGTAAGAGAGCAGCTCAGGCCTGCAGGGAGCCTTCATTTACCTCCTGGTTGTAGCCATCCAAACCCTTGGTGTCAGTGCAGCAAAGGGAACAGAAGAGGGAGAGAGGGAAGCAGCGGCTGAGGGAGGAGGGAACCTGGCAGCACAGCCTCAGGAAGGGCTTCTCAAGGGGAGGGATTCAAGCATAGTGTCACATCCAGGAACCAGAAGCAAAGGCAGGTCCTTGCTGCTGGAGGGTGCCAGGGCCTCAGAGCAAAGCAAGGGACAGGAGAGAGGACAGGGTCTCTTTTTTTCCCCTCTCCCCAGGGGAGGAGGAGGCAGAGGCAGGACCAAAAGGAGCTCTAACATTGCCTAAGAGGAGGAGGAGGAGGAAGAGGAAGATTAGTTTGCAGAGGATCAGACAGCAGGGAGTACTTTCAAAAGGCAGCTATGGAGGGAGGAGAGGGCCCAGAGGAGGGCAGGGAGAGGCAGAGCCCAGGGGAAGGACTCTTCCCAGAGGTATTGATTCGCTAATCCCCCCTGCAGCCCCGGGACAGGAACACTGCTTCCAGGGAAGGGGGGAGGGAGGCATCAGAGGCTGAGGAAGCCCCAGCTGAGCCTTTCTTCACTGTGTCCTGCCACGTTTTTCCTCTTCACTTGCCTCCTGTCACACTTGGGCTGGGCGGGCCGGGCCCGGGGGGGCTGTAAACAGGGCTGCAGGGAGGGGGCCGGGCAGGGCCCCCTGCTCGGAGCCAGCGCTGAGGTAGGTTTGAGAGGTGCTCCAAGGCTGCCTTCCAGAGGAGATGTAGGGCTGGCACTGTTGACAGAGGAGTAGCCTGAGCTGCCCTCCAGCTGGGGGGGGCTGCAGGGGGCCCAGGCTGCAGCCAGGCTCTCCTCGTCGCTGGAGTCCTGGCAGCAGTGCTCGGCGGGGTCCACGTACACCACTGTCACGTCCAGGATCCCACTGGGGCCTGTCACTGCAGCAGGGGACAAGCAGAAAGGCTTAGCCTGGGCTTGGGGCAGCACCAAGCAAGCCAAGGAAGGCGGTGAGGCACTGGGGGAGGGCTGGCAAGGGAAGCTGTGGAGGCTTCAAGCCTGGCAGGGTTCAAAGGAGGCTGCCCAGGGAGGTGGTGGAGTCCCCAGCCCTGGGGGGGTTCCAGGCATGGCACCTGGGGACAGGACTGAGTGGCCATGGGGGTGGTGGGGGCGATGGTTGGGGCTTGATCTTGGAGGGTTTATTCCAGCCCAAACAGTTCTGTGACATGGCCTGGAGCAGCCTGGTCTAGGAGGAGCAGCCCTGCCCCTGGCAGGGGCTTGGAACTGGATGATGCTGAAGCTCCCTTCCAACCCAACCCACTCTGACTCTGATTCAGCACAGAATCAAGAGCACAGAGCTTAACATCTGGCACAGGCTGCCCAGAGAGGTGGTGGAGGCTCCATTCCTGGAGGCATTCAAGCTCAGCCTGGCTGTGTCCCTGGGCAGCCTGCCCTAGCTGGAGGTGTCCCTGCTGCCTGCAGGGGGTTGGACAAGTTCAGCTTGGAAGGTCCCCTGGCAGCACAGGCAGCCTCCTCCTGCTCCCACAGGGTCTCCAGCCAGCAGTCCCTGTGCCTTCAGCAGGAGCTTCTGCTACCACCATGGCTACAGCTGCCTGGAGACTCACTTTTAACAGCCAGGCAGACACCAAAGCTCTGAGAGAGCTCTGAGTGCTCTCCTTGGCTCTGAGGGAGGGAAGCTGAGGCACAGCCCCTGCTCAGTGCTCTCCTTGGCCCTGAGGGAGGGCAGCTGAGGCACAGCCCCTGCTCAGTGCTCTCCTTGGCTCTGAGGGAGGGCAGCTGAGGCACAGCCCCTGCTCAGTGCTCTCCTTGGCTCTGAGGGAGGCAGAGCACTGAGCTCTCTCCCTGCTTCAAGACAGGAACTTTCCCCCACCTCAGAGAGTTTTGATGGGTACCAAGAGGTGGTTAAGACACAAACAGCCAGTCCCAGACCCAGCAGAGCAGCCAGGTCAGGTTTGTCTCTACCTCAGCAGCTTTAGTGCACTATCAGCAGGATCCCAAAGCACTTGGAAACAAAAACCCAGCCACAGAACCCAGCTGGGAGAGCTGGGGCTGGTCAGCAGTGCTGAGCTGCAGCACAGGGAGGGGATTCTGCCCCTCTGCTCTGCTCAGCCCCCACCTGCAGCACTGCCTTCAGCTCCAGGCAGACCTCAGAGCAGCCTCCCAGTACCTGAAGGGCTCCAGGAGAGCTGGGGAGGGACTTGGGCCAAGGGCTGGGAGTGCCAGGCCCAGGGCCAATGGCTTTGAGCTGGGAGAGAGGAGACTGAGAGTGGAGAGGAGGAAGAAATCCTTTGCAGTGAGGCTGGGGAGACTCTGGCCCAGGCTGCCCAGGGAGGCTGTGGCTGCCTCCTGCCTGGAGGTGTTGAGGACCAGGCTGGATGAGGCCCTGAGCAAGCTGTGCTGGTGGGAAGGGTCCCTGCCCATGGCTGGGGGCTTGGAGCTGGCTGAGCTTGAAGCTCCCTTCCACCCCAACCCATGCTGTGAATCTCTGGAGCCCTGCCCCAGGCTCTGCAGCAGCACAGAGCAGTTAACCTCTGCCATAACCAGCTGCAGCCCCAGGGCAGAGGCTGTCTGCAGCTGGCAGCTGAGGCCTCTGCAGCAGCCCAGGCAGAGCAGGGAGCTGGGAGTGCCCTGCCCCCAGGGGAGTCAAACCCTCACCGTCTCCATCCCTCTCCCCTTCGCTCTCCTGGTCCCCTTCATAGCCAGAGCAGGTGTCCAGGCTCCAGTCCAGGAAGTTGTCCAGGAGGCTTTCTTCCTGGGTGGAGAGCTCTGCTGTGGGGGTAGTCACAAAGCTGCCTCTGTCATCCTGGATGCTGTCTTCCCTCCTCCTGCAGCAAGAAGAGGCCAGAAGGCATCTGTCAGAAGCCAAGCTCCTCACCTCCACCTCCCTCAAGAGGTTTGCCAAGGGCACTGATCCCACCCAGAGCCCAGGGGGGGCAGAGAGGAGGCAGGGCTCCTGCTGACCCCCAGCAGCACTTCCAGGCCTGCCTGGCACTGACCTTTTAGTTCTCTTGCCACAGGGAGAGCTGAGGAAAGGCTGAATTTCCACCACAGTCCTGTGCAAGGGGCTGGGCTCTGGGTCCTCCTGTTTCACACCCAGCAGGGAGCAGAGCTGGCTGTAACTCATCACCTGGACAGCAAAGAGAGCCTCAGAGCCAGCAGGTTCCCAGGAGGAGGCTGTTTGCCACAGCATCACACAGAATCCCACAGCACCCCAGCAGGGAGGGGCTGGAAGGGAGCTCTGGAGCTCCCCCAGCCCAAGCCCTGCTCCAGCAGGGCACCCCCAGCACCCTGCCCAGCAGCACAGTGCCCAGGGGGGGTTGGAAGCTCTCCACACCAGCAGACTCCACAACCTCTCTGGGCAGCCTGCTCCAGGCCTCCAGCAGCCTCACCCCAAACAACTTTCTCCTCCTGCTCAGCTCCAACCTCCTGCCTGACACTTTCTGCCCCTTGCTGTCCCTTCTGCTGGCCCTGGGCAGCACTCAGCAGAGCCTGGCCCCAGCCTCTTGCCCCCCCCAGCTCCTTTAGCTCTTGCTGAGCATTGCTCAGCTGCCCTCTGGGGCTGCTCTTCTGCAGGCTCTCAGCCTTTGCTGCTCCCAGAGCTGCTCCAGGCCCCTCAGCAGCTCTGCAGCCTGCCCTGGGCTCTCTCCAGCAGTTCTCTGTCCCTCTGCAACTGGGGAGCCCAGAACTGGACCCAGGGCTCCAGATGTGGCCTCACTAGGGCAGAGTGGAAGGGGAGGAGAACCTCCCTTGCCCTGCTGGCCACACTCTTCCTCACGCCCTGCAGATCACCATTGGCCTTCTTGGCCATGAGGGCACCTTGCTGGCTCATGGTTAATTTCCTGTCCCCAGCACTCCCAGCTCCTTCTCCCTTGAGCTCCATCTTGAGCTGGGGAGCCCAGGTCTGGATCCAGGCCTCCAGATGTGGCCTTGCATCACGAGAGCTAAAGGGGAGGCCCTGGGCAGCCTGCTCTGGGTGGAGGTGTCCCTGCTGCCTGCAGGGTTGGGCAAGGGCACCTTTGAGCCCAGTGCAAGCTGTGGCAGAGGGGAAGCCTCTCCCTCCACTCTGTGTTTTCTAGGAGCAAGTCTGCCCCGGGGAGCCCTTCCCAGCTGACCTCACCCAGAGCAGAGCTTGGGGCTCAGCTTACACCCCCCCTGCATTCAGCCACTGCTCCCCCCTGCCCCCCCGGGCCGCCCCTTCCCCGCGGGCCGCCCCCTCCGCACCTTCTCTTTGCCTATCTCCTCGTATCGCTCGTCCTCGAAGCGCTGCTTGACGGCGGTCAGCGCCACCTGCCGGTAGTCCTTGGGGATGGCGTCGTGGAAGCTGGCAGGGAGACAGCGCTCAGCCCCCGGCCCGGCCCCCGCGGGCAGCCTGCCCTCCCGCGGCCCCGCCGCTGCCCACCCCCTGCCCCGCCTGGCGGTACCCCCTGCCCACTCTGCCCCTCTCGCTTCCCCCTGCTCCCCCATGCATCCTGCCCTCCCACAGCCCTTGCGGCCCTGCCGCTCCCCACCCCCTCCCCCGCCTGGCAGTACCCTCCGCCCCCCCGGCAGTACCCTCTTCCCCCTCTCCCCCTGCCCACCCTGCTTCCCCCTGCCCCTCTCCCCCTCCTGCCTCTGCCTGCCCCTCTTGCTTCCTCCTGCCCTCCCTGCCCCCTCTGCCCCTCCTGCTTCCCCCGCCCACCCTGCCCCCTCTCCCCCTCCTGCCTCTCCCTGCCCCCTTTCGGCTCCCCCTCTGCCCCCGCCCCTCATCCCCTTTCAGCTCCCTCTGCCCCTCACCTCCCCCTGCCCCTCTCTGCCCCCTCACCTCCCCTGCCCCTCTCTGCCCCCTCACCTCCCCCTGCCCCTCTCTGCCCCCTCACCTCCCCCTGCCCCCTTTCAGCTTCCTCTCAGCTCCCTCTCTGCCCCTCACATTTCCCCCTGCCCCTCTCTGCCCCCTCTCTCCCTACCCACCCCTCATCTCCTCCTGCTACTCTACTCTCTGCCCCTCTCACTTCTTCCTGCCCCCTTTCAGCACCCTCTCACCTCCCCCTAACCCTCTCTGCCCCTCCTGCTTTCCCCTGCCCCCTTTCAGCACCCTCTCTGCCCCTCTCACCTCCCCCTAACCCTCTCTGCCCCTCCTGCTTTCCCCTGCCCCCTTTCAGCTCCCTCTTCCCCTCTGGGCTCCCTCCTGCCCCCCTCCCTCTCCCTGAGCTCCATGCTAAGCAGGTTGGTGTCAGCAGAGCCTGAGCAGCAGACCCTTGGGTTTCTGAGCCCCTGAGCACCTAACTCCATTTCTGGGCATAGAATAGAGTCACAGAACTGTCAGGGCTGGCAGGGAGCTCCAGGCTCAGCCATGGCCAGGGACACCTCACACCACAGCAGCTTGCTCACAGCCACCTCCAGCCTGGCTGCAAACACCTCCAGGCAGGAGGCTTCCACCACCTCCCTGGGCAACCTGGGCCAGGCTCTCACCACCCTCCTGGCCAACAACTTCTTCCTCACAGCCAATCTCAATCTCCCCACTTCTAGTTCTGCTCCATCCCCTCCAGTCCTATCCCTCCCTGACCCCCTCCAAAGTCCCTCCCCAGCTTTCCTGGAGCCCCCTGCAGATCCTGGAAGGCCACAAGGAGGTCTCCTGGACTGACCAGCCCCAGGCCCCCAGCCAGCTCCCAGCCATTAGTGCCTGTGGTGGGGCAGCAAGGCAGCTGCCAGAGCCAGCCCCTTCCCTCTGAGTGCCCAGACACAGCAGCTCTGCCAGGAGCTGGAGCCCAGCCCCTCCTCTGGGCTCCCCTGGGGGCTTCCCAGACCCTTACCACTTCTGGTAGAGGCTCAGCACACAGGGCAGGAGGTCTTCCAGGGAGAAGCCAGTGCAGTCAGCCAGCTGGCTGCTCCAGGGGTGTGCTGGGGAGGGGAAGAGGGGTCAGGAGCCATGGCAGCAGCTCTGCAAGCCTGGCAGCTCTGCAGGCACACAGCCTGTGCTTGCTTGGGGGAGCTGCACAAGGCTTGCTCAGAGGTAGCTCCAGGCATGGCTTGGATGGCCCAGCTGAGGGCAGAGCTCAGCACAGAAGGCTTCAGCCTCCCTTCAGCACAAAGCTTGCACAGCCTGATGCTGCTGATGTTCTCCAGCAGCACTGAGAGGTGAAATGGGCTCAAGTCCACAGCCCCTTCTGAGGCCTCACACCACCTCCCTCCTGATCCCCCAGGCCAGCCAGAGGCATAGAATCAGACTGGGCTGGGCAGGACCTAAGGACCATCCAGCTCCCCTCAGCCCAGGCTGCTCAAGGCCTCATCCAGCCTGGCCTTCAACACCACCTCCAGGCTTGGAGCCTCTCTAACTCCTCTGCTCCACCTGTTCCACTGCCTCACTACCCTCAGGGGGAAGAATTTCCTCCTAGTGTCTCATCCAAGCTTCTTCCAGCTCAAAGCCATCACCCTTGTCCTGTCACTCCATGCCTTTGACTCCCCAGCTCTCCTGCAGCCCTTTCAGGTACTGGAAGCCTGCTCTAAGGCCTCCCTGGAGCCTTCTCCTCTTCAACCCTCCCAGCAGAGGGCTTTCAGCCTCCCAGCACTGCTGTGGCCTCCTCTGGCCCTGCTCCAGCAGCTCCCTGCCTGTGCTGTGCTGAGGGCTCCAGAGCTGCCCCAGCCCTGCAGGGAGGTCTCAGCAGGCACAGCAGAGGGGCAGAATCCCCTCCCTGCCCCTGCTGCCCACCCTGCTGGGGAGCAGCCCAGGCCAGGCTGGGGCTGGGCTGGCAGCACTCAGTGCCAGCTCCTGGCCAGCTCTGCACCCCCAGCACCCCCAAGGCCTTCTCCTCAGGGCTGCTCTCAGCCCTTCCCCACCCCCAGGTTGGATTTGTGCTTGGGATTGCCCTGCCCCAGGGGCAGGACCTTGCACTGGGCCCTGTTGAGCTCCATGAGGCTGGCATGGGCCCAGCCTCCAGCATCTATGCCTAAAGACAGAGTGACACAAAAGAACCAGCCCCAAACCCCAGCCCAAAGGCTCCCTGCAGGGCCCAGGCAGCCCAGCCTGGCCTGCAGCCTCTGCAGCACAGGGAGGAGGTTGCTCACCTTGCCTGTGCAGCACCTTAGCCAGCAGCAGTGCAGCAGCAGCCAGCTGAGCTGGAGAGTACACACAGAGGCTGGTGTTGAGGACTGAGAGCTCACAGATGAAGCTGTAGAGGTGCAGAGTTCTCCTCTCCAGGCAGGCTATGTTTGCCAGCACCTCCTTGTAGTCCACAATGGTAGGGATCTGGTGCAGAGGAGAGCAAAGCTTGGAGGCACAACACAAGCACCAAGGCTGTGGAGCAGCTGTTTTGAGGAGGTGCTGATTGCACAGCACCCCAGCAGGGTGAGGCTGGAAGGGAGCTCTGGAGCTCCCCCAGCCCAAGCCCTGCTCCAGCAGGGCACCCCCAGCACCCTGCCCAGCAGCACAGTGCCCAGCAAGGGTTGGAAGCTCTCCACACCAGCAGACTCCACAACCTCTCTGGGCAGCCTGCTCCAGGCCTCCAGCAGCCTCACCCCAAACAACTTTCTCCTCCTGCTCAGCTCCAACCTCCTGCCTGACACTTGCTGCCCCTTGCTGTCCCTTCTGCTGGCCCTGGGCAGCACTCAGCAGAGCCTGGCCCCAGCCTCTTGCCCCCCCCAGCTCCTTTAGCTCTTGCTGAGCATTGCTCAGCTGCCCTCTGGGGCTGCTCTTCTGCAGGCTCTCAGCCCCAGGGCTCTCAGCCTTTGCTGCTCCCAGAGCTGCTCCAGGCCCCTCAGCAGCTCTGCAGCCTGCCCTGGGCTCTCTCCAGCAGTTCTCTCTCTCCTGAACTGGGGAGCCCAGAGCTGGACCCAGGACTCCAGATGTGGCCTTGCTAGGGCAGAGTAGAGGAGGAGGGGAACCTCCCTTGCCCTGCTGGCCACACTCTTCCTCCTGCCTCCTCCCTTCTTGGCCATGAGAGCACACTGCTGGCTCATGGGGAGCTTGCTGTCCCCCAGCACTCCCAGCTCCTTCTCCCTTGAGCTCCATCTTGAACTGGGGAGCCCAGGTCTGGGTCCAGCAGCTCTGCAGCCCCCCTGGAGCAGGGATGTTTTCAGCCCACTGGGCAGCTCTGCTGCTCTGTTTCACTGCTGCACTGACCCTGAAACATCCTCCAGGGAAAGCCTCAAGTGGCCTCTGCAAAGCTAAGGGTGAGGCTCTGCAGGGGGCTGTGGGCCTGCAAGCTCTGGAGCACAAATGGCCTCCTGCACAAACCCAACATCCTAGGGCAGGAGAAATGCTCAGCCCAGAGTCATGGAATGGCCTGGGAGGGACCTGCCAGATCCCCCAGCTCCAACCCCCTGCCATGGGCAGGGACCCCTCCCACCAGCACAGCTTGCTCAGGGCCTCATCCAGCCTGGCTGCAAACGCCTCCAGGGAGCCCAAGGGGGAAAAGAATGCATCCAAACTCACCCTTATCCTCCCTTCCAGGGCAGAGATGATCTCCCCCATCATCCTCACCAGGTCTTCATACTTGTAGGTGTTGTCTGTCAGCCACACAGCCTCCCTGATGGTCAAGATCTCCTTGCTGATGAAGCTGGGACAGGAAAGAACAGAGGCTTGAGACCAGGGGAAGCCTTTCCAAGCTCTTGGAGTCCCAACACTGCTGGGACAGGACAGAACAGAGGCTTGAGCCCAGGGGAAGCCCTTCCAAGCTCTTTGTGTCCAACCACTGCCCCAGCACTGCTGGGACAGGACAGAACAGAGGCTTGAGCCCAGGGGAAGCCCTTCCAAGCTCTCTGACTCCAACCAGTGCCCCAGCACTGCTGGGACAGGACAGAACAGAGGCTTGAGACCAGGGGAAGCCCTTCCAAGCTCACTGAGTCCAATCACTGCCCCAACACTGCTGGGACAGAACAGAAGAGAGGCTTGAGAAAAGGGGAAGCCCTTCCAAGCTCTTTTGAGTCCAATCACTGCCCCAGCACTGCTGAGTCCACAGCTCAAGAGGAACAACCAGTCCCAGAAGAGAGGATTTGTGCACCTCTGCACCAAGGTTTTTGTGGCAGGATAAAGGCAGCCAAGGAGACCAAAAGGTTAAACATCTCCGTGAGGGACTTGTGGAACAGCTCCAGAAGGGAATGTCCCAGATACAGACCAGGAGCTGCTCATGGATGTCTCCTGGAAGCACTGCTGGGATCACAGACTGGCTCAGGCTGGAAGGGATCTCAGAGATCATCTACTGCCAGGCAGGCTGTGCTGTTATAGCAGAGGGGGCCGGCAGGGGGCGGCAGCAGCAGCCCTGCAGAGCCTTACCGTGTGCATATGACCATGCAGGCTGTGCTGTTATAGCAGGGGGGCCGGCAGGGGGCAGCAGCAGCCCTGGCAGGGCCCTACCGTGTGCAGATGACCATGCAGGCTGTGCTGTTATAGCAGGGGGCCGGCAGGGGGCAGCAGCAGCCCTGGCAGGGCCCTACCGTGTGCAGATGACCATGCAGGCTGTGCTGTTATAGCAGAGGGGGCCGGCAGGGGGTGGCAGCAGCAGCCCTGCAGAGCCTTACCGTGTGCAGATGACCATGCAGGCTGTGCTGTTATAGCAAGGGGTGGCCGGCAGGGGGCAGCAGCAGCCCTGGCAGGGCCCTACCGTGTGCAGATGACCATGCAGGCTGTGCTGTTATAGCAGGGGGCTGGCAGGGGGCGCAGCCTGATGGGCCCTACCGGTGCAGATGACCATGTGGCTGTGCTGTTATAGCAGCCCTGCAGAGCCAGCTGGCACCGTGTGCAGATGACCATGCAGGCTGTGCTGTTATAGCAGGGGGCCGGCAGGGGGCAGCAGCAGCCTGGCAGAGCCCTACTGTGTGCAGATGACCATGCAGGCTGTGCTGTTATAGCAGGGGCGGCCGGCAGGGGGCAGCAGCAGCCTGGCAGAGCCTTACCGTGTGCAGATGACCATGCAGGCTGTGCTGTTATAGCAAGGGGCGGCCGGCAGGGGGCAGCAGCAGCCCTGGCAGAGCCTTACCGTGTGCAGATGACCATGCAGGCTATGCCCAGCAGCTGCAGCTGGGCCCTGGGCACGGCTCTCAGCTTCAGGTAGCGATCCACGCAGCCCACCGTCATGTGCAGGCACAGGCTGGAGAAGTCCTTCATGGTGGCCACCTCCACCAGCCAGTCGATCAGGATGTACCTGGGGGTAGAGAGGGACATGAGCCCTGCAGCTGGCAGCACCCCCAGAGCCCTGCACCACACACAGCACCATGCTCAGCAGCCTAGAAGAGACCTCAGAGATCACCAACCACCCAGCACCAGCTGAGCAACTCAGCCATGGCACCCAGGGCCTCAGCCAGGCTCCTCCTAAACACCTCCAGGGATGGGGGCTCCACCACCTCCCTGGGCAGTAGCTTACAGCTCTTAAAGTCAAACAGTGCCTCCAGGTCTCCAACAACTTGCTAGTCTCAAACTCAAGAGCTCAGGGTGGACACAGATGCCTCTCCCTCCTCATTTCATTTCCTCAGGGCTTGAAATATCAGCTCTGAGGGCTGCTGTCTGAGAAGCCCTGTGCTGCTCTGCCTGTGCAGAGCCTCTTACAGGAGAGGAAAGCAAAACATTCAACCTTCCAGCAGTCCTCATTCTGGATCTTTTCCCCCCTCTACAGACTAGTTGAGGCTGGGAGAGCTGGGGCTGTGCAGCCTGGAGAAGAGAGAAGGCTGCAGGCAGACCTCAGAGCAGCCTCCCAGTACCTGAAGGGCTCCAGGAGAGCTGGGGAGGGACTTGGGCCGAGGGCTGGGAGTGCCAGGCCCAGGGCCAATGGCTTTGAGCTGGGAGAGAGGAGACTGAGAGTGGAGAGGAGGAAGAAATTCTTTGCAGTGAGGCTGGGGAGACTCTGGCCCAGGCTGCCCAGGGAGGCTGTGGCTGCCTCCTGCCTGGAGGTGTTGAGGACCAGGCTGGATGAGGCCCTGAGCAAGCTGTGCTGGTGGGAGGGGTCCCTGCCCATGGCAGGGGCTTGGAGCTGGGTGAGCTTGAAGCTCCCTTCCCACCCAACCCATTGCAGGATTGTGTGAGTCTCTGCCAAGGGCAGAGGCAAAGCTTTCTGCTGTGTGGCTCCACTCCTGGATCCAAGGCCTTACCTCATGGTTTCATTCATTCCTTTCTGCACAGTGAAGATACTCTGCTTGCTGACAGGCAGGGAAGCTTGGAAGATCTGAGAGACCATTTCACTGGAAGATTTGGCTTCTAACCCTAGCTGGTTTCCATTCCCACAGGCTTTGGCTAAAGCAATCTGCAGTAGAGAGAACACAGAAGGAAGGAGTGGAGAGCTCTGGTTAGCAGACTCAAAGCAGGGCAGCAGAGCCCCAGCAGGCAGCTGTGTGCTGGGCTGCAGCCAGAGCAGGGAGAGCAGCAGAGGGGATTCTGCCCCTGGGCTCTGCTCTGCTCAGCCCTCCCCTCCAATCCTGCCTCCAGCTCTGCTCTCCCCAGCAGCAGAAGGACACAGAGCTGCTGGAGAGAGGCCAGAGGAGGCCACAAAGATGCTGCCAGGGCTGGAGCAGCTCTGCTGGGAGCACAGGCTGAGGGAGCTGGGGCTGTGCAGCCTGCAGAGGAGAAGGCTCCAGGGGCTCCTCAGAGCTGCTGCCAGGAGCTGAAGGGATCCTGCAGGAAGGCTGCAGAGGAACTTTTGCTGAGGGGGTCTGAGGCAGGCCCAGGGGGAAGGGTTTGGAGCTGAGGCAGAGCAGGGTTAGAGTGGAGCTGAGGAAGAAGTTGTTGAGTGTGAGGGTGGTGAGGGCCTGGCACAAGGGCTGGGAGTGCCAGGCCCAGGGCCAATGGCTTTGAGCTGGGAGAGAGGAGACTGAGAGTGGAGAGGAGGAAGAAATCCTTGGCAGGGAGGCTGGGGAGACTCTGTCACAGGCTGCCCAGGGAGGCTGTGGCTGCCTCCTGCCTGGGGGTGTTCAAGGCTGGGTTGGATGAGTGCAAGCAAGTCTAGCTGAGGTGTCCCTGCCCATGGCAGGGGGTTGGAGCAGATGACCTCTCAGGTCCCTTCCAACCCAACCTATTCTCTGAACAGGAGGTGCCTGAAGCAGTGCCCCTTGGGCTGAGCACAGACAGTCTGTGGGGGCAGGCTTTCTGAGCCCATCAGAGATCAGCTTTACAGCCTCCAGCATGGGGAGGGGGTCAGAAGGAACCTCTGGGGATCATCTAGGCCACCCCCCTTGCTGAATCAGGGGCACCCACAGCAGGTGGCTGCAGCAGAGAGCTGCAGAGCAGCACAGACATGCATGTGGAGAGAGGCTTCAGCACTTCTGGCCCTGCTTCTGAAGGCAGGAGGCTAAGCTTCCACAGGCAGCAGAGGAATGACCCAAGAGACTCTTTCCCTGGGGGGCAGGGGGGAGGAAATGACTCTTACCTGTGCTTCCCAGCAGCCCTTTGCTGCATAGTCTCGTAGCTTCCTGAGGCTTTGGAGGTATCTGCCAGGGTCTGACATCTAGAGGGGAATGGCAAACAGATTCACTCCATCAGCAGCAGGCCTGGAGGCCAACAGCCAGAGAAGGCTCCAGGGGCTCCTCAGAGCTGCCTGCCAGGACCTGAAGGGATCCTGCAGCAAGGCTGCAGAGGAACTTTTGCTGAGGGGGTCTGGGGACCAAGGGGGAATGGTTTGGAGCTGAGGCAGAGCAGGGTTAGAGTGGAGCTGAGGAAGAAGTTGCTCAGTATCATAGAATCAGGGTTGGAAGGGACCCCAAGGATCATCTAGTTCCAACCCCCCTGCCATGGGCAGGGACACCCCACACTAGATGAGGCTGGCCAGAGCCTCAGGGTGGTGAGGGCCTGGAACAAGGGCTGGGAGTGCCAGGATAAGGGAGCTGGGAGAGGGAGACTGACTGGAGGGGAGGAAGAAATTCTTGGCAGTGAGGCTGGGGAGACTCTGGCACAGGCTGCCCAGGGAGGTGGTGGAGGCTCCATTCCTGGAGGCATTCAAGCTCAGCCTGGCTGTGCCCCTGGGCAGCCTGCCCTAGCTGGAGGTGTCCCTGCTGCCTGCAGGGGGTTGGACAAGTTCAGCTTGGAAGGTCCCTGGCAGCACAGGCAGCCTCCTCCTGCTCCCACAGGGTCTCCAGCCAGCAGTCCCTGTGCCTTCAGCAGGAGCTTCTGCTACCACCATGGCTACAGCTGCCTGGAGACTCACTTTTAACAGCCAGGCAGACACCAAAGCTCTGAGAGAGCTCTGAGTGCTCTCCTTGGCTCTGAGGGAGGGAAGCTGAGGCACAGCCCCTGCTCAGTGCTCTCCTTGGCTCTGAGGGAGGGCAGCTGAGGCACAGCCCCTGCTCAGTGCTCTCCTTGGCCCTGAGGGAGGTGAGCCCTGAGGCACAGCCCCTGCTCAGTGCTCTCCTTGGCTCTGAGGGAGGTGAGCCCTGAGGCACAGCCCCTGCTCAGTGCTCTCCTTGGCTCTGAGGGAGGGCAGCTGAGGCACAGCCCCTGCTCAGTGCTCTCCTTGGCTCTGAGGGAGGGCAGCTGAGGCACAGCCCCTGCTCAGTGCTCTCCTTGGCCCTGAGGGAGGGAAGCTGACAGCCCCTGCTCAGTGCTCTCCTTGGCTGAGGGAGGGAGGCAGCTGAGGCACAGCCCCTGCTCAGGAGCTCCCCTGCTCAGTGCTTGGCTCTGAGGGGTGAGCCCTGAGGGTGCAGCTGAGGCACAGCCCCTGCTCAGTGCTCTCCTTGGCTCTGAGGGAGGTGAGCCCTGAGGCACAGCCCCTGCTCAGTGCTCTCCTTGGCTCTGAGGGAGGTGAGCCCTGAGGCACAGCCCCTGCTCAGTGCTCTCCTTGGCTCTGAGGGAGGGAAGCTGAGGCACAGCCCCTGCTCAGTGCTCTCCTTGGCTCTGAGGGAGGGCAGCTGAGGCACAGCCATGTCTCTGTGTACCTTCCCCACAGAGAAGAGAGGTCCAGAAGGCAGAGTGCAAATGCTTTGAGACAACCCCTACTCACAGCAGCCTTTCTGTTGCTTTCCCAAAGGAGGTAGGAGCTGTTTAAACAACCCTGCTTTGAGGACTCTTCAAGCATCTCAAGGGATTCTTTCCTCTTCTCTTCATCCTGTGAGGAAAAGCCATGCTGGGGGTGTCTGCTGCCCAGCCAGCTGCATCCCAACTCCCACCACCCCTTCTGAAGCTGCACAGCAGGATCCAAGCAGCTGGCAGCCCCCTGAGGGCTCTCAGAGCTGGCTCCCCACATCCACTCAGGGCTGTTGTTGGGAGAGCCAAGCTCAACAAGCAGCCACAGCAAAGCTTTCTGGCTTGCTGGGCACTGAAGGATTTGATTCTGGAGGTGCAGCATGGCTGGGAGGCTCCCTTTGAGAGCTGAACACACAGCACTGCAAAACCAAGGTGCACTTCAGCTTGGGAAGCTTTAACAGACTAGGCAGTGAGGGCAGCCCCCTCCAGGCCAGCAGCCCCCTCCAGGCCAGCAGCCCCCTCCAGGCCAGCAGCCCCCTCCAGGCCAGCAGCCCCCTCCAGGCCAGCAGCCCCCTCCAGGCCAGCAGCCCCTCCAGGCCAGCAGCCCCCTCCAGGCCAGCAGCCCCTCCAGGCCAGCAGCCCCCTCCAGGCCAGCAGCCCCCTCCAGGCCAGCAGCCCCCTCCAGGCCAGCAGCCCCTCCAGGCCAGCAGCCCCCTCCAGGCCAGCAGCCCCCTCCAGGCCAGCAGCCCCTCCAGGCCAGCAGCCCCCTCCAGGCCAGCAGCCCCCTCCAGGCCAGCAGCCCCTCCAGGCCAGCAGCCCCCTCCAGGCCAGCAGCCCCCTCCAGGCCAGCAGCCCCCTCCAGGCCAGCAGCCCCCTCCAGGCCAGCAGCCCCCTCCAGGCCAGCAGCCCCCTCCAGGCCAGCAGCCCCCTCCAGGCCAGCAGCCCCCTCCAGGCCAGCAGCCCCCTCCAGGCCAGCAGCCCCCTCCAGGCCAGCAGCCCCTCCAGGCCAGCAGCCCCCTCCAGGCCAGCAGCCCCTCCAGGCCAGCAGCCCCTCCAGGCCAGCAGCCCCCTCCAGGCCAGCAGCCCCTCCAGGCCAGCAGCCCCCTCCAGGCCAGCAGCCCCCTCCAGGCCAGCAGCCCCCTCCAGGCCAGCAGCCCCCCCAGGCCAGCAGCCCTCCAGGCCAGCAGCCCCCTCCAGGCCAGCAGCCCCCTCCAGGCCAGCAGCCCCCTCCAGGCCAGCAGCCCCCTCCAGGCCAGCAGCCCCTCAGCCCCCCTGAGGGCCAGGAGAGCACTGGGCTGGGTTGGAAGACATCAAAGGGAGGCAGCATTAGCATCACCAAAGCAAGGACCCCAAACACATCACTGCTTACCTCAAAGAGGCTCAGCACCTTAGCCAGGCAGTGGAGGATGGATCCCTTCTGAGCCTGCAGAGAGCACCAAGATAAAGCAAGGTTAAAGACAAAGCAGCAGAGCAATCTTTGCTGCTCCTTCAGGCTAGGGTTTGGTTTGCCCTTCAACCTTCCCTCACCCTTGGGTTTCTCCTCCTGGCAATCCTCACTCCCCTTTCTCACCCTCAGCTCATCAGGCATGCAGCCAGATTTGGTTAGAATCTGAGTCCCAGCAGGAGAGGGGCTGGAAGGGAGCTCTGGAGCTCACCCCCAGCACCCTGCCCAGCAGCACAGTGCCCAGGGGGGGTTGGAAGCTCTCCACCCCAGCAGACTCCACAACCTCTCTGGGCAGCCTGCTCCAGGCCTCCAGCAGCCTCACCCCAAACAACTTTCTCCTCCTGCTCAGCTCCAACCTCCTGCCTGACACTTGCTGCCCTTTGTGCTGGCCCTGGGCAGCGCTCAGCAGAGCCTGGCCCCAGCCTCTTGCCCCCCCCAGCTCCTTTAGCTCTTGCTGAGCATTGCTCAGCTGCCCTCTGGGGCTGCTCTTCTGCAGGCTCTCAGCCCCAGGGCTCTCAGCCTTTGCTGCTCCCACAGCTGCTCCAGGCCCCTCAGCAGCTCTGCAGCCTGCCCTGGGCTCTCTCCAGCAGTTCTCTGTCCCTCTGCAACTGGGGAGCCCAGGACTGGACCCAGGACTCCAGCTGTGGCCTCACTAGGGCAGAGCAGGGCAAGAACCTCCCTTGCCCTCCTGGCCACTCTTCCTCCTGCCTCTCAGGCCACCATTGGCCTTCTTGGCCACATTGCTGGATGCTGGGGAACTTGTTTTCCCCCAGCACTCCCAGCTCCTTCTCCTTGGAGCCTTTTCCCAGCAGGCCTCTCCCTTTCCTTAGAGTTCTGCTCTGAGACAGAGCTGAAGCTCTCCCCAGGGCCAGCAGAAGCCTCTGGCCCTCTTGAGAGATGAATTGGAGAGGGGCAGAAAACTCCTCCCAAGGATTGCTGCACACCCACTGAAGCAGGAGCAGCAGGGGAGCTGCTTGGGGGTAAACTGAAATCCTCTCTGGACAGGGAAGAGCTGCAGCTTGCAGCTGAAGGGCAGAAGGAGCTCTTACCTTCTGCAGCTGGAGCTCTTACCTTCTGCAGCTGGCACTCTGCCTTCAGACTCTCATAGACCACAGCCTTGCAGCAGCTTCCACTCAGGGACCAGGGGGGGCGGATGAAAAGCCAGATGAAAGGAGCTGCAGCCACATTCAACCTCTCTGCCAGGCTGAAGAAGTGAGAGGCCTTCAGTCCATTCACCTCTGCTCTTCCCTCATCAGAGATGGACACTGGGCAAAGAGAGAGAGGCAGAGGTCAGGCAGCTCCCCAGGGCACGGCGGCAGCTTGGCACTTGGGCCGGCAGAGGCTGGAGGTCGAATGGTTGGGCTTGGAAGGGACCCCCAAAGGTCATCCAGTCCAAACCCACCCCTGGATCAGGCTGCTCAGAGCCTTGCTTGAGCCTGACCTTGAATATCTCCAGGGAGGAGGCCTCAACCCCCTCCCTGGGCAGCCTGTGCCAGTGTTCCACCACCCTCCTGGTGCAGGACTTGTTCCTCACCTCCAGTCTCAATCTGCCCTTCCCTCATTTCAAACCTTCCCTCAAGAGCCCTAAAAACCATAGAATCATTCTCAGGGCTGGAAGGGACCTCGAGGCTCAGCCAGCTCCAAGCCCCTGCCATGGCCAGGGACACCTCACACCACAGCAGCTTGCTCACAGCCACCTCCAGCCTGGCTGCAAACACCTCCAGGCAGGAGGCTGCCACCACCTCCCTGGGCAACCTGGGCCAGGCTCTCACCACCCTCCTGGCCAACAACTTCTTCCTCACAGCCAATCTCAATCTCCCCACTTCCAGTTCTGCTCCATCCCCCCCAGTCCTATCCTTCCCTCACCCCCTCCAAAGTCCCTCCCCAGCTTTCCTGGAGCCCCCTGCAGATCCTGGAAGGCCACAAGGAGGTCTCCTGGGAGCCTTCTCCACTCCAGCCTGCACAACCCCAACTCTCTCAGGCTGTGCTCAGAGCAGAGCAGCTCCAGCCCTCTGCTCCTCCTCCTGGCCCTGCTCTGGACACCTTCCAGCCCCTCCAGACCCTTCCTGGCACAGAGGTTCCAGAACTGGCCCCAGAGCTGCAGCTGTGGTCTCAGCAGAGCAGGGGAACCATGGAGATGGCAAGAGAGGAGAACATTCTTACTCCATTTACTCTTTGGGAACACATCACTCTGAGCTGGGGGTGCTGGGAGGTGTTCTGCCAATGCCAACCCTCAAGGCAATGTTAATTTCTTCTCAGGGGAGAAGCAGAAGGCTCTGTGCAAACCACCAACCCTGCCCTCTGCAAGGAGCCTCCTGCTGGCAATCCTCAGCTCCCCTTGGCACACTCATCAGGTGTGGCCAAGTTTGCTCAGAGTCCCACAGGCCCAGCAGGGAGGGGTAGGAAGGGAGCTCTGGAGCTCCCCCAGCCCAAGCCCTGCTCCAGCAGGGCACCCCCAGCACCCTGCCCAGCAGCACAGTGCCCAGCAAAGGTTGGAAGCTCTCCACACCAGCAGACTCCACAACCTCTCTGGGCAGCCTGCTCCAGGCCTCCAGCAGCCTCACCCCAAACAACTTTCTCCTCCTGCTCAGCTCCAACCTCCTGCCTGACACTCTGTGCCCCTTGCCCTGTTGCCAGGCAGAGAGTTGCACTTCTGAGCAGGAATTGTGCAGTGTGTGCTCTGGCACAGCTCTGCCCTCTGCTGCCACAGCCAGCAGGGCAGTGGCACCCAAAGGTGGCCCTGCAGAGGCAGCCAACCATTGAATAGCTTCAGCTGGAAGAGACCTTTAGGACCACCCAAGTCCAACCATTAGCACTGCCAGGTCACCTCAAAGCCATGGCCCTCAGCACCACAGCTCTGAAACCCCTCCAGGGATGGGGACTGCACCACTGCCCTGGGCAGCCTGGGCCAGGCCTGGACAACCTTCCTGGGGGAGAAGTTGTTGCTTGTGTCCAACCCAAACCTCCCCTGGGGCAGCCTGAGGTGCTTTCCTCTCATCCTGTCCCTTGTTCCTCAGGAGGAAGCCTGACCCCCAGCTGGCTCCAACCTTCTCTCAGGGAGTTGCAGAGAGCCAGGTGGCCTCCCCCCAGCCTCCTTTGCACAGTCAGGGAAACCTGAGCAGGCACTGAAGGCAGCAGCCTGGCTCTGCACTGCCCTGGGTGCTAAAGCATCCCTGCTTGAGGGGGAGGACACAGCAGACCCAGGCAGAAGCTTCCCCACTTACAGCCTTCATTGTAGAGGTAGGCAATGCCCAGCTTGACAGCAGCTTCAAAGTTGCCCTTTTCAGCAGCCCTGAGTGGGAAACAGAGAAGAGATTTGCAGGTTGAAATCTGCAGCAGCTTCCAAGCCCACACCTTCAAAGCAGGCAGCTCAGCAGGGGCCAGGCTGTGGTGATCACCAAGCCCAGAGCCACAGCATGGGAGGGGCTGGAAGGGACCCCTGGAGCTCATCCAGACCAACCCCCTGCCAGAGCAGGAGCCCCCAGGGCAGGGCACCCAGGGACACAGCCAGGGGGGTTGGAAGCTCTCCACCCCAGGAGACTCCACCACCTCTCTGGGCAGCCTCTTTGTGCCTTCACTGCAGAAATGAAGCCTCAGTGGTGCTGCAGCTTCCCTTGCTGTGAGCCTCTCTCATGCAGGCACCCAGGGTCAGCCCATCCAGGGGAGCTGCTTCCCAGTCCCCCAGCACAGCCCCAGCCCCAGCAGGCTCTGGCACCTTGGGTGCTGGGCCCCTCAGCTACACCTCAAGCCCCTGGGCTGCTGCCTTCCAAGCTGCTGTGCACAGAGTGGGCTCCTCCAGGCAGGACATGAAGCAGGCACCAAGGCAGCACTGGAATCATAGCCTCAGGCTGTGAGGGGTTGGAAGGGAGCTCTGGAGAGCACCCAGTGCAAGCCCCTGCCAGAGCAGGAGCCCCCAGGGCAGGGCACCCAGAACACAGCCAGGGGGGGTTGGAAGCTCTCCACCCCAGCAGACTCCACAACCTCTCTGGGCAGCCTGCTCCAGGCTCTGCCACCCTCACAGGGACAAAGGTTTCCCTCCTGGCCCTCTGGCAGCTCCTCTGCTCCAGCTTGCCCCCAGTGCCCCTTCTGCTCTCCTTGGCCAGCCCTGAGCAGAGCCTGGCTCCAGCCCAGCACATCTTTAGCCCCAGCACTGAGGGCAGCCCTCAGGCTGCTCTGCTCCCAGCTCCAAGCCCCAGCTGCCTCAGCCTGGCCTCCCAGGGAGATGTTCCACTGCCTGCAGCAGCTCTGTGCCTCTGCCATGGACTCTCTCAGGCACTTCCCTGAGGTCCTTCTTGAGCTGAGGGGCCCAGAACTGGAGACAAGATTCCAGAGGTGACCTCAGCAGGGCAGAGCAGAGGGGCAGGAGAACCTCTCTGACCTCCTCACCACAGCCCTTCTCATCCAGCCCAGGATGCCTTTGGCCTTCCTGGCCACCAGGGCTCCTTGCTGGCTCATGAGCATCCTCCTGGCCTCCAGGACCCCCAGGTCCTTTTCCCCAGAGCTGCTCTGCAACAGCTCAGCCCCCAGCCTGCCCTGCTCCCTGGGGCTGGTCCTCCCCAGATGCCAGCCTCTCCCCTTGCCCTTGTTGGATTTCATTCCCTTCCTCCCCACCCAGCTCCCAGCCTCTCCAGGTCTCACTGAGTGGCAGCACAGCTCGAGGGGAGGTCAGGCACTGCTCCCAGATTGGTGCCAACAGCAAACTGGCTGGCAGTGCCCTCTGTGCCCTCAGCCAGGGTGATGGGGAAAGGTCCTGGTCCCAGTGCTGACCCCTGAGGGTCTCCACTAGACAGAGGCCTCCAGGCAGTCCTCTGCCTTCAGGGAGCCTCTTCTGCAAGCCCAGAGGAGCCTGACCCTTGCAACCCACCTTTCAAACATCTTCAGGTTGTTTGGAGAAGGCCAAATCTCCTGGAAGCTGGCACAGGCCCACACACTGGCATGGTTGTCCACTAGGTACTTGAGATGGGAGTGCACCTGCCAGGTGGACAAAGGAGGGCTGAACTAAAGAGACCACCAGGAAACCAGGTCTGATCTACTTACAGACAGCTAGCAGGTGAATCACAGGCTGATCACAGCTCATTGCCTGCCTAATCAAGCTAATGGGTTGAGCTACAGGGCTGGAGCAGCACAGCTCCTGCAGAGAACACCCAAGGAGCCCTCCAGCACTGCTGCTGAGCTCCTGGAGCTGGGCTGCTGCAAATGAAGCTGCTGCTGGGGGACATAAAAAACTAAGAGCTGTCTGCATTTGGGTTCATGGAACCACAGAATGCAGCAGGTTGGAAGGGAGCCTCCAAGGGCCTCCTGCCCAACCCCCTGCAGGCAGCAGGGACAGCTCCAGCCGGAGCAGGCTGCCCAGGGCCACAGCCAGGCTGAGCTTCAATGGCTCCAGGGATGGAGCCTGCACCACCTCCCTGGGCAGCCTGTGCCAGAGTCTCCCCAGCCTCCCTCTGCAGAGCTCCCTCCTGGTGTCCAAACTAACTCTGCCCTGCTCCAGTTCCAAACCATTGGCCCTGGGCCTGGCACTCCCAGCCCTTGTCCCAAGTCCCTCCCCAGCTCTCCTGGAGCCCTTCAGCTACTGGGAGGCTGCTCTGAGCTCTGCCTGGAGCCTTCTCTTCTCCAGGCTGCACAGCCCCAGCTCTCCCAGCCTGGCCCCCACAGGGGAGGTTCTCCATCCTCTGAGCATCTCTGTGGCCTCCTCTGGCCCCTCTCCAGCAGCTCCAGGTCTCTCTTGTACTGGGGGTCCCATACCTGGCCCCAGCCCTGCAGGGGAGGTCTCCCCAGAGCAGGGCAGAGGGCAGGATCCTCTCTCTCCAGCTCTGGCCACTTTGCTTTGGTTGCAGCCCAGGCTGCCCTTGGCCTCCTGTGCTGCCAGTGCCCATTGCTGGCTCCTGCCCAGCTCCTCCCCCAGCACCCCCAAGGCCTTCCCTGCAGGCTGCTCTCAACCTCATTCCCCCAGCCTGGGCTGGCATTGAAGGCTGTCCCGACCCAGGGGCAGGACCTTGCACTTGGTCCTGTTGAACCTTGTTCACCTGGGCCCAGCTCCCCAGGGGCCTCTGGATGGCCTCCAGCCCTTTCCTTCCCTCCCATCACACAGCACTCAGCTTGGTGCCAGCTGCAGAGCTGCTGAGGGGCCTCAGTCTCTGCCTGTGTCACTGAGGAAGACACTGAGCAGCTCTGGTCCCAGCAGGGACCCTCACCTCTCCCCCAACTCCAGCTGGACACCCAAGCTGCTGCCCCACCCCTTGTCCTCTCAGGAGCTGTGTCCAAGGTCCTTCCCCAGCCTTCCTCATCCCCAGCCTGAACCTCCCCTGGAGGCTTTCAGCTGGATCCTGCCTGGAGCTGCCCCCGAGGGCAGGGCTGGGGCACAGGGCAGGGCAGGGCAGGGGAGCAGCAGCAGACTCACAGCTCTGACTGAGAGGATGTCCTCAGCAGGAAGGCCTTTCAGGACATGGAAGAGCACATCCTCAGGCAGGCTGAGGAGCGTCAGGACCCGAGGCCTCTTCCGGAGCCGCCGCTTGGAGGGGAAGGCGAAGCACCTGGAACACCTGCAGTGAACCACTGGGGAAGAGAACAGGAGAGAGCTCAGCCAGGGGGGAGCAGCCCAGGGGGCAAAGGCACCACAGCAACACACAATGCTCAGGCTTGGAAGGGACATGAGGCTCAGCCAGATCCAACCCCCCTGGTCCTGCTGCAGCTGCCCCAAGCGGGGCCAAGGCAGTCAGAGTGGGGAGCTCCTGAGGTCCCTGCCAGCCTGACCCCCTCTGAGTGAGTGAAGCAGCAAGCTGCAGGTCTCCCTCTGACTTCCTGTGCTTCCAAACTGACCTTTCCCTGCCCTGAGCTGCCCAGGTAGCCCATGCTGCAGGGCCAGCCAGCTCTTCATGGGATTGAATCACAGAATCATTCTCAGGGCTGGGAGGGAGCTCAAGGCTCAGCCAGCTCCAACCCCCTGCCATGGCCAGGGACACCTCACACCACAGCAGCTTGCTCACAGCCACCTCCAGCCAGGAGGCTTCCACCACCTCCCTGGGCAGCCTGGGCCAGGCTCTCACCACCCTCCTGGCCAACAACTTCTTCCACACAGCCAATCTCCATCTCCCCACTTCTAGTTCTGCTCCATCCCCCCCACTCCTATCCCTCCCTGACCCCCTCCAAAGTCCCTCCCCAGCTTTCCTGGAGCCCCCTGCAGATCCTGGCAGGCCACAAGGAGGTCTCCTGGGAGCCTTCTCCTCTCCAGCCTGCACAACCCCAACTCTCTCAGGCTGTGCTCACAGCAGAGCAGCTCCAGCCCTCTGCTCCTCCTCCTGGCCCTGCTCTGGACACCTTCCAGCCCCTCCAGAGCCTTCCTGGCACAGAGGCTCCAGAAGTGGACCCAGAGCTCCAGGTGGTGTCTGAAGTTGAGCACCTCTTGACTGCAGCTTGGGACACTTCAGACATCAATCATGGAGGGATGGAGCACAGGACACAATGCAGGGAGGAGCCACAAAGCAGGGAGTGACTCACTCCCTTGAGTCAGTTAAGAGGCTCCCAAGGGCTGGCTCCAGCTCAAGTACTCTTCATGGAATGAGTTGGGTTGGAAGGGAGCTTCAAGATCATCCAGCTCCAAGCCCCTGCCATGGGCAGGGACCCCTCCCACCAGCACAGCTTGCTCAGGGCCTCATCCAGCCTGGTCCTCAACACCTCCAGGCAGGAGGCAGCCACAGCCTCCCTGGGCAGCCTGGGCCAGAGTCTCCCCAGCCTCCCTGCAAACAATTTCTTCCTCCTCTCCACTCTCAGTCTCCTCTCTCCCAGCTCAAAGCCATTGGCCCTGGGCCTGGCACTCCCAGCCCTCGGCCCAAGTCCCTCCCCAGCTCTCCTGGAGCCCTTCAGGCACTGGGAGGCTGCTCTGAGGTCTGCCTGGAGCCTTCTCTTCTGCAGGCTGCACAGCCCCAGCTCTCCCAGCCTGGCCCCACAGGGGAGGTTCTGCAGCCTCTGCTCATCTCTGAGGCCTCCTCTGGAGCCTCTCCAGCAGCTCCAGGTCCTTCCTGTGCTGGGGGCCTCAGAGCTGGAGGCAGTGCTGCAGGTGGGGGCTGAGCAGAGCAGAGCAGAGGGGCAGAATCCCCTCCCTGTGCTGCTGCTCTCCCTGCTCTGGCTGCAGCTCAGCACTCAGCTGCCTCTGGGCTGCCAGGGACCAGAGCTGTGCTTCAACAGGGAGCAACCCTCTGGGCCCCAATCTCACCATCTGGCTGTGTGTAGTTAAAACGTTGCTACTACAACTTCATTTACTTCCTCCTCACTCCAAGTTTTCCTTCCCACCCTCACACAGGAGAACACCCCAGGCAGGAGGCAGCCACAGCCTCCCTGGGCAGCCTGGGCCAGAGGCTCAGCAGCCTCACACTCAACAACTTCTGCCTCAGCTCCACTCTAACCCTGCTCTGCCTCAGCTCCAAACCCTTCCCCCTGGGCCTGCCTCAGACCCCCTCAGCCAAAGTTCCTCTGCAGCCTTCCTGCAGGATCCCTTCAGCTCCTGGCAGCAGCTCTGAGGAGCCCCTGGAGCCTTCTCCTCTGCAGGCTGCACAGCCCCAGCTCCCTCAGCCTGTGCTCCCAGCAGAGCTGCTCCAGCCCTGCCAGCATCTTTGTGGCCTCCTCTGGCCTCTCTCCAGCAGCTCTGTGTCCTTCTGCTGCTGGGGAGAGCAGAGCTGGAGGCAGGATTGGAGGGGAGGGCTGAGCAGAGCAGAGCCCAGGGGCAGAATCCCCTCTGCTGCCCTCTGCCCAGCCTGCTCTGGCTGCAGCCCAGCACACAGCTGCCTGAGGGCTGCAGGAGGCTCTGCTGGCTCCTGGGGAGCTGCTCAGCAACCAGCACCCCCAAGGCTCTTTCTTCAGGGCTGCCCTCAGCTCACTCTGCACCCAGCCTGGATTTTTAGCTGGAAGATTTTTGACTCAAAGGAAAGCAGCAGGGTGAAAATAGTGATGCCAGGAAACACCCCAAGCCGCCCCATAATCACCTCTGAAGTAACCCCAGGCAGAGCTGTGAGGTCTTACCAGGTTGGGGGGGGGGGTCAAAGGCATAAGCTGAGAGAATGGAATGATTATAAGAATCACTGAACTTGGTTGCTCAAGGCCAGGTTGGATGAGCTGAGAGATGTCCCTGCCCATGGTCTCTGAGGTCCCTAACCAACCTAAACCATTCTCTGCTTCAGGCTGGAAAAGGACCTTGAAGATCACTGAGTCCAACCAGGAACCCAACACTGCCAAGTCCATTGCTCAGCCATGTCCCTTAGCACCACAAAGCAGCTCTCAGAGTGGATGTGAGGAAGAAGTTGTTGGCCAGGAGGGTGGTGAGAGCCTGGCCCAGGTTGCCCAGGGAGGTGGTGGAAGCCTCCTGGCTGGAGGTGTTTGCAGGCAGGCTGGAGGTGGCTGTGAGCAAGCTGCTGTGGTGTGAGGTGTCCCTGGCCATGGCAGGGGGTTGGAGCTGGCTGAGCCTTGAGCTCCCTTCCAGCCCTGAGAGTTCTGTGATGCAAGTTGGGTTTGGCTTTGTTTTTCCCTACATAGCAGAGTGTTGCTGAAAGGTCAAGGTGAAGACAGAGAATGTAAAGGGGGTTAAGTGGTTTTTCTGCATGAATATTCTTCCCCTCTCACCTGCTCCTCTGCTTCAGGTGTTTAACAGCTCCTGGCTCTCACCTTCCCTAGGGGAACCTCAAGATCTCACCTGAAGGACTCCAGGAGAGCTGGGGAGGGACTTGGGACAAGGGCTATGAGTGCCAGGCCCAGGGCCAATGGCTTTGAGCTGGGAGAGAGGAGACTGAGAGTGGAGAGGAGGAAGAAATCCTCTGCAGTGAGGCTGGGGAGACTCTGGCCCAGGCTGCCCAGGGAGGCTGTGGCTGCCTCCTGCCTGGAGGTGTTGAGGACCAGGCTGGCTGAGGCCCTGAGCAACCTGCTGCAGTGTGAGGTGTCCCTGGCCATGGAATGGGGCTTGGAACTGGCTGAGCCTTGAGCTCCCTTCCAACCCTGACCATCTATGATTCTACATTCATCTCCAGCTCTTCCCACACAACCTCAGTGAGAGCAGTGAAGCCTCTTAGTGCATTGCTCTTGGAGCAGGTAAGAGGCACAGCTCTCAGCAGCTGCAGCCAGTTACAGCCTCCCCTCTTTGAGCTTGCTGGCCCTCAGGAACAGGAGGGTCCAGACCTGCAGGGCCTGTGTGAAGGTCACAGCCTTGCTGAAAGCAGTTGCTGCACCAGACTGACTTCATGCAGGGTTTTCTCTTTGCAGTGCTCTGGCAGGGCCCTCAAGAGGAGCCAGCAGATTCCTCAGAGGTCCATAAGCTGTGGCTGCCACTAGCCCAACACCTCTTCCTCTGTTCATAGCAGGTTATTAGCACTTCAGGTTTGATGGAGAGAACCACCAGCCTGATGCAGGATCACAGGCTCATGGGATGGTGGCATTGGAAGGCACCTCCAGAGGTCACCCAGTCCAAGCCCCCTGCCAAAGCAGGGGCATCCAGGACAGGCCACACAGGAACACATCCAGGTGGCTTTGGAAGAACTCTGGAGGAGACTCCACAACCTCTCTGGGCAGCCTGCTCCAGGCCTCCAGCACCCTCACACCAAAGAGGTTTCTCCTCCTGTTGAGGTGGGGAGCCTCCTGGGTTCCAGTTTGTGTCCTTTGCCCCTTGTCCTGCCACAGGACACCATTGGAAGGAGCCTGGCCCCTGCCTCTTGCCCCTCACTCCTCAGGTATTTATGGACATCCATAAGAGCCCTTCTCAGCCTTCTCTCCTCCAGCCTAAACACTCCCAGCTCGCTCAGCCTTTCCTCATCAGGCATTCCAGCACCTTCCTCATCCTCATCACACAGAGCAGCACCCAACACCTCACCAGAAGCCTCCCCCTGCTACCTGTCCCATGAAAAACCTATCCCCATGGAAGTAAAACCTTTGAGCTGTGCACAGGGCAGAACACTGTTGTCCCCTGCATCCTTCTCCCCTCCATGGAGCACTTTTGGAGCTCTTCAGCATTGGCACCAAAGAGATCTGGCCTCCTGCACAGGTACACCAGTAAAACCTCTCTCCTGTGAGGACAGCCTGAGAGAGTTGGGGTTGTGCAGTCTGGAGAGAAGGCTCCCAGGAGACCCCATTGAGGCCTTCCAGGATCTGCAGGGGGCTCCAGAAAAGCTGGGGAAGGACTTCTGAGGGTGTGAGGGAGGGACAGGACTGAGGGGGATGGAGCAGAACTAGAAGTGGGGAGATAGAGCTTGGCTATGAGGAAGAAGTTGTTGGCCAGGAGGGTGGTGAGAGCCTGGCCCAGGTTGCCCAGGGAGGTGGTGGAAGCCTCCTGCCTGGAGGTGTTTGCAGCCAGGCTGGAGGTGGCTGTGAGCAAGCTGCTGTGGTGTGAGGTGTCCCTGGCCATGGCAGGGGGTTGGAGCTGGCTGAGCCTTGAGCTCCCTTCCAGCCCTGCCAGTTCTATGATTCAATCCCATGAAGAGCTGGCTGGCCCAGCAGGGGCAGCTCAGGGCAGGGAAAAGTCAATTTCAAAAGAAAGGAAGTCAGAGGGAGACCTGCAGCTTGCTGCTTCACAAAACGAGAGGGGGGTAAGGCTGGGAGGGAGCTCAGGAGCTCACCAGTCCGACTGCTTTGGCCCCAGGGGGGACAGCTGCAGCAGGACCAGGTCCAGTCGGTTTGGCTCTCCCAGGATGGAGAGCCCACAACTGCTCTGGGCAAACCCGTGCCAGCCATCCTTAGAGCCAAATCCGCTTCTCGTCCTGTTGAAAGGGGTCTCCCACACATCAGCGTGCACCTAGAGAAGGTGAAGGCGTCCCAAAGGTTACTCCACACGCGATGGTCGCTTCCTAACGCCTGGCTTCAGAGGGAGAAGCAAGGAGAGCCCAGACCCAGCCGCAGCTCCCCGTAAAGCACCGTCCGAGGCACGGCGCCGAGCGGCGGCAGGCAGCGCTCGGCGGGCCGTTGGGGAGCGGGAAGCCTCCACGCCGCCGCCCCGTCCCGCGTCCCCCGGCAGCCCCAAGCCCGCTGCGGGCCCCGGCCCCGGCCCCGCCGCCCCCCGCGGCCCCGCCGCCGTTTGAATTTCGGCGCGCAGCCGCCAGCGCCCCGCCGAGCCGCCGCCGAGCCCCGCAGCCGGGCGGTCCCCGTGGAGGGGTCCCAGGCAGGGTCCCGCTGCCCGGTGCGCGGCTCCGTGCCGCCCGTAGAGCCCACTCAGGAGGGGCTCGGAGCGGGGCTGGGGGCAGACGCCGCCCGGGGTCTGCTGGCACTGCTTGGGGCTGAGGGGACGGAAGGGGGGAGATGGAAAGAAAGGGCGCGGCACCCTCAGCGCCCCGAGAGCAAGCCCGCACTCACCTCCCGCCTTCATCACGGCGCGTAGCGGGGAGCGAGCGGGAACCACCTGCACCGCGCCCGGACCGGCTCCGAATGAGCGGCACCGCGAGGGGGCGGGCCCGCACCGGCCGGCGGGGGGCGGGGCTCAGCCAACCAGACCACGCCCCACCCACGCGCCACGCCCCTGTGGCGCCCAGAGCGGGTCATAGGGAAGGCGCAGGCCGCGCGCCCCTGCCCAAGCCCCGCCCGCAGGGGCGAGCATCCCGCCCGCGATTGGCCAGGCTCGCCGGGGCCACGCCCCCCAGCCGCGCGCACTTTTTTTTTAAACCCAGCAGGCGTCCTGATTGGTCTGAAAGGCGGAGGAGGGGCGGGAGCCCTGCTCGAACCGCGAGCTGTGATTGGAAGCCTAAGATGCGAATTCGAATTGGGGCAGTTGGCGGTCCTCGGGGGAAGGCGCATGCGCATGGAGAGCGCCCTCCTCCATACCCCCCCCAGCCCTTCCCCCCCCACCCCATCGCTGTTGCCATGGCAGCAGCGCGCGGCCGATCGCTCCGGCCGAGCCTGTCGGCGGCGCTGCCAGCCCCGGGCCCGGCGGCCAGGTCACAGAGCGCAGCGCACGGGGGGCACAGAGCCCAGCACAGGGCACACAGAACACATCCAGACAGGGCTGGGAAGGCTCCAGAGCAGGAGACTCCACAACCTCTCTGGGCAGCCTGCTCCAGGCCTCTGGCAGCCTCCCAGGGCAGAAGTTCCTCCTCCTGCTGAGGTGGAACCTCCTGGGCTGCAGTTTCCATCCACTGCCCCTTGGCCTAGCCCAGGGCACAGTGAGCAGAGCCTGGCCCTGGCCCTTCCTTCCTGACCCCCAGCCCTCAGCTCTTGAGAGACATTGAGCAGATCCCTCTCAGCCTTCTCCTCTCCAGACTAAGCCCCCCCAGGGCTCTCAGCCTCTCCTCCCCAGGCAGTGCTCCAGGCCCTGCAGCATCCTTGGAGCCTCCCTTGGCCTCTCCCCAGCAGATCCCTGTCCCTGCTGAGCTGGGGAGCCCAGAGCTGGATGCAATATTGCAGGGGAGGTCTCCTCAGGGCAGGGCAGAGGGGGAGGAGAAGCTCCCTGGCCCTGCTGGCCAGCCTCTGCTGAATGCCCCCCAGGACCCCCTTGGCCTTCTTGGCCCCCAGGGCAGATTGCTGTGCCCTGCAGCCCTTGCTGCCCCCCAGCACTGCCAGCTGCTTCTCCTTGGGGCTGCTCCCCAGCAGATCCCCTCCCAGCCTCTGCTGCTGCAGTTCGTTCTTCCTGCCTGTGGTGGGTTTGGGAGAGAAGCTTTCTCTGCACCACAAAGAGGCAAAAAAATCCACAGCTAACTCAGCTGGAGAAGCAAGGGAAATGCTATATTTTGTTATAGAATAGAATAGAATAGAATAGACCAGGTTGGAAGAGACCTTCAAGATCATCCAGTCCAACCTATCATCCAACACCACCTAATCAACTAACCCATGGCACCAAGCACCCCATCAAGTCTCCTCCTGAACACCTCCAGGGATGGTGACTCAACCACCTCCCCAGGCAGCCCATTCCAATGGGCAATCACTCTCTCTGTGTAGAACTTCCTCCTGACCTCCAGCCTGAACTTCCCCTGGCGCAGCCTGAGACTGTGTCCTCTTGTTCTGGTGCTGGCTGCCTGGGAGAAGAGACCAACCTCTGCCTGTTAACAACCCCCCTTCAGGTAGTTGTAGAGAGCAATAAGGTCACCCCTGAGTCTCCTCCTCTCCAGGCTAAGCAGCCCCAGCTCCCTGAGTCTCTCCTCACAGGGCTGTGTTCCAAACCCCTCACCAACTTCGTTGCCCTTCTCTGGACTCGTTCCAGCAAGTCAACCTCCTTCCTAACCTGAGGAGCCCAGAACTGGACACAGGACTCAAGGTGTGGCCTGAGCAGTGCAGTGTACAGGGGCAGAATGACCTCCCTGCTCCTGCTGGCCACACTGTTCTTAATGCAGGCCAGGATGCCATTGGCCCTCCTGGCCACCTGGGCACACTGCAGGCTCATGTTCATCCTACCATCGACCAGCACCCCCAGGTCCCCCTCTGCCTGGCTGCTCTCAGCCACTCTGCCCCCAGCCTGATAGCTCTGCACGGGGTTGTTGTTGCCGATGTGCAGAACCCGGCACTTGGATGTGTTCAATCTCCTGCCCTTGGCCTCTGTTCATCTGTCCATTTTACAAGCAATGTGGGAAAGCAGGCTAGATGTACAATTGATACAGGATTTACAATATATACACAGAAATATACAGCAAAGTTAAATAAAACCCAAGAATACAGGAAGGAAATTCCCTCCTCCAGAGGAGGGTTCCCCCCTTCTACCCCCCCTCTCTCCCCCTACCTCCCTTTTTTTCCCCCAAAAAGGGCTAGAAAGAGAGAAAAAAGGCAGTTATTAATAAAGCAGAGTTCTAGTAGGCCTGTTAGGAGGATTAGTTGCTTATCTGTCCGAGGTCTCTCTGGCAGGGAGCCCAGAAGCAGGCAAGCTGGAAGGGAGAAGGAAAGGAGCGAGCTGAGACAGAACTCCAGCTGCTCTAAAGCTTAAAACTGCATTCTGCCCATCCACCAGTGAAATTCCTTCAGAACATCGATGTTTTCATTGTCTTCACCAAAACACCCGGCCAGAGTGTCCCAGCACTGTCCCTTTCTTAAAGGCACAGCCCCAAAGGGTCACGCTGCCCAGCTGCAGGGCTCTGCTCTCCTCCTGGCTGAGCCTCCTTGGGCTCCTCTGTGCCCAGCTCTCAGCCTGCCCAAGTCTCTGGATGGCCTCACAGCCTGCAGCAGCCTCAGCCAAGCCTCCCAGCTTGGTGTCCTCAGCAGCCTTGCCAGGACAGCATTGTGCCCTCCTGCTGCCCCCCTCCTGGGGCTCACCCTGCTGCTCCCAGTGCTGCCCCTGCTGCTGCCAGGCTCCTGCAGGGCAGCTCAGAGCCTGGGCCCTCACCTCTGCACACACAGCCAGCCATGGGGCAGCTCCCAGCTCCCTGGGCAGCCTGGGACAGGCTCTCCCCACCCTCAGCACCAAACATTTCTCCTTCTCTCCACTCTCAGGCTCCCTCTTGCACTTCAAACCATTCCCCCTTGGCCTGGCCCAACAGGCTCTGCTCAGCAGTCTGTCCCCAGCTCTCTTCTGGCCTCTTGAAGCTCTGCAAGGCCACCAGGAGGTCTCCCTGGAGCCTTCTCCTCTCCAGGCTGCACAACCCCAACCCTCCCAGCCTGGCCTCCCAGCAGAAGGCTTCCAGCCCTCTGAACAACTAATTTAGTTCCCCCCTGAGTATCCAGAGCGTAAGTGTGGCAGTGCTGGAGCCAGAGGAGCAGGAAGGACATGTCCTGAACTGCAGCATCTCCTCATCCCCCCACAGCCCTGAGCCCTGCTCTGGCCCCTTCATGGCCTTGTGTGAAGGTGAGGGGGAAGTAGGAAGACAATTGGGAGCCAAAGGTCAAAGGCTGAGGCAAGGAGTCAGAGGAGACCCCTGACCCTCAGAGGGCAGGGAGCCATCAGAATGGGTGGCAACCAAACAAAGCAGTGTAGGGAAGCTCAGCTTTAGCTCACCTGAAGGCTAGAATAGAATAGAATAGAATAGAATAGAATAGATTCACCAGGTTGGAAGATACCTCAAAGATCATCAGGCCCATCCTCTCCCCCAGCACCATCTGATCAACTCAACCATGGCACCAAGTGCCTCAGCCAGGCTCTTCCTAAACACCTCCAGGGATGGGGACTCCACCACTTCCCTGGGCAGCACATCCCAGTGGCCAATCTCTCTTGCTGGGAAGAACTTTCTCCTCACCTCCAGCCTGAACCTCCCCTGGCACAGCTTGAGACTGTGTCCTCTTGTTCTGCTGCTGGCTGCCTGGGAGCAGAGCCCAACCCCCAGCTGGCTCCAACCTCCCTGCAGGGAGTTGCAGAGAGCAAGAAGGTCTCCCCTGAGCCTCCCCTTCTCCAGGCTAAGCAACCCCAGCTCCCTCAGCCTCTCCTCCCAGGGCTGTGCTCCAGACCCCTCCCCAGCTTTGTTGCCCTTCTCTGGACACCTTCAAGTCTCTCAATGTCCTTCTTGAGCTGAGGAGCCCAGAGCTGGACACAGGACTCCAGGTGTGGCCTGAGCAGTGCTGAGCACAGGGCACAAGGACTTCCCTGCTCCTGCTGGCCACACTCTTCCTGCTGCAGGCCAGGATGCCCTTGGCCTTCTTGGCCCCCTGGGCACACTGCTGGCTCCTGTTCAGCTGCTGCCAACCAGCACTCCCAGGTCCCTCTCTGCCTGGCTGCTCTCAGCCACTCTGCCCCCAGCCTGTAGCTCTGCCTGGGGTTGCTGTGGCCAAAGTGCAGCCCCTGGCACTTGGACTTGTTGAATGCCATCCTCTTGGCCTCTGCCCATCTGCCCAGCCTGGCAAGGTCCCTCTGCAGAGCCCTTCTGCCCTCTAACTGACCAACATCTGCTCCCAGCTTGGTGCCATCTGCAAACTCACTGCTGATGGACTCAATGCCCTCCTCCAGATCATCAATGAAGATGTTAAAGAGCACAGGGCCCAGCACTGCTCCCTGGGGCACACCACTGGTGCCTGGCTGCCAGCTGGCTGTGGCACCATTCACCACCACTCTCTGGGCTCAGCCTTCCACACTGTCCTGCACCACATCCTGGTCTCCAGGCTGGTGCAGGATGGGTTCCATGGATGGAGCATTCAGTGGGTGCAGAACTGGCTTGAGGGTTGCACCCAAAGGGAGGCTGTCAATTGTCCATGGCCAAGTGGAGGCCAGGGGCAAGTGGAGTCCCTCAGGGATCAGTCCTGGGACCAGTCCTCTTTAACATCTTTGTTGGTGCCATGAACAGTGGCACTGAGGCTTCCTCAGCAGGTTTCCTGATGGCATCAAGCTGTGTGGTGCTGCTGACAGCTGGAAAGAAAGATCCATCCAGAGGGACCTTGACAGGCTGGAGGGAAGGATCCATCCAGAGGGACCTGGACAGGCTGGAGGGAAGGATCCATCCAGAGGGACTTGGACAGGCTGGAGGGAAGGATCCATCCAGAGGGACTTGGACAGGCTGCAGAGCTGGGCCCAGGACAACCTCAGGAGGTTCAACAAGACCAAGGGCAAGGTCCTGCAGCTGGGGCAGGGCAATCTCATGCACTGCTATAGGCTGGGCAGGGACTGGCTGGAGAGCAGCCCTAAAGGAAAGGACCTGGGGGTGCTGGGGGAGGAGAAGCTCAGCAGGAGCTAGCAGTGAGCACTGGCAGCCCAGAGAGCCAAGCAGAGCCTGGGCTGCAGCAAGAGAAGTGTGGCCAGCAGGGCCAGGGAGGGGATTCTGCCCCTCTGCTCCACTCTGCTAAGCCCACAGCTGCAGCTCTGGGGCCAGCTCTGGAGCCTCTGTGCCAGGAAGGAGCTGGAGGGGCTGGGAGGTGTCCAGAGCAGGGCCAGGAGGAGGAGCAGAGGGCTGGAGCTGCTCTGCTGTGAGCACAGACTGAGGGAGTTTGGGTTAATCACACATTTGAGCCTCTTTTCCTCCTTGTACTTATAAAACACAGAGTAGAGTGCTTGGGGGTGTTTAAGATGATCAGAGGCTGCAGAACCTCCCCTGTGGGGCCAGGCTGGGAGAGCTGGGGCTGTGCAGCCTGCAGAAGAGAAGGCTCCAGGCAGACCTCAGAGCAGCCTCCCAGTAGCTGAAGGGCTCCAGGAGAGCTGGGGAGGGACCTGGGACAAGGGCTGGGAGTGCCAGGCCCAGGGCCAATGGCTTTGAGCTGGGAGAGAGGAGACTGAGAGTGGAGAGGAGGAAGAAATCCTCTGCAGTGAGGCTGGGGAGACTCTGGCCCAGGCTGCCCAGGGAGGCTGTGGCTGCCTCCTGCCTGGAGGTGTTGAGGACCAGGCTGGATGAGGCCCTGAGCAAGCTGTGCTGGTGGGAGGGGTCCCTGCCCATGGTGGGGATGTTGGAGCAGATGGTTTCTGAGGTGCCTTCCAAGCTGAGCCATTGCAGGACTGGGCTCTGTGCGTGCCCCACAGCCCATGCAGGGAGCCCAGGGACAGCAGCTGCGGGCAGGCAGCCCCCGGCAGCAGCAGCCCTGAGATGCTCTGCTCGGGGCCAGGGCAGCATCTGCCGGCTCCAAGAGGAGCAGCGGCTCCCCAGGGGATAGTTAGTTGCTCTTCAGGCTGAGGAGGGTTTGGAGTGACAAAGTTAATCAGGCTGTCAGCTTTTGTTCCTGATGTCTCCTCCCCCTCACAGCTGCTTCTCTCGACTAAAAATAAGTTGGACCAGCGATCGGAGCACGGAGAAGCAGCCCCAGGCAGGCTGAAACGGCAGCAGGAGATGCTCCTTGGGTCGCTGAATGGCTCAGGTTGGAAGGGACCTTCAAGATCATCCCTCCCACCAGCACAGGCTGCTCAAGGCCTCATCCAGCCTGGCCTTCAACTCCTCCAGAAAAAGGGCAGCCACAGCCTCCCTGGGCAGCCTGGGCCAGAGTCTCCCCAGCCTCACTGCAAACAATTTCTTCCTCCTCTCCACTCTCAGTCTCCTCTCTCCCAGCTCAAAGCCATTGGCCCTGGGCCTGGCACTCCCAGCCCTTGGCCCAAGTCCCTCCCCAGCTCTCCTGGAGCCCTTCAGGTACTGGGAGGCTGCTCTGAGGTCTGCCTGCAGCCTTCTCTTCTCCAGGCTGCACAGCCCCAGCTCTCCCAGCCTGGCCCCACAGGGGAGGTTCTGCAGCCTCTGATCACCTCTGTGGCCTCCTCTGGCTCCTCTCCAGCAGCTCCAGGTCTCTCTTGTGCTGGGGGTCCCTTAGCTGGCCCCAGCCCTGCAGGGGAGGTCTCCCCAGAGCAGAGCAGAGGGCAGGATCCTCTCTCTCCAGCTCTGGCCACCCTGCTTTGGATGCAGCCCAGGCTGCCCTTGGCCTCCTGTGCTGCCAGTGCCCATTGCTGCCTCCTGCCCAGCTCCTCCCCCCCAACACCCCCAAAGCCTTCCCTGCAGGGCTGCTCTCAACCTCATCCCCCCAGCCTGGGTTGGCTTTGAGGGCTGTCCTGACCCAGGGGCAGGGCTCTGCACTTGGTGCTGTTGAACCTCTCCAGCTTTCCCAGGTCCTTTTGGCAGCCATCCCACCCCTGTGGCCCCTCAGCCACACCACTCAGCTGCCTCTCATCTGCAGAGCTGCCCACACCAGCCTGCAGTGCACAGCTGGGCTGTGTGCTTTTGCAGGCCCAAGGCCCCTCCAGGACTGAAACCCAAGTGCCTGTGATCTTGCAGAGCTACATGGAAGTCAATTAGCCAAGCTGGAACCCAGTGCTAATTAACTCAGCTGCAGCAACCTCCCAGCTCTGCTGCCTCCAGCATCCAGCACCCTGCTGGCTCTGGTGTGATGCCATTGCCAGTGTGAGGGTGCCTGAGGCTGGGAGGAGAGCCTTCAGCAGGGAGTGGTTTTGCTCCCATTTTTGCCACCTCTGGGATCCTTCACTCCCAAACTGCTGCTTTGGTGTTGTGGCAGCTGGGGAAAGCCTCCAGGCAGCTCTGCAGTGGTCTCTGGTTCAAAGGGCAAAGGGAAGCAATCCACTGGAGGAAAGGCTGAACCACAGCAGAGGTTTCCTGCCATGTCACAGCATCATGGAATTGTTTGAGTTGGCAAAGTCCTCCAGGGTCATCCAGGCCAACATCAGCCCAACCCCACCATGGTCACCAAACCCTGGCCCCAGCTGCCATGGCCACAGGGTTCTGCAACCCCTCCAGCCATGGGGACTCCACCACCTCCCTGGGCAGCCTCTGCCAGGCCCTGACCACTCTGCCACCAAAGACATTTGGCCTCCTCTCCAACCTAAGCCTCCCCTGGCACAGTTTCAGGCCATTGCCTCTCCTTCTCTCCCCTGAGCCTAGGGAGCAGAGCCCAAGCCCCAGCTGGCTGCAGCCTCCTCTCAGGGAGCTGCAGAGAGCAAGGAGGTCTCCCTCAGCCTCCTCTGCTCCAGGCTCAACCCCCCCAGCTCCCTCAGCTGCTCCTCCCCAGCCCTCTTCTCCAGACCCTTCCCCAGCTCTCTTACCCTTCTCTGGCTCTGCTCCAGCTCCTCAGTGTCCTTCTTGGACTGAGGGCACAAATCATTCTCTGCTGTCATAAAGATAAAACAGTGAGAGGGCAGGAGAGCAAATCCTGTCCTGACAGTCCTCAGCTGCAGCAGTGGTAGCATCCTTGCAGCTTCTCTCCCACTGTTGAGAGGCTGATGTAACCCAACCCTTGACTACTCTCTTAGCACTCAGCCTCCTACTACACCTTGAATACCTTCATCCCCCTCTGCTCTGTCCTGCTGAGTCTGGCATCTGGGGAGGAACAGCCCCAGGGACCAGGACAGGCTGGGGGCTGAGCTGTTGCACATCTCAAGTACCTAGTGGACAACCATGCCAGTGTGTGGGCCTGTGCCAGCTTCCAGGAGATTTGGCCTTCTCCAAACAACCTGAAGATGTTTGAAAGGTGGGTTGCAAGGGTCAGGCTCCTCTGGGCTTGCAGAAGAGGCTCCCTGAAGGCAGAGGACTGCCTGGAGGCCTCTGTCTAGTGGAGACCCTCCGGGGTCAGCACTGGGACCAGGACCTTTCCCCATCACCCTGGCTGAGGGCACAGAGGGCACTGCCAGCCAGTTTGCTGTTGGCACCAATCTGGGAGCAGTGCCTGACCTCCCCTCGAGCTGTGCTGCCACTCAGTGAGACCTGGAGGGGCTGGGAGCTGGGTGGGGAGGAAGGGAATGAAATCCAACAAGGGCAAGGGGAGAGGCTGGCATCTGGGGAGGACCAGCCCCAGGGAGCAGGGCAGGCTGGGGGCTGAGCTGTTGCAGAGCAGCTCTGGGGAAAAGGACCTGGGGGTCCTGGAGGCCAGAAGGATGCTCATGAGCCAGCAAGGAGCCCTGGTGGCCAGGAAGGCCAAAGGCATCCTGGGCTGGATGAGAAGGGCTGTGGTGAGGAGGTCAGAGAGGTTCTCCTGCCCCTCTGCTCTGCCCTGCTGAGGTCACCTCTGGGATCTTGTGTCCAGTTCTGGGCCCCTCAGCTCAAGAAGGACCTCAGGGAAGTGCCTGAGAGAGTCCATGGCAGAGGCACAGAGCTGCTGCAGGCAGTGGAACATCTCCCTGGGAGGCCAGGCTGAGGCAGCTGGGGCTTGGAGCTGGGAGCAGAGCAGCCTGAGGGCTGCCCTCGGTGCTGGGGCTAAAGATGTGCAGGGCTGGAGCCAGGCTCTGCTCAGGGCTGGCCAAGGAGAGCAGAAGGGGCACTGGGGGCAAGCTGGAGCAGAGGAGCTGCCAGAGGGCCAGGAGGGAAACCTTTGTCCCTGTGAGGGTGGCAGAGCCTGGAGCAGGCTGCCCAGAGAGGTTGTGGAGTCTGCTGGGGTGGAGAGCTTCCAACCCCCCCTGGCTGTGTTCTGGGTGCCCTGCCCTGGGGGCTCCTGCTCTGGCAGGGGCTTGCTCTGGGTGCTCTCCAGAGGTCCCTTTCAACCCCTCACAGTCTGAGGCTGTGATTCCAGTGCTGCCTTGGTGCCTGCTTCATGTCCTGCCTGGAGGAGCCCACTCTGTGCACAGCAGCTTGGAAGGCAGCAGCCCAGGGGCTTGAGGTGTAGCTGAGGGGTCCAGCACCCAAGGTGCCAGAGCCTGCTGGGGCTGGGGCTGTGCTGGGGGACTGGGAAGCAGCTCCCCTGGATGGGCTGAGCCTGGGTGCTGGCATGAGAGAGGCTCACAGCAAGGGAAGCTGCAGCACCACTGAGGCTTCATTTCTGCAGTGAAGGCACAAAGAGGCTGCCCAGAGAGGTGGTGGAGTCTCCTGGGGTGGAGAGCTTCCAACCCCCCTGGCTGTGTCCCTGGGTGCCCTGCCCTGGGGGCTCCTGCTCTGGCAGGGGGTTGGTCTGGATGAGCTCCAGGGGTCCCTTCCAGCCCCTCCCATGCTGTGGCTCTGGGCTTGGTGATCACCACAGCCTGGCCCCTGCTGAGCTGCCTGCTTTGAAGGTGTGGGCTTGGAAGCTGCTGCAGATTTCAACCTGCAAATCTCTTCTCTGTTTCCCACTCAGGGCTGCTGAAAAGGGCAACTTTGAAGCTGCTGTCAAGCTGGGCATTGCCTACCTCTACAATGAAGGCTGTAAGTGGGGAAGCTTCTGCCTGGGTCTGCTGTGTCCTCCCCCTCAAGCAGGGATGCTTTAGCACCCAGGGCAGTGCAGAGCCAGGCTGCTGCCTTCAGTGCCTGCTCAGGTTTCCCTGACTGTGCAAAGGAGGCTGGGGGGAGGCCACCTGGCTCTCTGCAACTCCCTGAGAGAAGGTTGGAGCCAGCTGGGGGTCAGGCTTCCTCCTGAGGAACAAGGGACAGGATGAGAGGAAAGCACCTCAGGCTGCCCCAGGGGAGGTTTGGGTTGGACACAAGCAACAACTTCTTCCCCAGGAAGGTTGTCCAGGCCTGGCCCAGGCTGCCCAGGGCAGTGGTGCAGTCCCCATCCCTGGAGGGGTTTCAGAGCTGTGGTGCTGAGGGCCATGGCTTTGAGGTGACCTGGCAGTGCTAATGGTTGGACTTGGGTGGTCCTAAAGGTCTCTTCCAGCTGAAGCTGTTCAATGGTTGGCTGCCTCTGCAGGGCCACCTTTGGGTGCCACTGCCCTGCTGGCTGTGGCAGCAGAGGGCAGAGCTGTGCCAGAGCACACACTGCACAATTCCTGCTCAGAAGTGCAACTCTCTGCCTGGCAACAGGGCAAGGGGCACAGAATGTCAGGCAGGAGGTTGGAGCTGAGCAGGAGGAGAAAGTTGTTTGGGGTGAGGCTGCTGGAGGCCTGGAGCAGGCTGCCCAGAGAGGTTGTGGAGTCTGCTGGTGTGGAGAGCTTCCAACCCCCTGGGCACTGTGCTGCTGGGCAGGGTGCTGGGGGTGCCCTGCTGGAGCAGGGCTTGGGCTGGGGGAGCTCCAGAGCTCCCTTCCAGCCCCTCACGTTCTGTGGCTGTGTGACCTCTGTTCCTCTGTCACAAGGAGCCCCCCTGGGAAGCAGCCCCAGAGGAAAGCTTCCCTTGCGAAGCAGGACAGGGAGCTGCCAGGAGATGGCATCAAACCCTCGCGGTGCGGGGCCGGGGCGCCGCCTGCCCTGCTGAGGACACCGCGGGGCAGAAGTCCTCCCCCAGCAGCAGGGCTCTGGTGTTTTACAAGCAGAGGCTCTGCCTTTGCTGTGAGGGAGTTCCCACCCTGCTCCGAGTGGTCTCTGCTCCCTGGCAGCTGATGGACACGAATCAGAGAACCACAGAGCCGGCGAGCTGGGGAGGTTGGAAGAGACCTGGGAGCTCATCAAGCCCAAGCACTCACCCGGAGCTCACATCCCCACCTGTGCTGCTCAGCCACTGCCACCAAACCACCTCCAGGAGGCTTTGAAACCCCTCCAGGGATGGGGACTCCATCTGATCAACACAGCCATGGCACCAAGGGCCTCATCCAGGCTCTTCCTAAACCCCTCCAGGGATGGGGACTCCACCACCTCCCTGGGCACCCTAGGAAGCCTTTCCTGGGGCTGGCCACTGCCATGGTGAGGGAGGCACAGCTGGTGCAGGGTGGCACTGACCCCTTCTCTGCCCCAGGACCTGACATTGCTGTCACCAAGCTGGGGCACAGGAACAAGATCAACTCCAAGATCTGCTCTGGGCTCCTCAGCTCAAGAAGGACATTGAGAGACTTGAAGGTGTCCAGAGAAGGGCAACAAAGCTGGGGAGGGGTCTGGGGCACAGCCCTGGGAGGAGAGGCTGAGGGAGCTGGGGTTGCTTAGCCTGGAGAAGAGGAGGCTCAGGGGAGACCTTCTTGCTCTCTGCAACTCCCTGCAGGGAGGTTGGAGCCAGGTGGGGGTTGGGCTCTGCTCCCAGGCAGCCAGCAGCAGAACAAGAGGACACAGTCTCAAGCTGTGCCAGGGGAGGTTTAGGCTGGAGGGGAGGAGAAAGTTCTTCCCAGCAAGAGAGATTGGCCACTGGGATGTGCTGCCCAGGGAGGTGGTGGAGTCCCCATCCCTGGAGGTGTTTAGGAAGAGCCTGGCTGAGGCCCTTGGTGCCATGGTTGAGTTGATCAGATGGTGCTGGGGGAGAGGTTGGGCTTGATGATCTCTGAGGTCTTTTCCAACCTGGTTCATTCTATTCTATTCTATTCTATTCTATTCTATTCTATTCTATTCTATTCTATTCCATTCCATTCCATTCCATTCCATTCCATTCCATTCCATTCCATTCCATTCCCAACCTCAGCACCCCCCAGTGGCTGCCTGAGTACAAGCCAGGAGTGGCTCTGTGGGCCTGGGGACATTGGAGCCACATCCAGGGTGGCAGCCAATCCCCTCTGCCCTGTCCCCTCCAGGGAGGGGGTGGCACAAGGGGGTGAGGGTGGGAGCTGGCACACTGCAGCAGGATGATGCCCACACCCTGTGGTCCCAGAGCTATGCACATCCCCTCCTGACAGCCTGGAGGGAGGCTGGGGAGACTCTGGCACAGGCTGCCCAGGGAGGCTGTGGCTGCCCAGGGAGGCTGTGGCTGCCTCCTGCCTGGAGGTGTTGAGGACCAGGCTGGATGAGGCCCTGAGCAAGCTGTGCAGATGGGAGGGGTCCCTGCCCATGGCAGGGGCTTGGAGCTGGATGAGCTTGAAGCTCCCTTCCAACCCAACCCATTCCATGAGTCAGTGACTCTGGGAGGGCTCCTGAAGTGCTGCAGAAGCTGGGGCCACACTCTGCTCAGCACAGAGATCTCAGCACCCATGAATGCTGCTGGGGCAGATGGGGTGGGGGAGGCACAGTGATGCTGCAGGGAATCCATGGAACAGGGAGCCATGAGGAGAGCTGCTGGGGGGCTCCTGGGGGCTGACAGCTCTCTGTCCCACGGCAGTGTGTGGGACAGGACTGCACTGGCTCAGCCAGGCTGCAGTTACCACCTCCCCTCCTGTGGCTGAGGGAGTTGGGGTTGTGCAGGCTGGAGAGGAGAAGGCTCCCAGGAGACCTCCTTGTGGCCTTCCAGGATCTGCAGGGGGCTCCAGGAAAGCTGGGAAGGGACTTTGGAGGGGGTCAGGGAGGGATAGAACTGGGGGGGATGGAGCAGAACTAGAAGTGGGGAGATTGAGATTGGCTGTGAGGAAGAAGTTGTTGGCCAGGAGGGTGGTGAGAGCCTGGCAGAGGCTGCCCAGGGAGGTGGTGGAAGCCTCCTGCCTGGAGGTGTTTGCAGCCAGGCTGGAGGTGGCTGTGAGCAAGCTGCTGTGGTGTGAGGTGTCCCTGGCCATGGCAGGGGGTTGGAGCTGGCTGAGCCTTGAGCTCCCTTCCAGCCCTGACCATTCTCTGATGCTCAGCCTCAGGCAAGGCCATGGAGCTGTGATGGATCCCCAGAGCTCCCAGGCTCACCCTGTGCCTTTCCCATCCCCTGGCTGGTTGCAAAGCTTCTCTTTGAGGACCCTCAGTGGGGCACCTCTTACCCCCACCCCATTCAAGTGGCAACTTCTCACCAGCCCAGCAGCACCCAGGGAACTTCCAGACAATGGCTGATGGCCTTTGAGCTCCTGCACCTCAAACCCTTGGGGAGGATCACTTCCCACAGGAGCAGCCTTGTGTGGGAGGCAGGGAGGTAGGGAGGGAAGTGCTGGAGTGGAGCCAGGAGAAGTCATTGCCCAAGGCAGGCAGACAGAGCAGGGCTTTATCTGCCAGACAAGCACTGGTGTCCTAGCAGCAAGCCAAAGGCTCTTCCTGGGACCAGAATGTCTCCTCTGGAGGCTCTTGCTGGCAGGAGACCTTCAATTTATAGCTGAATAGAGTAGAGTAGAGTAGAGTATCATAGTATCAGTCAGGGTTGGAAGGGACCACAAGGATCATCCAGTTCCAACCCCCCTGCCATGGGCAGGGACACCCCACACTAGATCAGCCTGGCCACAGCCTCATCCAGCCTGGCCTTAAACACCTCCAGGGACAGGGCCCCAACCACCTCCCTGGACAACCCATTCCAGGGCTTCACCACTCTCATGGGGAAGAACTTCCTCCTCACCTCCAGCCTCAATCTCCCCACCTCCAGCTTCATTCCATTCCCCCCTTGTCCTATCACTGCCTGAGATCCTGAGCAGTCCCTCCCCAGCCTTCCTGTAGCCCCCTTCAGATCCTGGAAGGCCACAATGAGGTCACCTGGGAGCCTTCTCTTCTGCAGACTGAACAGCCCCAACTCCTTCAGTCTGTCCTCACAGGAGAGGTGCTCCAGCCCTCTGCTCATCCTCCTGGCCCTGCTCTGGACACCTTCCAGCACCTGTAGAGTAGAGTACAGTAGAACAGAATTAACCAGGTTGGAAAAGACCACAGAGATCACCAAGCCCAACCTCTCCCCCAGCACCATCTGATCAACTCAACCATGGCACCAAGGGCCTCTTCCTAAACACCTCCAGGGATGGGGACTCCACCACCTCCCTGGGCAGCACATCCCAGTGGCCAATCTCTCTGGCTGGGAAGAATTTCTTCCTCCCCTCCAGCCTGAACCTCCCCTGGCACAGCTTGAGACTGTGTCCTCTTGTTCTGCTGCTGGCTGCCTGGGAGCAGAGCCCAACCCCCAGCTGGCTCCAACCTCCCTGCAGGGAGTTGCAGAGAGCAAGAAGGTCTCCCCTGAGCCTCCTCTTCTGCAGGCTAAGCAACCCCAGCTCCCTCAGCCTCTCCTCCCAGGGCTGTGCCCCAGACCCCTCCCCAGCTTTGTTGCCCTTCTCTGGACACCTTCCAGCAACTCAACATCTTTCCTAAGCTGAGGGGCCCAGAACCCCCCAAAGGTGTTCAAGATAGTTCCTGCAGCTCCTCAGCAGGTTGAGGTGCCAGGGTGGGGCTGCTGCACTGGGCCCATGCTAGCTGGGGGTACTGGGGGTACTGGGCAAGGTGAGCAGCAAGCTGGCTCTTGTCTGTATGAGCAATTCTCTTTGCTCTGTTGAGACCTCCCCTGCAGGGCTGGGTGCAGGGCTGGAGCCCTCAGCACAGGGAGGACCTGGAGCTGATGGAGAGGCTCCAGAGGAGACCATGAGAATACTCAGAGGGTTGGAGCAGCTCTGCTGTGGGGACAGGCTGAGGGAGCTGGGGGTGTGCAGCCTGGAGAGGAGAAGGCTCCAGGGGGACCTCAGAGCAGCCTGCCAGGACCTGAAGGGAGCTGCAGGGCTGCAGAGGACTGTTCCCAAAGGCCTGCAGGGCCAGGCCCAGGGGCAATGGCTGCTAGCTAGAGCAGAGCAGATTGAGCTTGGATGTGAGGAACAAGTTCTGCAGCAGGAGGCTGCTGGAACACTGCAGCAGGCTGCCCAGGGAGGTGGTTGAGGCTCCAGCCCTGGAGACATTGAAGGTGAGGCTGCAGAGGGCTGTGGGCAACCTGATCTGGTGGAGGATGTCCCTGCTGAGTGCAGGGGGTTGGACTGGATGGGCTTTGGAGCTCCCTTCCAGCCTAACTCATTCCATGATTCTTTCCCTAGGAGTCCCTAAAAGCCACTGGAGAGCTCTGGGCCTGTGACTCCCAGGACAAATCTTCAGGGGCAAAGGCTCCTGGAGCCCTCCATCACCTCTGTCACAAAAGAAAGTGATTGCTGCTGGGTCTTCCTTTCCTGGCCAGGCTGGGCACACAGACTCCTTTCTGTGCCTGGATCCATCCCTGGAGGACTTTCTCTCTCTCCCACCCTCCCCAGGGAGACCTCCTCACTGTCATCCCTCCACCACAGGCTGCCCAAAGCTTTCCATTTCCCTCCCCTCCTTCAAAGGCCATGGGGGAGCTGTTTGCTTCCCCTGCTGTGCATCAGGGAAGCACAAACCCTGTGTCCTGCTGGGCTGGCATGGGAACCAAGGGTGAGAAGGGATGTGTGGATCATTGAGCTCAGCCCCCTGGGGTGCACAGCATCCATCCTCTGGGGTTGCTTTGGGAGAGACTCCAGAGCTGCTTCACTGCACCTCCTGGGGCAAAGGCAAAGCCTCCAAGAGAGCCAAGGCCTCAGCCCAAAGCCTCTGAGAGTGCTCCTGTGCAATTCAGAGCCTCACAGAGTGCTTGGGGTTGGAAAGGACCTTTCAGAGTGTGGCCCTTGGCTTCTGCAGCACTTCAGGAGCCCACCCAGATTCACAGAAGGGGTTGGGGTGGAAGGGAGCTTCAAGCTCACCCAGCTCCAAGCCCCTGCCATGGGCAGGGACCCCTCCCACCAGCACAGCTTGCTCAGGGCCTCATCCAGCCTGGTCCTGAACACCTCCAGGCAGGAGGCAGCCACAGCCTCCCTGGGCAACCTGTGCCAGAGTCTCCCCAGCCTTATTTTTAGTCGAGAGAAGCAGCTGTGAGGGGGAGGAGGCATCAGCAACAAAAGCTGACAGCCTGATTAACTTTGTCACTCCAAACCCTCCTCAGCCTGAAGAGCAACTAACTATCCCCTGGGGAGCCGCTGCTCCTCTTGGAGCCGGCAGATGCTGCCCCGGCCCCGAGCAGAGCATCTCAGGGCTGCTGCTGCCGGGGGCTGCCTGCCCGCAGCTGCTGTCCCTGGGCTCCCTGCATGGGCTGTGGGGCACGCACAGAGCCCAGTCCTGCAATGGCTCAGCTTGGAAGGCACCTCAGAAACCATCTGCTCCAACATCCCCACCATGGGCAGGGACCCCTCCCACCAGCACAGCTTGCTCAGGGCCTCATCCAGCCTGGTCCTCAACACCTCCAGGCAGGAGGCAGCCACAGCCTCCCTGGGCAGCCTGGGCCAGAGTCTCCCCAGCCTCCCTGCAAAGGATTTCTTCCTCCTCTCCAGGCTCAGTCTCTCCTCCTCCAGCTGTTTCTCAGATTTGACAGACTGAAGGAGTTGGGGCTGGGCAGTGTGGAGAAGAGAAGGCTCCCAGGTGACCTCATTGTGGCCTTCCAGGATCTGAAGGGGGCTACAGGAAGGCTGGGGAGGGACTGCTCAGGATCTCAGGCAGTGCTAGGACTAGGGGGAATGGAATGAAGCTGGAGGTGGGGAGATTGAGGCTGGAGGGGAGGAGGAAGCTCTTCCCCATGAGAGTGGTGAAGCCCTGGAATGGGTTGTGCAGGGAGGTGGTTGGGGCTCTGTCCCTGGAGGTGTTTAAGGCCAGGCTGGATGAGGCTGTGGCCAGGCTGATCTAGTGTGGGGTGTCCCTGCCCATGGCAGGGGGGTTGGAACTGGATGATCCTTGTGGTCCCTTCCAACCCTGACTGATACTATGGTACTATGGTTGTGAGCAATGCTCAGCAAGAGCTAAAGGAGCTGGGGGGGGCAAGAGGCTGGGGCCAGGCTCTGCTGAGTGCTGCCCAGGGCCAGCACAAGGGACAGCAAGGGGCAGAAAGTGTCAGGCAGGAGGTTGGAGCTGAGCAGGAGGAGAAAGTTGTTTGGGGTGAGGCTGCTGGAGGCCTGGAGCAGGCTCCCCAGAGAGGTTGTGGAGTCTGCTGGTGTGGAGAGCTTCCAACCCCCCCTGGGCACTGTGCTGCTGGGCAGGGTGCTGGGGGTGCCCTGCTGGGGCAGGGCTTGGGCTGGGGGAGCTCCAGAGGTCTCAGTCTCCTCTCTCCCAGCTCAAAGCCATTGTTCCTGGGCCTGGCACTCCCAGCCCTTGTCCCAAGTCCCTCCCCAGCTCTCCTGGAGCCCTTCAGGTACTGGGGGGCTGCTCTGAGCTCTGCCTGCAGCCTTCTCTTCTCCAAGCTGCACAGCCCCAGCTCTCCCAGCCTGGCCCCACAGGGGAGGCTCTGATCACCTTGAACAACCCCAAGCACTCTACTCTGTGTTTTCTAAGTGCAAGCAGGGAAACAAAAGAGGCTCAAACGTGTGCCTAAGCCACTGCCAGGCTCCAGCTCAGTGCTTCCCAGCAGCCTGGGGCCCTGGGAAGCCCTTGCCCACGCCTCATGTGGAGCCTTGGAATGAATCCTGAACAGCTTCATTACAGCTACAGCACAATCTGCCACGGTTTGTTACTCATCTTTATACCTCCACACCGAGAGATACAGCCCTGTGAAGGCTCCAGGCTCAGGGCAGACTGGCTGGAGAGCAGCCCAGCAGAGCAAGCTCTGGGGGTGCTGGTTGGCAGCAGCTGAAGATGAGCCAGGGAGTGCCCAGCTGGGCAAGAAAGCCTGGGCCAGGCCTGGACAACCCTCCTGGGGATGGAATTGTTCCTCATGGCCAACCTGAACCTCCCCTGGGGCAGTTTGAGGCCATTCCACTCATCCTATCAGTTGTTCCTTGGGAGGGAAGAGACCAACCCCCAGCTGGCTCCAGCCTCCCTGCAGGGAGCTGTAGAGAGAATGAGCTCTCCCTTCAGCCTCCTCTTCTCCAGGCTAAGCAAGCCCAGGGGTGACCTCCCCAGTGGAGGCCTAGGGCTGGGTCCTGCCCTTGGGTCACAACCACCCCAGGAAGGCTCCAGCCTGGGGGCAGAGTGGCTGCAAAGTGCCCAGCAGAGAAGGCCCTGGGGGTGCTGGGTGCCAGCAGCTGGAGAGGAGCCAGGGGGTGCCCAGGGGGGCAAGAAGGGCAGCAGCAGCCTGGGCTGGAGCAGCAGTGGGGTGGCAGCAGGAGCAGGGCAGGGATTGTGCCTCTGGGCTGGGCACTGGGGAGGCCACAGCTTGAGTGCTGGGTTCAGCTCTGGGCTCCTCACTGCAGGAAGGAGATTGAGGAGCTGGAGCAGGGCCAGAGAAGGGCAAGAGAGCTGGGGAAGGGTCTGGAGAAGAGGGCTGGGGAGGCGCAGCTGAGGGAGCTGGGGGTGTTGAGCCTGGAGCAGAGGAGGCTGAGGGAGACCTCCTTGCTCTCTGCAGCTCCCTGAGAGGAGGCTGCAGCCAGCTGGGGCTTGGGCTCTGCTCCCTAGGAACAGATGATGAGAGGACAGAGCCTCAAGTTTGTCCAGGGAGGCTGAGGAACAATTTCTTCCCTGTAAGAGTGGTGAAGCCCTGGAACAACCTGCCCAGGGCAGTGCTGGAATCAGCCCTGGAAGTGTCCAGAAGCTGTGTAGCTGAGGTGCTGAGGCCATGGTTCAGTGGTGACCTGGCAGGGTTGGACTGGATGATCTTGGAGGTCTTTCCAACCTTCATGACTCCAGGACCCTGTGCTGTGCTTTGCTGCTCCTTCCAGCTGAAGGAAGGCTCCAGCTGGGCTCCAGATTGCTGGGTACAGAGCTCCTCAAGCTTGCATACAGACAGCCAGGCACTCATCCATCCCACAAGGGGGTCATCATCCCCCTGAGCCTCACAAGAGTGCTTCAGAACAGCTTGCCCAGGCAGGTGGTGGAGTCCCCAGCCCTGCAGATACTCAAGGGGAGGCTGGGCAGGGCTCTGGGCAAGCTGAGCTGGTGCAGGATGTCCCTTGCTGCAAGGGTGCTCAGTGGCTGGAACAGGCTGCCCAGGGAGGTGGCTGAGGCTCCATCCCTGGGGGTGCTCAAGACATGAGGAGATGTGGCACCCTGGGACAAGGTCTAGTGGCCATGGAGGTGCTGAGGAGAAGGTTGGATCTGATGATCTTAGAGGCCTTTGCCAGCCTGAATGATTGGTGGAACACTGGAACTGGCTGCCCAGGGAGGTGGTGGAGTCCCCAGCCCTGGAGGTGTTCAAGGGGAGGCTGGGCAGGGCTCTGGGCAAGCTGAGCTGGTGCAGGATGTCCCTGCTGAGGGCAGGGCAGGTTGAACTGGATGGGATTTGGAGCTCCCTTCCAGCCCAGAGCACTCTGTGAGTCTGTGAGCAGGGGTGGGAGCAAATCTGCTCTTTGCTGCAGTGGAGCCTGAGCAGTGGCTGATGTTTGTCTGCCCTGTGCTTGCCAGGCCCTGGGGGCTGCAGTGCAGCAGAGGGGCAGAGGCAGCACTCAGCTCCTTGGAAGCTGCTGTGGTTCTGAGGCTCAGGCTGGCCAGGCTGTGTTCAAGCCACAGGAGATTGAGTTCCAGCTTCTAATCACTGTCCAAATGCTGCTTTGGACCTGTGCTCCTGCAGGGAAACCATTGCCTCTGTGGGGAGGAGGGCAGGAAGGGCACAGCAGCTCTTAATCCAGCAGGACCCAGTCCAAGGGCAAGCCAGGCAGTCAGGTCTGCAGGTGATGGTGCAGGCCAGAGAGGGAGGTGTCCAGGCATGGCCATGGCTGCAATGTAGCTTCTGCAGTGCCCCCAGGAGCAGGAGGCAGCTCTGGAGAACCCTTCCAAGGCCTCTCACTGCTCTGTCCCACACAGCCCTCTGAGCCCAGCTCTGGGATACCTGCAGCAGTGCCAGAGCTGGCCATGGAGCCAGGCAGTGGAGCACAGGGGAACTGCTGGAGGGATCCAGAGGAGGCCACAGAGATGAGCAGAGGCTGCAGAACCTCCCCTGTGGGGCCAGGCTGGGAGAGCTGGGGCTGTGCAGCCTGGAGAGGAGAAGGCTGCAGGCAGACCTCAGAGCAGCCTCCCAGTGCCTGAAGGGCTCCAGGAGAGCTGGGGAGGGACTTGGGCCAAGGGCTGGGAGTGCCAGGCCCAGGGCCAATGGCTTTGAGCTGGGAGAGAGGAGACTGAGAGTGGAGAAGAGGAAGAAATCCTTTGCAGGGAGGCTGGGGAGACTCTGGCCCAGGCTGCCCAGGGAGGCTGTGGCTGCCTCCTGCCTGGAGGTGTTGAGGACCAGGCTGGATGAGGCCCTGAGCAACTTGAGCTATCCAGGGAGACTGGGGAGCAGCGCCCAAGCCCCAGCTGGCTGCAGCCTCCTCTCAGGGAGCTGCAGAGAGCAAGGAGGTCTCCCTCAGCCTCCTCTGCTCCAGGCTCAACACCCCCAGCTCCCTCAGCTGCTCCTCCCCAGACCCTTCCCCAGCTCTCTTGCCCTTCTCTGGCCCTGCTCCAGCTCATCAGTGTCCTTCCTGGAGCAGGACCTGACCCCAGTACCCAGTACAGGGACACACTGCTGAGCCTTGCTTGTGCCTCCTTTCCCTCCTCATGACCTGGGGATGCCTCTGGCCTCACAGAGCCTGGAGAGGGTCTGGCTCAGGGCTCCATGCCCCCAGGGCTGCCAGCATTCCTCTGTCTGCACCTTCAGCTCTCCTCCCATTCTGGTTCCAGTTGGGAGCACATTTTCTGCCTGGCCTTTGGGCCCTGCCTTCTCCACCCAGCTGATTTCCAAGCAGCAGCAGCAGCAGCAGCTCAGCAGCCTGGGGAGGTGCTGACTGATGCCAGCTCTCCCCTCTCCTTGGCAGCAGCAGCAGCAGCCCAGTGTGCACACACTTGTCACTCCCAGCTCCTCTGCTGGCCAAACACTCAGGCAATCCAAGCAAGCCCACAGCATCCATCAAAGTGCCAGCCAGGCACCACACCAAGCTTGGGCACTGCTCCTTCACAGACTCACAGAGTGCTCTGGGCTGGAAGGGAGCTCCAAAGCTCATCCAGTTCAACTTCCCCCTGCCCTCAGCAGGGACATCCCCAACCAGATCAGGTTGCCCAGAGCCCTGCCCAGCCTCACCTTCAATGTCTCCAGGGATGGAGCCTCAGCCACCTCCTTCCTCCCCACAGAGGCAATGGTTTCCCTGCAGCCTCTGCTCATCTCTGTGGCCTCCTCTGGATCCCTCCAGCAGTTCCCCTGTGCTCCACTGCCTGGCTCCATGGCCAGCTCTGGCACTGCTGCAGGTATCCCAGAGCTGGGCTCAGAGGGCTGTGTGGGACAGAGCAGTGAGAGGCCTTGGAAGGGTTCTCCAGAGCTGCCTCCTGCTCCTGGGGGCACTGCAGAAGCTACATTGCAGCCATGGCCATGCCTGGACACCTCCCTCTCTGGCCTGCACCATCACCTGCAGACCTGACTGCCTGGCTTGCCCTTGGACTGGGTCCTGCTGGATTAAGAGCTGCTGTGCCCTTCCTGCCCTCCTCCCCACAGAGGCAATGGTTTCCCTGCAGGAGCACAGGTCCAAAGCAGCATTTGGACAGTGATTAGAAGCTGGAACTCAATCTCCTGTGGCTTGAACACAGCCTGGCCAGCCTGAGCCTCAGAACCACAGCAGCTTCCAAGGAGCTGAGTGCTGCCTCTGCCCCTCTGCTGCACTGCAGCCCCCAGGGCCTGGCAAGCACAGGGCAGACAAACATCAGCCACTGCTCAGGCTCCACTGCAGCAAAGAGCAGATTTGCTCCCACCCCTGCTCACAGACTCACAGAGTGCTCTGGGCTGGAAGGGAGCTCCAAATCCCATCCAGTTCAACCTGCCCTGCCCTCAGCAGGGACATCCTGCACCAGCTCAGCTTGCCCAGAGCCCTGCCCAGCCTCCCCTTGAACACCTCCAGGGCTGGGGACTCCACCACCTCCCTGGGCAGCCAGTTCCAGTGTTCCACCAATCATTCAGGCTGGCAAAGGCCTCTAAGATCATCAGATCCAACCTTCTCCTCAGCACCTCCATGGCCACTAGACCTTGTCCCAAGGTGCCACATCTCCTCATGTCTTGAGCACCCCCAGGGGTGGATCCTCAGCCACCTCCCTGGGCAGCCTGTTCCAGTCACTGAGCACCCTTGCAGCAAGGGACATCCTCCACCAGCTCAGCTTGCCCAGAGCCCTGCCCAGCCTCCCCTTGAGTATCTGCAGGGCTGGGGACTCCACCACCTGCCTGGGCAAGCTGTTCTGAAGCACTCTTGTGAGGCTCAGGGGGATGATGACCCCCTTGTGGGATGGATGAGTGCCTGGCTGTCTGTATGCAAGCTTGAGGAGCTCTGTACCCAGCAATCTGGAGCCCAGCTGGAGCCTTCCTTCAGCTGGAAGGAGCAGCAAAGCACAGCACAGGGTCCTGGAGTCATGAAGGTTGGAAAGACCTCCAAGATCATCCAGTTCAACCCTGCCAGGTCACCACTGAACCATGACCTCAGCACCTCAGCTACACAGCTTCTGGACACTTCCAGGGCTGATTCCAGCACTGCCCTGGGCAGGTTGTTCCAGGGCTTAACATCTACTCATGCCTTGAGCACCTCCAGGGATGGGGACTCCACCCTGGGCAGCCTCTAACCCTCCCCTGGCACAACTTCAGGCTATTTCCTCTCCTTCTAGCACCTGAGACTAGGTTGGACCAAGCCCCAGCTTGGCTGCAGCCTCCTCTCAGGGAGCTGTAGAGAGCAAAGAGGTCTCCTTCAGCCTCCTCTTCTCCAGCTTGAACTCCCCAGCTCCCTCAGCTGCTCCTCTCCAGCCCTGGGGACCTGTCCCTGGCCACCCTTGCAGTGATCTCCAACCTCAGGCTCCCCTGGTGCAGCGTGAGGCCACTGCCTCTTGTCCTGTTGTTAGTTACCTGCGACAGGAGACCAAGAGCAGCCTCACTCCAGCTCCTTCCAGGCACCCTGGGCACTAATTCCCCTGCCTCCCATGGAGCCAGGGTTTGGTGCTGCCTCCCATTCTGCTTCAGAGGCAATTTATCCAGGGGGATCTTTATGGACCTGTCAAAGAGAAGTGGAGTATGAAAGGCTGGAGAGCATCTCTGGAGCTCCCTGCAGACAGAAGGGAGCTCTTTCCCTTGTGCCTTTTTGTCCCCTGCAGGGGCTGATGCCCTGCATTAGCCACAGCTCTGCAGCCCCAGGTGGAGTTTGCCAGGCAGCTGCCATTGATTCCCTCTCTGGATCTCAGGATGATTCTCTCTGCTGGGCTTAGCTCTGCCCTTCTTCACAGCAAACTTTGCAGAAGTGAAGCAAGGAGCCTGGCTGAGGCCTCTGGCTGCCAGGAGCACAAAGCAGGAGCACATTGCTCAGCAGCTTGATGAGGGCAGCAAAGAGAACCAAGCTGGAAGGCCACCAGTGCTGGCTGATGGCTGGGCCCAAGGAGTGGGGAGGGATGGAGTTAGCTCCAGCTGGTGGCCACTCAGCAGTGGTGTTCCCCAGGGCTCAGCACTGGGCACAGATCTCTTGGATGTCTGCACCAATGAGCTGGGGGAGGGCATGGAGGCAGCCTGCAGATGGCACCAAGCTGGGTGGCAGAGTTGGTCTGCTGCAGGGCAGGAGGCTGTGCAGAGAGCCCTGGCCAGGCTGCAGCCATGGCTGAGGCCAAGGGGATGAGGTTCAACAGGGCCAAGGGCTGAGTCCTGCCCTTGGGTCACAACCACCCCAGGAAGGCTCCAGGCTGGGGGCAGAGTGGCTGCAAAGTGCCCAGCAGAGAAGGCTCTGGGGGTGCTGGGTGCCAGCAGCTGGAGAGGAGCCAGGGGGTGCCCAGGGGGGCAAGAAGGGCAGCAGCAGCCTGGGCTGGAGCAGCAGTGGGGTGGCAGCAGGAGCAGGGCAGGGATTGTGCCTCTGGGCTGGGCACTGGGGAGGCCACAGCTTGAGTGCTGGGCTCAGCTCTGGGCTCCTCACTGCAGGAAGGAGATTGAGGAGCTGGAGCAGGGCCAGAGAAGGGCAAGAGAGCTGGGGAAGGGTCTGGGGAAGAGGGCTGGGGAGGAGCAGCTGAGGGAGCTGGGGGTGTTGAGCCTGGAGCAGAGGAGGCTGAGGGAGACCTCCTTGCTCTCTGCAGCTCCCTGAGAGGAGGCTGCAGCCAGCTGGGGCTTGGGCTCTGCTCCCTAGGGACAGGGGAGAGAAGGAGAGGCAATGGCCTGAAACTGTGCCAGGGGAGGCTTAGGTTGGAGAGGAGGCCAAATGTCTTTGGTGGCAGAGTGGTGAGAGCCTGGCAGAGGCTGCCCAGGGAGGTGGTGGAGTCCCCATGGCTGGAGGGGTTGCAGAACCCTGTGGCCATGGCAGCTGGGGCCAGGGTTTGGTGGCCATGGTGGGGTTGGGTTGGTGCTGGCCTGGCTGCTCTGGGAGGGCTTTGCCAACCTTTATGATTCCATGTATCTGTGATTCTATATTTGAATGTTCCATGAAATAAAACACTTGCAATGGAGCTCTGGCTTGAGAGGAGGAAGTTGCTGATGTGAGGCCCTCCTGCAGCCCTCAGGCAGCTGTGTGCTGGCTGCAGCCAGAGCAGGCTGGGCAGAGGGCAGCAGAGGGGATTCTGCCCCTGGGCTCTGCTCTGCTCAGACCTCACCTCCAATCCTGCCTCCAGCTCTGCTCTCCCCAGCAGCAGAAGGACACAGAGCTGCTGGAGAGAGGCCAGAGGAGGCCACAAAGATGCTGCCAGGGCTGGAGCAGCTCTGCTGGGAGCACAGGCTGAGGGAGCTGGGGCTGTGCAGCCTGCAGAGGAGAAGGCTCCAGGGGCTCCTCAGAGCTGCTGCCAGGAGCTGAAGGGATCCTGCAGGAAGGCTGCAGAGGAACTTTGGCTGAGGGGGTCTGAGGCAGGCCCAGGGGGAAGGGATTGGAGCTGAGGCAGAGCAGGGTTAGAGTGGAGTTGAGGCAGAAGTTGTTGAGTGTGAGGCTGCTGAGGCTCTGGCCCAGGCTGCCCAGGGAGGCTGTGGCTGCCTCCTGCCTGGAGGTGTTGAGGACCAGGCTGGATGAGGCCTTGAGCAGCCAGGTCTAGTTGAGAGGGGGTTGGAGCTGGTGCTCTCTGAGGTCCTTCCCACCTGAGCCACTCTGTGCCTTACAGAGGAGCCCATGAGAGGTGATTGCTGCAGGGGGGCTGAGGAAGCATCTTGGGCAAGCAGAGCCGAGGAGCCAAGCATGGGAATGCAATCCAGGAGCTGCCCTGGCCTCAGCCTCTGGAACATGGCACAGCCAGCTGGCCAGGAGCACAGCAAAGCACTGCCAGCTCCAAGCCTCCACCAAGCAATCTGGAACCCAACCCCAGCAGACTCAGAGCCAGGACGTGGCCAGGGAGGAAGCAGAGCGAGTCTGCAAGAGGAAGGAAGAGAAGAGCAATGCACACAGATGTGGAAGTGAAAAGCAGAGTGGAAGGCTCTGCAAGACAGGGAATGACTCCACAGGGTGGAGAAGGGACAGCTGAAGGACAGCAAAGGAAGTGGAGGAGCTCTGGAGACAGGGATCAGCTGGAGAGAGTCTAAGGGAGGCTGTGAGGGTGGCTGAGGAGCTTGAACAGCTCTGCTGGAGGCTGAGCCCAGAGAGTGGTGGTGAATGGTGCCACAGCCAGCTGGCAGCCAGGCACCAGTGGTGTGCCCCAGGGAGCAGTGCTGGGCCCTGTGCTCTTTAACATCTTCATTGATGATCTGGAGGAGGGCATTGAGTCCATCAGCAGTAAATTTGCTGATGACACCAAGCTGGGGGCAGGAGTTGATCTGTTAGAGGGCAGGAGAGGCTCTGCAGAGGGACCTTGCCAGGCTGGGCAGATGGGCAGAGGCCAAGAGGATGGCATTCAACAAGTCCAAGTGCCAGGGGCTGCACTCTGGCCACAGCAACCCCAGGCAGAGCTACAGGCTGGGGACAGAGTGGCTGAGAGCAGCCAGGCAGAGAGGGACCTGGGGGTGCTGGTGGAGAGCAGCTGAACAGGAGCCAGCAGTGTGCCCAGGGGGCCAAGAAGGCCAAGGGCATCCTGGCCTGCAGCAGGAAGAGTGTGGCCAGCAGGAGCAGGGAAGTCCTTGTGCCCTGTGCTCAGCTCTGCTCAGGCCACCCCTTGAGTCCTGTGTCCAGCTCTGGGCTCCTCAGCTCAAGAAGGACATTGAGAGACTTGAAGGTGTCCAGAGAAGGGCAACAAAGCTGGGGAGGGGTCTGGGGCACAGCCCTGTGAGGAGAGGCTGAGGGAGCTGGGGTTGCTTAGCCTGGAGAAGAGGAGGCTCAGGGGAGACCTTCTTGCTCTCTGCAACTCCCTGCAGGGAGGTTGGAGCCAGGTGGGGGTTGGGCTCTGCTCCCAGGCAGCCAGCAGCAGAACAAGAGGACACAGTCTCAAGCTGTGCCAGGGGAGGTTCAGGCTGGAGGGGAGGAAGAAATTCTTCCCAGCAAGAGGAATTGGCCACTGGGATGTGCTGCCCAGGGAGGTGGTGGAGTCCCCATCCCTGGAGGTGTTCAGGAAGAGCCTGGCTGAGGCCCTTGGTGCCATGGTTGAGTTGATCAGGTGGTGCTGGGTGACTTGGTGATCTCTGAGGTCTCTTCCAGCCTGCTTGATTCTATGATTCTATTGTATGCTGTGAAGAGAGCCTGAGGGCCCTGGGGCTGCTGAGCTTGGAGAAGAGCAGGCTGAGAGAGGAGCTCAGCAATGCCTGTAGATAGCTGAGGGGTGGGTGGCAAGACAAAGGTGCCAGGCTCTGAAGTGGTGCCAGGGGATAGCACAAGGGGCAGTGGGCACAAGCTGGAACCCAAAGAGTTCCACCTCAACCTGAGGAGAAAGTTGGAGGTCTGAGTGGCCTGGGGCAGGCTGCCCAGAGAGGCTGTGGAGTCTCCTTCCCTGGAGCCTTCTGCTTCCCTGTGTGACCTGCCCTGGGCTCAGGGCTTGGACTAGGTGAGCTCCAGAGGCCCTCCCACCTCAGCCCTGCTGTGATTCTATGGAGGAGGAGACAGGAACAGACAGTGGGAAGGAAAACCAGCTCAAACCATTCTGTGACTCTGAGAAGCAGTGACTCAGACTTCTTCCCAGAGCCCAGACCATGGTCAGAGGCCCACAGAATTAATGAGGGTGGAAAAGACCTCAGAGATCATCCAGTCCAAGCTGCCACCCAGCACCTCCTGACAGCTAACCCATGGCTCCAAGGGCCACATCCAGTCCCCTCTGGAACACCTCCAGGGATGGGGACTCCACCACCTCCCTGGGCAGCCCCTCTGAGGGGGAAGAGTCAGCCCAAAGCCTCTGAGAGTGCTCCTGTGCAATCCAGAGCCTCACAGAGTGCTTGGGGTTGGAAAGGACCTTTCAGAGTGTGGCCCTTGGCTTCTGCAGCACTTCAGGAGCCCACCCAGATTCACAGCATGGGTTGGGGTGGGAGGGAGCTTCAAGATCATCCAGCTCCAAGCCCTGCCATGGGCAGGGACCCCTCCCACCAGCACAGCTTGCTCAGGGCCTCATCCAGCCTGGTCCTGAACACCTCCAGGCAGGAGGCAGCCACAGCCTCCCTGGGCAGCCTGGGCCAGAGTCTCCCCAGCCTCACTGCAGAGGATTTCTTCCTCCTCTCCACTCTCAGTCTCCTCTCTCCCAGCTCAAAGCCATTGGCCCTGGGCCTGGCACTCCCAGCCCTTGGCCCAGGTCCCTCCCCAGCTCTCCTGGAGCCCTTCAGGTACTGGGAGGCTGCTCTGAGCTCTGCCTGGAGCCTTCTCTTCTCCAGGCTGCACAGCCCCAGCTCTCCCAGCCTGGCCCCAGGGGAGCTGTTGGCTCTAAAGCTGAGGACCCTTGGGGACCCCAGGTGCTCACAGCCTCTTTGGTCAGCCAAGGAGATGCAAATGGCAGCTGGGGAGTGCAAGAGTTCCTCCTGTGGCTGAGAGCTGAGGCTGGGAGGGGTTGAGAGGAGAGCAGAAGGCAGTTTGCATTTCTGCCTGGGTCTAGAATGAGAGAATCAGGGAGTCCTGGGCTGGGTTGGGTTGGAAGGGAGCTTCCTTCAGAGCCCCTCCAGGGCAAGCCCTGCAGCCAGCAGGGCCAGCTGCAGCCACAGCAGGCTGCTCCCAGCCCCAACCAACCTGCCCTGCACTGCTGCCAGCCATGGGGCAGCTCCACCTCTCTGGGCAGCCTGGCACAGGCTCTCCCCATCCTCACAGGGGAGGTTCTGCAGCCTCTGATCATCTCTGTGGCCTCCTCTGGAGCCTCTCCAGCAGCTCCAGGTCCTTCCTGTGCTGGGGGCCCCAGAGCTGGAGGCAGTGCTGCAGGTGGGGGCTGAGCAGAGCAGAGCAGAGGGGCAGAATCCCCTCCCTGTGCTGCTGCTCTCCCTGCCTGGCTGCAGCTCAGCACTCAGCTGCCTCTGGGCTGCAAGAAGGGAGAAAGAGAAGAGGGTGAAAGCTGTTCCCCACAGGGGCAGGGGCAGGGGCAGACAACCCTCCTGAGAGCAAACTGAAGCCATTCCTGTGTGCTCTGGGTGCCTGCAAGGTCCAGGAAGGCTGCTGGAGTGCAGTGCTGGGCCCTGCTGGAGAGGGAATTGCTGGTTACCCACCGAGGGCTGGGGAACTTCCTCAGCCAATCTCCTGCTAATGACTTTCACACAGCTCTGTTAGCACGGTGGGGAGGGTGGGCAGGGTGCTCAGGGAAGGGGAAAGCTGCTTCATGGAGCTGCTGCTTCCTGTGTGCATCCCAATGAGGTTTGGAAGCACTTCACATGAGGTCCAAGCCACTGAAGCCCAGCTGGGCACTGTGTCAGGGGCAAGAGGAGGCTCCTGTGGAGCTCCTGAGTGTTTGGTCCTTGCAGCCTGGGATGGAGGCCACAGCTGCTGCACCAGGCTCAGCCACTGGCAAACTGCAGCACTGCCTCCAGCTCTGGGGCCCCCAGCACAGGAAGGACCTGGAGCTGCTGGAGAGGAGCCAGAGGAGGCCACAGAGATGCTCAGAGGCTGCAGAACCTCCCCTGTGAGGATGGGGAGAGCCTGTGCCAGGCTGCCCAGAGAGGTGGAGCTGCCCCATGGCTGGCAGCAGTGCAGGGCAGGTTGGTTGGGGCTGGGAGCAGCCTGCTGTGGCTGCAGCTGGCCCTGCTGGCTGCAGGGCTTGCCCTGGAGGGGCTCTGAAGGAAGCTCCCTTCCAACCCAACCCAGCCCAGGACTCCCTGATTCTCTCATTCTAGACCCAGGCAGAAATGCAAACTGCCTTCTGCTCTCCTCTCAACCCCTCCCAGCCTCAGCTCTCAGCCACAGGAGGAACTCTTGCACTCCCCAGCTGCCATTTGCATCTCCTTGGCTGACCAAAGAGGCTGTGAGCACCTGGGGTCCCCAAGGGTCCCTCAGCTTTAGAGCCAACAGCTCCCCTGTGGGGCCAGGCTGGGAGAGCTGGGGCTGTGCAGCCTGGAGAAGAGAAGGCTGCAGGCAGAGCTCAGAGCAGCCTCCCAGTAGCTGAAGGGCTCCAGGAGAGCTGGGGAGGGACCTGGGACAAGGGCTGGGAGTGCCAGGCCCAGGGCCAATGGCTTTGAGCTGGGAGAGAGGAGACTGAGAGTGGAGAGGAGGAAGAAATTGTTTGCAGTGAGGCTGGGGAGCCTCTGGCCCAGGCTGCCCAGGGAGGCTGTGGCTGCCTCCTGCCTGGAGGTGTTCAGGGCCAGGCTGGATGAGGCCCTGAGCAAGCTGTGCTGGTGGGAGGGGTCCCTGCCCATGGCAGGGGCATGGAGCTGGCTGATCTTTAGGGTCCCTTCCAGCCCAAGCCCTGCTGTGGTTCTCAAGCAGTTGCCATGCACAGGCAGTGGCTCCTCAGAGCCCTGCAGTCCCCCCAGGTGTTTGCAGGAGTTTCTGTGGCTCCATGAGGAGAACTGTCATGGATTGGTCCTTCCTGAGCTCCCTGCAGTGTTCCTCCCCTCCCCAGCCCCAGCAGAGCTTTGTGTTCCCTGCCAGCAGACAAATTGCTGTTCTCCTGCCTCATCTCTCCCCAGACAGCCTCTTTGCTGCTGCTCTCTTACACTTCAGGGCTTTCTGTAATCAGATCAGACCTGTCCCAGGGGCTGCCTGCTCCAATTGCTGCAGGAAGCTGCTCCAGCTCCTGAGCTCTGCTCTCACTGGAAGGATTCCTGGATGCCATTGGAGCAGGGCAGAGGCAGGCACAGTGCCCTGGGTGAGCACAGGAGCTGTGTGGAAGGGGAATGCCACAGCCATGGGTGGCACTGAGGTGGAAGGCACAGCCTGAGCTCCCAGCTTTGCTGCCAGGTGCTCAGCAAATGATACTCCTTAAGGCTGCTCTGGGATTTGGGCTGTAGGGCAGGAGGAGCCCAAGAAGGCTGGGAAGAGGCAGGAGGCCCAGAGGTGGCAGGGCATAGGGAGCCCAGCAGCTCACCAGCAGAGCCCAGGAAAGACTCAAGCAGAGGGAGATTCACTTCTCCAGTGTTGATCTCCTCCCCTCAAGTCCTCCAGGAGCCAGCAGTGTGCCCTTGTGGCCAAGAAGGCCAAGGGTCTCCTGGGGGCACGAGGAAGAGTGTGGCCAGCAGGGCAAGGGAGGTTCTCTTCCCCTTCAACTCTGCCCCAGTAGGACCACATCTGGAGCCCTGGGTCCAGCTCTGGGCTCCCCAGCACCAGAGGGACAGAGAACTGCTGGAGAGAGCCCAGGGCAGGCTGCAGAGCTGCTGAGGGGCCTGGAGCAGCTCTGGGAGCAGCAAAGGCTGAGAGCCCTGGGGCTGAGAGCCTGCAGAAGAGCAGCCCCAGAGGGCAGCTGAGCAATGCTCAGCAAGAGCTAAAGGAGCTGTGGGGGGCAAGAGGCTGGGGCCAGGCTCTGCTGAGTGCTGCCCAGGGCCAGCAGAAGGGACAGCAAGGGTCAGAAAGTGTCAGGCAGGAGGTTGGAGCTGAGCAGGAGGAGAAAGTTGTTTGGGGTGAGGCTGCTGGAGGCCTGGAGCAGGCTGCCCAGAGAGGTTGTGGAGTCTGCTGGTGTGGAGAGCTTCCAACCCCCCCTGGGCACTGTGCTGCTGGGCAGGGTGCTGGGGGTGCCCTGCTGGAGCAGGGCTTGGGGCTGGGGGAGCTCCAGAGCTCCCTTCCAGCCTCACTCTGCTGGGGCTGTGGGCTGGGCAGCAGGTTGGGCACCCAAATGAGCCCCACAGCACCTGCATTCCCTCCCCTTAGCCAGGCACCATTCAGCACTGTCACCCCTGCAGCCTGGGGGCAGATGTGAAGGAATCCATCTCCAGCCCATCCCAGATGGGAAGCTTTTTGTCTCTGCAGCCTGCAGAGCTGGGGGTTCAGTGGAGTCATTTGGAGGCAGCTGTGAGGGCAGCTTCCAGAGCAAAAGCAGGAGGCTGAGCTGCTCCAAGGTGACCCTCACAGGAGGGGCACCTGCAGCCCATCCCTCCCCTCTCCCAGAGGAAGCTGTCTCAGCCCCCATCAGACAAAGCAGGACCCATGGAGACATCAGGAGGGAGCTCTGCAGAGGGAGGCTGGGGAGGCTCTGGCACAGGCTGCCCAGGGAGGTGGTGCAGGCTCCATCCCTGGAGCCATTGAAGCTCAGCCTGGCTGTGTCCCTGGGCAGCCTGCCCTGGCTGGAGCTGTCCCTGCTGCCTGCAGGGGGCTGGCTGTGTCCCTGGGCAGCCTGCTCTGGCTGGAGCTGTCTCTGCTGCCTGCAGGGGGTTGGATGTGTCCCTGGGCAGCCTGCTCTGGCTGGAGCTGTCTCTGCTGCCTGCAGGGGGTTGGATGTGTCCCTGGGCAGCCTGCTCTGGCTGGAGCTGTCCCTGCTGCCTGCAGGGGTTGGATGTGTCCTGGGCAGCCTGCTCTGGCTGGAGCTGTCTCTGCTGCCTGCAGGGGTTGGCTGTGTCCTGGGCAGCCTGCCTGGCTGGAGCTGTCCCTGCTGCCTGCAGGGGTTGGCTGTGTCCCTGGGCAGCCTGCTCTGGCTGGAGCTGTCCCTGCTGCCTGCAGGGGGTTGGATGTGTCCCTGGGCAGCCTGCTCTGGCTGGAGCTGTCCCTGCTGCCTGCAGGGGGTTGGCTGTGTCCCTGGGCAGCCTGCTCTGGCTGGAGCTGTCCCTGCTGCCTGCAGGGGTTGGCTGTGTCCCTGGGCAGCCTGCTCTGGCTGGAGCTGTCCCTGCTGCCTGCAGGGGTTGGATGTGGCCCTGGGCAGCCTGCTCTGGCTGGAGCTGTCCCTGCTGCCTGCAGGGGGGTTGGACAGGATGCCCTTGGAGGCTCCCTCCCAGCCCAGTGCAGGCTGTGCCTCTGTGCAGGTCTGATGCTGAAGCTCCCTGGAGCCTGGGCCACGCAGGGAGCCCTGCTCAGGAGGGAAAGACTCCCAGCTGCCCTGTCCTTCCTGCAGCTGAAGAGCACCACAAGGCAGGGTGATAAAGGAGCAGTGGAAAGCTTTTAGAGAGCTAATTTTAGCCTTTCCCAGCCCAGGGCAAAGCTTCCCAAATGGCAAGGGAGGGCTGTGCCACAAAAGCTTGCTGGCTGGTAGGAGAGCAGAGGTTGGCAGAGCAGGAGACCAGCAGGGCTTCCATTTGTGATGAATCACCTCGAGGGGGGTGTCTCATCACAGCCTTTTAAGCCATCAGCTGCTGCCCCAAGGCACCCCAGCTGCTGCCCAGGAGCTCAGAGCTTCAGCAGGGGGTGGGATGAAAGCAGAGCCCTTTGGCTAAGTCACAGCTGGGACCTGGAGAGAGAATGGGAACCAGTTTCAGATGTCCACTTCTGAAGGCAAAGCATCGACCCTTTGCCTCCAACAGGAAGGATTTGAACTCGGGCTTCCTGATGAGTGTGGAGAGATGAGAGCCTCCACAGGCTGCTGGGGGACAGCAGCTTAGTTTCTTAGAGAGCAGAGCTTCCCTCTCAGGCCCTCAGATCTTTGCCTCTCTCTCTCTCAGCCAGAGGCTGCCTTTCATCTGGGCTCTGCTGAAGCATTGCACAAAGCTCGAGCAAGAGGGTGGAAAGATTTGTGCTCCCAGAGAGGGAAGCAAAGGAAAGGTCAGGAGGAGCAGCTCTGCAAGGCCAGCAGGGAGTGGAGACCCCCAGGAAAGCCCCAGGGCTGAGTCCTTCCAGCTGAGAGGAGATCAGCAACAGCTTAGCCCTCAGCTCCCACACCTGCCTGGAGGGAGCAATGGCCACAGCCTGCTGAGCTCCAAAGCCTTTCACAGCAGACACAGGGGAAGCCTCTGGGCACTGCATCCTCTCATCCAACCAGGAAGGGAAGCAACAGTGGAGTCTGCTAAGAGAAGGAATGGCCTCTCCTGAGGTTCCTGCTGAGGTCTCTCTGTCCTGCTTGTGGTCTGCACCCCGAGGAGGAGCTGTGTCCTAGGGGCCAGGCCAGGCAGGCTCCACTCCAAAGTGCTTGGCAGGCTGCTGGGCCAGCCCAGGGCAACTAGGCTATGACCTGGGGAGGTTGGAGCAGATGAGGGGAGGTTTAGGCTGGGTGCTAGGAGGAAGTTCCTCATAGAAAGAGAGATTGGCCACTGGGATGTGCTGCCCAGGGAGGTGGTGGAGTCCCCATCCCTGGAGGTGTTCAGGAAGAGCCTGGCTGAGGCCCTGGGTGCCATGGTTGAGTGGATCAGATGGTGCTGGGGGATAGGTTGGGCTTGGTGATCTCTGAGGTGCTTTCCAACCTGGTTAATTCCTCTCCTCTCTCTCCCCTCCTCTCCCTCTCCCCTCTCCCCCTCCCTCTCCCCTCCTCCCTCTCCCTCCTCTCCCCTCCTCCCCTCCTCTCCCCCTCCTCTCCCCTCCTCTCCCTCCCCCCCTCCCCCTCTCTCCCCCCTCTCCTCTCTCCTCCCTCCCTCTCCCCTCCCTCTCCCTCTCTCCCCTCCTCCCTCCACCCCAGAGAGATCCTCCCTCCCAATGTTACAGAACCACAGAGCTGTCAGGGCTGGAAGGAGCCCTCCCAGCTCCAACCCCCCTCCCTCCAGCTTGCTCCTCTCCTCTCTCCCCTCCCCTCCTCCCTAGGGTTCTCTTCCACCCTGACATTCTGTCATGGTGTGAACAGTCTGAGGCACACTGGAGCCACCCCAGAGAGATGGAGATGTCTTGAATGGGTGCTGGATTGGGCTGGGGCAGAGTTGATGTTCCTCAGATTCAATGTTACAGAACCACAGAGCTGTCAGGGCTGGGAGGGAGCTCAAGGCTCAGCCAGCTCCAACCCCCTGCCATGGCCAGGGACACCTCACACCACAGCAGCTTGCTCACAGCCACCTCCAGCCTGCCTGCAAACACCTCCAGGCAGGAGGCTTCCACCACCTCTTTGGGCTAGGGCAGAGCTGATGCTCTTCATACTCATTGTCATGGAGCTCTGCTTGGCTTTGGTGTCCTTTGGAGCCACCCCACAGCAGTGGTGATGTCCTGGAGGAGCCTGAGCCCCCTGGCTCTGATCACCCCCAGCTGCTGTTTCTGTTCTGCTGCCATTGCAGCACTCAACAGCAGCACCACAGGGGAGGGGGAAATGAGGCTCTCAGATGGTGGAGTCCCCATGCCTGGAGGTGTTGCAGAACCCTGTGGCCATGGCAGCTGGGACCAGGGTTTGGTGGCCATGGTAGGGTTGGGTTGATGTTGGCCTGGCTGCTCTGGGAGGGCTTTGCCCACCCAAACCATTCTATGACTCGGTGTGAATGGAGCTGCATCCCTGGCGCTGTCTGGGGGGCTGGTAAGGGAGGAAGGTTACCAAACACCGCTGAGACTCAGCCCAGGGGCAACCTTCTCTGTGCTGGAGCTCAGCCTGCGCCTGGGGGGCTCCCAGGCGGGGTCAGGGTCGCGGTGTGGTCCGAGAGCAGGAGCCGAGCCCTGGGCAGGCTGCGTCAGGAGAAAGTGGAAAACTACAGAACCATCTGAAGAGCTGAGTACGGCCCCGAGGAGGCCGAGCAGGCAATCTTTAAAGCCCCGTTACTATAGCAGCCCTGATGGCCAATTTAGCAGCGCATCTCCTCTCCTTCACACCCCTTCCAGCCCAGCAGATGAGCCTCATCTTCCCCAATTACCTCGTCCCGCTCCTCCCTTCCCAGCCCTCGCTAATAGCCCCCAGAGCATCCCCAGCACATCGCCGCCCGGCCCCAGCGCCTCGCTGCATCCTCCCCTGGCGCCGGGAGGGAAGCAGCTTGTTCCAGGAGCGTGCCATGGGGAGAAGGGCAGGGGGGGCTGGTGGGGGCAGCCGAGCTTGGCCGGAGCTGTGGGCAGGGAACTTGGCTGCTCGAACCACAGGAACACGTCGGGGGGCGGGAGGAAAGTCACAGAGCAGGGCCACAGCTCCCGCGCTCCGGGTTCAGCTTGGCTGAGCTGCTTGGCTGCTCTTCACCAGAGAGAAAAGTAAGGGCTGGGGTCTGGTCTCACCTGGAGAGGCTCAGGGGAGCAGAGGATGGGGTTCAGGGTCTGGTCTCTCCTGGAGAGGCTCAGGGGGAGCAGAGGATGGGGTTCAGAGTCTGATCTCACCTGGAGAGGCTCAGGAGGCAGAGGATGGGGTTCAGAGTCTGATCTCACCTGGAGAGGCTCAGGGAGAGCAGAGGATGGGGTTCAGGGTCTGGTCTCACCTGGAGAGGCTCAGGGAGAGCAGAGGATGGGGTTCAGGGTCTGGTCTCACCTGGAGAGGCTCAGGGAGAGCAGAGGATGGGGTTCAGGGTCTGGTCTCACCTGGAGAGGCTCAGGGAGAGCAGAGGATGGGGTTCAGGGTCTGGTAACACCTGGAGAGGCTCAGGGGAGCAGAGGATGGGGTTCAGGGTCTGGTCTCACCTGGAGAGGCTCAGGGAGAGCAGAGGATGGGGTTCATAGTCTGGTATCACCTAGGGGTGTCTTGGGAACAGCAGAGGATGAGAGTCAGGGTCTGGTTTCACCTAGGGAGGCTTGGGGGGAGCAGAGGATGGGTTTCAGAGTCTGGTCTCACCTGTGGGGAGGTCTTGGGGACAGCAGAGGATGGATTTGGTCCTACCCATGGAGGTTCAGAGACTGTTTAATGCCTGTTAGGATGTAGATGCAAAGAGCTCCCCTCCCCTCCCCAGATGGTGCCCATGCTGCAGGGTACCACATACCAGTGTCACAGAAGCAGGCAGCATGGTGGGCAGCCAAGCACAGGCATGGCCAGGCCTGGAGGAGCAGGGCTCGAGGGCAAGGTTCCATGGGCCTCTCAGTGAGGGCAGGGATGCTGCAGCCTCCTCATCCAGCTGCCTGTGCCAGGGCTGTGAGGGGCAACATTGCAGCTGGGTCCTCTCCTGCCCTGAGGGAGCTGTGAGCAAGGATTGCAAGCTCTGGGTGACCTCCAGGTAAAGCTCCCTGCAGGAGAGCTGGGGCCAGTCCCATGCAACACTCAATCACAGAGCCACAGAACTCTTTGGGCTGGCAAAGCCCTCCCAGAGCAGCCAGGCCAGCACCAACCCAACCCCACCATGGCCCCAGGTGCTGTGGCCACAGGGTTCTACAACCCCTCCAGGCATGGGAACTCCACCACCTCCCTGGGCAGCCTCTGCCAGGCCCTGACCACTCTGCCACCAAAGACATTTGGCCTCCTCTCCAACCTAAGCCTCCCCTGGCACAGTTTCAGGCCGTTGCCTCTCCTCTCCTCTGAGCCTAGGGAGCAGAGCCCAAGCCCCAGCTGGCTGCAGCCTCCTCTCAGGGAGCTGCAGAGAGCAAGGAGGTCTCCCTCAGCCTCCTCTGCTCCAGGCTCAACACCCCCAGCTCCCTCAGCTGCTCCTCCCCAGCCCTCTTCTCCAGACCCTTCCCCAGCTCTCTTGCCCTTCTCTGGCCCTGCTCCAGCTCCTCAATGTCCATCTGGGAGTGAGGAGCCCAGAGCTGACCCCAGGATTTGGGCTGTGGCCTCAGCAGTGCTGCACACAGCAGCATAATCCCTGCCCTGCTCCTGCTGATGTCCTCCTTCTTCACCTACTCTGTGGACCTGGAGACCACCCAACACTTTGTGCCTCCCTCCCATCCCTTCCTAACTCCTGGAGGGCTCTGGAGTGTGCCTGAGCTCTCCCCAGCAGGGCTGGCATCCAGGTGATCTCTCTTCCTCAATCCTTCTCCTTAACCCAACCCCTGGAGAGGTGATGGGAGCCCTCCCTTCTCTCATGGTGTTGCCTACGGAAGAAAGCCTGCTCCCGCCGTGCCTCCTGCACTAATCAACCTAATTACCCATTTCAGTGGCTGCTAATGAGCTTAAAGCTTTCCTGGTCGGCACCTCCCTCAGTCCCTGCGGGAGCTGCAGCTTCAGCCAGGGCTGCTCTTAACTGGAGAGGTTTGACAGGAAAAGCTTCAGCCAGGAACTGCTGGAGAGAGTCCAGGGCAGGCTGCAGAGCTGCTGAGGGGCCTGGAGCAGCTCTGGGAGCAGCAAAGGCTGAGAGCCCTGGGGCTGAGAGCCTGCAGAAGAGCAGCCCCAGAGGGCAGCTGAGCAATGCTCAGCAAGAGCTAAAGGAGCTGTGGGGGGCAAGAGGCTGGGGCCAGGCTCTGCTGAGTGCTGCCCAGGGCCAGCACAAGGGGCACAGACTGGAACCTGGCACAGGTGGAGGCTGTGTCGGGCTGCAGGGTGCTCCATGCTCTGCCACCCACTCTCCTCCCCTAGCACCAAGGGGCAGCACCTTCCCCTGGGAGCATGGGCAGAGCTTTTGTGTGGTGGCACAGGGAGCCACCTGCCTAGGACAATTTCCGCTTTCTTCCTAAAGCTTGTCACCAAAGAGGAGAATCCCTTGTGTCAGGAAGGGGCCAGACCCTACTCAGTGGTGCCCAGGGACAGCACAAGGGGCAAGGGGCACAGACTGGAACCCAGGGGGTTGGAGCTGAGCAGGAGGAGAAAGTTGTTTGGGGTGAGGCTGCTGGAGGCCTGGAGCAGGCTGCCCAGAGAGGTTGTGGAGTCTGCTGGTGTGGAGAGCTTCCAACCCCCCCTGGGCACTGTGCTGCTGGGCAGGGTGCTGGGGGTGCCCTGCTGGAGCAGGGCTTGGGCTGGGGGAGCTCCAGAGCTCCCTTCCAGCCCCAGCAGCTGCAGGTCTGGTATTCTGTGGCAGTGATGGAGGTTTCCCTTCCTGGGCTCAGCACCACCAGCACCTTCCCCTTGCTGCATGAGCTGCTTGGCAGCAGAGCTGTGTCCTGTTCAGGGCTCCTGGGAGGTGCAGTCCTTATGGTGGAGAAGGACAGCAGTGGATGGTCCTTATCATGACACAGAAGCAATCAGGTTGGAAAAGACCTCAGAGGTCATCAAGTCCAACCTGTCACCCAATACCTCCTGGCAGCCATGGCTCCCAGTGCCACATCCAAGTCTTTTCTGAGCCCTTCCATCTCCAGGAGTGTGGGGGTCTGCCTGCCTGCCTGCCCAGCCTGGCTGTCCCCAGACAAGGTCTCCTGGGAGAGGATGAACCATTCCCATCAACAACTGACTCCTTGCACTTGTCCTGCCCATGTCCCCCCTGCACCACCCCGAGTCACCCCAGCCTGAGCCAGCAGCTGAGTCGAGGTCCCCAGCCCCTGTGGTGCCATCACTGAGCAGTGCCACGGTCCCATGGGAGGCTCCTGTGTCTCACCCCACCTTGTGCTCCCCTTCCAGGACAGCACCAGAGCAAGGATAACCTTCCTGAGCCAGCCCAGCATCCACCTGAGAGAGCTGCAGTGAGCACAGAGTGACAGGAGCACAGAATGCACTGGGCTGGAAGGGAGCTTCAAGCTCAGCCAGCTCCAAGCCCTGCCATGGGCAGGGACCCCTCCCACCAGCACAGCTTGCTCAGGGCCTCAGCCAGCCTGGTCCTCAACACCTCCAGGCAGGAGGCAGCCACAGCCTCCCTGGGCAGCCTGGGCCAGAGTCTCCCCAGCCTCACTGCAAAGGATTTCTTCCTCCTCTCCACTCTCAGTCTCCTCTCTCCCAGCTCAAAGCCATTGGCCCTGGGCCTGGCACTCCCAGCCCATGGCCCAAGTCCCTCCCCAGCTCTCCTGGAGTCCTGCAGCTACTGGGAGGCTGCTCTGAGGTCTGCCTGGAGCCTTCTCTTCTCCAGGCTGCACAGCCCCAGCTCTCCCAGCCTGGCCCCACAGGGGAGCTGTTGGCTCTAAAGCTGAGGGACCCTTGGGGACCCCAGGTGCTCACAGCCTCTTTGGTCAGCCAAGGAGATGCAAATGGCAGCTGGGGAGTGCAAGAGTTCCTCCTGTGGCTGAGAGCTGAGGCTGGGAGGGGTTGAGAGGAGAGCAGAAGGCAGTTTGCATTTCTGCCTGGGTCTAGAATGAGAGAATCAGGGAGTCCTGGGCTGGGTTGGGTTGGAAGGGAGCTTCCTTCAGAGCCCCTCCAGGGCAAGCCCTGCAGCCAGCAGGGCCAGCTGCAGCCACAGCAGGCTGCTCCCAGCCCCAACCAACCTGCCCTGCACTGCTGCCAGCCATGGGGCAGCTCCACCTCTCTGGGCAGCCTGGCACAGGCTCTCCCCACCCTCAGCACCAAACATTTCTCCTTCTCTCCACTCTCAATTTCCTTCCTTGAGTTCAAACCATCCCCCCTTGGCCTGGCCCAACAACCACTGCTCAAAGGTCTGTCCCCAGCTTTCTGCTCAGGCTTTGAATAACTGCAAGGCCACCAGAAAATCTCCCTGGAGTCTTCTCCTCTCCAGGCTGAGCAACCCTAACCCTCCCAGCCTGGATACAGAGGGACCAGAGCCCTTGGAGCAAGGCTGCCTCTGTCCAGTTGGATGCAGAGGGACCACAGCCCTTGGAGTAAGTCTGCCTCCTCCCAGTGTCTCCTCAGCTGTGAGCTGAAGGATGATGCAAGGACAGTCTCCAAGAGCTGGCATCTAGGTGGCTGGAGCTGAGAGGATGCCTGCAGCAGCTGAGGCTGGAGCTCAGTGCTCAGAGGATGCCTGCAGCAGCTGAGGCTGGAGCTCAGTGCTGTGAGGATGCCTGCAGCAGCTGAGGCTGGAGCTCAGTGCTCAGAGGATGCCTGCAGCAGCTGAGGCTGGAGCTCAGTGCTCAGGGGATGCCTGCAGCAGCTGAGGCTGGAGCTCAGTGCTCAGGGGGATGCCTGCAGCAGCTGAGGTTGGAGCTCAGTGCTGTGGGATGCCTGCAGCAGCTGAGGCTGGAGCTCAGTGCTCAGAGGATGCCTGCAGCAGCTGAGGCTGGAGCTCAGTGCTCAGGGGATGCCTGCAGCAGCTGAGGCTGGAGCTCAGTGCTGTGAGGATGCCTGCAGCAGCTGAGGCTGGAGCTCAGTGCTCAGGGGATGCCTGCAGCAGCTGAGGCTGGAGCTCAGTGCTCAGAGGATGCCTGCAGCAGCTGAGGCTGGAGCTCAGTGCTCAGAGGATGCCTGCAGCAGCTGAGGCTGGAGCTCAGTGCTCAGAGGATGCCTGCAGCAGCTGAGGCTGGAGCTCAGTGCTGTGAGGATGCCTGCAGCAGCTGAGGCTGGAGCTCAGTGCTCAGAGGATGCCTGCAGCAGCTGAGGCTGGAGCTCAGAGCTCAGGGGATGCCTGCAGCAGCTGAGGCTGCAGCTCAGTGCTCAGAGGATGCCTGCAGCAGCTGAGGCTGGAGCTCAGTGCTCAGGGGATGCCTGCAGCAGCTGGGGCTGCAGCTCAGTGCTGTGAGGTTGCCTGCAGCAGCTGAGGCTGGAGCTCAGTGCTGTGAGGATGCCTGCAGCAGCTGAGGCTGGAGCTCAGTGCTCAGGGGATGCCTGCAGCAGCTGAGGCTGGAGCTCAGTGCTGTGAGGATGCCTGCAGCAGCTGAGGCTGGAGCTCAGTGCTCAGGGGATGCCTGCAGCAGCTGAGGCTGGAGCTCAGTGCTCAGGGGATGCCTGCAGCAGCTGAGGCTGGAGCTCAGTGCTCAGAGGATGCCTGCAGCAGCTGAGGCTGGAGCTCAGTGCTGTGAGGATGCCTGCAGCAGCTGAGGCTGGAGCTCAGTGCTCAGAGGATGCCTGCAGCAGCTGAGGCTGGAGCTCAGTGCTCAGAGGATGCCTGCAGCAGCTGAGGCTGGAGCTCAGTGCTGTGAGGATGCCTGCAGCAGCTGAGGCTGGAGCTCAGTGCTCAGAGGATGCCTGCAGCAGCTGAGGCTGGAGCTCAGTGCTGTGAGGATGCCTGCAGCAGCTGAGGCTGGAGCTCAGTGCTGTGAGGATGCCTGCAGCAGCTGAGGCTGGAGCTCAGTGCTCAGAGGATGCCTGCAGCAGCTGAGGCTGGAGCTCAGTGCTCAGAGGATGCCTGCAGCAGCTGAGGCTGGAGCTCAGTGCTCAGGGGATGCCTGCAGCAGCTGAGGCTGGAGCTCAGTGCTCAGGGGATGCCTGCAGCAGCTGAGGCTGGAGCTCAGTGCTCAGGGATGCCTGCAGCAGCTGAGGCTGGAGCTCAGTGCTCAGGGGATGCCTGCAGCAGCTGAGGCTGGAGCTCAGTGCTCAGAGGATGCCTGCAGCAGCTGAGGCTGGAGCTCAGTGCTCAGAGGATGCCTGCAGCAGCTGAGGCTGGAGCTCAGTGCTCAGAGGATGCCTGCAGCAGCTGAGGCTGGAGCTCAGTGCTCAGAGGATGCCTGCAGCAGCTGAGGCTGGAGCTCAGTGCTCAGAGGATGCCTGCAGCAGCTGAGGCTGGAGCTCAGTGCTGTGAGGATGCCTGCAGCAGCTGAGGCTGGAGCTCAGTGCTCAGAGGATGCCTGCAGCAGCTGAGGCTGGAGCTCAGTGCTCAGGGGATGCCTGCAGCAGCTGAGGCTGCAGCTCAGTGCTCAGAGGATGCCTGCAGCAGCTGAGGCTGGAGCTCAGTGCTCAGGGGATGCCTGCAGCAGCTGGGGCTGCAGCTCAGTGCTGTGAGGTTGCCTGCAGCAGCTGAGGCTGGAGCTCAGTGCTCAGAGGATGCCTGCAGCAGCTGAGGCTGGAGCTCAGTGCTCAGGGGATGCCTGCAGCAGCTGAGGCTGGAGCTCAGTGCTCAGGGGATGCCTGCAGCAGCTGAGGCTGGAGCTCAGTGCTCAGTGGATGCCTGCAGCAGCTGAGGCTGGAGCTCAGTGCTCAGGGGATGCCTGCAGCAGCTGAGGCTGGAGCTCAGTGCTCAGAGGATGCCTGCAGCAGCTGAGGCTGGAGCTCAGTGCTGTGAGGATGCCTGCAGCAGCTGAGGCTGGAGCTCAGTGCTCAGGGATGCCTGCAGCAGCTGAGGCTGGAGCTCAGTGCTCAGAGGATGCCTGCAGCAGCTGAGGCTGGAGCTCAGTGCTCAGAGGATGCCTGCAGCAGCTCAGGCTGGAGCTCAGTGCTGGAGCTCAGAGGATGCCTGCAGCAGCTGAGGCTGGAGCTCAGTGCTCAGAGGATGCCTGCAGCAGCTGAGGCTGGAGCTCAGTGCTCAGAGGATGCCTGCAGCAGCTCAGGTTGGAGCTCAGTGCTCAGAGGATGCCTGCAGCAGCTGAGGCTGGAGCTCAGTGCTCAGAGGATGCCTGCAGCAGCTGAGGCTGGAGCTCAGTGCTCAGGGGATGCCTGCAGCAGCTGAGGCTGGAGCTCAGTGCTGTGAGGATGCCTGCAGCAGCTGAGGCTGGAGCTCAGTGCTCAGGAGGATGCCTGCAGCAGCTGAGGCTGGAGCTCAGTGCTCAGGGATGCCTGCAGCAGCTGAGGCTGGAGCTCAGTGCTCAGAGGATGCCTGCAGCAGCTGAGGCTGGAGCTCAGTGCTCAGGGGATGCCTGCAGCAGCTGAGGCTGGAGCTCAGTGCTCAGGGGATGCCTGCAGCAGCTGGGGCTGCAGCTCAGTGCTGTGAGGTTGCCTGCAGCAGCTGAGGCTGGAGCTCAGTGCTGTGAGGATGCCTGCAGCAGCTGAGGCTGGAGCTCAGTGCTCAGGGATGCCTGCAGCAGCTGAGGCTGGAGCTCAGTGCTCAGGGGATGCCTGCAGCAGCTGAGGCTGGAGCTCAGTGCTCAGAGGATGCCTGCAGCAGCTGAGGCTGGAGCTCAGTGCTGTGAGGATGCCTGCAGCAGCTGAGGCTGGAGCTCAGTGCTCAGAGGATGCCTGCAGCAGCTGAGGCTGGAGCTCAGTGCTGTGAGGATGCCTGCAGCAGCTGAGGCTGGAGCTCAGTGCTCAGAGGATGCCTGCAGCAGCTGAGGCTGGAGCTCAGTGCTCAGAGGATGCCTGCAGCAGCTGAGGCTGGAGCTCAGTGCTCAGAGGATGCCTGCAGCAGCTGAGGCTGGAGCTCAGTGCTGCCTGCAGCTGAGGCTGAGCCTGCAGCAGCTGAGGCTGGAGCTCAGTGCTCAGAGGATGCCTGCAGCAGCTGAGGCTGGAGCTCAGTGCTCAGGGGATGCCTGCAGCAGCTGAGGCTGGAGCTCAGTGCTCAGAGGATGCCTGCAGCAGCTGAGGCTGGAGCTCAGTGCTCAGAGGATGCCTGCAGCAGCTGAGGCTGGAGCTCAGTGCTCAGAGGATGCCTGCAGCAGCTGAGGCTGGAGCTCAGTGCTGTGAGGATGCCTGCAGCAGCTGAGGCTGGAGCTCAGTGCTCAGAGGATGCCTGCAGCTGAGGCTGAGCTCAGTGCTGAGGATGCCTGCAGCAGCTGGGAGGCTGGAGCTCAGTGCTCAGAGGATGCCTGCAGCAGCTGAGGCTGGAGCTCAGTGCTCAGAGGATGCCTGCAGCAGCTGAGGCTGGAGCTCAGTGCTCAGAGGATGCCTGCAGCAGCTGAGGCTGGAGCTCAGTGCTCAGAGGATGCCTGCAGCAGCTGAGGCTGGAGCTCAGTGCTCAGGGGATGCCTGCAGCAGCTGAGGCTGGAGCTCAGTGCTCAGTGAGGATGCCTGCAGCAGCTGAGGCTGGAGCTCAGTGCTGTGAGGATGGAGCCAGTGCTGTGCAGCTGAGCTGAGGCTGGAGCTCAGTGCTCAGAGGATGCCTGCAGCAGCTGAGGCTGGAGCTCAGTGCTGTGAGGATGCCTGCAGCAGCTGAGGCTGGAGCTCAGTGCTGTGAGGATGCCTGCAGCAGCTGAGGCTGGAGCTCAGTGCTGTGAGGATGCCTGCAGCAGCTGAGGCTGGAGCTCAGTGCTCAGGGATGCCTGCAGCAGCTGAGGCTGGAGCTCAGTGCTCAGAGGATGCCTGCAGCAGCTGAGGCTGGAGCTCAGTGCTCAGGGGATGCCTGCAGCAGCTGAGGCTGGAGCTCAGTGCTCAGAGGATGCCTGCAGCAGCTGAGGCTGGAGCTCAGTGCTCAGGGATGCCTGCAGCAGCTGAGGCTGGAGCTCAGTGCTCAGAGGATGCCTGCAGCAGCTGAGGCTGGAGCTCAGTGCTCAGGGGATGCCTGCAGCAGCTGAGGCTGGAGCTCAGTGCTCAGAGGATGCCTGCAGCAGCTGAGGCTGGAGCTCAGTGCTCAGAGGATGCCTGCAGCAGCTGAGGTTGGAGCTCAGTGCTGTGAGGATGCCTGCAGCAGCTGAGGCTGGAGCTCAGTGCTCAGAGGATGCCTGCAGCAGCTGAGGCTGGAGCTCAGTGCTCAGAGGATGCCTGCAGCAGCTGAGGGTGGAGCTCAGTGCTCAGGGGATGCCTGCAGCAGCTGAGGCTGGAGCTCAGTGCTCAGAGGATGCCTGCAGCAGCTGAGGCTGGAGCTCAGTGCTCAGGGGATGCCTGCAGCAGCTGAGGTTGGAGCTCAGTGCTGTGAGGATGCCTGCAGCAGCTGAGGCTGGAGCTCAGTGCTGTGAGGATGCCTGCAGCAGCTGAGGCTGGAGCTCAGTGCTCAGAGGATGCCTGCAGCAGCTGAGGCTGGAGCTCAGTGCTGTGAGGATGCCTGCAGCAGCTGAAGGTGGAGCTCAGTGCTGTGAGGATGCCTGCAGCAGCTGAGGGTGGAGCTCAGTGCTGTGAGGATGCCTGCAGCAGCTGAGGCTGGAGCTCAGTGCTCAGGGGATGCCTGCAGCAGCTGAGGCTGGAGCTCAGTGCTCAGAGGATGCCTGCAGCAGCTGAGGCTGGAGCTCAGTGCTCAGGGGATGCCTGCAGCAGCTGAGGCTGGAGCTCAGTGCTCAGAGGATGCCTGCAGCAGCTGAGGCTGGAGCTCAGTGCTCAGGGGATGCCTGCAGCAGCTGAGGCTGGAGCTCAGTGCTGTGAGGATGCCTGCAGCAGCTGAGGCTGGAGATCAGTGCTGTGAGGATGCCTGCAGCAGCTGAGGCTGGAGCTCAGTGCTCAGAGGATGCCTGCAGCAGCTGAGGCTGGAGCTCAGTGCTCAGAGGATGCCTGCAGCAGCTGAGGCTGGAGCTCAGTGCTGTGAGGATGCCTGCAGCAGCTGAGGCTGGAGCTCAGTGCTGTGAGGATGCCTGCAGCAGCTGAGGCTGGAGCTCAGTGCTCAGGGGATGCCTGCAGCAGCTGAGGCTGGAGCTCAGTGCTCAGAGGATGCCTGCAGCAGCTGAGGCTGGAGCTCAGTGCTCAGGGGATGCCTGCAGCAGCTGAGGCTGGAGCTCAGTGCTCAGAGGATGCCTGCAGCAGCTGAGGCTGGAGCTCAGTGCTCAGGGATGCCTGCAGCAGCTGAGGCTGGAGCTCAGTGCTCAGAGGATGCCTGCAGCAGCTGAGGCTGGAGCTCAGTGCTCAGAGGATGCCTGCAGCAGCTGAGGCTGGAGCTCAGTGCTCAGGGGATGCCTGCAGCAGCTGAGGCTGGAGCTCAGTGCTCAGAGGATGCCTGCAGCAGCTGAGGCTGGAGCTCAGTGCTCAGAGGATGCCTGCAGCAGCTGAGGCTGGAGCTCAGTGCTCAGGGGATGCCTGCAGCAGCTGGGGCTGCAGCTCAGTGCTGTGAGGTTGCCTGCAGCAGCTGAGGCTGGAGCTCAGTGCTGTGAGGATGCCTGCAGCAGCTGAGGCTGGAGCTCAGTGCTCAGGGGATGCCTGCAGCAGCTGAGGCTGGAGCTCAGTGCTCAGGGGATGCCTGCAGCAGCTGAGGCTGGAGCTCAGTGCTCAGAGGATGCCTGCAGCAGCTGAGGCTGGAGCTCAGTGCTGTGAGGATGCCTGCAGCAGGCTGGAGGCTGGAGCCTCAGCAGCTGAGGCTGGAGCAGAGGATGCCTGCAGCAGCTGAGGCTGGAGCTCAGTGCTGTGAGGATGCCTGCAGCAGCTGAGGCTGGAGCTCAGTGCTGTGAGGATGCCTGCAGCAGCTGAGGCTGGAGCTCAGTGCTGTGAGGATGCCTGCAGCAGCTGAGGCTGGAGCTCAGTGCTCAGAGGATGCCTGCAGCAGCTGAGGCTGGAGCTCAGTGCTGTGAGGATGCCTGCAGCAGCTGAGGCTGGAGCTCAGTGCTCAGAGGATGCCTGCAGCAGCTGAGGCTGGAGCTCAGTGCTGAGGATGCCTGCAGCAGCTGAGGCTGGAGCTCAGTGCTGTGAGGATGCCTGCAGCAGCTGAGGCTGGAGCTCAGTGCTCAGAGGATGCCTGCAGCAGCTGAGGCTGGAGCTCAGTGCTCAGGATGCCTGCAGGATGCCTGCAGCAGCTGAGGCTGGAGCTCAGTGCTCAGAGGATGCCTGCAGCAGCTGAGGCTGGAGCTCAGTGCTCAGAGGGATGCCTGCAGCAGCTGAGGCTGGAGCTCAGTGCTCAGGGGATGCCTGCAGCAGCTGAGGCTGGAGCTCAGTGCTCAGAGGATGCCTGCAGCAGCTGAGGCTGGAGCTCAGTGCTCAGGGATGCCTGCAGCAGCTGAGGCTGGAGCTCAGTGCTCAGAGGATGCCTGCAGCAGCTGAGGCTGGAGCTCAGTGCTCAGAGGATGCCTGCAGCAGCTGAGGCTGGAGCTCAGTGCTCAGAGGATGCCTGCAGCAGCTGAGGCTGGAGCTCAGTGCTGTGAGGATGCCTGCAGCAGCTGAGGCTGGAGCTCAGTGCTGTGAGGATGCCTGCAGCAGCTGAGGCTGGAGCTCAGTGCTGTGAGGATGCCTGCAGCAGCTGAGGCTGGAGCTCAGTGCTCAGAGGATGCCTGCAGCAGCTGAGGCTGGAGCTCAGTGCTGTGAGGATGCCTGCAGCAGCTGAGGCTGGAGCTCAGTGCTGTGAGGATGCCTGCAGCAGCTGAGGCTGGAGCTCAGTGCTCAGGGATGCCTGCAGCAGCTGAGGCTGGAGCTCAGTGCTCAGAGGATGCCTGCAGCAGCTGAGGCTGGAGCTCAGTGCTCAGAGGATGCCTGCAGCAGCTGAGGCTGGAGCTCAGTGCTCAGAGGATGCCTGCAGCAGCTGAGGCTGGAGCTCAGTGCTGTGAGGATGCCTGCAGCAGCTGAGGCTGGATGCCTGCAGCAGCTGAGGCTGGAGCTCAGTGCTGTGAGGATGCCTGCAGCAGCTGAGGCTGGAGCTCAGTGCTCAGAGGATGCCTGCAGCAGCTGAGGCTGGAGCTCAGTGCTGTGAGGATGCCTGCAGCAGCTGAGGCTGGAGCTCAGTGCTCAGAGGATGCCTGCAGCAGCTGAGGCTGGAGCTCAGTGCTGTGAGGATGCCTGCAGCAGCTGAGGCTGGAGCTCAGTGCTCAGAGGATGCCTGCAGCAGCTGAGGCTGGCTGTGAGCTCAGGCTGGAGCTCAGTGCTCAGGATGCCTGCAGCAGCTGAGGCTGGAGCTCAGTGCTCAGAGGATGCCTGCAGCAGCTGAGGCTGGAGCTCAGTGCTCAGAGGATGCCTGCAGCAGCTGAGGCTGGAGCCTGCTGTGAGGATGCCTGCAGCAGCTGAGGCTGGAGCTCAGTGCTCAGAGGAGGCTGGAGCTCAGTGCTCAGAGGATGCCTGCAGCAGCTGAGGCTGGAGCTCAGTGCTGAGGCCTGCAGCAGCTGAGGCTGGAGCTCAGTGCTCAGGGGATGCCTGCAGCAGCTGAGGCTGGAGCTCAGTGCTCAGAGGATGCCTGCAGCAGCTGAGGCTGGAGCTCAGTGCTCAGAGGATGCCTGCAGCAGCTGAGGCTGGAGCTCAGTGCTGTGAGGATGCCTGCAGCAGCTGAGGCTGGAGCTCAGTGCTCAGAGGATGCCTGCAGCAGCTGAGGCTGGAGCTCAGTGCTCAGAGGATGCCTGCAGCAGCTGAGGCTGGAGCTCAGTGCTCAGAGGATGCCTGCAGCAGCTGAGGCTGGAGCTCAGTGCTCAGGGGATGCCTGCAGCAGCTGAGGCTGGAGCTCAGTGCTCAGAGGATGCCTGCAGCAGCTGAGGCTGGAGCTCAGTGCTCAGAGGATGCCTGCAGCAGCTGAGGCTGGAGCTCAGTGCTCAGAGGGATGCCTGCAGCAGCTGCCTGCAGCAGCTGCCTGCAGCAGCTGAGGCTGGAGCTCAGTGCTCAGAGGATGCCTGCAGCAGCTGAGGCTGGAGCTCAGTGCTCAGCCTGCAGCAGCTGAGGCTGGAGCTCAGTGCTCAGAGGATGCCTGCAGCAGCTGAGGCTGGAGCTCAGTGCTCAGGGGATGCCTGCAGCAGCTGAGGCTGGAGCTCAGTGCTCAGAGGATGCCTGCAGCAGCTGAGGCTGGAGCTCAGTGCTCAGAGGATGCCTGCAGCAGCTGAGGCTGGAGCTCAGTGCTGTGAGGATGCCTGCAGCAGCTGAGGCTGGAGCTCAGTGCTGTGAGGATGCCTGCAGCAGCTGAGGCTGGAGCTCAGTGCTCAGAGGATGCCTGCAGCAGCTGAGGCTGGAGCTCAGTGCTCAGAGGATGCCTGCAGCAGCTGGAGGCTGGAGCTCAGTGCTCAGCTGAGGCCTGCAGCAGCTGAGGCAGTGCTCAGAGGATGCCTGCAGCAGCTGAGGCTGGAGCTCAGTGCTCAGAGGATGCCTGCAGCAGCTGAGGCTGGAGCTCAGTGCTCAGAGGATGCCTGCAGCAGCTGAGGCTGGAGCTCAGTGCTCAGAGGATGCCTGCAGCAGCTGAGGCTGGAGCTCAGTGCTGTGAGGATGCCTGCAGCAGCTGAGGCTGGAGCTCAGTGCTCAGAGGATGCCTGCAGCAGCTGAGGCTGGAGCTCAGTGCTCAGAGGATGCCTGCAGCAGCTGAGGCTGGAGCTCAGTGCTCAGAGGATGCCTGCAGCAGCTGAGGCTGGAGCTCAGTGCTCAGGGATGCCTCAGCAGGATGGAGCTCTGCTGTGAGGATGCCTGCAGCTGAGGCTGGAGCTCAGTGCTCAGTGAGGATGCCTGCAGCAGCTGAGGCTGGAGCTCAGTGCTCAGAGGATGCCTGCAGCAGCTGAGGCTGGAGCTCAGTGCTCAGAGGATGCCTGCAGCAGCTGAGGCTGGAGCTCAGTGCTCAGAGGATGCCTGCAGCAGCTGAGGCTGGAGCTCAGTGCTCAGGGGATGCCTGCAGCAGCTGAGGCTGGAGCTCAGTGCTCAGAGGATGCCTGCAGCAGCTGAGGCTGGAGCTCAGTGCTCAGGGGATGCCTGCAGCAGCTGAGGCTGGAGCTCAGTGCTGTGAGGATGCCTGCAGCAGCTGAGGCTGGAGCTCAGTGCTCAGAGGATGCCTGCAGCAGCTGAGGCTGGAGCTCAGTGCTGTGAGGATGCCTGCAGCAGCTGAGGCTGGAGCTCAGTGCTCAGAGGATGCCTGCAGCAGCTGAGGCTGGAGCTCAGTGCTGTGAGGATGCCTGCAGCAGCTGAGGCTGGAGCTCAGTGCTGTGAGGATGCCTGCAGCAGCTGAGGCTGGAGCTCAGTGCTGTGAGGATGCCTGCAGCAGCTGAGGTTGGAGCTCAGTGCTCAGGATGCCTGCAGCAGCTGAGGCTGGAGCTCAGTGCTCAGAGGATGCCTGCAGCAGCTGAGGCTGGAGCTCAGTGCTCAGGCAGCTGGGCTGGAGCTCAGTGCTCAGGGGATGCCTGCAGCAGCTGAGGCTGGAGCTCAGTGCTCAGGGGATGCCTGCAGCAGCTGAGGCTGGAGCTCAGTGCTGTGAGGATGCCTGCAGCAGCTGAGGCTGGAGCTCAGTGCTCAGAGGATGCCTGCAGCAGCTGAGGCTGGAGCTCAGTGCTCAGAGGATGCCTGCAGCAGCTGAGGCTGGAGCTCAGTGCTCAGAGGATGCCTGCAGCAGCTGAGGCTGGAGCTCAGTGCTGTGAGGATGCCTGCAGCAGCTGAGGCTGGAGCTCAGTGCTCAGAGGATGCCTGCAGCAGCTGAGGCTGGAGCTCAGTGCTCAGAGGATGCCTGCAGCAGCTGAGGCTGGAGCTCAGTGCTCAGAGGATGCCTGCAGCAGCTGAGGCTGGAGCTCAGTGCTCAGAGGATGCCTGCAGCAGCTGAGGCTGGAGCTCAGTGCTCAGAGGATGCCTGCAGCAGCTGAGGCTGGAGCTCAGTGCTCAGAGGATGCCTGCAGCAGCTGAGGCTGGAGCTCAGTGCTCAGAGGATGCCTGCAGCAGCTGAGGCTGGAGCTCAGTGCTGTGAGGATGCCTGCAGCAGCTGAGGCTGGAGCTCAGTGCTGTGAGGATGCCTGCAGCAGCTGAGGCTGGAGCTCAGTGCTCAGAGGATGCCTGCAGCAGCTGAGGCTGGAGCTCAGTGCTCAGAGGATGCCTGCAGCAGCTGAGGCTGGAGCTCAGTGCTCAGAGGATGCCTGCAGCAGCTGAGGCTGGAGCTCAGTGCTCAGAGGATGCCTGCAGCAGCTGAGGCTGGAGCTCAGTGCTCAGAGGATGCCTGCAGCAGCTGAGGCTGGAGCTCAGTGCTGTGAGGATGCCTGCAGCAGCTGAGGCTGGAGCTCAGTGCTCAGAGGATGCCTGCAGCAGCTGAGGCTGGAGCTCAGTGCTCAGAGGATGCCTGCAGCAGCTGAGGCTGGAGCTCAGTGCTCAGAGGATGCCTGCAGCAGCTGAGGCTGGAGCTCAGTGCTCAGAGGATGCCTGCAGCAGCTGAGGCTGGAGCTCAGTGCTCAGAGGATGCCTGCAGCAGCTGAGGCTGGAGCTCAGTGCTCAGGATGCCTGCAGCAGGATGCCTGCTCAGAGGATGCCTGCAGCAGCTGAGGCTGGAGCTCAGTGCTCAGAGGATGCCTGCAGCAGCTGAGGCTGGAGCTCAGTGCTCAGAGGATGCCTGCAGCAGCTGAGGCTGGAGCTCAGGCTGAGGATGCCTGCAGTGCTGAGGCTGGAGCTCATGCCTGCAGCAGCTGAGGCTGGAGCTCAGTGCTCAGAGGATGCCTGCAGCAGCTGAGGCTGGAGCTCAGTGCTCAGAGGATGCCTGCAGCAGCTGAGGCTGGAGCTCAGTGCTCAGAGGATGCCTGCAGCAGCTGAGGCTGGAGCTCAGTGCTCAGAGGATGCCTGCAGCAGCTGAGGCTGGAGCTCAGTGCTCAGAGGATGCCTGCAGCAGCTGAGGCTGGAGCTCAGTGCTCAGAGGATGCCTGCAGCAGCTGAGGCTGGAGCTCAGTGCTCAGAGGATGCCTGCAGCAGCTGAGGCTGGAGCTCAGTGCTCAGGGATGCCTGCAGCAGCTGAGGCTGGAGCTCAGTGCTCAGAGGATGCCTGCAGCAGCTGAGGCTGGAGCTCAGTGCTCAGAGGATGCCTGCAGCAGCTGAGGCTGGAGCTCAGTGCTCAGGGATGCCTGCAGCAGCTGAGGCTGGAGCTCAGTGCTCAGAGGATGCCTGCAGCAGCTGAGGCTGGAGCTCAGTGCTGTGAGGATGCCTGCAGCAGCTGAGGCTGGAGCTCAGTGCTCAGAGGATGCCTGCAGCAGCTGAGGCTGGAGCTCAGTGCTCAGAGAGGATGCCTGCAGCAGCTGAGGCTGGAGCTCAGTGCTCAGAGGATGCCTGCAGCAGCTGAGGCTGGAGCTCAGTGCTCAGAGGATGCCTGCAGCAGCTGAGGCTGGAGCTCAGTGCTCAGGGGATGCCTGCAGCAGCTGAGGCTGGAGCTCAGTGCTCAGAGGATGCCTGCAGCAGCTGAGGCTGGAGCTCAGTGCTCAGAGGATGCCTGCAGCAGCTGAGGCTGGAGCTCAGTGCTCAGGGGATGCCTGCAGCAGCTGAGGCTGGAGCTCAGTGCTCAGGATGCCTGCAGCAGCTGAGGCTGGAGCTCAGTGCTCAGTGAGGATGCCTGCAGCAGCTGAGGCTGGAGCTCAGTGCTCAGAGGATGCCTGCAGCAGCTGGGAGGCTGGAGCTCAGTGCTCAGAGGATGCCTGCAGCAGCTGAGGCTGGAGCTCAGTGCTGTGAGGATGCCTGCAGCAGCTGAGGCTGGAGCTCAGTGCTCAGAGGATGCCTGCAGCAGCTGAGGCTGGAGCTCAGTGCTCAGAGGATGCCTGCAGCAGCTGAGGCTGGAGCTCAGTGCTCAGAGGATGCCTGCAGCAGCTGAGGCTGGAGCTCAGTGCTCAGAGGATGCCTGCAGCAGCTGAGGCTGGAGCTCAGTGCTCAGAGGATGCCTGCAGCAGCTGAGGCTGGAGCTCAGTGCTCAGGGATGCCTGCAGCAGCTGAGGCTGGAGCTCAGTGCTCAGAGGATGCCTGCAGCAGCTGAGGCTGGAGCTCAGTGCTCAGAGGATGCCTGCAGCAGCTGAGGCTGGAGCTCAGTGCTCAGGGGATGCCTGCAGCAGCTGAGGCTGGAGCTCAGTGCTGTGAGGATGCCTGCAGCAGCTGAGGCTGGAGCTCAGTGCTCAGGATGCCTGCAGCAGCTGAGGCTGGAGCTCAGTGCTCAGGGATGCCTGCAGCAGCTGAGGCTGGAGCTCAGTGCTCAGAGGATGCCTGCAGCAGCTGAGGCTGGAGCTCAGTGCTCAGGGATGCCTGCAGCAGCTGAGGCTGGAGCTCAGTGCTCAGAGGATGCCTGCAGCAGCTGAGGCTGGAGCTCAGTGCTCAGAGGATGCCTGCAGCAGCTGAGGCTGGAGCTCAGTGCTCAGAGGATGCCTGCAGCAGCTGAGGCTGGAGCTCAGTGCTCAGGGGATGCCTGCAGCAGCTGAGGCTGGAGCTCAGTGCTGTGAGGATGCCTGCAGCAGCTGAGGCTGGAGCTCAGTGCTCAGAGGATGCCTGCAGCAGCTGAGGCTGGAGCTCAGTGCTCAGAGGATGCCTGCAGCAGCTGAGGCTGGAGCTCAGTGCTCAGGGGATGCCTGCAGCAGCTGAGGCTGGAGCTCAGTGCTGCAGGATGCCTGCAGCAGCTGAGGCTGGAGCTCAGTGCTCAGAGGATGCCTGCAGCAGCTGAGGCTGGAGCTCAGTGCTCAGAGGATGCCTGCAGCAGCTGAGGCTGGAGCTCAGTGCTCAGAGGATGCCTGCAGCAGCTGAGGCTGGAGCTCAGTGCTCAGGGATGCCTGCAGCAGCTGAGGCTGGAGCTCAGTGCTGTGAGGATGCCTGCAGCAGCTGAGGCTGGAGCTCAGTGCTCAGAGGATGCCTGCAGCAGCTGAGGCTGGAGCTCAGTGCTCAGAGGATGCCTGCAGCAGCTGAGGCTGGAGCTCAGTGCTGTGAGGATGCCTGCAGCAGCTGAGGCTGGAGCTCAGTGCTCAGAGGATGCCTGCAGCAGCTGAGGCTGGAGCTCAGTGCTCAGAGGATGCCTGCAGCAGCTGAGGCTGGAGCTCAGTGCTGTGAGGATGCCTGCAGCAGCTGAGGCTGGAGCTCAGTGCTCAGAGGATGCCTGCAGCAGCTGAGGCTGGAGCTCAGTGCTGAGGATGCCTGCAGCAGCTGAGGCTGGAGCTCAGTGCTCAGAGGATGCCTGCAGCAGCTGAGGCTGGAGCTCAGTGCTCAGGGGATGCCTGCAGCAGCTGAGGCTGGAGCTCAGTGCTCAGAGGATGCCTGCAGCAGCTGAGGCTGGAGCTCAGTGCTGTGAGGATGCCTGCAGCAGCTGAGGCTGGAGCTCAGTGCTCAGGGATGCCTGCAGCAGCTGAGGCTGGAGCTCAGTGCTCAGGGATGCCTGCAGCAGCTGAGGCTGGAGCTCAGTGCTCAGAGGATGCCTGCAGCAGCTGAGGCTGGAGCTCAGTGCTCAGAGGATGCCTGCAGCAGCTGAGGCTGGAGCTCAGTGCTGTGAGGATGCCTGCAGCAGCTGAGGCTGGAGCTCAGTGCTCAGAGGATGCCTGCAGCAGCTGAGGCTGGAGCTCAGTGCTCAGGGGATGCCTGCAGCAGCTGAGGCTGGAGCTCAGTGCTCAGAGGATGCCTGCAGCAGCTGAGGCTGGAGCTCAGTGCTCAGGGGATGCCTGCAGCAGCTGAGGCTGGAGGCTGCTCAGTGCCTGCAGGGATGCCTGCAGCAGCTGAGGCTGGAGCTCAGTGCTCAGAGGATGCCTGCAGCAGCTGAGGCTGGAGCTCAGTGCTCAGAGGATGCCTGCAGCAGGCTGGAGCTCAGGCTGAGGCCTGCAGCAGCTGAGGCTGGAGCTCAGTGCTGTGAGGATGCCTGCAGCAGCTGAGGCTGGAGCTCAGTGCTGTGAGGATGCCTGCAGCAGGCTGAGCTCAGTGCTCAGAGGATGCCTGCAGCAGCTGAGGCTGGAGCTCAGTGCTCAGGGGATGCCTGCAGCAGCTGAGGCTGGAGCTCAGTGCTCAGGGGATGCCTGCAGCAGCTGAGGCTGGAGCTCAGTGCTCAGGGGATGCCTGCAGCAGCTGAGGCTGGAGCTCAGTGCTGTGAGGCTGCCTGAAGCAGCTGAGGCTGCAGCTCAGTGCTCAGAGGATGCCTGCAGCAGCTGAGGCTGGAGCTCAGTGCTCAGAGGATGCCTGCAGCAGCTGAGGCTGCAGCTCAGTGCTCAGAGGATGCCTGCAGCAGCTGAGGCTGGAGCTCAGTGCTCAGGGGAGCTGTGCTGGGAGCTGGGCTGGGTGCTGGACAGCGCTGGCTGTGGGATGAGCTGGGCAGGGTGGTGAGTCACAGTCACTGTCTGTACCTGGCAGTGACTCAGCTCTGGTGTGACAGAAGCTGCAATGAGATCCCAGCTGGGCTGTGCAGAGGCTTCTCACCCAGCCTGCTCCCAGCCCCCTGCAGGGCTGAGGCCAGCAGTTCCCAGCACAGCCCTGGCTACAGACACGATGGGGAAGCTTACCAGGAGCTGACTGCCTGCTGGCCAAGGAGCTGGAGGCTGCAAGGCCAGAGATTAGAGCCAGGCCTGGCCAAAATGCCTTGAGATGAGGAGAGGGCCAGGCCTTGCCTGAGGCTGGGAGGATGCCTGGGTGTGAGGGTGGGGAGGGAAAGCTCTGCTCCTCCTCCTGCAGCAGCAATCCACAGCTGGGGCTGGCTGAAGAATGAGCTGAGTGTTCCTGGCTGCTGACAGCCCAGGGTCAGGGCTGGGGGGTTGCAGTGCTGCCACCTTCACTCAGCACCAGCAGCTCCAGAAAGGGCTCCACAACCTCTCTGGGCAGCCTGCTCCGGGCCTCCAGCAGCCTCACCCCAAACAACTTTCTCCTCCTGCTCAGCTCCAACCTCCTGCCTGACACTTTCTGCCCCTTGTGCTGTCCCTGGGCAGCACTCAGCAGAGCCTGGCCCCAGCCTCTTGTCCCCCAGCTCCTTTAGCTCTTGCTGAGCATTGCTCAGCTGCCCTCTGGGGCTGCTCTTCTGCAGGCTCTCAGCCCCAGGGCTCTCAGCCTTTGCTGCTCCCACAGCTGCTCCAGGCCCTTAGGAGCTGGATTCTGGGACTGTATTAAGGAGGTCAGGGATCAGAATCAAAGGCAGAAGGGGGGCAGAGACCTTCAGTCCAGTCCAACACAGCTGGTGTGAAGCATCAGGGCAGAGGCAGTCCCACCAGAGAGCTCAGCCCTGTGGCTCCCACAGGGTGGGCACAGGCACAGCAGCAGGGATGTGGTGAGCTACTGCTGGGGGGTTTCTGACCCTCTCTCTCTCTCTGCACTCCAACCATTGTTGGTCAATCTCAAATGGGAGGATTTGGTGACCCTGAACAGCTCTGAACTTTGGCTGGAGAGGAAGGGCCCCTGCAAGGTTTCTCTGTCTCCATGACCCCAGCAGGACCTGAGCCTCTCTGCCAGGTGGAGCAGGCTGGGAGCTCACCCAGTTGAGGCTTGGCTGAGGGAATGGCTTCAGGAGGTGTGAACCTCCCAACAGCTCCATTCTGAGCTCCTGCAGCACAGCTCAGCAGATGGCCTTGAGCACAGGCTCAAAACAAGCCCCAGGCAGGAGCTTTGGCAAGCTGGGGCCAGCCCTGGCAGCCCTCCTTCCCTGCAGCCTGGGGGGGTGTCCAGCCCAGACCCAACAGAGGCAGACAGATAAAAACCAACCAAGAGCAAAACCAGGCAGCCAAATCTGAGCCTTGTGGCAGGAGCTGGAGCCACAGAGCCCTCAGGTGAGTCACACAGGGATGGAGTCACTGAGGTTGGAAAAGCCCTCCCAGAGGAGCCAGGCCAAGCTTCTCCCCACTGCCTCCATGACCACCAGACCTTGAGTGCCACATCTGCTCATTTCTGGAGCCCCTCCAGCCATGGGGACTCCACCACCTCCCTGGGCAGCCTCTGCCAGGCCCTGACCACTCTGCCACCAAAGACATTTGGCCTCCTCTCCAACCTAAGCCTCCCCTGGCACAGTTTCAGGCCATTGCCTCTCCTTCTCTCCCCTGAGCCTAGGGAGCAGAGCCCAGGCCCCAGCTGGCTGCAGCCTCCTCTCAGGGAGCTGCAGAGAGCAAGGAGGTCTCCCTCAGCCTCCTCTGCTCCAGGCTCAACACCCCCAGCTCCCTCAGCTGCTCCTCCCCAGCCCTCTTCTCCAGACCCTTCCCCAGCTCTCTTGCCCTTCTCTGGCCCTGCTCCAGCTCCTCAATCTCCTTCCTGCAGTGAGGAGCCCAGAGCTGAACCCAGTGCCCAGCCCAGAGGCACAATCCCTGCCCTGCTCCTGCTGCCACCCCACTGCTGCTCCAGCCCAGGCTGCTGCTGCCCTTCTTGCCCCCCTGGGCACCCCCTGGCTCCTCTCCAGCTGCTGGCACCCAGCACCCCCAGGGCCTTCTCTGCTGGGCACTTTGCAGCCACTCTGCCCCCAGCCTGGAGCCTTCCTGGGGTGGTTGTGACCCAAGGGCAGGACCCAGCCCTTGGCCTCCACTGGGGAGGTCACCCCTGGGCTTGCTTAGCCTGGAGAAGAGGAGGCTGAAGGGAGAGCTCATTCTGTCTACAGCTCCCTGAAGGGAGGCTGGAGCCAGCTGGGGGTTGGTCTCTTCTCCCAAGGAACAACTGATAGGATGAGTGGAATGGCCTCAAGCTGCCCCAGGGAAGTTCAGGTTGGCCATGAGGAACAATTCCATCCCCAGGAGGGTTGTCCAGGCCTGGCCCAGGCTGCCCAGGGCAGTGGTGCAGTCCCCATCCCTGGAAGTGTTTCACAGCCATGGCTCAGTGGTGCCCTGGCAGTGATGGCTTCACAGTGACCTCAGAGGTCACTTCCACCCCACAGGCTGCTGTGGTGCCATGCTGCAGGGGGGCTCACAGGAGGCAGAGTGCTCTGTGGGGCTGCTCCTGTCTCACCCATGGCCTTCTGTCTCCCCAGCATCAGGAAGAGTGTGGCCAGCAGGAGCAGGGAAGTCCTTGTGCCCTGTGCTCAGCACTGCTCAGGCCACCCCTTGAGTCCTGTGTCCAGCTCTGGGCTCCTCAGCTCAAGAAGGACATTGAGAGACTTGAAGGTGTCCAGAGAAGGGCAACAAAGCTGGGGAGGGGTCTGGGGCACAGCCCTGTGAGGAGAGGCTGAGGGAGCTGGGGTTGCTTAGCCTGGAGAAGAGGAGGCTCAGGGGAGACCTTCTTGCTCTCTGCAACTCCCTGCAGGGAGGTTGGAGCCAGGTGGGGGCTGGGCTCTGCTCCCAGGCAGCCAGCAGCAGAACAAGAGGACACAGTCTCAAGCTGTGCCAGGGGAGGCTGAGGCTGGAGGTGAGGAGAAAGTTCTTCCCAGAAGAGTTGATTGGCCACTGGGATGTGCTGCCCAGGGAGGTGGTGGAGTCCCCATCCCTGGAGGTGTTCCAGAGGGACTTGGATGTGGCACTGGGAGTCATGGGTTAGCTGTCAGGAGGTGCTGGGGCCAGCTTGGACTTGGTGATCTCTGAGGTCTTTTCCAACCTTCCTGATTCTATGCTCCTCTGTGCTCCTTCCCCAGCCCCCAGCCTGGCTGCCCTGGCTGGGGAGGGCCTCCTGACCACCCCCTTCCCCCTGCAGGGCCCTGTGGAAGGAGCCACCTGTCCCTGGCCAGGCCCTGCTGTGCCACAGGATGCTGAGCTCTCCACACCATCTGCTGCTGGCAGGACTGAGGCCACCACAGTGTGCTGGGGGCTGCCCTCTCCCCCATCCCCACTCAAAGAGGGAGAGGTTTGCCCCCCCTGGCCCCACCAGCAGGACTCTGGCTGGGCTGGGCTCTGTGGGGTGCTGCAGCTGCCAAGCACTGCAAGCCCTCTGCCCAGCCCTCCCTGCCTTGTGCCATCCCTGGCCAGGGCACAGGCCAGCTTCCAGCACCCCCCAGGGACAGATACACTCAGAGCCACCACCTGCATGGGCAGCACATGGTGTCCAGGCTGGGCTTGGCCTCTCTGCTCCTCTGCTGGCCTCACCTGCTAAGCAGGGGAGACTTGGGTTGGACAGGCTGAGAGAGTTGGGGTTGTGCAGGCTGGAGAGGAGAAGGCTCCCAGGAGACCTCCTTGTGGCCTTCCAGGATCTGCAGGGGGCTCCAGGAAAGCTGGGGAGGGACTTTGGAGGGGGTGAGGGAGGGATAGGAGTGGGGGGGATGGAGCAGAACTAGAAGTGGGGAGATGGAGATTGGCTGTGAGGAAGAAGTTGTTGGCCAGGAGGGTGGTGAGAGCCTGGCCCAGGCTGCCCAGGGAGGTGGTGGCAGCCTCCTGCCTGGAGGTGTTTGCAGCCAGGCTGGAGGTGGCTGTGAGCAAGCTGCTGTGGTGTGAGGTGTCCCTGGCCATGGCAGGGGGTTGGAGCTGGCTGAGCCTGGAGCTCCCTCCCAGCCCTGGCAGTGCTGTGGTTCTCAGGGTGGTGCTGGGGTGAGCTCCAGAGGTTCATTAGGTCTGCTTCTGCTCACCTCCAAGAGGCACAGAGAGGCTCTGAGCCCCAGCTCCTGAGCACACAGCCATGGTGCTGCCTTCCCAGGGAGCTTCCCTCCTGTAGGGGGGGATGGGTTCCAGTGGCCCTGCCACAGCTCTGCACCAAGAGAATCACAGCAGGGCTTGGGGGGGGGGAGGGGAGCTTCAAGCTCATTGATCCTTGATGTCCATCCCAGCCCTGGCAGTGCTGTGATTCAATTCTATGCTCAGGGGGAAGCTCTTTGCCACATCCCTGGGCAACCTCTTCCTGGCTTTTACCACTCTGGCTGCAGAGTCCCTGGAGATCACAGCATCACAGAATCACCAAGGTTGGAAGAGACCTCCAGGATCATCGAGTCCAACTGTCACCACAGACCCATGACCAAACCATGGCACCAAGGGCCACATCCAATCCCCTCTTGAACACCTCCAGGGATGGGGACTCCACCACCTCCCTGGGCAGCACATCCCAGTGACCAATCTCTCTTGCTGGGAAGAACTTTCTCCTCACCTCGAGTCTAAACCTCCCCTGGCACAGCTTCAGACTGTGTCCTCTTGTTCTGCTGCTGGCTGCCTGGGAGCAGAGCCCAGCCCCCACCTGGCTCCAACCTCCCTGCAGGGAGTTGCAGAGAGCAAGAAGGTCTCCCCTGAGCCTCCTCTTCTCCAGGCTAAGCAACCCCAGCTCCCTCAGCCTCTCCTCCCAGGGCTGTGCCCCAGACCCCTCCCCAGCTTTGTTGCCCTTCTCTGGACACCTTCAAGTCTCTCAATGTCCTTCTTGAGCTGAGGAGCCCAGAGCTGGACACAGGACTCAAGGGGTGGCCTGAGCAGTGCTGAGCACAGGGCACAATGAGTTCCCTGCTCCTGCTGGCCACACTCTTCCTGCTGCAGGCCAGGATGCCCTTGGCCTTCTTGGCCCCCTGGGCACACTGCTGGCTCCTGTTCAGCTGCTGTCAACCAGCACCCCCAGGTCCCTCTCTGCCTGGCTGCTCTCAGCCACTCTGCCCCCAGCCTGTAGCTCTGCCTGGGGTTGCTGTGGCCAAAGTGCAGCCCCTGGCACTTGGACTTGTTGAATGCCATCCTGTTGGCCTCTGCCCATGTCCAGGGTCAGGCTGGGTGAGGCCCTGGGCAGCCTGCTCTGCTTGGAGAGGTCCCTGCTGCCTGCTGGGGGGGTTGGACAGGATGCCCCTGGAGGCTCCCCTCCAGCCTGCTGCACTGGGGGAAATCTGTGGCTCACAGAAGAGCAAAGAGCATGGGGAGGATGTCAGCAGCTCTGCAGCTCCTGTGCCTCAGCTGCCTCCTGCCAGAGGAAGGAAAGGCCTCCCCTGTGCCCTGCTCAGCACCAGAACCTGGCAGGAGGGCTGCCCAAGGCTGGCTGAGGCTCTGGGCACAGCCCCAGGGGGCTGCCTGCCAGCAGAGACATTTGTCAAGGGCTTGTCAGCCTTGGGGGAGAACCTGCCCTGCCTGGGGCACCTGCCAGGCAGTGCCAGCACAGGCTTGCCCCTGGCAGCAGACAGGGGATGCCAAGGGTGCTCACAGGGCTTTGGAAGGAGGAGAACTCTAGAGCCAGAGAGCTGGGGAGGCTGGAAGAGACCTCTGAGCTCAGCCACTCCAACCTCCCACCCAGAGCTCCCAGCACTGCTGCTCAGCCACTGCCACCAAACCACTGCCACCAAACCCCCACCCTCAGCACTACCTACAGGGGTGAGGACTCCACCACCTCCCTGGGCAGCCTGGGCCAGGGCCTGAGATCCCTTGCTGGGAAGGAATTGTTCCTCCTGTCCAACCTGAGCCTCCCCTGGCACAACCTGAGGCTCTTTCCTCTTCTCCTGCCACTGCTGCATGTGAGAGCAGCCCAAGCCCCAGCTGGCTGCAGCCTCCTCTCAGGGAGCTGCAGAGAGCAAGGAGGTCTCCCTCAGCCTCCTTGCTGAGGGCTGAACAACCCCCAGCTGCTTCTCCCAAGCCTCTCACTTAAGATGTGCTCTGATGTCATGGAAACAAATGAGGTTAATGGGCTGCAGGCTGGAGGAGCCCTCCCGGAGCCAGCTGCACGCTGCCCTTTCCCAGGGCTCTGGCACAGGGTGGCACAGGGAGAAGCTGCTCTCCCCCAGCCCTGCTCCAGGGAGGGATCACCCCTGGCAGAGGAGCTTCAGCAGGAGCCCAGATGGGAGCCCAGGGGTGGGTTTGGGTCAGGGCACCTCGAAGGTGAGCCAGGGGAGTGGGGCAGTGAAGTACCCAGAGTGGGGGCAGGGAGTGGGGCAGTGAAGTACCCAGAGTGGGGGCAGGAAGTGGAGCAGTGTTGGCTCTGCTGGGGACCTGCAGCTGGCCCCAGGCTGCCCACAGCAGCAGCTTCACCCAGGGGAGGGCAGAGAGAAGGAGCAGGGCTCAGGCTGCAGCAGATGCTCTGGGGGGGGAAAGATGTCCAAAGCTCTTCCAGGCAGAGCAGAGTGGCCTCACAGGGACACAGAGCAGGGCTGTGGGAAGCCTCCTGCCTGGAGGTGTTTGCAGCCAGGCTGGAGGTGGCTGTGAGCAAGCTGCTGTGGTGTGAGGTGTCCCTGCCCATGGCAGGGGGTTGGGGCTGGCTGAGCCTTGAGCTCCCTTCCAGCCCTGGCAGGTCTGGAATTGTGCTGGAGACAGCAGCAGGGCTGAGCATCTTGGGGCTGCCCCCACCCCCTGGGGCTGCCCCCCACCCCCTGGGGCTGCCCCCCACTCCCTGGAGCTGCTCCCCACCCCCTGATGCTGTCCCCACTCCCTGGGGCTGCCTCTACTCTGTGGAGCTGCCCCCCACCCCCTGGAGCTGCCCCCCACTCCCTGGTGCTGGCCCCCACCCCCTGGAGCTGCCCCCACCCCCTGGAGCTGCCCCCCACTCCCTCTCTGCCTGGAAGGCAGCCTGCAGAGGAGGTCTTGGGGGGCTCCCTGGAGATCATCTCCCCCTGCAGAGGCCTCCAGGGCACTGCCAACTCTCCAGAGCCCTCAGCTGGGTGTCTGAGCCCTGGGGCAGGGACTCCCCAGGGAGCTGTCAAGGGGAAACTGAATCCAGCATGGAACCATGGAATGGTTTGGCTGGGATGGAACCTTAAAGGTCCAAGCCCCTGCCATGGGCAGGGGCAAATTCCACCACCATGGGCACCAAACCCTGGCCCCAGCTGCCATGGCCACAGGGTTCTGCAACCCCTCCAGCCATGGAGACTCCACCACCTCCCTGGGCAGCCTCTGCCAGGCCCTGACCACTCTGCCACCAAAGACATTTGGCCTCCTCTCCAACCTAAGCCTCCCCTGGCACAGTTTCAGGCCATTGCCTCTCCTTCCCTCCCCTGAGCCTAGGGAGCAGAGCCCAAGCCCCAGCTGGCTGCAGCCTCCTCTCAGGGAGCTGCAGAGAGCACTGAGCCTTCTCCAGGCTGCCCAAGCCCTCAGCTGCTGCTCAGGGGGTGCCTGGCACTCAGTCCCACATCCTCACCCTGGGAAGCCAAAGCTTTCCCCACACAGCCAGGGAAGAAGCTGCAGCCCTGCAGCCCTCAGCCCTGCCAGGGGAGGCCAGAAACCACTCTGTGAGCTGTGGCTGCAGCCCAGCTGCCTGGGAGTTACTCATCCTTCTGCTGGCAGCTCTGGCCTGGAGCCAGGGAGCTGAGGCTGAGGCTGGAGGTGAGGAGAAAGTTCTTCCCAGCAAGAGCAAGACCAGCAAGACCTGGACCTGAGCAAAGCCTTCGACACTGTCCTGCACCACATCCTGGTCTCCAGGCTGGTGACACATGGGTGTGATGGGTGACCACCAGATGGATAAGGAACTGGCTTGATGGCTGCACCCAAAGAGTGGCTGTCCAAGGGTCCATGGCCCAGGGGAGGCCAGGGACAAGCAGAGTCCCTCAGGGATCAGTCCTGGGCCCAGGCTTGTTCAGCATCTCTGTGGGTGCCAGGGACAGTGGCACTGAGTGCAGCCTCAGCAGGTTTGCTGCTGACACCAAGCTGTGTGGTGCAGCAGACAGCTGGAGGGAAGGGATCCATCCAGAGGGACCTGGGCAGGCTGGAGAGCTGGGCACAAGCCAACCTCAGGAGGTTCAACAAGACCAAGGGCAGGGTCCTGCAGCTGGCTGGAGGCAATCCCAGGCACAAATCCAGGCTGGGCAGGGACTGGCTGGAAAGCAGCCCTGAGGAGAGAGCCTTGGGGGTGCTGGGGGAGGAGAAGCTCCCCAGGAGCTCTCAGTGTGCACTTGCAGCCCAGAAAGCCAATCAGAGCCTGGGCTGCAGCAGGAGAAGTGTGGCCAGCAGGGCAAGGGAGGGATTCTCCCCCTCTGCTCAGCTCTGCTGAGACCCCACCTGGAGTCCTGCCTCCAGTTCTGGAGCCCCTAGCACAAGAGGGATGTGGAGGTGCTGGAAGGTGTCCAGAGCAGGGCCAGGAGGATGAGCAGAGGGCTGGAGCACCTCTCCTGTGAGCATAGACTGAAGGAGTTAGGGCTGTTCAGGCTGGAGAAGAGAAGGCTCCCAGGTGACCTCATTGTGGCCTTCCAGGATCTGCAGGGGGCTCCAGGAAGGCTGGGGAGGGACTGCTCAGGATCTCAGGCAGTGCTAGGACTAGGGGGGATAGAATGAAGCTGGAGGTGGGGAGATTGAGGCTGGAGGTGAGGAGGAAGTTCTTCCCCAGGAGAGTGGTGAAGCCCTGGACTGGGTTGTGCAGGGAGGTGGTTGGGGCCCTGTCCCTGGAGGTGTTTAAGGCCAGGCTGGCTGAGGCTGTGGCCAGGCTGATCTAGTGTGGGGTGGAACTGGCTGATCCTTGGGGTCCCTTCCAACCCTGACAGATACCATGATACTATGATACTATGATTGGCCATTGGGATGTGCTGCCCAGGGAGGTGGTGGAGTCCCCATCCCTGGAGCGGTTCCAGAGGGGCTTGGATGTGGCACTTGGAGCCATGGGTTAGCCATGAGGTCTGTGGTGCCAGGTTGGACTTGGTGACCTCTGAGGCCTCTTCCCACCTTGGTGATTCTGTGATCCCTGGAGGTGTTTGCAGCCAGGCTGGAGGTGGCTGTGAGCAAGCTGCTGTGGTGTGAGGTGTCCCTGGCCACGGCAGGGGGTTGGGGCTGGCTGAGCCTTGAGCTCCCTTCCAGCCCTGTGACCCTCTCAGAGGCAGGGACCAATGAGGGTTTGCAGCACCCCGGTGGGAATGGGGGCTGGGTACCCCGGGGAGGGCAGCTCAGAGCCCCATCTGAGGCAGGCAGCTCCAGCTGCAGCTTGTGCAGCTGGGAGGCAGGCAGGCAGCAGGAGCCCCCTTGGGGCCAGCTCAGAGCAGGAGCTGAGGTCAAGGTCATGTTAAGGACCCAGAGCTTTATTTTTAGGTTTCAGCTCCGGAGCTGTTCCTCTTCCCAGCTCCTCACTCTGACGCAGCAAAGCCTCAGCTTCTCCTTTCTGGAAGCCTGCTTAGGGTTGAAAGAGGCTCTGGGTGGCCCTGGCAGAAACAGGGCAGGAGCCGAATGCATCACTTGGAGGGGGGAAGGAGGGGGAGGGGATGGCTGCCCCTGCCTGGCTGTGCTGTGCCCACCCTGTGGTGCTGAGCCAGGGGATGGCTGCCCCTGCCTGGCTGTGCTGTGCCCACCCTGTGGTGCTGTGCCCACCCTGTGGTGCTGAGCCAGGGGATGGCTGCCCCTGCCTGGCTGTGCTGTGCTCACCCTGTGGTGCTGTGCCCACCCTGTGGTGCTGAGCCAGGGGATGGCTGCCCCTGCCTGGCTGTGCTGTGCCCACCCTGTGGTGCTGTGCCCACCCTGTGGTGCTGAGCCAGGGGATGGCTGCCCCTGCCTGGCTGTGCTGTGCCCACCCTGTGGTGCTGAGCCAGGGGATGGCTGCCCCTGCCTGGCTGTGCTGAGCCCACCCTGTGGTGCTGAGCCAGGGGATGGCTGCCCCTGCCTGGCTGTGCTGTGCCCACCCTGTGGTCTGACCCCCAGAGGCAGTGGGTTTGGGTAGCAATGCCTCCTGGTGAGCACTTCCCCATGCCCACAGGGCTGGGGTGGGAGAGCTGCCAGGCCTTCTGCTGTGCCATGAGTGCCCAGGGCCCTGGCAGGAGGAGTGGAGGCTGGCTGCTGGGCACTGCTGCCCATGGAGCAGCAGGCTGGGGGCAGTGGGGGTGCCCAGGTGGCCGGCAGGAGCGGGCTGCTCAGGTGGGATGCCCCCTGGAGCCTCTCTGGCTTGCTCAGGGAAGGGGAGAGCTCTGGCTAGGGAGGTCCCAGATGTCTGCAGCCCCCCGGGGTGGGGTCCTTGAGGAGGGGGTGTGGGATGGTGCCAGCAAACCAGCTCCATCCTGCATCCACCCTACCCGAGGCACGGCAGCTCACCTTTGGGCTCCCTGGGCGCTCTGCGAGGCAGGTTTGACCCTGTGGCTCCTCTGACCGCCTCCCTCCCGGGTCGTGGGCTGAGCAGGGCGCACCTCCCCCTCCCATCTGTCCCGCAGGCCTCCCGGTGCTGTGGCGGGGGGAGGCTGTGCCCAGTCCTTGCCCTTCAGCCGTGCGGCGGCCGCGGCCCCGCAGGCAGCTGCCTGCAGCCTGCCCGGGGGAGCAAACCCTGGCAGGCAGCAGCAGGGATCCGGTCCTCTGTGTGTGTGTGCGCCTCTGGCTGCCGAAATCCAACCCGGGGCAGCAATCAGCAGCGGCAAGAGCAAGCAGCAGCCCCCGGGGGCCGCTTGAGCCCGGAGGCGGGCAGGGTCCAGCTGAAGCTCACCTCCGGGACGAGCTGCACCCTGCCGGGCCCCAGGCGAGCTCCGTGGCAGTGGGAGGAGAGGGACGCTTGGGCTCCGGGGAAGGAGGCTTCAAGATCAAAAGGACTGCGATGCCATGGCCCGATGCCAGTGATGCCAGGCTGGCTGGCACAGCTCCCCTTGGATGCACTCAGACAACCTCTCCCTGCAGCCTCCTCAGAGGTGTCTGTGCTTTGCAGGGCTGGGGGGGGGGGAAGGGGAGCAGGAGCTGAGCACTTTGAACATGAGACAAAGGAGGGCAGGGTGAGGAGGAGGGAGGCTGATGGCCCCAGCCAGGCACTGGCGATGAGCAAGGTGAGAGCAGAGGGATCTGCAGGCAGCTGCCACTCCCTGTGCTCAAATCTCACAGCAAAGGAGGAGGAAATGAAAATGAGGCTGCAACAAAGCTGCCAAAACTGAGTCAGCAGCTCCAGCTCTCCACAGCTGAGTGCTCTGCTGAGCATCCCCCACGGCACAGGCCACGGGCTTGGGTGCCTTGAGGCAGGCTGAGACTGTGAGCCTGATGAAGCAGCCACCAGGCTTCTGGAGAGCAGCCTGGGCTGAGCACCTGCCAGCTCCTCACCTGGGCCCTGTGCCACTGCCCAGCTCCTCACTGCAGGAGGCAGCAACCCTCTGGCCACAGCTGGGGCTGAAACTGCCTCCAAGCCACCCAAACTCCATGGGGGTCTGAGCAGGGCTCTGCAGGACTGGGACTCTGAGCCCTGGCATCCCACTGTGCCACTCAGGGCAGCCCCAGGCTCCACGCTGCAGCAGGCAGCAGCACCTGGGGCTTTCTCAGGGCTGTGGAGCAGGATTGAACCCCAGGGCAGAGCTGCTGGGATGGAGTGAGGAGATTCTGCCTCTCTGTACTGCCTCCAGTTCTGGGGCCCCCAGCACAGGAAGGACCTGGAGCTGCTGGAGAGGAGCCAGAGGAGGCCACAGAGATGAGCAGAGGCTGCAGAACCTCCCCTGTGGGGACAGGCTGGGAGAGCTGGGGCTGTGCAGCCTGCAGAAGAGAAGGCTGCAGGCAGACCTCAGAGCAGCCTCAGGGGCTCTAGGAGAGCTGGGGAGGGATTTGGGCCAAGGGCTGGGAGTGCCAGGCCCAGGGCCAATGGCTTTGAGCTGGGAGAGAGGAGACTGAGAGTGGAGAGGAGGAAGAAATCCTTTGCAGTGAGGCTGGGGAGACTCTGGCCAAGCTGCCCAGGGAGGCTGTGGCTGCCTCCTGCCTGGAGGTGTTGAGGACCAGGCTGGATGAGGCCCTGAGCAAGCTGTGCTGGTGGGAGGGGTCCCTGCCCATGGCAGGGGCTTGGAGCTGGCTGAGCTTGAAGGTCCCTTCCAACCCAACCCATTCTATGACTCTCTGCAGCATGGCACAGCCAGGAGGGTGCCAGGCCCCCAGCTCCCCACGCAGTCACTGTGAGCTTGGCTTAGCCTCTGCCTGTCCCTGCTTGTGGCTTTTGGCCTTGCTGAGTCCCTCCTGCTGTGCAGGGGCAGCCTGCAGCCGGCAGCCTGGCTGCTCTCTGTAGCTCTGGGCACCGCTGCCTGTCGTGCAGCAGCCCAGGGAAGGGCTGGTCTGGGGAGGCCCCTGTGGGTGCAGGGCCAGCCTGGGGCAGGGGAGCAGCCCTGGCTCTGCTGCAGCCTCTCTGCCTGGGGCAGGGAGCAGAGGAGCTGCTGCGAGGACCTCCAGAGGGGGGGTCCTGTGCCCACCTCTCAGTTTGATTGTCAGGGTACAGAGCTGCTGCAGCCTGGAGTTCAAAGTAGGGCAGCAGGCACTTTGGTACCAGAGCAAACAAGAAGTGGTGAAAATGTATTTGCTGCTCTTTAATGCACCTCCAGCCCCTCCTCCAGCCACAGAACGGGCTCCTGCAGCTGGGAGATACTGCTGTGAGCTCACAGCACAGACCCCAGACCCCTTCTCAGGCATCCCAGGCAGGTGGACCACCCCCCCTGCCCCTGCAGAGGGGACCTGTCCCCTGGATGCCACCAGGCTGCCTCCTCTGCTTGCCACACCACCACCAGCATGTCCCCAGCTGCTGCTGCCCACGGGGGCCACCCAGCCACGGGCACTTGCTCCCCGTGTCCCCCCCGGCCGGTGCCAAGGTTTGTCCCCTCCCCTGCACTTAGCTCCCGACCTCCCTTTGTCACCCACGCTGTCCCCAGGGGCTCCCGTGCGGGACCAGCCACTCTCACTGCCAGCCCTCCTCTGCCCCTGCCCCCGTGCCCAGCCTGCCCCTCGTCCCTCCAGGCGCCGCCAGCACCCAGCCAGCTGCTTCCCGAACTCCTTCTGTCCCGAGCCAGGAGAGGGTCCTCGCCACTGGGAGAAGCCAGGAGCGGCACCGGGCTCCTCTCGGACCCCGCAGGGCTTGCTGGGCCGCCTTGGCACCCCCGGCACGGAGCAGGGCGCTGCCTGCCGGGGTGGGCAGCGGGTCCGTGCCTGGGGGGCACTCCTCGGGCCGCTCTCCGGGGTCTTTCCGTGCCGGTCCCGAGCGGGCGGGTGGGCTGGAGCCTCCCGTGCGGCCGGGGGCCGCCCGCAGCCCGCGTCGGGAGTGGGGAGCGGCCGGGCGCCGGCGTGGCGGAGGATGAGGGCAAGCTGACCTCGGGCGGGCACCGCGCCTCCGCGGGAGCCACAAAGCTGTCCCCGCTCCGCTGCCGGCCAGGGGGCTGTGAGCAGGGGGGTGGCTCCGGGCGGAGCCCAGCCTCTGCCCCAGCCCGGGGGTCACTGAGCTCCCTGCTCCGCGGCCGCCGGCTCCTGGCGCTGCCTCTTGCGCTGCCTCTTGGCCCTCCAGCAGACGTAGGCGGCCACCAGCAGGCCCACCCCGAAGATCAAGGTGGCCACCGAGACCACCTTAGCGATGTCCATTTGGGGGCCATTGATGGTGAAGGTGATGCAGGTGGCCGCCACGCCGATGACCACCGAGACGATGCCGAAGGGGAAGATGCAGCGGTACCAGGACTTCTCCGTGCCGCCGGTGGCCAGCGCCAGCTTGTTCAGCGTGGCCGTGGAGTCGGTGGCCGTGGCCAGCGGCAGCCCTGCTTTGCCTCCCTGCAGGCAAGTGAGGGAGTTGGACTTGCAGCCCATCATGGTGGTGGCCGGGGGCGGCCGGGGTCCCACCGCCAGCTCCTGCGGCGCCGAGGATGGAGACAAGCCTCGGCCGGATCCTACATGGTTGGCTTTGTCCAGGGCTTGGGGCTCCTCCTCGGCGCAGGCTGCGATCCGGGATGGGATCCGGGCTGGGATCTGGGCTGGGATGTGGCTGCTGCTGCTCCGCTCCCAGCTTCGGCTCCCGGGATCTGGGCTGGGATCTGGGCTGGGATGTGGCTGCTGCTGCTGCTCCGCTCCCAGCTTCGGCTCCCGGGATCTGGGCTGGGATCTGGGCTGGGATGTGGCTGCTGCTGCTGCTCCGCTCCCAGCTTCGGCTCCCGGGATCTGGGCTGGGATCTGGGCTGGGATGTGGCTGCTGCTGCTGCTCCGCTCCCAGCTTCGGCTCCCGGGATCTGGGCTGGGATCTGGGCTGGGATCTGGCTGCTGCTGCTCCGCTCCTAGCTTCGGCTCCCGGGATCTGGGCTGGGATCTGGCTGCTTCTGCTCCGCTCCCAGCTTCGGCTCCCGGGATCTGGGCTGGGATCTGGGCTGGGATGTGGCTGCTGCTGCTGCTCCGCTCCCAGCTTCGGCTCCCGGCTCTTTGGCTGCCAGGCTGAGCCGGGGCTGGGCCGGGGATTGGTGCTGGCAGCGCTGATCTCATGCGGTGGGAGGACCAGGCAGGGCCTCTCCCTTTAACTCTTTGCTGCTCGGAGCAGGCAGCTGCCTGCAGCCCAGCTGGGATCGCTCTTGGACCTGGTTTTGCAGTTCGCAGAGGGGTTTGCCAGCGCAATTCCCTGCTGCTCACCGTCCCCAGCTCCCCCCACCCCCGACAGCCCAGCCGGGGCCGCGCTGCTGCAGACACCACTTCAGGCAGCCCCGGGGGCAGGGAATCACAGTCACAGAACGACAGAACACAGAATGAACCAGGTTGGAAATTACCTCAGAGATCACCAAGTCCAACCTCTCCCCCAGCACCATCTGATCAACTCAACCATGGCACCAAGGGCCTCAGCCAGGCTCTTCCTAAACGCCTCCAGGGATGGGGACTCCACCACCTCCCTGGGCAGCACATCCCAGTGGCCAATTCCTCTCTCTGGGAAGAACTTTCTCCTCCCCTCCAGCCTGAACCTCCCCTGGCACAGCTTGAGACTGTGTCCTCTTGTTCTGCTTCTGGGTGCCTGGGAGAAGAGCCCAACCCCCACCTGGCTCCAGCCTCTCTTCAGGTGGAAATGCCAAAGGGACCTCCTCAGAGGTTCCTCCTCCTTACTCCTGCCAGTGCCATCACCTCCTTCCAAGCTGCTCTTCCTCCCTGTGCCACCCTCTGCCTGGCACAGGACCCTCCATGGACTGGTGATGCTGGTTGGACTGGATGAGGCCCAAGGCTGAGACTCAGTGCAGTGGTAGGACACAGCTGGGGGTGACAGGAGTGGGGGTGACCAGCCAGGGGGGCTGAAAGGAAAGGGGCTGGAGCCCAGGTGAAGGAGAGTTTGGGATGCTCACTGTCCAGGCAGGGCAAGGGTAAGAGCTGGCAGGGCAGGGCACTGAGGGGCAGCTGAGGGCAGCAGGGAACCAGCAGAGCCACAGTGAGATCCCTTCCTGGTGAGGCTTTGGCAGCCAGCACTGGACCCACCAAGGGCCCCCAGGCCCAGTGCTCCCTGCTGCCCAGCAGTGGGCACAGGCAGGCCAGGCTGGCTCTGCAGCTCACCCCAGAGCAGAACCCATGCCCAGCAGTGGGCACAGGCAGGCCAGGCTGGCTCTGCAGCTCACCCCAGTGCAGAACCCATGCCCAGCAGTGGGCACAGGCAGGCCAGGCTGGCTCTGCAGCTCACCAGCAGCATGTGGCACAGCCCAGCCCTGCCCATTGATGCTGCCTGGGGCTCCTGGGCAGGAAGGAGGAGGTAGGGATGGAGACACAAACAGCCTGCAGAGGGTTGAGCTCCAAAGCCTGCTGCCCAGCCCTGAGCACCAGAAGAGACTTGGTTGTGGGCAGAGGCTCCTTGTGCCATCTTTTCCAGGAGTGGGCCAGGGAGAGGAGGAGGCTGGAGCTGGCACAAGCCTTTCCCATCTCTGCTCACTGCTTCTTCTTGTGATTTCAAATTGCTTTTCCTGGAGGAGAGAGGAAAGGAATGAGCTGTTGAAGCTCACCAAGAGGCCTGGAGCCTTTCCCAGGTCAGAGCTTCCCCCTCCTGAGCTGATGGGGCCCAGCTGTGTTTCTGCCCCAGCCAAGAGGAAGCCCAAAAGAAGGAAGCAAATTCAGACTGGAGCAAGAAGGGAGTTGTGCAGCCCTGAAGGAGGGGGGAGAGAGAAGCTGGAGGAGCAGAGGAGCTGATGGGACTGGCTGCAGAACAGGGAGCTCAGGGCATTGCTCTGCCTGTGGAACACCATCTCCTCCCCTCTTTGGTGGGCATCACTCTTGCCTACACCATCCCATCATCTCACTCCAGGGGAGGGGCAGATCAGGCTTGGGCTGAAGCAGCCTTTGCCCCTCTCCAGGCTGGCTCTGGAAAGCTGGGAGAGACCTTTGAGCATGAAAAGAGGAGCTGGCAGGGTCTGCAGGAGCCTTTGAAATGGAACTAGTGTGGCCAGCAGGAGCAGGGAGCTCATCCTGCCCTGTGCTCAGCACTGCTCAGGCAACACCTTGAGTCCTGTGTCCAGCTCTGGGCTCCTCAGCTCAAGAAGGACATTGAGAGACTTGAAGGTGTCCAGAGAAGGGCAACAAAGCTGTGGAGAGAGAGTTGTTGGCCCTTGGGATGTGCTGCCCAGGGAGGTGGTGGAGTCCCCATCCCTGGAGGGGCTCAGAAAAGGCTTGGCTGAGGCCCTTGGAGCCCTGGGTTAGCTGTCAGGAGGTGTTAGGGGTTAGGCCCTAGGTTGGCCTTGCTGAGCTCTGAGCTCTTGCCCAAGCTGGTTGATGAGTCTGGGATTTGCTCTGCTTCTGAGCAGTCTGCAAGGGATGATGCTGGGGCAGTGCAGAGCAGGCTGGGGGAGCTGGGCCTGGGGCATGCAGGATGTGTAGAGCTCCTCCAGGCTGTCCCAGGCTGGCTGCTGCCCAGGGCCAGGGAATCACAGCCTGGGAGGGGCTGGAAGGGACCTCCAGAGCTGATGCAGTGCAAGCCCTGCCAGAGCAGCATCCCCCAGGGCAGGGCACCCAGAACACAGCCAGGGGGGGCTGGGAGCCTCCACCCCAGGAGACTCCACAACCTCTCTGGGCAGCCTGCTCCAGGCTCTGCCACCCTCACACCAAACAACTTTCTCCTCCTGCTCAGCTGCAGCCTCCTGGGGTGCAGTTTGTGCCCCTGGACCTATCACTGGGCAGCACTTCAGAGCCTGGCACCTTCATCTGGAGAGCCAGCCCTCAGGTATTGATGGTCATTGATAAGGGCTGCTCTCAGGCTTCTCTTCTGCAGCCTAACCAGCCCCAGGGCTCTCATCCTTTCCCTTCATCATCCTCACAGCCTCCCTTGGACTCTCTCCAGCAGTTCTCTGTCCCTCTGGAGCTGGGGAGCCCAGGACTGGACCCAGGGCTCCAGGTGTGGTCTCAGCAGGGCAGAGCAGAAGGGAAGCACCAGAACAAGAGGACACAACCTCAAGCTGTGCCTGGGGAGGTTCAGGCTGGAGGGGAGGAGAAAGTTCTTCCCAGCAAGAGGAATTGGCCACTGGGATGTGCTGCCCAGGGAGGTGGTGGAGTCCCCATCCCTGGAGGTGTTCCAGAGGGGACTGGATGTGGCCCTTGGAGCCATGGGTTAGCTGTCAGGAGGTGGTGGGTGCCAGCTTGGACTTGGTGATCTCTGAGGTCTTTTCCCCCCTGCTTGACTGTGTGACTCTGTGTTTGGGGAGGGTCTCTTGTTGCCTCTGAAGCAGAGGGAGCTGCGGTCCGGGCTTGCAGCGCTGGCAGCAGCAGGGGGCAGGGGAGCTGAGCGCGGGGGCTCCGGGGGTGCAAGCAGCCAGCGCTGGGGAAGTGAAAGCAGCGAGGCCAGCAGCGGCAGGCTGCAGGCTGCCCAGCCCCGAGGGCTCAGCGGGGAGGCAGAGCAGCAGCAGCAGCACCCTGCCAGGCAGAGCCCTTGCAGCAGCGCGGCCCCGACCCCGCCGAGGCCTCCTCTTCCCAGCTCCAGCTTCTGTGCTGAGGGTTTCCCCTGAGCTGAGCCCTTGGAGCTCCTTGGGGTCAGCTGCTGCTTTGCCCAGGCCAGGCACTGCTCTTCAGCTCAGCTCTCAGTCCACTACACTTCCACCCTCAGCTTTCAGGGGGAGCCAAGAGCCCCTGGAGGAGGAGTCCAGTGCGGGGTGGGGATGCTGTGCTGGGGGTAGGACCAGCAGCCTCCCTGTGAGGGGCTGGGGCTGTCTTGAGGGCTCTCACCACATCACAGCTTCACAGACTGCATTGAGATGGAAGGGAGCCCCCAGGGGCCTCCTGCCCAACCCCTGCAGGCAGCAGGGACAGCTCCAGCCAGAGCAGGCTGCCCAGGGACACATCCAACCCCCTGCAGGCAGCAGGGACAGCTCCAGCCAGAGCAGGCTGCCCAGGGACACATCCAACCCCCTGCAGGCAGCAGGGACAGCTCCAGCCAGAGCAGGCTGCCCAGGGACACATCCAACCCCCTGCAGGCAGCAGGGACAGCTCCAGCCAGAGCAGGCTGCCCAGGGACACAGCCAACCCCCTGCAGGCAGCCAGGGACAGCTCCAGCCAGAGCAGGCTGCCCAGGGACACATCCAACCCCCTGCAGGCAGCAGGGACAGCTCCAGCCAGAGCAGGCTGCCCAGGGACACATCCAACCCCCTGCAGGCAGCAGGGACAGCTCCAGCCAGAGCAGGCTGCCCAGGGACACAGCCAACCCCCTGCAGGCAGCAGGGACAGCTCCAGCCAGAGCAGGCTGCCCAGGGGCACAGCCAGGCTGAGCTTCAATGGCTCCAGGGATGGAGCCTGCACCACCTCCCTGGGCAGCCTGTGCCAGAGTCTCCCCAGCCTCCCTCTGCAGAGCTCCCTCCTGGTGTCCAACCTAACTCTGCCCTGCTCCAGTTCCAAACCATTGCCTCTGGTCCTATCCCCACAGCCCCTCTGAGCAGTCCCTCCCAGCCTGCCTGCAGCTGCCCTGCAGAGATTGAACTGCAGCTCTGAGATAGAAGAATCATAGGATCAATAGTGTTTGAAAAGACCTCAGAGATCATCAAGTCCAAGCTGGCACCCAGCACCTCCTGACAGCTAACCCATGGCTCCCAGTGCCACATCCAATCCCCTCTGGAACACCTCCAGGGATGGGGACTCCACCACCTCCCTGGGCAGCACATCCCAGTGGCCAATTTCCTCTTGCTGGGAAGAACTTTCTCCTCACCTCCAGCCTGAACCTCCCCAGGCACAGCTTGAGACTGTGTCCTCTTGTTCTGCTGCTGGCTGCCTGGGAGCAGAGCCCAACCCCCACCTGGCTCCAACCTCCCTGCAGGGAGTTGCAGAGAGCAAGAAGGTCTCCCCTGAGCCTCCTCTTCTGCAGGCTAAGCAACCCCAGCTCCCTCAGCCTCTCCTCACAGGGCTGTGCTCCAGACCCCTCCCCAGCTTTGTTGCCCTTCTCTGGACACCTTCCAGCAGCTCAACATCTTTCTTAACCTGCAGTTTGGGAAGTGGCTCCTGGCCAGGCTCATCACCAGGATCTTCTCTTGCAGACCCTGAACTATTTCAGTTGAGCAGCAGGAGGAGGGAAGGGATCCTGCCCCTCTGCTCTGCTCACACCCCACCTGCAGTACCCCCAGCACAGGGAGGACCTGGAGCTGCTGGAGAGGGCCCAGAGGAGGTCACCAAGGTGATCAGAGGCTGCAGAACCTCCCCTGTGGGGCCAGGCTGGGAGAGTTGGGGGCTGTGCAGCCTGGAGAAGAGAAGGCTGCAGGGAGACCTCAGAGCTGCATTTCAGTACCTGCAGGGGACTCACAGGCAGGCTGGGAGGGACTGCTCAGAGGGGCTGTGGGGATAGGACCAAAGGCAATGGTCTGGAACTGGAGCAGGGCAGAGTTAGGTTGGACACCAGAAAGGAGCTCTGCAGAGGGAGGCTGGGGAGGCTCTGGCACAGGCTGCCCAGGGAGGTGGTGCAGGCTCCATCCCTGGAGCCATTGAAGCTCAGCCTGGCTGTGGCCCTGGGCAGCCTGCTCTGGCTGGAGCTGTCCCTGCTGCCTGCAGGGGGTTGGCTGTGTCCCTGGGCAGCCTGCTCTGGCTGGAGCTGTCCCTGCTGCCTGCAGGGGGTTGGATGTGTCCCTGGGCAGCCTGCCCTGGCTGGAGCTGTCCCTGCTGCCTGCAGGGGGTTGGATGTGTCCCTGGGCAGCCTGCTCTGGCTGGAGCTGTCCCTGCTGCCTGCAGGGGCTTGGGCAGGAGGCCCCTGGGGGCTCCTTCCATCTCAATGCAGTCTGTGAAGCTGTGATGTGGTGAGAGCCCTCAAGACAGCCCCAGCCCCTCACGAGGATGCTGCTGGTCCTACCCCCAGCACAGCATCCCCACCCCCCCAGCCCCCACTGGACTCCTCCTCCAGGGGCTCTTGGCTCCCCCTGAAAGCTGAGGGTGGAAGTGTAGTGGACTGAGAGCTGAGCTGAAGAGCAGTGCCTGGCCTGGCAAAGCAGCAGCTGACACAAAAGAGCTCCAACTGCTGGGAACAACAAGATCCTCTCATGCCTCCCCACTTCTGATCCCTGCATCAGCTTGGATCCTTGACTCAGCACTGCTGCTGGGATCCTGCTGGAGCAGCCCTGTGCCCCTCCTTGCAGTGGAGGAGACAAATTGTGGCCCCCACTCTGGCCTTGGCAGCTGCTTCCAAAGGTGCAGGGGCTGAGATGTCTGTCTGGAGGGATGAAGCTGTGTGTGACTGCACACATCCTGCTCCTCCACAGCAGCGCTGGGAAGTGGCTCCCTGCTGCCTCCACGGCTGGCTGAGCACCCTCTAAACCTCCAGAGATGGATTAAGAGCCCTCTGCTCTTGAAGCACTGGCACAGCAGAGGCTGGGGGGGTTGGAAGGGACCTCTAAGCTCATGGAGTCCAACCCCACCATGGCCACCAAACCCTGTCCCCAGCTGCCATGGCCACAAGGTTCTGCAACCCCTCCAGCCATGGGGACTCCACCACCTCCCTGGGCAGCCTCTGCCAGTGCTTGAGATGCACCAAGGAGCAGCCTCCCAGTGCCTGAAGGGCTCCAGGAGAGCTGGGGAGGGACTTGGGACAAGGGCTGGGAGTGCCAGGCCCAGGGCCAATGGCTTTGAGCTGGGAGAAAGGAGACTGAGAGTGGAGAGGAGGAAGAAATCCTTTGCAGTGAGGCTGGGGAGACTCTGGCCCAGGCTGCCCAGGGAGGCTGTGGCTGCCTCCTGGCTGGAGGTGTTGAGGACCAGGCTGGATGAGGCCCTGAGCAAGCTGTGCTGGTGGAGGTGTCCCTGCCCATGGCAGGGGCTTGGAGCTGGATGATTTGAAGCTCCCTCCCACCCCAAGCCCTGCTGTGCATCCCTGCATCCCCCACACCCACAGGCAGGGCCCAGCAGAGCAGATCCTCACATCCCAGAGGAGAGGCTCTGTGCCCTTGCACTCTCCTCTCATGCAGGCAGCAGCCTGCAGTGAGCTCACCCAGGGGTGCTCCCAGCTGGCCTCTTCCTGCCCTGTGCTCCCAGGGACAACATTTGGCTCAGCAAACCATGAGCTGGATGGCACCAGAGCAGCAGGAGGCTCTCCCAGCCCTTCCTTCAGGGAGGCAGAGGAGCAGCACAGCAGATGGCCCCAGCCAGCCAGGGCCCTCTCCAAGCCTGCACAGCAGCCCCAGGGGAGCAGAGCCCCTGGGGCCTGGTTCAGGAGCAGCAGGCTGCATCATGGCCACCAGGTCCAGGCAGGTTCCTCTCCTCCTCTGCTCTGCCCTTGGGAGCCCACAGCTGCAGCCCTGGGGCCAGCCCTGGGCTCCCCAGTTGCAGAGGGACAGAGAACTGCTGGAGAGAGCCCAGGGCAGGCTGCAGAGCTGCTGAGGGGCCTGGAGCAGCTCTGGGAGCAGCAAAGGCTGAGAGCCCTGGGGCTGAGAGCCTGCAGAAGAGCAGCCCCAGAGGGCAGCTGAGCAATGCTCAGCAAGAGCTAAAGGAGCTGGGGGGGGCAAGAGGCTGGGGCCAAGTATCCCCCAGGTACCACCTTTGCCACTGGCTCCCACAGCATCCTCCTGGAGGATGATCTCTGAGGTCCCTTCCAACCCACTCTGTGGCTCCAGACCTGAGTGCAGGAAGCAGTTGGACACTTCCCCTCCACCCAAGGGGCCCAGAGCCAGGCAAAGCTCTCTGCTCTTGCAGTGGCTTTCTGCAGCCTCACCAACGTGGGAAGGGAGAGGGGAAGAGGCTCCAGAGGGGGCTGCATGGTGTCAGCTCCTCTGGGGGGCTGCTGAGTCTTGCCCCCCTGGGTGGGGCTGAGGGGTTCCTCCCCCTAGGTGCTCAGCTGCTTGCCTCCTCCTGCCCTGCTGACCAGGAGGGGGTCATCTTCCCAGCAGAGGCAGAGACCTGCTGGTGTCCTCCTCCCTGCTGCCACAGGAGGAGGGGAGAGTGCAGCTGGGGCTGGGATGAGTCACGCTGCAGGAGCTGAGATGGATGACAGCCCCTGCACACAGCCTCACACCCACCCAGCATGACTCTGCAGCCCCTGCCAGCTGAGGGGTGGGCAGCAGCCAGCCCTGGAGAGGGGCTGCAGGGCCCTGGCAGCAGGGAGAGGCTCCGGGGCTTGGCTCTCAGGGCTGCAGCAGGGAGCTGGGGAAGGCAAGCCTGGGACTAGAGACTGCATTGAAGAGGAAGAGAATACAGACAGAGGTTGATCATGGAATTTCCTGAGTGGGAAAAGCCCTCCCAGAGCAACCAGGGCAGCACCAACCCAACCCCACCATGGCCCCAGGGCTCTGCAACCCCTGCAGCCATGGGGACTCCACCACCTCCCTGGGCAGCCTCTGCCAGTCCCTGACCACTCTGCCACCAAAGACATTTGGCCTCCTCTCCAACCTAAGCCTCCCCTGGCACAGTTTCAGGCCATTGCCTCTCCTTCTCTCCCCTAAGCCTAGGAAGCAGAGCCCAAGCCCCAGCTGGCTGCAGCCTCCTCTCAGGGAGCTGCAGAGAGCAAGGAGGTCTCCCTCAGCCTCCTCTGCTCCAGGCTCAACACCCCCAGCCCCCACCTCAGTCACTTTGCTCCTGTCTCTGGCATAAGCCAAGGTTTGGCTTCCTGGGGCACCCAGAGTGAGCTGCAGCCCTGGGCTACAGCCCCAAGGGCCATGGCCACAGGGTTCTGCAACCCCTCCAGGCATGGGGACTCCACCACCTCCCTGGGCAGCCTCTGCCAGGCCCTGAGCAGCTCTGGGGGGCAATGGGAAGCTTGTGTTTGGAGTGAGACAGACCTAGGAGGGAAGCAGAATGAAAGTGAGAAGGGACAGGGAGCCCAGGGTCCCCCTAAAGCAGATCAGTGACTCCATTTCTGCAGCAAGAGTGCCCTGCAGCAGAGATGATGCTGAGCACAACCAGAAGGGAGCAAGGTGTGGGAGGCAACCCAAATAGCACAGCACCTGGTGCCTGGTGCAGGACAGGAGGGAGAAGCTGGCTGGTGGGGGGGTCTATAATTAGCTAGGTAAGCAGAGACACCAGCAGTGACTTCTCAGAGGAGATGTTGGAGCTCAGATGGTTTGGAGACTGTCAGGAAATATAGAAGGCAAAGGCAGGATGCAGCCTCCCACTCCTCAGGGCTCTGCTTGCAGCTCCAGCACCCATGGCCCACCCAGAGTCACAGGTTGCATTGGGTTGGAGGGGAGCCTCCAAGGTCAACTTGCCCAACTCCTCTGCAGGCAGCAGGGACAGCTCCAACCTGAGCAGGCTGCCCAGGGACACAGCAAGGTGGACCTGCTCCAGCAGGGCACCCCCAGCACCCTGCCCAGCAGCACAGTGCCCAGCAAGGGTTGGAAGCTCTCCACACCAGCAGACTCCACAACCTCTCTGGGCAGCCTGCTCCAGGCCTCCAGCAGCCTCACCCCAAACAACTTTCTCCTCCTGCTCAGCTCCAACCTCCTGCCTGACACTTGCTGCCCCTTGCTGCCCCTTGTGCTGGCCCTGGGCAGCACTCAGCAGAGCCTGGCCCCAGCCTCTTGCCCCCCCACAGCTCCTTTAGCTCTTGCTGAGCATTGCTCAGCTGCCCTCTGGGGCTGCTCTTCTGCAGGCTCTCAGCCCCAGGGCTCTCAGCCTTTGCTGCTCCCACAGCTGCTCCAGGCCCCTCAGCAGCTCTGCAGCCTGCCCTGGGCTCTCTCCAGCAGTTCTCTGTCCCTCTGGTGCTGGGGAGCCCAGGACTGGACCCAGGGCTCCAGCAAGGTCTGCACAGCTGTGCCCCATAGAGCCAGGCCCTGACCTGACCTGAGAGTGGAGAGGAGGAAGAAATTGTTTGCAGTGAGGCTGGGGAGACTCTGGCCCAGGCTGCCCAGGGAGGCTGTGGCTGCCTCCTGCCTGGAGGTGTTGAGGACCAGGCTGGATGAGGCCCTGAGCAAGCTGTGCTGGTGGGAGGGGTCCCTGCCCATGGCAGGGGCTTGGAGCTGGCCGATCCTGAAGCTCCCTTCCACCCCAAGCCATGCTGTGATCCTGTGGATGCACAAGGGCTCAGTTTGTCCTCATGGCAGCCCAAGCTCTTCTCTCCTCACAGCTAAACCCCAGGGTGTTAGACCTCCTCTGCTGGGTGCTGGCTCTGCCGTGAGAAGAGCAGCAGCAGATCTGCAGGGGGGAGCAGGGCAATGCCATTGCCTCCTTCATCACCTGGCTTCACCTTGGACCAAGCCAGGCTCTGGAGGCTTTGTTTTGTGAGGCTGTTTGGAGTGGAAGAGCAGAACCAGGAAGCTTCCAGAGAAACCAGATGTCAACTGCAGCAGCCCCAGCCCCTGTGCTTGCAAACCCCCCAGGAGGCCTTCCTCCAGGGAGCAGGGCTGAGGCCAAGCCTGAGGAGCCAGCACAATGTGATCCACCTCTGTTTTACAGGGCAAAAGTGAAGGCCTTGCTCTCAGATCCATCATCTGCCACAGCCTCCCAGGGACCACATCTGGAGACAAGGCTCAGGGCTGGCTGCCTGCCTGCAGGCAAGGCCCTCTTGGCCTCTTCTGCCTCTTGGAGTCTTTCCAGCTCATTGCTTGCAGCATATGAACCTCTATAAAGTGTGGCCAGCAGGGCCTGGGAGCTTCTCCTCCCCTTCTGCTCTGCCCTGCTGAGACCATACCTGGAGTGCTGGGTCCAGTCCTGGGCTCCAGCTCCAGAGGGACAGAGAACTGCTGGAGAGAGTCCAAGGGAGGCTGTGAGGATGATGAAGGGAAAGGATGAGAGCCCTGGGGCTGGTTAGGCTGCAGAAGAGAAGCCTGAGAGCAGCCCTTATCAATGACCATCAATACCTGAGGGCTGGCTCTCCAGATGAAGGTGCCAGGCTCTGAAGTGCTGCCCAGTGATAGGTCCAGGGGCACAAACTGCACCCCAGGAGGCTGCAGCTGAGCTGGAGGAGAAAGTTGTTTGGTGTGAGGGTGGCAGAGCCTGGAGCAGGCTGCCCAGAGAGGTTGTGGAGTCTCCTGGGGTGGAGGCTCCCAGCCCCCCCTGGCTGTGTTCTGGGTGCCCTGCCCTGGGGGATGCTGCTCTGGCAGGGCTTGCACTGCATCAGCTCTGGAGGTCCCTTCCAGCCCCTGCCAGGCTGTGATTCCCTGGCCCTGGGCAGCAGCCAGCCTGGGACAGCCTGGAGGAGCTCTACACATCCTGCATGCCCCAGGCCCAGCTCCCCCAGCCTGCTCTGCACTGCCCCAGCATCATCCCTTGCAGACTGCTCAGAAGCAGAGCAAATCCCAGACTCATCAACCAGCTTGGGCAAGAGCTCAGAGCTCAGCAAGGCCAACCTAGGGCCTAACCCCTAACACCTCCTGACAGCTAACCCAGGGCTCCAAGGGCCTCAGCCAAGCCTTTTCTGAGCCCCTCCAGGGATGGGGACTCCACCACCTCCCTGGGCAGCACATCCCAGTGGCCAATTCCACTTTCTGGGAAGAACTTTCTCCTCCCCTCCAGCCTGAACCTCCCCTGGCACAGCTTGAGACTGTGTCCTCTTGTTCTGCTGCTGGCTGCCTGGGAGCAGAGCCCAGCCCCCACCTGGCTCCAACCTCCCTGCAGGGAGTTGCAGAGAGCAAGAAGGTCTCCCCTAACCCTCCTCTTCTCCAGGCTAGTTTTGTTGGGCTGTGCCCCAGACCCCTCCCCAGCTTTGTTGCCCTTCTCTGGACACCTTCAAGTCTCTCAATGTCCTTCTTGAGCTGAGGAGCCCAGAGCTGGACACAGGACTCAAGGGGTGGCCTGAGCAGTGCTGAGCACAGGGCACAAGGACTTCCCTGCTCCTGCTGGCCACACTCTTCCTGCTGCAGGCCAGGATGCCCTTGGCCTTCTTGGCCCCCTGGGCACACTGCTGGCTCCTGTTCAGCTGCTGCAAACCAGCACCCCCAGGTCCCTCTCTGCCTGGCTGCTCTCAGCCACTCTGTCCCCAGCCTGGAGGGCTGCCTGGGGCTGCTGTGGCCAGAGTGCAGCCCCTGGCACTGGGGCTGGTTCAATGCCATCCTCTTGGCTCAGCAGAGCCCTCAGCTGCCAGCTCCCAGCTTGGCTGGAGCCTGCCCCTGGGGAGTGACTGAGCTGAGCAGATCAAAGCAAACTCCCTGCAGGAGTTGTGTGGAGGCCACAGAGAGCTCCCTGCAGACCTCCTCCCACAGAGCCAAGCTGCCTGCCCCGGGGGGGCTGTGCCCCATCCCTCTCTCCAGCCACCCTTGGCTGCCAGCACAGCACAGCTCAGCAGCACAGCACAGCACAGCACAGCACAGCACAGCACAGGCTGCCTCAGCAGCTGCTGCAGGAGGTGCTGCTGCCTTCACACTGACTAATGAGAGGATTTAATTAAGTGAACTCCTCTCTGGAGCTCACAGAAGGCTCATGAGGAGCACAACACATTTGTCATCCTGGAGCTCCCCTCCCAGTGCAAGTCTTTGCCACCTCCAGCTGCCTGGCAAGGGGATTCCCTCCTCCCTCAGCAGAGTTCTTCAGGGGTTGGCCTCTCCAAACTGGAAGCTGTGCCCCTGGCTCAGGCCCCTGCGCACAGCTGGCTGCCCTGGCCCCAGGGCTGTGCCCTGCAGCTCCTGCTCTGTGTGCACTCATTTCAGCAGGACACAGCCCAGGCACAGCCCAGGCACAGCTCAGGCACTGCTCAGGCACAGGACAGGCACAGGACAGGCACTGCTCAGGCATAGCTTAGGCACTGCTCAGGCACTGCTCAGGCACAGCTCAGGCACTGCTCAGGCACTGCTCAGGCACAGCTCAGGCACTGCTCAGGCACTGCTCAGGCACAGCTCAGGCACTGCTCAGGCACTGCTCAGGCACAGCTGAGGCACTGCTCAGGCACTGCTCAGGCACAGCTCAGGCACAGCTCAGGCACTGATCAGGCACAGCTCAGGCACTGCTCAGGCACAGCTCAGGCACTGCTCAGGCACTGCTCAGGCACAGCTCAGGCACTGCTCAGGCACTGCTCAGGCACTGCTCAGGCACAGCTCAGGCACTGCTCAGGCACTGCTCAGGCACAGCTCAGGCACTGCTCAGGCACAGCTCAGGCACTGCTCAGGCACAGCTCAGGCACAGCTCAGGCACTGCTCAGGCACAGCGCAGGCACAGCTCAGGCACTGCTCAGGCACTGCTCAGGCACTGCTCAGGCACTGCTCAGGCACAGCTCAGGCACTGCTCAGGCACTGCTCAGGCACAGCTCAGGCACTGCTCAGGCACTGCTCAGGCACAGCTCAGGCACAGCTCAGGCACTGCTCAGGCACTGCTCAGGCACAGCTCAGGCACTGCTCAGGCACAGCTCAGGCACAGCTCAGGCACTGCTCAGGCACTGCTCAGGCACTGCTCAGGCACAGCTCAGGCACTGCTCAGGCACAGCTCAGGCACAGCTCAGGCACTGCTCAGGCACTGCTCAGGCACAGCTCAGGCACTGCTCAGGCACTGCTCAGGCACAGCTCAGGCACAGCTCAGGCACAGCTGAGGCACTGCTCAGGCACAGCTCAGGCACAGCTCAGGCACAGCTCAGGCACTGCTCAGGCACAGCTCAGGCACTGATCAGGCACAGCTCAGGCACTGCTCAGGCACTGCTCAGGCACAGCTCAGGCACTGATCAGGCACAGCTCAGGCACAGTTCAGGCACAGCTCAGGCACTGCTCAGGCACAGCTCAGGCACTGCTCAGGCACTGCTCAGGCACAGCTCAGGCACTGCTCAGGCACAGCTCAGGCACTGCTCAGGCACTGCTCAGGCACAGCTGAGGCACTGCTCAGGCACAGCTCAGGCACAGCTCAGGCACTGCTCAGGCACTGCTCAGGCACAGCTCAGGCACAGCTCAGGCACTGCTCAGGCACAGCTCAGGCACTGCTCAGGCACAGCTCAGGCACAGCTCAGGCACTGCTCAGGCACTGCTCAGGCACAGCTCAGGCACTGCTCAGGCACTGCTCAGGCACAGCTCAGGCACAGCTCAGGCACTGCTCAGGCACAGCTCAGGCACTGCTCAGGCACAGCTCAGGCACTGCTCAGGCACTGCTCAGGCACAGCTCAGGCACTCCTTAGGCACAGCTCAGGCACTGCTCAGGCACAGCTGAGGCACAGCTGAGGCACTGCTCAGGCACAGCTCAGGCACAGCTCAGGCACTGCTCAGGCACAGCTCAGGCACTGCTCAGGCACAGCTCAGGCACTGCTCAGGCACAGCTCAGGCACTGCTCAGGCACTGCTCAGGCACAGCTCAGGCACTGATCAGGCACAGCTCAGGCACAGTTCAGGCACAGCTCAGGCACTGCTCAGGCACAGCTTAGGCACTGCTCAGGCACTGCTGAGGCACTGCTCAGGCACAGCTCAGGCACTGCTCAGGCACAGCTCAGGCACTGCTCAGGCACTGCTCAGGCACAGCTCAGGCACAGCTCAGGCCCTGCTCAGGCACTGCTCAGGCCCTGCTCAAGCACTGCTCAGGCACAGCTCAGGCACTGATCAGGCACAGCTCAGGCACTGCTCAGGCACTGCTCAGGCACAGCTCAGGCACTGATCAGGCACAGCTCAGGCACTGCTCAGGCACTGCTCAGGCACAGCTCAGGCACAGCTCAGGCACTGCTCAGGCACAGCTCAGGCACTGCTCAGGCACAGCTCAGGCACAGCTCAGGCACAGCTCAGGCACTGCTCAGGCACAGCTCAGGCACTGCTCAGGCACTGCTCAGGCACAGCTCAGGCACAGCTCAGGCACTGATCAGGCACAGCTCAGGCACAGCTCAGGCACAGCTCAGGCACTGATCAGGCACAGCTCAGGCACAGCTCAGGCACTGCTCAGGCACAGCTCAGGCACAGCTCAGGCACTGATCAGGCACAGCTCAGGCACAGCTCAGGCACTGCTCAGGCACTGCTCAGGCACAGCTCAGGCACTGCTCAGGCACAGCTCAGGCACAGCTCAGGCACTGCTCAGGCACAGCTCAGGCACTGCTCAGGCACTGCTCAGGCACAGCTCAGGCACTGCTCAGGCACAGCTCAGGCACTGCTCAGGCACTGCTCAGGCACAGCTCAGGCACTGCTCAGGCACAGCTCAGGCACAGCTCAGGCACAGCTCAGGCACTGCTCAGGCACAGCTCAGGCACTGCTCAGGCACTGCTCAGGCACTGCTCAGGCACAGCTCAGGCACTGCTCAGGCCCAGCTCAGGCACTGCTCAGGCCCTGCTCAGGCACTGCTCAGGCACAGCTTAGGCAATGCTCAGGCACTGCTCAGGCACTGCTCAGGCACTGATCAGGCACAGCTCAGGCACTGCTCAGGCACAGCTCAGGCACTGCTCAGGCACTGCTCAGGCACTGCTCAGGCACAGCTTAGGCAATGCTCAGGCACTGCTCAGGCACTGCTCAGGCACTGATCAGGCACAGCTCAGGCACTGCTCAGGCACAGCTCAGGCACTGCTCAGGCACTGCTCAGGCACAGCTCAGGCACTGCTCAGGCACTGATCAGGCACAGCTCAGGCACTGCTCAGGCACAGCTCAGGCACTGCTCAGGCACTGCTCAGGCACAGCTGAGGCACTGCTCAGACACTGCTCAGGCACAGCTTAGGCAATGCTCAGGCACTGCTCAGGCACTGCTCAGGCACAGCTCAGGCACTGCTCAGGCACTGCTCAGGCACTGCTCAGGCACAGCTCAGGCACAGCTCAGGCACTGCTCAGGCACAGCTCAGGCACTGCTCAGGCACAGCTCAGGCACAGCTCAGGCACAGCTCAGGCACTGCTCAGGCACAGCTCAGGCACTGCTCAGGCACTGCTCAGGCACAGCTCAGGCACAGCTCAGCTCAGGCACTGATCAGGCACAGCTCAGGCACAGCTCAGGCACAGCTCAGGCACTGATCAGGCACAGCTCAGGCACAGCTCAGGCACTGCTCAGGCACAGCTCAGGCACAGCTCAGGCACTGATCAGGCACAGCTCAGGCACAGCTCAGGCACTGCTCAGGCACAGCTCAGGCACTGCTCAGGCACTGCTCAGGCACAGCTCAGGCACAGCTCAGGCACTGCTCAGGCACAGCTCAGGCACAGCTCAGGCACAGCTCAGGCACTGCTCAGGCACAGCTCAGGCACAGCTCAGGCACTGCTCAGGCACAGCTCAGGCACAGCTCAGGCACTGATCAGGCACAGCTCAGGCACAGCTCAGGCACTGCTCAGGCACTGCTCAGGCACAGCTCAGGCACTGCTCAGGCACAGCTCAGGCACTGCTCAGGCACAGCTCAGGCACAGCTGAGGCACTGCTCAGGCACTGCTCAGGCACAGCTCAGGCACAGCTCAGGCACTGCTCAGGCACTGCTCAGGCACTGCTCAGGCACAGCTCAGGCACTGCTCAGGCACAGCTCAGGCACTGCTCAGGCACTGCTCAGGCACAGCTCAGGCACTGCTCAGGCACAGCTCAGGCACAGCTCAGGCACTGCTCAGGCACAGCTCAGGCACTGCTCAGGCACAGCTCAGGCACTGCTCAGGCACTGCTCAGGCACTGCTCAGGCACAGCTCAGGCACTGCTCAGGCCCAGCTCAGGCACTGCTCAGGCCCTGCTCAGGCACTGCTCAGGCACAGCTCAGGCAATGCTCAGGCACTGCTCAGGCACTGCTCAGGCACTGATCAGGCACAGCTCAGGCACTGCTCAGGCACAGCTCAGGCACTGCTCAGGCACTGCTCAGGCACTGCTCAGGCACTGCTCAGGCACAGCTTAGGCAATGCTCAGGCACTGCTCAGGCACTGCTCAGGCACTGATCAGGCACAGCTCAGGCACTGCTCAGGCACAGCTCAGGCACTGCTCAGGCACTGCTCAGGCACAGCTCAGGCACTGCTCAGGCACTGATCAGGCACAGCTCAGGCACTGATCAGGCACAGCTCAGGCACTGCTCAGGCACTGCTCAGGCACAGCTGAGGCACTGCTCAGACACTGCTCAGGCACAGCTTAGGCACTGCTCAGGCACTGCTCAGGCACTGCTCAGGCACAGCTCAGGCACTGCTCAGGCACTGCTCAGGCACTGCTCAGGCACTGATCAGGCACAGCTCAGGCACTGCTCAGGCACTGCTCAGGCACAGCTCAGGCACAGCTCAGGCACCGCTCAGGCACCGCTCAGGCACAGCTCAGGCACTGCTCAGGCACTGCTCAGGCACAGCTCAGGCACAGCTCAGGCACAGCTCAGGCCCTGCTCAGGCCCTGCTCAGGCACTGCTCAGGCACAGCTCAGGCACTGCTCAGGCACAGCTCAGGCACAGCTCAGGCACTGCTCAGGCACAGCTCAGGCACAGCTCAGGCACAGCTCAGGCACTGCTCAGGCACAGCTCAGGCACAGCTCAGGCACTGCTCAGGCACTGCTCAGGCACTGCTCAGGCACAGCTCAGGCACTGCTCAGGCACAGCTCAGGCACTGCTCAGGCACAGCTCAGGCACTGCTCAGGCACTGCTCAGGCACAGCTCAGGCACTGCTCAGGCACAGCTCAGGCACTGCTCAGGCCCTGCTCAGGCACTGCTCAGGCACAGCTCAGGCACTGCTCAGGCACAGCTCAGGCACAGCTCAGGCACTGCTCAGGCACTGCTCAGGCACAGCTCAGGCACAGCTCAGGCACTGCTCAGGCACAGCTCAGGCACTGCTCAGGCACAGCTCAGGCACTGCTCAGGCACAGCTCAGGCCCTGCTCAGGCACTGCTCAGGCACTGCTCAGGCACAGCTCAGGCACTGATCAGGCACAGCGCAGACACAGCTCAGGCACAGCTCAGGCATTGCTCAGGCACAGCTCAGGCACAGCTCAGGCACTGCTCAGGCACAGCTCAGGCACAGCTCAGGCACTGCTCAGGCACAGCGCAGACACAGCTCAGGCACAGCTCAGGCATTGCTCAGGCACAGCTCAGGCACAGCTCAGGCACTGCTCAGGCACAGCTCAGGCACTGCTCAGGCATAGCTCAGGCACAGCTCAGGCACTGCTCAGGCACTGCTCAGGCACAGCTCAGGCACAGCTCAGGCACTGCTCAGGCACAGCTCAGGCACAGCTCAGGCACTGCTCAGGCACTGCTCAGGCACAGCTCAGGCACAGCTCAGGCACTGCTCAGGCACTGCTCAGGCACAGCTCAGGCACAGCTCAGGCACTGCTCAGGCACTGCTCAGGCACAGCTCAGGCACTGCTCAGGCACTGCTCAGGCACAGCTCAGGCACAGCTCAGGCACTGATCAGGCACAGCTCAGGCACTGATCAGGCACAGCTCAGGCACTGCTCAGGCACTGCTCAGGCACAGCTCAGGCACTGCTCAGGCACTGCTCAGGCACAGCTCAGGCACAGCTCAGGCACTGATCAGGCACAGCTCAGGCACTGCTCAGGCACTGCTCAGGCACAGCTCAGGCACTGCTCAGGCACTGCTCAGGCACAGCTCAGGCACTGCTCAGGCACTGCTCAGGCACAGCTCAGGCACAGCTCAGGCACTGATCAGGCACAGCTCAGGCACTGCTCAGGCACTGCTCAGGCACAGCTGAGGCACTGCTCAGACACTGCTCAGGCACAGCTGAGGCACAGCTCAGGCACTGCTCAGGCACTGCTCAGGCACTGATCAGGCACAGCTCAGGCACAGCTCAGGCACTGCTCAGGCACTGATCAGGCACAGCTGAGGCACTGCTCAGGCACTGCTCAGGCACTGCTCAGGCACAGCTGAGGCACTGCTCAGACACTGCTCAGGCACTGCTTAGGCAATGCTCAGGCACTGCTCAGGCACAGCTGAGGCACTGCTCAGACACTGCTCAGGCACAGCTCAGGCACTGATCAGGCACAGCTCAGGCACTGCTCAGGCACTGCTCAGGCACAGCTGAGGCACTGCTCAGACACTGCTCAGGCACAGCTCAGGCACAGCTCAGGCACTGCTCAGGCACTGCTCAGGCACTGATCAGGCACAGCTCAGGCACAGCTCAGGCACTGCTCAGGCACTGATCAGGCACAGCTCAGGCACTGCTCAGGCACTGCTCAGGCACTGCTCAGGCACTGCTCAGGCACAGCTGAGGCACTGCTCAGACACTGCTCAGGCACTGCTTAGGCAATGCTCAGGCACTGCTCAGGCACTGCTCAGGCACTGCTCAGGCACAGCTGAGGCACTGCTCAGACACTGCTCAGGCACTGCTTAGGCAATGCTCAGGCACTGCTCAGGCACTGCTCAGGCACTGATCAGGCACAGCTCAGGCACTGCTCAGGCACAGCTCAGGCACTGCTCAGGCACTGATCAGGCACAGCTCAGGCACTGATCAGGCACAGCTCAGGCACTGCTCAGGCACTGCTCAGGCACAGCTGAGGCACTGCTCAGACACTGCTCAGGCACAGCTTAGGCAATGCTCAGGCACTGCTCAGGCACTGCTCAGGCACTGATCAGGCACAGCTCAGGCACTGCTCAGGCACAGCTCAGGCACTGCTCAGGCACTGCTCAGGCACAGCTGAGGCACAGCTCAGGCACTGCTCAGGCACTGCTCAGGCACAGCTCAGGCACAGCTCAGGCACTGCTCAGGCACTGCTCAGGCACTGCTCAGGCACAGCTCAGGCACTGCTCAGGCACTGCTCAGGCACAGCTCAGGCACTGCTCAGGCACAGTCAGGCACTGCTCAGGCACAGCTCAGGCCCTGCTCAGGCACTGCTCAGGCACTGCTCAGGCACAGCTCAGGCACTGCTCAGGCACAGCTCAGGCACAGCTCAGGCACTGCTCAGGCACAGCTCAGGCACTGCTCAGGCACTGCTCAGGCACAGCTCAGGCACTGCTCAGGCACAGCTCAGGCACTGCTCAGGCACTGCTCAGGCACAGCTCAGTCACTGCTCAGGCACTGCTCAGGCACAGCTCAGGCACAGCTCAGGCACTGCTCAGGCACAGCTCAGGCTCTGCTCAGGTACAGCAAAGCGGTGGAAGGGACAGGAGGTGTCCCTGCAGCACTCCTGCTGAGGGTTCCTTTCTTACTTCCATGGCTCAGCTTCATTTTGGTTTAACCTCCTAGCTCCATTGAATTGCTTAAGGTGCAAAACACCTTCAAGGTCATCCAGTGCAACCTTCCTCCTGCTCTGCCCAGGCTGGGGCTGAGCCCTGGCCCTCAGCACCGCAGCTCTGCCTCCTGGAAGCACCTCTAGGGGTGGGCATTCAGCCCCCTCCGGGCAGCCTGGGCCAGGCCCTGAGAGTCCTTCCAGGGCAGAAGTTTCTTCTCATGGCCAACCTACACCTCCCCTGGGGCAGCCTGAGGCCATTTCCTCTCCTCCTATCACTTGTTCCTTGGCAGAACTTCTTCCTTCCCTGGAGCCCTTCCCAAAGCCCTCTGGCTGTGTCCCTGTGTGCCCTGCCCTGGGTGACCCTGCCCTGCCAGGGGGGTTGGACTGGATGATCTCCAGAGCTCCCTTCCAGCCCCTCTGGGACTCTGATTCTCCCAGGCCTCCAGCTCCACATCCTTCAGCAGTGCTGGAGGTCTCTCTGCTGCAGGAGACAAAGAAGGGCTGAATGCTGCTGATGCTCCCTGGCCTTTGTCTCTCCTCATGTCTCCACCACACTGCTACCATCTCTGCCCAAGGCACTGCTCCTTCCCTGCCTCTTTGCTCTGCCAGCCCCACAGACCCTTCCCACAGGAGCACAGCTCACAGCACCTTAGGGGTTGGAAGGGACCTCTGGAGGTCTTCCAGCCCAAGCCCCCTGCCAGAGCAGGAGCAGAGAACCCAGCACAGGGCACACAGAACACATCCAGACAGGGCTGGGAAGGCTCCAGAGCAGAGACTCCACAACCTCTCTGGGCAGCCTGCTCCAGGCCTCTGGGAGCCTCCCAGGGCAAAGTTCCTCCTCCTGCTGAGGTGGAACCTCCTGGGCTGCAGTTTCCATCCACTGCCCCTTGGCCTAGCCCAGGGCACAGTGAGCAGAGCCTGGCCCTGGCCCTTCCTTCCTGACCCCCAGCCCTCAGCTCTTGAGAGACATTGAGCAGATCCCTCTCAGCCTTCTCCTCTCCAGACTAAGCCCCCCAGGGCTCTCAGCCTCTGCTCTCCAGGCAGTGCTCCAGGCCCTGCAGCATCCTTGGAGCCTCCCTTGGGCTCTCCCAGCAGATCCCTGTCCCTGCTGAGCTGGGGAGCCCAGAGCTGGATGCAATATTGCAGGGAGGTCTCCTCAGGGCAGGGCAGAGGGGAGGAGAAGCTCCCTGCCCTGCTGGCCAGCCTCTGCTGAATGCCCCCCAGGACCCCCTTGGCCTTCTTGGCCCCCAGGGCAGATTGCTGTGCCCTGCAGCCCTTGCTGCCCCCCAGCACTGCCAGCTGCTTCTCCTTGGGGCTGCTCCCCAGCAGATCCCCTCCCAGCCTCTGCTGCTGCAGTTGGTTCTTCCTGCCCAGCCGCAGGACTCTGCTCTCCTCCTGGCTGAGCCTCCTTGGGCTCCTCTGTGCCCAGCTCCTCTCTTGCCTTCCTCTGCTCCCCAGCTCACTTTGAGGGCCCAGCACAATGGCACCTTTGATGCTGACAATCAGCCTCCCCCCCCTGCTCCACCTCCTCCCAGAGCAGTTGCTGTTGACTCTTCCTCTCTGCTGAAGCTCAGGAGTCATCTGAACTAGTGAGTCATAGAAGTGATTTAGAGCCTTCCACACTGATGGAAATGATAAAACCTCCCTCACAGGGTGTAGGAAATGCAATAAACCCACACTGCCCCCCCGGGGGCACCAACCAGCCTGGCCACCTGCACTCAGCATGCAGGGAGCTGCGCTCCCCTGCCCCCTGCACCCCTCCGAGGGTGGCAGCTTCCTTCTCTAGCACAGGCACAGCCTGGCAGGGGGAGGAAGGGACCTCCAGACACCATCCAGGCCAAACCCCTCCCAGAGCAGGAGCACCCAGGGCAGCTCACACAGGGACACATCCAGGTGGGGCTTGAAAGTCTCCAGAAAGAGCTCCACAGCCTCCCTGGGCAGCCTGCTCCAGGCCTCCAGCAGCCTCACAGCAAAGAGAGTTCCCCTCACAGAACCACAGCACTGCCAGGGCTGGAAGGGAGCTCAAGGCTCAGCCAGCTCCAAGCCCCTGCCATGGCCAGGGACACCTCACACCACAGCAGCTTGCTCACAGCCACCTCCAGCCTGGCTGCAAACACCTCCAGCCAGGAGGCTTCCACCACCTCCCTGGGCAGCCTCTGCCAGGCTCTCACCACCCTCCTGGCCAACAACTTCTTCCTCACAGCCAAGCTCAATCTCCCCACTTCTAGTTCTGCTCCATCCCCCCAACTCCTATCCCTCCCTCACACCCTCCAAAGTCCCTCCCCAGCTTTCCTGGAGCCCCCTGCACATCCTGGAAGGCCACAAGGAGGTCTCCTGGGAGCCTTCTCCTCTCCAGCCTGCACAGCCCCAACTCTCTCAGGCTGTGCTCAGAGCAGAGCAGCTCCAGCCCTCTGCTCCTCCTCCTGGCCCTGCTCTGGACACCTTCCAGCCCCTCCAGAGCCTTCCTGGCACAGAGGCTCCAGCACTGGCCCCAGAGCTGCAGCTGTGGTCTCAGCAGAGTGGAGCAGAGGGGCAGAATCCCCTCCCTGGCCCTGCTGGCCACACTTCTCTTGCTGCAGCCCAGGCTCTGCTTGGCTCTCTGGGCTGCCAGTGCTCACTGCTGGCTCCTGCTGAGCTTCTCCTCCCCCAGCACCCCCAAGGCCTTTCCTTCAGGGCTGCTCTCCAGCCAGTCCCTGCCCATACTCTAGCAGTGCCTGGGATTGCCCTGCCCCAGCTGCAGGACCTTGCCCTTGGCCTTGTTGCACCTCATGAGGTTGTCCTGGGCTCTTGGACACCTTCCAGCACCTCCAGACCCTTCCTGTACTAGGGGTGGAACTTGCTTGTGCCCCTTGTTCCTTTTTTGGGGCCTGGCAGCTCATCTTGCCTCCCAGCCCTCAGCTATTGACAGACATGGATCAGATCCCCTCTGAGCCTTCTCCTCTCCAGCCTAAGCAGCCCCATGGCTCTCAGCCTTTGCTCATGCATGCCTAAGTCTCCCAGTCATCCTCACAGCTCTCTGCTGGACTCTCCCCAGCAGATCCCTGTCCCTCTTGAACTGGGGAGCCCTCTACCACCCCCTGCCACCCCCCTTTTGTGGGCTCAGGCTCCTTTGCAGTCCTTTCCCAGCTCTGCTGTGGCAGTGGAAGCGCTGCACAAGGGGCAGTGGAGTGCTCTGCAGCAGGCAGCAGATGCTCCCTGAGTCATGCAGGGCTGGCAGACAGAAGCTATCCACAACCCTGGGATAATGACCATCACCAAATGCCAGCCCTGCAACCCAAACCTGCAGATGTTCCTGGCCCTGGCACACAACCAGCTTCAGCCAGGAGGCTGCAGCTGCTCCTGGCAGCAGCCTTTAACCACTGCCTGGCATCAACCCTTAACCACTGCCTGGCAGCAGCCCTTAACCACTGCCTGGCATCAACCCTTAACCACTGCCTGGCAGCAGCCCTTAACCACTGCCTGGCATCAACCCTTAACCACTGCCTGGCATCAACCCTTAACCACTGCCTGGCAGCCCTGCACTGCTGCTGGCCACAGGAGTCCCCTGCCTACTGCACTGAGGGGAGAAGGTCACTACAGGAGGTTGGACAAGTCCCAGGGCAAGGTCCTGCAGCTGGGTCAGGCCAACCCCCGGCACAAATCCAGGCTGGGTGCAGAGTGAGCTGAGAGCAGCCCTGAAGAAAACCCCCTGGGGGTGCTGGGTGCTGAGCAGCTCCCCAGGAGGTGGCAGAGCCTCCTGCAGCCCTCAGGCAGCTGTGTGCTGGGCTGCAGCCAGAGCAGGCTGGGCAGAGGGCAGCAGAGGGGATCCTGCCCCTGGGCTCTGGAATTGTTTGGGTTGGCTCTCAGAGCATCCACTCCAACCCTTCTCTAACTCTGCCCAGGCTGAGGCTGAGCCCTGGCCCTCAGTACCACAGCTCTGCCTCTGGAAACACCTCCAGGGGTGGGCACTCAGCCACCCCCCTGGGCAGCCTGGGACAGGGTTTCAGAACCTTTTCAGGGAAGAAGTTTCTTCTCATGCCCAACCTAAACCTGCCCTGGGGCAACTTGAGGCCATAGCCTCTTGTCCTGTCCCTTGTTCCTTGGGAGCCCAGCCCCTAGCTGGCTGCAGCCTCCTCTCAGGGAGCTGCACAGAGCAAGGAGGTCTCCCTCAACCTCTTCTCCAGGCTCAACACCCCCAGCTCCCTCCCCAGCACTCTTCTCCAGACCCTTCCCCAGCTCTCTTGCCCTTCTCTGGACCTTCTCCAGCCTCTCAATGTCCTTTCGGGTGTGTGGGGCCCAAAACTGAGCCCAAAGCTCTCCAGTGTCCAGTCCAGAGGCACAGTCCCTGCCCTGCTCCTGCTGCCACAGCATTGCTGATCCAGGCCAGGCTGCTGGTGGGCACCTGGGCACAGCCTGGCTCCTCTCCAGCCCCTCTGGACCAAGACCCTCAGGTGTTTGTCTGCTGGTCCAGCTCAGGGCCAGGCTGTGGCTCACACTGTGGCACTGAGGCTAGATGTGAGAAGGAGGTTCTTCACCATGAGAGTGCTGAGACCCTGGAATGGGTCGTCCAGGGAGGTGGTCGGGCCCTGTCCCTGGGGGTGTTTAAGCCCAGGCTGGATGAGGCTCTGTCCAGCCTGATGTAGTGTGGGGTGTCCCTGCCCATGGCAGGGGGGTTGGAACTAGATGATCCTTGTGGTCCCTTCCAACCCTGAATGAAACTATGGAACTATGAAACAGAGGAGCTGCTCAGAAAAGGCTTGGCTGAGGCCCTTGGAGCCCTGGGTTAGCTGTCAGGAGGTGTTAGGGGTTAGGCCCTAGGTTGGCCTTGCTGAGCTCTGAGCTCTTGCCCAAGCTGGTTGATGAGTCTGGGATTTGCTCTGCTTCTGAGCAGTCTGCAAGGGATGATGCTGGGGCAGTGCAGAGCAGGCTGGGGGAGCTGGGCCTGGGGCATGCAGGATGTGTAGAGCTCCTCCAGGCTGTCCCAGGCTGGCTGCTGCCCAGGGCCAGGGAATCACAGCCTGGCAGGGGCTGGAAGGGACCTCCAGAGCTGATGCAGTGCAAGCCCTGCCAGAGCAGCATCCCCCAGGGCAGGGCACCCAGAACACAGCCAGGGGGGGCTGGGAGCCTCCACCCCAGGAGACTCCACAACCTCTCTGGGCAGCCTGCTCCAGGCTCTGCCACCCTCACACCAAACAACTTTCTCCTCCTGCTCAGCTGCAGCCTCCTGGGGTGCAGTTTGTGCCCCTGGACCTATCACTGGGCAGCACTTCAGAGCCTGGCACCTTCATCTGGAGAGCCAGCCCTCAGGTATTGATGGTCATTGATAAGGGCTGCTCTCAGGCTTCTCTTCTGCAGCCTAACCAGCCCCAGGGCTCTCATCCTTTCCCTTCATCATCCTCACAGCCTCCCTTGGACTCTCTCCAGCAGTTCTCTGTCCCTCTGGAGCTGGGGAGCCCAGGACTGGACCCAGCACTCCAGGTATGGTCTCAGCAGGGCAGAGCAGAAGGGAAGACTCCACAACCTCTCTGGGCAGCCTGCTCCAGGCTCTGCCACCCTCACACCAAACCCCAGTCCAAGCCCCCGGCCACTGTGATCCATGAAACAGTGGCACCCAAGCGACCCTTCCCTGGGTGGCCCTCAGTGCCCCCAGGCAGAGCTGCTCCCCCCCACCCTGCAGCGTTGCTCTGCGGCTGGGAGCAGGGCAGGGGCTCCGGAGCCCCAGCAGCCCCCCGGGGCCGCGGCAGGGAGCCGGAAGTGCCGCAGGGGGGCGAGGTCAGGGCTGGCACAGCTGCCCTGGCTGACCCACGGCCACAGGCTGGCCGGCAGGAGGCTGCTCCGGCAGCGGCTGGCACAGCAGCGGCAGCACCGCTGAGGGATGAGTGCCATCTGCTGGGCATCGCCTGCCTGCCGCCTGCCTGCCGCCCACCTGCTGCTCATCTGCCTGCTGCTCACCTGCTGCCCGCCCGCTGCCTGCTGCCCACCTGCTGCCCGCCTGCTGCCCGCCACCCACCTGCTGCTCACCTGCCTGCTGCCCACTGCTAACCTGCTGCCCGCCACCCACCTGCTGCTTGCCTGCCTGCTGCCTGCCTGCTGCCCACTGCTAACCTGCTGCCCGCCTACCTGCCTGCTGCCCACCTGCTGCTTGCCTGCCTGCTGCCCACTGCTAACCTGCTGCCCGTCTACCTGCCCGCTGCCCATCTGCCTGCCCACCTGCCCACTGCCTGCCTGCTGCCCACCTGCCTGCCCGCTGCCCATCTGCCTGCCTACCTGCCCACTGCCCATCTGCCAGCCTGCCTGCTGCCCACCTGCTGCCCGCCTGCCTGCTGCCCACCTGCCTGCCTGCCCGCTGCCCATCTGCCTGCCCACTGCCTGCCTGCTGCCCACCTGGCAGCCTGCCTGCCGCCCGCTGCCTGCCTGCCGCCCACCTGCTGCCTGCCGCCCACCTGCTGCCTGCCTGCCTGCTGCCCACCTGCCTGCTGCCCATCTGCCTGCCCACTGCCTGCCTGCTGCCCACCTGGCAGCCTGCCTGCCGCCCGCTGCCTGCCTGCCGCCCACCTGCTGCCTGCCGCCCACCTGCTGCCTGCCTGCCTGCTGCCCACCTGCCTGCCCGCTGCCCATCTGCCTGCCCACTGCCTGCCTGCTGCCCACCTGCCAGCCTGCCTGCCGCCCGCTGCCTGCCTGCCGCCCACCTGCTGCCTGCCGCCCACCTGCCGCCTGCCTGCTGCCCACCTGCCTGCTGCCTGCTGCCACCCACCTGCTGCCTGCCTGCCTGCTGCCCATCTGCTGCCTGCCTGTCCGCTGCCTGCCCGCTTACCTGCCCACTGCCTGCCTGCTGCCTGCCAGCCTGCTGCCTGCCTACCTGCTGCCCACAGCCCACCTGCTGCCTGCCTGCCTCCTGCCCACCACCCACCTGCTGCCTGCCTCCTGCCCACCTGCTGCCTGCCTGCCTGCCGCCCACTGCCGCAGAGTGATGCCTGAGCCTCCCAGAGCAGATCCCAGCCCTTCCCTCAGCCTCCCAGAGCAGATCCCAGCCCTTCCCAGGCTGCTGCCCCAGGACTGTGTCTCTTGCAGGCTGGCTCCAGGTCCTCCCAAGGATGCTGGCAGGTGGAGCAGCTGCCTGAAGGGACTCTGAGCTGAGCAGTGCTGGCACTGCCAGAGGGATTGAGGCCAGGCTGGGAGGGTTGGGGTTGTGCAGCCTGGAGAGGAGAAGGCTCCAGGGAGACCTCCTGGTGGCCTTGCAGAGCTTCAAGAGGCCAGAAGAGAGCTGGGGACAGAGTGCTGAGCAGGGCCTGTTGGGCCAGGCCCAGGGGGGATGGTTTGAAGTGCAAGAGGGAGCCTGAGAGTGGAGAGAAGGAGAAATGTTTGGTGCTGAGGGTGGGGAGAGCCTGTGCCAGGCTGCCCAGAGAGGTGGAGCTGCCCCATGGCTGGCAGCAGTGCAGGGCAGGTTGGTTGGGGCTGGGAGCAGCCTGCTGTGGCTGCAGCTGTCCCTGCTGGCTGCAGGGCTTGCCCTGGGTGAGCTGGAAAGGTCCTTTCCAGCCCATGCCAGGCAGCTGAGGAGGATCTGCTGCAGCTGCACCATGGCCCAGAGCATGCAGCCACAAAGCAGTAGAGCTCCACAAGTGGAGCTGAAGGGGCCCTGGGCTGCTGGGGGTGAAGGCATCACAGCCACTGCTGAGCAGTGACTATCAGTGCCTGGTTCTGGGCCAGCTGGAGAGCAGCAGCCCCCAACCCCAACAAACCCAACCCCCCCAACACCAACCCCACCACCCCCAGAACCAACCCCCAACCCAACCCCAAAGCCCCAACCTACACCAAGCCCCCCAAGCCAACCCCAAAGCCACAACCCCCCCAACACCAACCCCAAAGCCCCAACCCCCCCAACACCATCCCCCACAATACCAACGCCCCCCAGAACCAACCCCAAAGCCCCAACCCCCCCTCAGAACCAACCCTAAAGCCCCAACCCCCCCAGAACCAACCCCCCCAGAACCAACCCTAAAGCCCCAACCCCCAGAACCAACCCCCAGAACCAACCCCAATGTCCCACCCCCACCCAGAACCAACCCAAAGCCTCAACCCCCAAACCAACCCAAGCCCCAACCCCCACAACCAACCCCCCACAACCAACCTCAAAGCCCAAGCCCCCAAACCAACCCTAAAGCCCCAATCCCCAGAATCAACCCCCAGAACCAACCCCAAAGCCCCAACCCCCAACACCATCCCCCACAATACCAACACCCCCAGAACCAACCCCAAAGCCCCAACCCCCTCAGAACCAACCCTAAAGCCCCAACCCCCAGAACCAACCCCCAGAACCAACCCCAATGTCCCACCCCCACCCAGAACCAACCCAAAGCCTCAACCCCCCAGAACCAACCCTAAAGCCCCAACCCCCCACAACCAACCCCCAGAACCAACCCCAATGTCCCACCCCCACCCAGAACCAACCCAAAGCCTCAACCCCCAAACCAACCCAAGCCCCAACCCCCACAACCAACCCCCACAACCAACCTCAAAACCTCAACCCCCAAACCAACCCAAGCCCCAACCCCCACAACCAATCCCCCACAACCAACCTCAAAGCCCAACCCCCAAAACCAACCCTAAAGCCCCAATCCCCCAGAATCAACCCCCAGAACCAACCTCAAAGCCCCAACCTCCCTGAACCAACCCCCAGAACCAAGTCCAAAGCCCCAACCCCCTGAACCAACCCCAAAGCCCCAACCCCCACAACCAACCCCAAAGCCCCAACCCCCAGAACCAAGTCCAAAGCCCCAACCCCCTGAACTAACCCTAAAGCCCCAATCCCCCAGAACCAACCCCCACAACCAACCCCAAAGCCCCAACCCTCCCAGAACCAACCCCCAAAACCAATCCCAAAGCCCCAACCCCCAGAACCAACCCTAAATCCCCAGCTCCCCAGAACCAACCCTAAATCCCCAGCTCCCCCAGAACCAACCCCCAGAACCAACCCTAAAGTTCCAACCCCCACAAAACCAACCCAAGCCCCAACCCCCACAACCAAGCCCCCAGAAACAACCCCAAAGCCCCAACCCCCAGCCAACCAACCCCCACAACCAACCCCCCCCAACTCCGCCCCAGAACCAACCCCAAAGCCCCAACTCCCCTAGAACCAACCCCAAAGCCCCAACCCCCCACAACCAAACCCCCAAAACCAACCTCAAAGCCCAACCCCCTCCAGAACCAACCCCAAAGCCCTCCAGAACCAACCAACCCTCAAACCAGCCCCAACTCCAACTCCCCCCCAGAACCAACCAAACCCCCAAAGCCCAACCCCCTCCCCAACCCCAAAGCCCCTCCAGAACCAACCCTAGAACCAACCCCCAGAACCAAAGCCAGCCAACTCTGCCCCAGAACCAGCCCCAAAGCTCCAACTCCCCCCTAGAACCAACCCCAAAGCCCCAACCCCCAGAACCAAACCCCCAAACCAACCAACCTCAAAGCCCAACCCCCTCCAGAACCAACCCCAAAGCCCCTCCAGAACCAACCCTAAAGCCCCAGCTGCCCCACAACCAACCCCCCCAGAACCACCCTCAGAGCCCCAACCCCCCCAACAAACCCAGCCCCAAGCCCTCAGCCCCCCAGAACCCCTCCACCAAGCCCAAGCAGCTCAGCACCACCCCCAGCACTGCCCCAGCCCCTGAGGCGCAGCTGGCCCAGAGGGCAGAGGCCCCAAGCCCCTCAGAGATGCTTTATTGCCCAGCGGTGCCCCTGGTGCCCAGCTGCAGGGCTGGCACCAGCTCAGTCTGCCAGCTCGTCCCTCACCAGCACCGGGAACCCCCTGCCCCCCTGGCACAGCTGGCTGTAGAGGGCTCTGTAGAGCTGAGCTGCAGAGGCCTCCAGGCCCTGCCTGGACTCCAGGGCAGGCAACAGCTCCAGCATCATGACCTGGGCAGGAGCAGAGCAGACAGCTCAGGGGCTGCCAGCAGGAGCAGCGGCTGCAGAGCCCACCCCCGGCTGCCAGCCTGCTGGGGGAGGCTCTGCCCCACTGCAGGCTGCCAGAGCTGCCCAGCCCTGCCTCAGCAGCCAGCCCAGCAGCCCACAGCACCCAGAGCCACAGCACAGCTCCTCCTCTGCTCCAGAGGTGGCTGAGTGCTGGCAGGAGATCAGCAGGGAGCTGCCCATGGCACAGCAAGGTGGCATCATGGCCAGGAGGCCAAGGGGCTCCTGCAGGGCATGGGGAAGAGTGTGGCCAGCAGGGCAAGGGAGGTTCTCCTGCCCCTCTGCTCTGCCCTAGGGAGGCCACAGCTGGAGCCACTGGGCTTCCCTCTGGGTTCCACTTGGAAAGGAGAAGCAAACCTGCTGGAAAGCAGCTCCCTAGAGCAGGACCTTGAAGTCCTGGGGGACAAGAAGTTGTCCATGGCACAGCAAGGTGCCCTTGAGCCAAGAGGGCCAATGGGCTTCTGGGGTGCAGTGTGGCCAGCAGGGCAAGGGAGGTTCTCCTCCCACTCTGCTCTGGTAGAGCCACATCTGGAGCCCTGGGTCCAGTTCTGGGCTCCCCAGTTCCAGAGGGACAGAGAACTGCTGGAAAGAGCCCAGGGCAGGCTGCAGAGCTGCTGAGGGGCCTGGAGCAGCTCTGGCAGCAGCAAAGGCTGAGAGCCCTGGGGCTGAGAGCCTGCAGAAGAGCAGCCCCAGAGGGCAGCTGAGCAATGTTCAGCAAGAGCTAAAGGAGCTGGGGGGGGCAAGAGGCTGGGGCCAGGCTCTCTGAGTGCTGCCCAGGGCCAGCACAAGGGGCAGAAAGTGTCAGGCAGGAGGTTGGAGCTGAGCAGGAGGAGAAAGTTGTTTGGGGTGAGGCTGCTGGAGGCCTGGAGCAGGCTGCCCAGAGAGGTTGTGGAGTCTGCTGGTGTGGAGAGCTTCCAACCCTTGCTGGGCACTGTGCTGCTGGGCAGGGTGCTGGGGGTGCCCTGCTGGAGCAGGGCTTGGGCTGAGGGAGCTCCAGAGCTCCCTTCCCAACCCCTCCCTGCTGGGGCTCTGTGACTTGGAAACAAGGCACAACCCCCAGTGCAGACCTTGCTGTGCTGCTGCTCCCCATCCAGCCCTCCCACAGCAGCTGCTGCCCCACAGCTGCCCTTTCCCCAGCCCCCCTCCCCCCCAGGCACACTTGGCAGGCCTCACCTTTTGCAAGGCAACCTCCTGCTGCAGCTTTGCCACTTGCAGCTTCAAGGCACTGAGGTCCCTCAGCTCCTGGGCACTGGAGTACAAGAGGAGAGGCAGGGCCAGCACATCTGCAGGGCCACACAGCTGGCCCTTGGCAGGAGCACAGGCAGGAGAGCAGCTTCCCATGGCCCCACAGCAGCCTGGGCACAGCTTGCCCTGGGCCTCCACAGCTGCCAGGGGGGAAGGATGGGGAGGCAGGAACAAGAGAGGTTAGCTTTGTGCTTGCAGAAGCTGTGATCCCCTCAGAGCTGCTGGCAAGGCCTGGTGCCACTGTGCCCAGCAGGCTGAGCTCCTCACACCTGGCACCCTCAGGGCACCTCAAGCTATGGCAGGAGGTGGACTTCAGCCTCAGCAGCTCCCTCACCACCCCTCCTGAACTGCAGCACTGCAGTCCTGAGCTTGTGCTGAGCAGAGAGGGGAGGCAACCCCAGCCCAGCTCTGCCTGCACAGGAGAATGTGCCATGCACTTCACCAGCCCCAGAGTGAAGGCAGCAGCACCTCCTGCAGCAGCTGCTGAGGCAGCCTGTGCTGTGCTGTGCTGTGCTGTGCTGAGCTGTGCTGTGCTGTGCTGTGCTGGCAGCCAAGGGTGGCTGGAGAGAGGGATGGGGCACAGTCCCCCCGGGGCAGGCAGCTTGGCTCTGTGGGAGGAGGTCTGCAGGGAGCTCTCTGTGGCCTCCACACAACTCCTGCAGGGAGTTTGCTTTGATCTGCTCAGCTCAGTCACTCCCCAGGGGCAGGCTCCAGCCAAGCTGGGAGCTGGCAGCTGAGGGCTCTGCTGAGCCAAGAGGATGGCATTGAACCAGCCCCAGTGCCAGGGGCTGCACTCTGGCCACAGCAGCCCCAGGCAGCCCTGCAGGCTGGGGACAGAGTGGCTGAGAGCAGCCAGGCAGAGAGGGACCTGGAGAAGCCTTGGCCATCCTGCCCCCACCCCCTGGAGCATCTGCTGCAGTCTGAGCCCTGCTCCTTCTCTTTGCCACCCCCTGGGTGAAGCTGCTGCTGTGGGCAGCCTGGGGCCAGCTGCAGGTCCCCAGCAGAGCCAACACTGCTCCACTTGGGCAGGGTCCAGCAGGATGGCATTCAACAAGTGCTGGGTGCTGCACCTTGGCCACAGCAACCCCAGGCAGAGCTACAGGCTGGGGGCAGAGTGGCTGAGAGCAGCCAGGCAGAGAGGGACCTGGGGGTGCTGGTGGACAGCAGCTGAACAGGAGGCAGCAGTGTGCCCAGGGGGCCAAGAAGGCCAAGGGCATCCTGGCCTGCAGCAGGAAGAGTGTGGCCAGCAGGAGCAGGGAAGTCCTTGTGCCCTGTGCTCAGCACTGCTCAGGCCACCCCTTGAGTCCTGTGTCCAGCTCTGGGCTCCTCAGCTCAAGAAGGACATTGAGAGACTTGAAGGTGTCCAGAGAAGGGCAACAAAGCTGGGGAGGGGTCTGGGGCACAGCCATGGGAGGAGAGGCTGAGGGAGCTGGGGCTGCTTAGCCTGGAGAAGAGGAGGGTTAGGGGAGACCTTCTTGCTCTCTGCAACTCCCTGCAGGGAGGTTGGAGCCAGGTGGGGGTTGGGCTCTGCTCCCAGGCAGCCAGAAGCAGAACAAGAGGACACAGTCTCAAGCTGTGCCAGGGGAGGTTGAGGCTGGAGGGGAGGAGAAAGTTCTTCCCAGAAAGTGGAATTGGCCACTGGGATGTGCTGCCCAGGGAGGTGGTGGAGTCCCCATCCCTGGAGGGGCTCAGAAAAGGCTTGGCTGAGGCCCTTGGAGCCCTGGGTTAGCTGTCAGGAGGTGTTAGGGGTTAGGCCCTAGGTTGGCCTTGCTGAGCTCTGAGCTCTTGCCCAAGCTGGTTGATGAGTCTGGGATTTGCTCTGCTTCTGAGCAGTCTGCAAGGGATGATGCTGGGGCAGTGCAGAGCAGGCTGGGGGAGCTGGGCCTGGGGCATGCAGGATGTGTAGAGCTCCTCCAGGCTGTCCCAGGCTGGCTGCTGCCCAGGGCCAGGGAATCACAGCCTGGGAGGGGCTGGAAGGGACCTCCAGAGCTGATGCAGTGCAAGCCCTGCCAGAGCAGCATCCCCCAGGGCAGGGCACCCAGAACACAGCCAGGGGGGGCTGGGAGCCTCCACCCCAGGAGACTCCACAACCTCTCTGGGCAGCCTGCTCCAGGCTCTGCCACCCTCACACCAAACAACTTTCTCCTCCAGCTCAGCTGCAGCCTCCTGGGGTGCAGTTTGTGCCCCTGGACCTATCACTGTGCACCACTTCAGAGCCTGGCAACCACCCCTCAGCCATTTACAGACCCTCTGTGGTCTTTTCCACCCTGCCTGATTCTGTGACTCTCTGCTGCAGCCCCACCAAGGGCAACCAGGAGAGGAAAACAATGCAGGGCCAGAGTGGGCTGTGCCCAGCTGGCCACAAGGGCAGGGCCTGGCTCACCTGCTTGCAGCAGCTGCAGCTTGTGCAGGCACTGGGAAGCTGTGGCCAGCAAGGCCTCCATGGTCAGAAGGCTTTCATACTCCCCTGGCAGAGTGGGGTGGTCTAGGAGCAGAGGAAAAGCAGCAGGCATGAGCACAGTGGAACCTTCTCCCCACCTAACATCAGCCTCTCAGGGTGGCCTTAGCTCCAGCAGCCCTCACTTCAGGCAAAGGCTGCTGCTGCCCCTCATGCCCAGCACATGCCCAGCACTCCTGGCACTGGAGCCCACTGGAATCCTCCTCATTCCCTCTCCTGCTCCCTCCACTCCTCCTTGGTTTTCTTCCTCCTTACCTTCAGGCTCAGCTTCCATGTAGTGGCTCAGCAGGGAGGGAACATCTTGGAGGGCCTTCACCTGCTCCTCAATCTCTGCAGGACTGAAGGCTGGCATTGAGCAGAACTGAGCAGCAGCTTAAGGAAGGCTCCAGCCACAGCAGCAGCTCTCTGCAGCAGCCTGGGCCAGGCAGGCTGCAGTCAGCCCCTGTGCTGATGGCAGCAAAGTGGGAGCAGGGGCTGACACCCTGTGAGAGGCTGAGAGCTGGGGGAGGAGAACCTCAGGAGGTTCAAGCAGGGCAGGTGTAGGCTCCTGCCCCTGGGGAGGAACAACCTCCTGCAGCAGGGCAGCTGAGGAGAGACCTGTGGGAAGCAGCTCCTTGGAGAAGGAGCTGGGAGTGCTGGGGACAGGTTCCCCAGGAGCCAGCAATGTGCCCTTGGGGCCAAGAAAGCTAATGGGGTCCTGGGGAGCATGAGGAAGAGTGTGGCCAGCAGGGCAAGGGAGGCTCTCCTGCCCCTCTGCTCTACCCAGCAGCACAGTGCCCAGGGGGGGTTGGAAGCTCTCCACACCAGCAGACTCCACAACCTCTCTGGGCAGCCTGCTCCAGGCCTCCAGCAGCCTCACCCCAAACAACTTTCTCCTAAAGGTTCCAGAGGAGTGAGGCCAGCAGGGCAAGGGAGGCTCTCCTGCCCCTCTACCCTGCTCTGATAGGGCTACATCTGGAGCCCTGGGTCCAGCTCTGGGCTCTCCAGTTGCAGAGGGACAGAGAACTGCTGGAGAGAGCCCAGGGCAGGCTGCAGAGCTGCTGAGGGGCCTGGAGCAGCTCTGGCAGCAGCAAAGGCTGAGAGCCCTGGGGCTGAGAGCCTGCAGAAGAGCAGCCCCAGAGGGTAGCTGAGCAATGCTCAGCAAGAGCTAAAGGAGCTGTGGGGGGCAAGAGGCTGGGGCCAGGCTCTGCTGAGTGCTGCCCAGGGCCAGCAGAAGGGACAGCAAGGGGCAGAAAGTGTCAGGCAGGAGGTTGGAGCTGAGCAGGAGGAGAAAGTTGTTTGGGGTGAGGCTGCTGGAGGCCTGGAGCAGGCTGCCCAGAGAGGTTGTGGAGTCTGCTGGTGTGGAGAGCTTCCAACCCTTGCTGGGCACTGTGCTGCTGGGCAGGGTGCTGGGGGTGCCCTGCTGGAGCAGGACTTGGGTGGGTGAGCTCCAGAGCTCCCTTCCAGCCCCTCCATGCCGGGATCCTGGGCATCAGGGGCAGAGGGCAAGCAGCCTGTGAGGTGCCAGGGCAGGGGGAAGGTGAGGCCAGCACAGCTCTGCATGGCTTGTGGCCTTGTCTCTCTGCACCAAAGCTTTTCTGACTCCTCAGGTGCTGCACTAGGAAGGAATCCACCTCCTGGAGGCCCAGGCTGAGCTGCTGGGGCTGGGGGGGTGACTCTGTCCAGCTGGGAGCAGGCTGCAGTGAGGGGCAGCCCAGCTCCCAGCACGTGCTGGGGGAAGGGGCTGGGGAGCTGGGGAAGGATACAGTGCTCTGGATCCTCTCTGCAAAGTGCTTCCTGGCAGCTGCTGCATCCACACTGCTCTGGGAGAGGCAACATCTCTGCCAGGCCCTGCAAAGGCAAAAGGCAGCAGGAGGTGGAGGAGCTGAGCTGCATTGTCCCACAGTGCCCACCCTGAGCTGGGACACAGCACCACAGCAGCACTGAGAGAAGCATCTCCCCCACCCCTCTCTGCTGGCTCCTCACCAGCCCTGCCCTCTCCAGCTGGCCATCAGAGCAACCAGGGCAGCACAGCAAACACCCAAACCCTTCCTGACTTCCCTCTGCTTGCCCTGAGGGAAGGATCTGCAGCCCTCAGGAGAGACCAAGGCACTGCTGGAAGCAGAGTGTGGAGCTGCAGCACTGCTCCACCTCCCCAGCTGCATTTTTATCCCACAGGAAGTAACAAACCTCCCCAGGGCTAAGCCCTCTGTGCCCCTCTGCATTTCCCCTGTGGGTAAAGCTGCACAGAAAGAATCAACCCAAAGGCTGAGAGGGAGCTTCAAGCTCAGCCAGCTCCAAGCCCTGCCATGGGCAGGGACCCCTCCCACCAGCACAGCTTGCTCAGGACCTCATCCAGCCTGGTCCTCAACACCTCCAGGCAGGAGGCAGCCACAGCCTCCCTGGGCAGCCTGGGCCAGAGGCTCCCCAGCCTCACTGCAAAGGATTTCTTCCTCCTCTCCACTCTCAGTCTCCTCTCTCCCAGCTCAAAGCCATTGGCCCTGGGCCTGGCACTCCCAGCCCTTGGCCCAAGTCCCTCCCCAGTTCTCCTGGAGCCCTTCAGCTACTGGGAGGCTGCTCTGAGGTCTGCCTGCAGCCTTCTCTTCTGCAGGCTGCACAGCCCCAGCTCTCCCAGCCTGGCCCCACAGGGGAGGTTCTGCAGCCTCTGAGCATCGTTCTGGCCCTCTCCAGCAGCTCCAGGTCCTCCTTGTGCTGGGAGCCCCAGAGCTGGAGGCAGTGCTGCAGGTGGGGGCTGAGCAGAGCAGAGCAGAGGGGCAGAATCCCCTCCCTGTGCTGCTGCTCTCCCTGCTCTGGCTGCAGCTCAGCACTCAGCTGGCTCTGGGCTCTCTCAACCAGACTCAGCTGCTCAGGGCCTCATCCAGCCTGGCCTTCAGCACCCCCAGGCAGGAGGCAGCCACAGCCTCCCTGGGCAGCCTGGGCCAGAGCCTCAGCAGCCTCACACTCAACAACTTCTCCCTCAGCTCCACTCTAACCCTGCTCTGCCTCAGCTCCAAACCCTTCCCCCTGGGCCTGCCTCAGACCCCCTCAGCAAAAGTTCCTCTGCAGCCTTCCTGCAGGATCCCTTCAGCTCCTGGCAGCAGCTCTGAGGAGCCCCTGGAGCCTTCTCCTCTGCAGGCTGCACAGCCCCAGCTCCCTCAGCCTGTGCTCCCAGCAGAGCTGCTCCAGCCCTGCCAGCATCTTTGTGGCCTCCTCTGGCCTCTCTCCAGCAGCTCTGTGTCCTTCTGCTGCTGGGGAGAGCAGAGCTGGAGGCAGGATTGGAGGGGAGGGCTGAGCAGAGCAGAGCCCAGGGGCAGAATCCCCTCTCCTGCCCTGCTGGCCAGCAGAGACTCCTGCAGCAGTGCTGAACTTGGGGCTGCAGCATCCCAGCAGCTTTACAGCAGGGATCAGCACTCCCCAAGCAGCAGGGACAGCAGGGGCAGGAAGAACATCAGTACAGCTCCCCTCAGCAGCAGCCTGGCACACTCCCACTGTGCCACACCACTCCTCTCCCTGCTCCCAGCTCAGCCAGCTGTGCCTCACCTGACCTCTCCTCACAGCCCTGAAGCAGAGGCTGCTTCTGGCCTGGACTCAGCAGGCTGGGCTTACCTGGAGTTCCTGGCATAGGCTTTCCTGTAGGGAAGGGGCAGCTGCAGCTGGCACCTGCAAAACAAGAGAAGGATCAATCCTGCCTGCTGGAGAGCAGGGGAGCCTTGTCCTCAGAGGATACACATCAAGGGGGGCAGCCAGGAGGGGGGAGACTGCCTCTGTGCAAGGAGTCCCAAGGTAAAGACAAGGGCTGATGGGGACAGGTCCCTGCTGGGGAGACTTCCCTTGGGCTCCAGAGGGAAATGTTTCCCCATGGGCACAGGCAGGCACTGGAATCATCTCCCAGGGGCAGCAGGGGAGTGCCCTGCACTGGGCAGTGTGCAGGCTCAGCTTGGCAGGGCCTGGGCCAGCTCATTCCAGCTGCTCTGGGACCTAGAGAGGATGGAGCAGGAGGTCCTTGGGGTCCCTTCCAGCCTGGCATTAGCTGCAATGGAAGATGTCAGCAACCCTGGAGATGGAATCCAGCTCTGGCTCCAGCCTGTGCCCAAGGAAGAAGGAACACTCTGCTCACTCACTGCCAGGAGGGTCACTGAGCTGAGCTGGGAGAGCTCCTGCACCCTCCCAGCAGCCACCAAGGCCTCACTGAGGGAGAAGCTGGCAGCAAAGCCCTGACAGAGCAGGGCAGAGGCACAGGTTGAGGGAAGCTGAGAGAGGAACAGGAGCAGATCTCCCTGAGCCAGCTGCCAAGCTGAAGCAGGATGAGGCAGCTTGGCTCAGCACCTAGCACACCCCAAGACAGGGCAAAGGGACAGCTCAGCCTCCCCTGGGAACAGGCAGCTGCAGCCCCAAGGAGAATCCCTCCCAAGTGCCTACTGCAGAAGCCTGAGGCTGCAGCTGGAGACACAGGCAGAGGATGAACACAAGGCCACAGCTGGGACTCTAAGGACAAATGCATCCAGCTCTGGGGCCCCCAGAACAAGGAGGACCTGGAGCTGCTGTAGTGGGTCTGGAGGAGGCCATGAAGATGATCAGAGCAGGGAGAAGCTCCCCTGTGGGGCCAGGCTGGGAGAGCTGGGGCTGTGCAGCCTGGAGAAGAGAAGGCTGCAGGCAGACCTCAGAGCAGCCTCCCAGTACCTGAAGGGCTCCAGGAGAGCTGGGGAGGGACTTGGGCCAAGGGCTGGGAGTGCCAGGCCCAGGGCCAATGGCTTTGAGCTGGGAGAGAGGAGACTGAGAGTGGAGAGGAGGAAGAAATCCTTTGCAGTGAGGCTGGGGAGACTCTGGCCCAGGCTGCCCAGGGAGGCTGTGGCTGCCTCCTGCCTGGAGGTGTTGAGGACCAGGCTGGATGAGGCCCTGAGCAAACTGTGCTGGTGGGAGGGGTCCCTGCCCATGGCAGGGCTTGGAGCTGGGTGATCCTGAAGCTCCCTTCCAGCCCATTCCATGAATCTCTGGATGCAGTTTCCCCTTCCCCCAGCAGCAGTCAGCAGGGTCCTGCTCCCCCAGTGACAACCTGCTCCCAGCACAAACACAAAGGCAGCTGAGAGCTCTTTCCAGGAGCAGGCACACAGCAGACCTGAACCTCACTGCTGCCTTTAAAGCCAAAGGTCCACAGAACAGGACAACAAATTCAGCAAGCCTGGTCTGAGGGCAGTGCCCATCCCTGAGCCCACAGAGAGCCCCAGTGACATCCATTCCACTTCTTCCTACAGCAAACACTTGCAATCAGCACAGCCACAGCACTCTCTGGGCTGGCAAAGCCCTCCCAGAGCAGCCAGGCCAGCACCAACCCAACCCCACCATGGCCACCAAACCCTGGCCCCAGCTGCCATGGCCACAGGCTTCTGCAACCCCTCCAGCCATGGGGACTCCACCACCTCCCTGGGCAGCCTCTGCCAGGCCCTCACCACTCTGCCACCAAAGACATTTGGCCTCCTCTCCAACCTAAGCCTCCCCTGGCACAGTTTCAGGCCATTGCCTCTCCTTCTCTCCCCTGAGCCTAGGGAGCAGAGCCCAAGCCCCAGCTGGCTGCAGCCTCCTCTCAGGGAGGTGCAGAGAGCAAGGAGGTCTCCCTCAGCCTCCTCTGCTCCAGACTCAACACCCCCAGCTCCCTCAGCTGCTCCTCCCCAGCCCTCTTCCCCAGACCCTTCCCCAGCTCTCTTGCCCTCCTCAGGCCCTGCTCCAGCTCCTCAGTGTCCTTCTTCCTTGCCATTGATTTGTGTAGTCACACAGGCAGGACCCCACAGGTCAAACCCAGCTGCCACCTCTCCCCAGAGCACAGAGGGAGAGGGTTGATGCACTCTGAGATCACCACTGAGGCAGAGAGAAATGAATCAGTAATCAATTCACACATCAATCAATAAGCTGCCACAGAGAAGTGGCCTCAGAGGAAAAGTGAAGGCTTTAAAAAGCTCTACAGAGGGAGAGAGAGAGCTCTGCAACACCAAATGCCTTAATTAAAAGGCTCTCGTAAGTCCCAGCCCTCCAGGACCAAGCCCCTGGAATGAAAGCACTCCATCAATCCATCAATCAATCACCAGAAAGGCTTTGAAACTGCAAAGGATCCTTCCTCCTGAGCAGGAGCTGAGTCCTAGAGAGCAGCAGGAGGACCCAAGCTGTGCCAGTGCCAAGCAGGAGGGGGCAGAGGTGCCCATGGCAGCACTTACCCTTGGCCCTGCAGGGGGACTGCCCGGGGTGAGCTGCTCCTCCCTGCCGGCCCCGCAGCTGCAGGCTCCTCCGTTCTGCTGGAGCCTCCCAGGCCACCACAACTTCTCTTCCCTGCACCAAGGAGCTGCTTGCCAGCAGCCGGGGAGGCTGCTTCCCCTGCTGGGTCCCCTGCAGAAAGGCCTTGCTGCTCATGCAGGAAAGGTCTGGCGAGGCCAGGGGTGTCCTGGGGGTCAGCTGGAGCACAGGGCCCTCTGTCACTGGCACTCATTGCCCTCCTGGGACCCTTTCCTTGCTTGCCAGCCACTCCTTCCAGGCAGCTCTTGCCAGCTGTCTTGGGACCTTGAGAAGCAGATCTGGCTGGGGCCCTCCTCTGCAGTCTCTTCACATCTGGGTCAGTCCTATAAGGTGCTCTCAACTGGTATGGAGAAGGCTTCTTGGAAGGGGCAGGCTGCCTGCTGCCAGCCTTCAGCTCTGTGCCCTCAGGAAGAGCCCCAGCAGGAACAGGAGCCTGCTGCTCTCTGGCACCCTTGGCAGCAGGTCCCTCACCTGCAGATTTCCCTCTGACTTCTCCCTGCCCCTCTGATGGAGCTTTCAAGATGCTTCTCCTGACTTCCAGTGCCTTCTCCAGGGCCTTGTTCAGCAGCTCCAGCTCCTCCAGCTCCCTGGGTGAAGGCTGACTGTCTGCAAGAGGAAAAGCTGTGTCAGAGAGCTCCAAACCCCCAGGAAGGCCATTCCTCATCCATCTCCAGGTCACACAGGACGAAACCAAGCCCAGGGACAGATGCAAGAGGGAGTTTGGCTCAGCTCTCACAGCCACCACACAGAGCATGCAGGCAGGCTTACAAAGGCCTCCATCTCCCAAGGTGGATGGCACAGAATAGCAGCATGGTTTAGGTTAGGCTGGAAGATACCTTCAAGAACACCCAGCTCCAGCCCCTGCCATGGGCAGGGACCCCTCCCACCAGCACAGCTTGCTCAGGGCCTCATCCAGCCTGGTCCTCAACACCTCCAGGCAGGAGGCAGCCACAGCCTCCCTGGGCAGCCTGGGCCAGAGTCTCCCCAGCCTCACTGCAAAGGATTTCTTCCTCCTCTCCACTCTCAGTCTCCTCTCTCCCAGCTCAAAGCCATTGGCCCTGGGCCTGGCACTCCCAGCCCTTGGCCCAAGTCCCTGCCCAGCTCTCCTGGAGCCCTCCAGCTACTGGGAGGCTGCTCTGAGTTCTCTCTGCAGCCTTCTTTTCTCCAGGCTGCACAGCCCCAACTCTCCCAGCCTGGCCCCACAGGGGAGGTTCTGCAGCCTCTGCTCATCTCTGTGACCTCCTCTGGCCCCTCTCCAGCAGCTCCAGGTCCTTCCTGTGCTGGGGGCTCAGAGCTGGAGGCAGTGCTGCAGGTGGGGGCTGAGCAGAGCAGAGCAGAGGGGCAGAATCCCCTCCCTGTGCTGCTGCTCTCCCTGCTCTGGCTGCAGCTCAGCACTCAGCTGCCTCTGGGATGCCAGGGACCACTGCTGGCTCCTGGGGAAGTCTCCCTGCAGCCTTCTCTTCCCCAGGCTGCACAGCCCCAGCTCTCCCATCCTGGCCCCACAGGGTCGGTTCTCCATCCTCTGATCATCTGCAGCTCTCTGGAGACAACCTCCCCTCCGCAAGGAGTGCCAGCCATGGGGTCTGAGTGATGCCCACAGCACTTCTCACTGCCCCGGCTCCTGTGCCGTGCCTGCAAGCTAGCACCGGGGAGGGAAGCGGAAGGGAAGGAAGGTGGCGAGCGTGGCCTCAAGTCGATGCCGAGCACGGGGAGCACTGACACCACCGCAGCTCAGCCCCGGGCCGGTGTGACAGGCGGGGACCGCAGGCAGGGGGTTAGCGCTCACCGTGCGCGCCGCCGGAGCCGGCCTCTGGCTGCGGCTGCTCCTCCTCCTCACTGCCCCTGCGGGTTACAGACACGGCGGCGGGAGCCGACGGTGCCGCGCGCCGACGGGGCCAGCACCCCGCGGGGCCCCGGCACGACCGCGGCAACGCCGCCGACAGGCGCCCCGCACCCGCGGCCCCGGGGCCCCGCCGGCCGCATCCCCCCACCCCCCACCCGGCTGGGTGCGAGGGGGCGCCCGGGACTGGGGAGGGGGCACCGGGAGGGGGAGCAGGCGGGACAGGAGGGGGCGGGCGAGGGGGGAGCGCGGGACCGGGGCGGGCGGGGAGGCGGCGGGGCTCGGGGCGGCGGGGACGCGCGGGGCTCGGGGGTGCGGGGGTCCGGGGGTGTCGCGAGGCGGGCGGGGCCCGGGGATGCGGAGGGGGAAGTGTCCGGGGATCGCGCGGAGCAGGCGGGGTCCGAGGGTGCGGGGGTGCGGGGTCGCCCGAGGCGGGCGGGGCCCGGGAGGGGTCGCGCGGGGAGGGCGGGGCCCGGAGGGGATCGCGGGGCGGGCGGGGCCCGGGGGTCGCCCGGGGCGGGCGGGGCCCGCGGGGTCGCGGGGTCCGAGGGGGTGGCGGGGCCCGGGTCCGGGGCTGCGCTCACCAGCGCCGCAGCAGGGCTCTGCTCCGCGCCGTCCGCCGCTCCAGCTCCCGCCGCCGCTCCGCGCCCTCCCCCAGCGCCGCCGCCAGCGCCGCCGCCGACCTGCACAGGCCCGGAGCCGTCGGTCAGCCACCCGCCGGGGCCCGGCCGCCGGCCCGCCCGGGACCGCTGCCGCCTCCCCGCTCTCACCGCCGGCCGCAGCCCGCAGGCAGCATGGGCGCAGGCGGGCCGGCCCGGCCGGGCCCTCTGCGCTGTACGGGGCCGGTCCGCAGGCAGCGCTCGCAGCCTCGCTCCTTATGGCCCTGCCAGGACCTGCGGAGGAGGAGGGCGCAGAGGGCAAGGGCGGGAACGGCGCCGGCAGCCCCGCGCGGTGCCTGCCTGCCCGCGGCCCCGGGCGGCTGAGCGCTGCAGTGCCGAGAGCAGCCCAGCCCCGGGGGGCGCCGCCCTTGGCTCAGGAGGGAGCAGCGTCCCGCCCACGGGGCCCTGTTGGCCTCGGCGGGCTCCGAGGGCGCTGGTCGGGCAGAGCAGTCCCCCCCCAGCACCCTGTGCCCTGGAACCCCAGCAGCGAGGGGTTGGAAGGGAGCTCTGGAGCTCACCCAGCAGGGTGGGCCTAGCACTGCATCAGCTCTGGAGGTCCCTTCCAGCCCCTCCCAGGCTGTGATTCCCTGGCCCTGGGCAGCAGCCAGCCTGGGACAGCCTGGAGGAGCTCTACACATCCTGCATGCCCCAGGCCCAGCTCCCCCAGCCTGCTCTGCACTGCCCCAGCATCATCCCTTGCAGACTGCTCAGAAGCAGAGCAAATCCCAGACTCATCAACCAGCTTGGGCAAGAGCTCAGAGCTCAGCAAGGCCAACCTAGGGCCTAACCCCTAACACCTCCTGACAGCTAACCCAGGGCTCCAAGGGCCTCAGCCAAGCCTTTTCTGAGCCCCTCCAGGGATGGGGACTCCACCACCTCCCTGGGCAGCACAGCCCAGTGGCTAATTCCACTTTCTGGGAAGAACTTTCTCCTCCCCTCCAGCCTGAACCTCCCCTGGCACAGCTTGAGACTGTGTCCTCTTGTTCTGCTGCTGGGTACCTGGGAGAAGAGCCCAACCCCCACCTGGCTCCAACCTCCCTGCAGGGAGTTGCAGAGAGCAAGAAGGTCTCCCCTGAGCCTCCTCTTCTCCAGGCTAAGCAACCCCAGCTCCCTCAGCCTCTCCTCCCAGGGCTGTGCCCCAGACCCCTCCCCAGCTTTGTTGCCCTTCTCTGGACACCTTCAAGTCTCTCAATGTCCTTCTGGACCTGAGGAGCCCAGAGCTGGACACAGGACTCTAGGTGTGGCCTGAGCAGTGCTGAGCACAGGGCAGGATGAGCTCCCTGCTCCTGCTGGCCACACTCTTCCTGCTGCAGGTCAGGATGCCCTTGGCCTTCTTGGCCCCCCTGGGCACACTGCTGGCTCCTGTTCAGCTGCTGTCCACCAGTACCCCCAGGTCCCTCTCTGCCTGAGCTCCTTGCAGGGTCCCCAGGTGTGCTGGGCCAGTGCAGGAACGGTTCAGCAGGCCAGCAGACACCAGGCTGCTTCTGCTGCCTCTGGTTTGCATCAGCACAGAGGCACATTGCTGGGGGCTGAGGGACAGGACCCTGCCTGTGGGAGCAGCCTAGGTGAGAACAGAAGCTCTGCTGACAGCCAAACACTGCTGGGCTCCTGTCAGGAGTAGCTGTGGAGTGCAGGGCTCTAAAAGTGCCCATGGCTGGCACTCAGTGGTGCCTGTCCCAGGCAGCTGAGAGGCAGAACAGCACATGCTAAGGGTGTAGGGAGTAGGGGAGTGATGCTTGGCCTTGGAGGGCTGCACCTTCAGGCTGAGCTCTTTGTGATTTCTCTGTGGCTGTGGCCACCAGCCCTTCCAAAGAGAAAGAGCTGAATCCCAGCAGGTTCATGGAGACAGGAGTTGATAACCATAGAATCACAGATGGCACCAGGCTGAAGGCACCCTCCCAGGGCATCCTGTCCAAGCCCTCTGCAGGCAGCAGGGACACCTCCAATTAGATCAGGTTGCCCAGGGTCACATCCAGTCTGACCTTGAATGCCTGCAGGGATGGAGCCTCCCTCACCTCCCTGGGCAGCCTGCCCCAGTGTCTCCCCAGCCTCCCTGTGCAGAGCTCCCTCCTGATGTCCAACTTGAACCTCCCATGCTCCAATTTCAAACCATTCTCCCTCGTCCTGGCACTCCCAGCCCTTGTCCAGAGTCCCTCCCCAGCTCTCCTGGAGCCACTTCAGGTAATGGAAGCTGCTATGAGGTCTTCCTGAAGCCTTCTCTCCAGGCTGCACAGCCCCAGCTCTCCCAGCCTGGCCCCACAGGAGAGGTTCTGCAGCCTCTGATCATCTTGGTGGTCTCCTCTGGCCCCTCTCCAGCAGCTCCAGGTCTCTCTTGTGCTGGGGGTTCCCTATCTGGCCCCAGCCCTGCAGGGGAGTTCTCCCCAGAGCAGAGCAGAGGGGCAGGATCCTCACTCTCCAGCTCTGGCAATGGGCACTGGCAGCACAGAAGGCCAAGGGCAGCCTTCCGGCTGCCCTTGGCCTTCTGTGCTGCCAGTGCCCATTGCTGGCTCCTGTCCAGCTTCTCCCCCACCAGGCACCCCCAAGGCCTTCCCTGCAGGCTGTGCAAGAGAATCTGCAAAGTCTTCTGGCCCCTTCCTGCCTTGCATCCTGTAAATCACTGTGAGTTCGCTGTCAACACACTGCCAGCCACTCTGCTTCTGAGGCAGAGCCCGGCCTGCTCCTCTGTGCCTAAGTGGGCTCAGCAGGGCTAACACCAATATCAACACTAGGAGAAGACTTTAATCAGCAAAGTCAACAGCTGTGATGCTCCTGAGCCCCCCCCAGGAGCACAGCAGCAGGGCAAGAAGGGCTCACAGTCAGACAGCTGCTCTCTAACCTTCTCCAAGGCTCCCACTGGATTTGCTTGGACAAATAGGGGGCTTGACTCAGAGCCTTGGATGTGCTCTGGAGCACGCAGGAAAGGGTCCTGGGGATGATTGGCTTGAGATGTTTTGGCTTGAGAGCAGCCTGGAGGGTTGGGGGTGTCAGGGGGTGCCCAGGAGCCAGCAGTGGTCCCTGGCATCCCAGAGGCAGCTGAGTGCTGAGCTGCAGCCAGAGCAGGGAGAGCAGCAGCACAGGGAGGGGATTCTGCCCCTCTGCTCTGCTCTGCTCAGCCCCCACCTGCAGCACTGCCTCCAGCTCTGAGCCCCCAGCACAGGAAGGACCTGGAGCTGCTGGAGAGGGCCAGAGGAGGCCACAGAGATGATCAGAGGCTGCAGAACCTCCCCTGTGGGGCCAGGCTGGGAGAGCTGGGACTGTGCAGCCTGCAGAAGAGAAGGCTCCAGGCAGACTCAGAGCAGCCTCCCAGTACCTGAAGGGCTCCAGGAGAGCTGGGCAGGGACTTGGGCCAAGGGCTGGGAGTGCCAGGCCCAGGGCCAATGGCTTTGAGCTGGGAGAGAGGAGACTGAGAGTGGAGAGGAGGAAGAAAGTGTTGAGAGTGAAGCTGGGGAGACTCTGGCACAGGTTGCCCAGGGAGGCTGTGGCTGCCTCCTGCCTGGAGGTGTTGAGGACCAGGCTGGATGAGGTCCTGAGCAAGCTGTGCTGGTGGGAGGGATCCCTGCCCATGGCAGGGCTTGGAGCTGGCTGAGCTTGAAGCTCCCTCTCAGCCTTTGGGTTGATTCTTTCTGTGCAGCTTTATCCACAGGGGAAATGCAGAGGAGCACAGAGGGCTTAGCCCTGGGGAGGTTTGTTGCTTCCTGTGGGATAAAAATGCAGCTGGGGAGGTGGAGCAGTGCTGCAGCTCCACACTCTGCTTCCAGCAGTGCCTTGGTCTCTCCTGAGGGCTGCAGATCCTTCCCTCAGGGCAAGCAGAGGGAAGTCAGGAAGGGTTTGGGTGTTTGCTGTGCTGCCCTGGTTGCTCTGATGGCCAGCTGGAGAGGGCAGGGCTGGTGAGGAGCCAGCAGAGAGGGGTGGGGGAGATGCTTCTCTCAGTGCTGCTGTGGTGCTGTGTCCCACAGTGGTGCTGTGGTGCTGCTGGTGGGAGGTGACCCTGCCCATGGCAGGGGCTTGGAGTTGGATGATCTTGAGGGTCCCTTCCAGCCTAACCCAGTCTATGTCTCTATGACCAGGCTGCTTCATCTCGTCTCCAGGTGGAGGAAGCTCTCCTGTGTTTCCTCTTGGCAAGACGACCCCCGTGGTTTTCTCCCTCGTGTGGTTGGTCGCCAGCCCGTGGGCACCCAGAGGGTGTTGGCTGTGCCCAGGGTGGTTGGTGCTGTGCCCAGGGTGGTTGGTGCTGTGGTAGGTGCAGTTTGAGCTGAGCTCAGCAGAGGGCTCAGCGCTGCCGCAGCTGCCGGCAGCTCCTGGTGCTGGCGAACAGCTCAGCACGGCTCAGAAGTTCCAGATCCCGACAGCAACCTGGACGCCGCTGCCTTGCCAGCGATTAAACCCAACCTCAACCAGGACCACCCATCAGAGTCACCTGAGGCTTGGACCCCACAGGACCCCAGCATGGCAGGGGCTGGAAGGAAGCTCTGGAGCTCACCCACCCAAGTGCTGCTCCAGCAGGGCACCCCCAGCACCCTGCCCAGCAGCACAGTGCCCAGCAAGGGTTGGAAGCTCTCCACACCAGCAGACTCCACAACCTCTCTGGGCAGCCTGCTCCAGGCCTCCAGCAGCCTCACCCCAAACAACTTTCTCCTCTGCTCAGCTCCAACCTCCTGGGTTCCTGTTTGTGTCCATTGTCCCTCATCCTGGCACTCCCAGCCCTTGTCCCAAGTCCCTCCCCAGCTCTCCTGTAGCCCTTCAGGCACTGGGAGGCTGCTTTGAGCTCTGCCTGCAGCCTTCTCTTCTCCAGGCTGAACAGCCCCAGCCCTCCCAGCCTGGCCCCACAGGGGAGGTTCTGCAGCCTCTGATCATCATGATGGTCTCCTCTGTCCCCTCTCCAGTAATTCTGGGGCTAATGCCCAGGCAGTTGGCTGCCTGCTGAGAGAGGCAGTGTGAGGAGAAGGAGCTGGGTTAAACAGGAGTGGTAAACACTCCTTTAGCATGGAAGATTAAAACTTGTGAATGTCCAAAGATCTGGCCTTCCAGCACCTGAAGTGGATCCAGGAGAGCTGGGGAGGGACATCTGAGTGCACCCTCAGCAGGTCTGCTGATGACACCAAGCTGTGTGGTGCAGCTGACAGCTGGAGGGAAGGATCCATCCAGAGGGACCTGGGCAGGCTGGAGGGAAGGGATCCATCCAGAGGGACCTGGGCAGGCTGCAGAGCTGGGCTCAGAACAACCTCAGGAGGTTCAACAAGACCAAGGGCAAGGTCCTGCAGCTGGGGCAGGGCAATCCCAGGCACTGCTAGAGGCTGGGCAGGGACTGGCTGGAGAGCAGCCCTGAAGGAAAGGCCTTGGGGGTGCTGGGGGAGGAGAAGCTCAGCAGGAGCCAGCAGGGAGCACTGGCAGCCCAGAGAGCCAAGCAGAGCCTGGGCTGCAGCAAGAGAAGTGTGGCCAGCAGGGCCAGGGAGGGGATTCTGCCACTCTGCTCCACTCTGCTGAGACCACAGCTGCAGCTCTGGGGCCAGTGCTGGAGCCTCTGTGCCAGGAAGGCTCTGGAGGGGCTGGAAGGTGTCCAGAGCAGGGCCAGGAGGAGGAGCAGAGGGCTGGAGCTGCTCTGCTCCGAGCACAGCCTGAGAGAGTTGGGGTTGTGCAGGCTGGAGAGGAGAAGGCTCCCAGGAGACCTCCTTGTGGCCTGCCAGGATCTGCAGGGGGCTCCAGGAAAGCTGGGGAGGGACTTTGGAGGGGGTCAGGGGGGGATAGGACTGGGGGGGATGGAGCAGAACTAGAAGTGGGGAGATGGAGATTGGCTGTGAGGAAGAAGTTGTTGGCCAGGAGGGTGGTGAGAGCCTGGCCCAGGTTGCCCAGGGAGGTGGTGGAAGCCTCCTGGCTGGAGGTGTTTGCAGGCAGGCTGGAGGTGGCTGTGAGCAAGCTGCTGTGGTGTGAGGTGTCCCTGGCCATGGCAGGGGGTTGGGGCTGGTTGGAGCTTCCAGCCCTGACAGTTCAGTGACTCTGTGATTCTATGACATTTGACAGGGGCTGGGAGTGCCAGGCCCAGGGCCAATGGCTTTGAGCTGGGAGAGAGGAAACTGAGAGTGGAGAGGAGGAAGAAATTGTTTGCAGTGAGGCTGGGGAGACTCTGGCCCAGGCTGCACAGGGAGGCTGTGGCTGCCTCCTGGCTGGGGGTGTTGAGGACCAGGCTGGATGAGGCCCTGAGCAAGCTGTGCTGGTGGGAGGGGTCCATGCCCATGGCAGGGGCTTGGAGCTGGGTGAATTTGAAGGTTCCAAACCATTCCATGATCCTATGCCAGGTACAGAAGGAGACCTGTACAAACAAACTCCTTCAGCAACTGCTGAAATGGAACAGCCCCCAGGCCCTCCTTTGTCCATGTCCTCACCAGTCTCAGACTCCCAGGATGGCTCTGAGGGGACCTCAGAGATCAATCAGTTCCTGCAACCCCTCTGCCATGGGCAGGGAAACCTCTCAGCTCGACTTGGTTGCCTGAGCCCTCATCCAAAGTCCACTGGGCTGCTCTGGTAGCAAAGGCAGGGTGATAAGGCACAGATAAATTAATTGCTTCTGCTAATGGCTCTTTTATTATTTCCTCTATTGAGTTACTAATTAGGAGCTAGAGGAGCAGGGGAGGTAGCAGTTGGAGTCTGCCCTGTGGTGGCTGCTGCTGGGAGAGGTTCAGCCCCAGGTTTGGATTTCCATGGAGCAGTTGCTGCTGGGGCTCCAAGGCTCTGCACAGAATTGATTAAGGCAAGGCTGAGTGTGTGTGTGTGTGTGTGGGGGGGTGTCTGCAAGCTCTGCAGCAGGTGGGGGAAGGTATTTTAGGCTCCACAAGCATCCCTGCCTCGTTAGGAACTGATTAATCATCTCACACTAACAGCAGATTGACATCATCTTCATCTTGGCTGCCTTTCAGCTCCAGGCCATCCCATCAGCTGCTGCATAGGTAAGAGCCCTTGATGAGCTCCATGGTGTCCCTGTGGGCAGCAATCACACTCCCAAGTGAGCTGCTTGCTTGCCTTTATGCCATTGCAGCTGCTGCTTCTGCAGCTCCAAAATCACTGCCAGTCCCCATGTGCTCCAAGTCTCCTTTCCCTTACTCTTGAACTTGACTGAAGATCAAGAACCATGGAAGTTGGAAAAGTTCTCTGAGCCCATCCAGGCCAACAGCAACCCAACCCCACCATGGCCACCAAACCCTGGCCTCAGCTGCCATGGCCACAGGGTTCTGCAACCCCTCCAGGCATGGGGACTCCACCACCTCCCTGGGCAGCCTCTGCCAGTGCCTGAGATGGACCAGGGAGCAGCCTTCCAGTACCTGAAGGGCTCCAGGAGAGATGGGGAGGGACTTTGGACAAGGGCTGGGAGTGCCAGGACGAGGGACAATGGCCCTCCAGGGTCATCCAGGCCAACAGCAACCCAACCCCACCATGGCCAACAAACCCTGGCCCCAGCTGCCATGGCCACAGGGTTCTGCAACCCTTCCAGGCATGGGGACTCCACCACCTCCCTGGGCAGCCTCTGCCAGGCCCTGACCACTCTGCCACCAAAGACATTTGGCCTCCTCTCCAACCTAAGCCTCCCCTGGCACAGTTTCAGGCCATTGCCTCTCCTTCTCTCCCCTGAGCCTAGGGAGCAGAGCCCAAGCCCCAGCTGGCTGCAGCCTCCTCTCAGGGAGCTGCAGAGAGCAAGGAGGTCTCCCTCAGCCTCCTCTGCTCCAGGCTCAACACCCCCAGCTCCCTCAGCTGCTCCTCCCCAGCCCTCTTCTCCAGACCCTTCCCCAGCTCTCTTGCCCTTCTCTGGCCCTGCTCCAGCTCCTCAGTGTCCTTCTTGCAGTGAAGAAATTTCTTCCCTGAAAGGGTTCTCAAGCCCTGGCCCAGGCTGCCCAGGGAGGTGGTTGAATGCCCACCCCTGGAGGTGTTTCCTGGGGGCAGAGCTGTGGTGCTGAGGGCCATGGCTGAGCCTCCCCTTTGGCACTGCTGGAAAGTGGTTGGACTGGATGATCTTAGAGGGCTTTGCCAACCCAAACGACTCTGTCCCCTCTGCCCTAAGCAGTTCTCCACCTCTTGAGCATCTTCACACTCCTGCAGGATCTCCTCTGTGAGAGACAGAGACTTCAGCCCTCAGCAGAGGCAGTCATTAGCTCTTGGTGGGGAGCCAGAGCAGGCTGCAGATGAAAAAGTTGCTTCAGTTCCCTGTTGTCCTTTGAAGCAAGCCCTGATTAGGAGCCATCAGAGGAGCCTCCTCCCAGTCAGCAGCAGAGCTTTCACCAAGAAGCCTTTTTAGGATGGCCCAGCCCCAAGACAACCTTCCTTTCATGAACTCCTGCCTTCCACAGGAGACTTGAACCTGCCCCACAGGCTGGGAGACCACAGCAGCCTGCTCAAAGAACACAAACCCAGGGACCTCACTGCAGCAGGCACCACCAGGCCTCTGCTATGGGAAGACACCAGCTGAGTTCCCTGGGAATTTGTCTGGGTGAGGGCTGAGCCCAGCCCCGACCTGAAGGAGCCATGGGAATGGTTTAAGTTGGAAGGGACCTTCAAGATCACCCAGTGCCAACCCCCTGCCATGGCAGGGACACCTGCCAGCAGCCCAGCTTGCTGGGGGAGGTGTGGAAGGACTGGATGAGCTGGAAACCCTCTCTTTATTTTCTCTCTGTTGGGTGACCTCAGCCTTAGCAGGAGCTGCAGGCAAGAGGGAACCACCCTGAAGCTGTGGCTTGAAGAGAGACTGGAACAGGGAGGCTGTGGATGTCCCCTCCCTGGAGGTGTTCAGGACCAGGCTGGATGTGGCCCTGAGCAAGCTGTGCTGGTGGGAGGTGTCCCTGCCCATGGCAGGGGCTTGGAGCTGGATGACCTTTAGGGTCCCTTCCAACCCAACCCATTCCATGGCTCATTCAGGTCAGGGCTGGGTTCAGCCCTCATCCAAACTCATGATTCTGTGGCTCTAGGGCAGGGAGGCTCTGCAGAGGCACTTGGATAGGATGGCTCTATGGCCAACCTTACCAGGAGGAGCTTCAGCAAGGCCAAGTGCCAGGTTCCTGCCCTTGGGGCACAACAACCCCAAGCAAGGCTCCAGGCCTGGGGCAGTGTGGCTGGAAGGCTGCGGGCAGGAAGGGACCTGGGGGTGCTGATGGACAAGCAGCTGAGCAGGAGCCAGCAGTGTGCCCAAGGGGCCAAGAAAGGCCTCCTGGCTGGGATCAGCAATGCTGTGTCCAGCAGGAGCTGGGAGGGGATTGTGCCCTGGGACTCAGCTCTGGGGAGGCCACTCCTGGAGTGCTGTGTCCAGTTTTGGGCACCTCAGAGAGCTGTGGAGGTGCTGGAGCCAGGGCAGAGCAGGGCAAGGAAGCTGGGAAGGGCCTGGAGAAGAAATCTGCTGGAGAGCAACTGAAGGAGCTGGGGATGGTTGGTGTGAAAGAGAGGAGGCTGAGGGGAGACCTCCTGGCTGCCTACAGCTCCCTGAAAGGAGGCTGTGGAGAGGCTGCTGCTGGTCTCTGCTCCCAGAAGAAGAGGGAATGGCCTCAGGCTGTGACTGGGAAGGTTTAGACTGGACAGTAGGAAACATTTCTTCAGGGCAAGAGTGGTCAGGCACTGGCACAGGCTGCCCAGGGAGGTGGTGGAGTCCCCAGGCCTGGCTGTTGTTTCAGGGTGGTTTGGATGTGGTGCTTGGGGCTATGGCTTAGGGGTGAGCCTTGCAGAGCAGGGTTAGCAGCTGGCCTTGGTGACCCTGAGGGTCTATCCCAACCTGAATGCTTCTGTCACAGCTTCTCAGCAGGTGTTGGCACTGCACCACCTCCTTGGCAGCCCTGGAGCACATTTCCTTCTGCTGGATTCCTTGGCTGGCTTTGTCTGCCCGTGTTTGGCCAGGCATGCAGCATGAGGACAAGGCTGGTTTGGAGCTGGAGTGATGAGGTCCTGCTCTTCCCTGCCCAGAGGTTAATGCTAATGGAGGGGTTTCAGTGGCCCTTTATCTCCAGTGCAGCTGGGCTGCTCAGTGACAGAACTCTTCACCTGCCAAGCCCCAGGGGCACTGCTAATGCCAGGCAGCCACAGGCAGCTCCTGGGCTGGCAGCAGAGGCTGCTCACACAAAATCCATCACTCTTTGAGCCTTCTGAGCTGACCTGAACTTGGACTCAGTCTGGCCCTGCAGCTTGGCAGGTGAAGTGGCACAAAAGGGCACCACACTGCCAGTTCCCTGCCAGTTCAGGTCAGTGGGTAAGGAACTGGCTGGATGATTGCATCCAGAGGGTGGTGGTCCATGGCTTGATGTCCAGCTGGAGCTGGGTTACAAGTGGTGTCTCTCAGGGGTCTGTGCTGGGTCTAGTTCAGTTCAGCATCTTCATGACTGATAGAGGCAGAGAGATTGAGGCACACTTAGCAAGTTTGCAGCTGAGTGGTGTGGTTGATAAGGCTGAAGGAAGGGATGGGAGTCAGCCAGAGGGACCTGGGCAGGCTGGAGGTGAGCTGAGGAGAATCTCCTGAGGGTCAGCAAGGCCAAGGGCAAGGTCCTGCAGCTGGGTCAGGGCAATCCTTGATGCCAACCCAGGCTTGGATGAGGTTGAGAGCAGCCCTGCAGGGAAGGCCTTGGGGGTGCTGGGGGGGCGGAGCTGGACAATGGGCACTGGCAACACAGAAGGCCAAGAGCAGCCTGGGCTGCATCCAAAGCAAGGTGGTCAGAGCTGGAGAGAGAGGATCCTGCCCTCTGCTCTGCTCTGGGGAGACCTCCCCTGCAGGGCTGGGGCCAGATATGGGACCCCCAGCACAGGAGACACCTGGAGCTGCTGGAGAGGGGCCAGAGGAGGCCACAGAGATGCTCAGAGGGCTGCAGAACCTCCCCTGTGGGGACAGGCTGGGAGAGCTGGGGCTGTGCAGCCTGGAGAAGGCTTCAGGTGGACCTCAGAGCAGCCTTCCAGTACCTGAAGGGACTCCAGGAGAGCTGGGAAGGGACTTGGGACAAGGGCTGGGAGTGCCAGGATGAGGGACAATGGCATTGAAACTGGAGCAGGGCAGATTTAGGTTGCACATCAGGAGGAAGTTCTGCACAGTGAGGCTGGGGAGACACTGGGACAGGTTGCCCAGGCATGTGGTAGATGCTCTACCCTTGGAGCCATTGAAGCTCAGCCTGGCTGTGTCCCTGGGCAGCCTGCTCTGGTTGGAGCTGTCCCTGCTGCCTGCAGGGGGGTTGGACAGGATGCCCTTGGAGGATCCCTTCTATCTCAATGCATTCTGAGATTCCCTGCCTGAGTGCCATAGAGGTGGACACAGAATGTTCTGGACCTAACACCCATTCTTTCTGGCCAGGAAGGAGCTGTGTGGACACTTTCCAGCACCTCCATGTCCCTTTTATACTGTGGTGTATATGAGGAGGGAGGGAGGGAGGAGGAAAAATGATCATCAGGGGCTACCACCACCCCTCAAAGAGGAGTTTGTAGTGCTGGGAAAGCAGCGTGGCTCTGTTCTGGCTGGCTTCAGGGCAGGAGGTTTCCTCCAGCCCCCGAAGCTGCCCCTGCTTTGCTGCACCTGAGCCTGGCAGGTGGCTGAGGGCCTGCCCACAGTCAGCCCCAGACTCACCGAACGGCAGGGGTCGGAAAGGACCTCCGGAGATCACTGAGTCCAGCCTCCCGCCAGCATCCTGCCTCCTGCGCTGTGTTTGCCGGCAGGGCGCCTGTGCGGGGTCGGAAGGGGACATCGCTGCGCTGCTCCCAGCCGCCCTGCTCTAGCAGATGGCTCCTGGCATGGAGCTTGTCAGAGGAGTCGGCTGGGGGCTGAGAGTCACACCAGGATCTGTAAGGTCCTTCCCAGCCCAACCCCTTCTCTGATTCCGTGAGTGCGGGGAGCTGGCAGCGCAGCTGGGGGGCTGCGTCCCCTGCCTAGGCTGCTATCATCCCTCTGCTCCTCCCGTCCGTGTCCCGGTGCCCTCCCCGCAGCCGGCCGGGCCCGGCGGGACGGGCGGGGGGTGCGGGGAGCGCAGTCGCCGCTCTGGTTCCAGCGCTCCGCTCCCGGAGCTCCGAGCGCGGCTGCAGCGCGGTGCGGGCAGGTCCAGCCCGGGGTCGTTAAACCGGGAGCGGGAAGGGCAGCGGAGCTGCGGCACCGCAACGCAGCTCCCGGCACGGCCGAGCCTCGGTAAGCGCCGCCGCACCCACTCTGCCCCGGGAAGAGCCCTCCGGGGGGGCTTCACCGGCAGCTCGGCCCGGACCCCCCCGCCGCTGCCTGCGGGCCGGAGCCCTTCCCCGGGGCGGCAGAGCCGGGCCGGGCGGCTCCGTCGTGTCCTTCCCTCCCGGCGGCCGAGCATCCCGGGGCGGGGCGGGCTGGGCTGGGCCGGCCGGCGGACGGGGGTGGCTCCCGGGGCCGCCCCTCCGCCCGCTTCCTCCGCCGCCTGCCCCGGGCCACGACCGGAGCCCGCTGCCCACCGCCGCCGGAGGTAGCGGGGCCGTGCCGGGGCTCCTCGGCTTCATCCCCGGCTTCATCCCCGGCGTGCGGCGGTGAAGGGCCCGAGGGACGGCGGAGTAAGCGAGCGGGCTGCGGTGAGAGCGCTCCCCTCTCCTTCCTCCCCCTTCCTCCTTCCTTCCTTCGCTCTTTTTCCCCCCTTCCTTCCCCCCCTTTTCCCACTCCCTTGCCCCTTCCTTTCTCGCTCCCCTTTCCCCCTCGGCGGGGTTCCCTCAGCAGCGCCGGGGCCGCGGGGTGCTCGGGGCCGTGCTGCGGGACCCTGCAGTTGCAAAACATCTCCTGGCTCTGCAGCGCGCCCGGGATTTGTTTTTCCCTTCCCCGTTTTTTATCCTCCTTCCACCGGGAGCAGCTGATGGCCCGGCGGCACTGCCTGCGGGGCGGGATTACTTCATGCTCCTGCAATGCCGCCGCTCCTCCTCCTCGAATTTGGGTGGCAGGAGCCGTCCCGGTGGCCCAAGGTGCCTCTGTCCTTCCCCAGGTCCCACTTCTGAGGGAAAACCGAATTCACTCGCTGAGGCTTTCCTTTGCCATTGCTTGTTGGGTCCCAGCAGAAAGTGTGAGTTCCAGTGAGGTGCTGGTGCTGGCAGTTTGCCTCCCAGCTTGCTGCTGCTGCCCTGGCTCCTGCAGCCACCACTCACACCACTGTGAGCCCCAGCACGGTGGGGGTTGGAGGGTACCTCTGATAATGATGGAGAACTTCCCCAGGAGCCAGCAGTGGTCCCTGGCAGCCCAGAGGCAGCTGAGTGCTGAGCTGCAGCCAGAGCAGGGAGAGCAGCAGCACAGGGAGGGGATTCTGCCCCTCTGCTCTGCTCTGCTCAGCCCCCACCTGCAGCACTGCCTCCAGCTCTGGGGCCCCCAGCACAGGAAGGACCTGGAGCTGCTGGAGAGGGGACAGAGAAGGTCACCAAGATGCTCAGAGGCTGGAGAAGCTCTTCTGTGGGGACAGTGCTGGGAGAGCTGGGGCTGCTCAGCCTGGAGAAGAGAAGGCTGCAGGCAGACCTCAGAGCAGCCTCCCAGTACCTGAAGGGCTCCAGGAGAGCTGGGGAGGGACTTGGGACCAGGGCTGGGAGTGCCAGGCCCAGGGCCAATGGCTTTGAGCTGGGAGAGAGGAGACTGAGAGTGGAGAGGAGGAAGAAATTGTTTACAGTGAGGCTGGGGAGACTCTGGCCCAGGCTGCCCAGGGAGGCTGTGGCTGCCTCCTGGCTGGAGGTGTTGAGGACCAGGCTGGATGAGGCCCTGAGCAAGCTGTGCTGGTGGGAGGGGTCCCTGCCCATGGCAGGGGCTGGAGCTGGCTGATCTTGAGGGTCTCTTCCAACCCAAACCACTCTGAATCTATGATCATCCAGTCCAACCCCCTGCTTAAGTAGGATCACCAAGAGAAATCACACAGGGACACATCCAGGGGGGGTTGGAAGCTCTGCAGAGAAGAAGACTCCACAACCTCTCTGGGCATCCTGCTCTGGGGCTCTGCCACCCTCAAAGGGAGCTGCTTCCCATGGTATGGAGCAGCTCCAGGCTCTGCCTTGTTCCTCCCCAGATGATTTTCCTCTTCTGTTGGTGGAAGTTGGATTTCCTCAGGGCTTTCTGAAAAGTGGAGGACAAGGAAAGTTCTTCTGGAGGTGGCACTGAAATTCAGGCAGCCAAAGCAGCAGCAAAGGCTCTCCTAGGAGTCCAATCCATCCAGGTGTGCTCCTTGGGAAGTTCATCAATGAGGAGGAAGAAATTGTCTCTTTAAAACAGAGAGACAAGGGAGCTGAGCCCTGGACACTGAGTCCTTTAGGCTGGGAGCCACCAGGATGCTTAATCATGGGGATGAGCAGCCTGGGGCTGGGCCTTGGCTGGGCTGGATGCATGAAGAGTGTGCAGGTGAAAGACCAGGTTGCATCTGTCTGCCACTGGGCTTCCCTCTGGGTTCCACTTGGAAAGGAGAAGCAAACCTGCTGGAAAGCAGCTCCCTAGAGCAGGACCTTGAAGTCCTGGGGGACAAGAAGTTGTCCATGGCACAGCAAGGTGCCCTTGGGGCCAAGAGGGCCAATGGGCTTCTGGGGTGCAGTGTGGCCAGCAGGGCAAGGGAGGTTCTCCTCTCACTCTGCTCTGCCTTCCTGAGACCACCTCTGGAGTGCTGGATCCAGTCCTGGGCTCCCCAGTTGCAGAGGGACAGGGAAATGCTGGAGAGGTCCAGGAGAGGCTGCAGAGCTGCTGAGGGGCCTGGAGCAGCTCTGGGAGCAGCAAAGGCTGAGAGCCCTGGGGCTGAGAGCCTGCAGAAGAGCAGCCCCAGAGGGAAATGGGATCCGGGGGGGGTGGCTCCTAGGGGAAGGATCCTTTGCACTGTGCTGGTCCCTGGAGGGGAGGAGAGGGTAAGACTTGACCTGAGGGCAGCTGATGTGTCTGATGCCTGTTAAGAGGGAAGATGTGGGAGACCTTCAGCTGCCCAGCAGAACAGGGGGGTCATGGGGTTCATTACTGTGATTGGATCTGGGAAGGAGAAGGAAGGGGAAGAGGCAGCTGGGAATGCTGGTGGACAAATCAACAGCAATGTGCCCTGATGGCCAAGAAGGGCAATGATCTCCTGCAGGGCATGGGGAAGAGTGTGGCCAGCAGGGCAAGGGAGGTTCTCCTCCCCCTCTACTCTGCCCACATCTGGAGCCCTGGGTCCAGTCCTGGGCTCCCCAGTTGCAGAGGGACAGAGAACTGCTGGAGAGAGCCCAGGGCAGGCTGCAGAGCTGCTGAGGGGCCTGGAGCAGCTGTGGGAGCAGCAAAGGCTGAGAGCCCTGGGGCTGAGAGCCTGCAGAAGAGCAGCCCCAGAGGGCAGCTGAGCAATGCTCAGCAAGAGCTAAAGGAGCTGTGGGGGGCAAGAGGCTGGGGCCAGGCCCTGCTGAGTGCTGCCCAGGGACAGCAAGGGGCAGAAAGTGTCAGGCAGGAGGTTGGAGCTGAGCAGGAGGAGAAAGTTGTTTGGGGTGAGGCTGCTGGAGGCCTGGAGCAGGCTGCCCAGAGAGGTTGTGGAGTCTGCTGGTGTGGAGAGCTTCCAACCCTTGCTGGGCACTGTGCTGCTGGGCAGGGTGCTGGGGGTGCCCTGCTGGAGCAGGGCTTGGGCTGGGGGAGCTCCAGAGCTCCCTTCCAGCCCCTGCCATTCTGTGGCTCTCTGCAGAGGGTGCTGAGGAGCAGCACACTTCCCCTCCTCGGCTGGTACCCTCTGCTTGCCCTGCACTGCTGGTTGCAGCAGTAAAAGAGGGAGGGAGCTGTTTGCCTTCCTCCTGCACTGTAAATATTGTCCCTGTCAAACAGCAGCCCCAGAGATAATTAACCCCCGGGGCCGGTGCCTTTGTACACCTCCACCCCGGGCTTCCCCTCGGGGTAGCATCCTCAGGGCTGCAGCTTTGCTTTTCCTGCTTGGCTGATTGAATTCTGCCCTGCAGTTAGCAGTGCTGAGAGCTCCTGGGTAGTCCCTGCAAGCTGTCCTGTGCCTTGGGGGGTTCAGAACTTGCTGAGCAGAGCTTTCCTCCCCTACAAGGTAGTGCTGCTAGCTGGGAAGCTTCCCATCCCAGCCTGCCCTGGGCACCTGGGAGTTGACCTTTCCCAGCTTGGAACCCCCCAGAGGTGTTTTTAGTTGGTAGTTTTAAAGCTGGTTGTGTCACAGAATCAAAGAAAGGGAAGGGTTGGAAGGGAGCTCTGGAGAGCATCCAGGGCAAGCCCCCTGCCAGGGCAGGGCACACAGGGACACAGCCAGGGGGGGTTGGAAGCTCTCCACACCAGGAGACTCCCCAACCTCTCTGGGCAGCCTGCTCCAGGGCTCTGCCACCCTCCCAGGGCAGAAGTTCCTCCTCATCTTTAGATGGAACTTCCTGTGGTCAAGTTTGGGCTCAGTGCCTCTTGTCCTGGCCCTGGGCACCACTGAGAAGAGTCTGGCCCCAGCCTCCTGCCACCCCTTAGATGTTTGTAAGCATTCACAAGACCTTCCTCAGCCTCCTCTGCTGCAGGCTGCCCAGCCCCAGCTCCCTCAGCCTCTGCTCAGAGCTGCTGCAGTGCCCTCAGCAGCTCAGTGTCCCTGTGCTGGACTCTCCCCAGCAGTGCTTTGTCCTTCCTGAGCTGGGGAGCCCAGAGCTGGAGCCAGGTGAGGCCTCACCAGGGCAGAGTCAAGGGGGAGGAGAACCTTCCTTGACCTGCTGGCCACACTCTTCCTCATGCCCCCCAGGATGCCAGTGGCCTTCTTGGCCATGAGGGCACAGTGCTGGCTCCTGGGCATCCAAAGCTGACCAAGGCCTCATCCAGAGTCAGGAGAACCTGAGGTTTCTCATAGTGGTTGCATGCCTCAGCTGATGTCCTTCCTGCTCCCCTTCTGCTAGGCAAAGATCTGCATCTCTTATGCTCTCAAACTGTCACTCAAGGGCTCCTCAGGCCCAGGGCACCTGCAGCCCCTTTGTGTTTGCACTCTGGAGCTCAGATGCTCTCCTCCAGGGCTGGGAGAGGGATCTGGATGAGGAGGCAAGGCAAAGGATTTGGTGAAGCTGTTCCAGGCCACAGAACTGGCAGGGCTGGAAGGGAGCTCAAGGCTCAGCCAGCTCCAACCCCCTGCCATGGCCAGGGACACCTCACACCACAGCAGCTTGCTCACAGCCACCTCCAGCCTGGCTGCAAACACCTCCAGGCAGGAGGCTGCCACCACCTCCCTGGGCAACCTGGGCCAGGCTCTCACCACCCTCCTGGCCAACAACTTCTTCCTCACAGCCAATCTCCAACTCCCCACTTCTAGTTCTGCTCCATCCCCCCCAGTCCTATCCCTCCCTCACCCCCTCCAAAGTCCCTCCCCAGCTTTCCTGGAGCCCCCTGCAGATCCTGGAAGGCCACAAGGAGGTCTCCTGGGAGCCTTCTCCTCTCCAGCCTGCACAACCCCAACTCTCTTAGGCTGTGCTCAGAGCAGAGCAGCTCCAGCCCTGTCCAGAAGCTCAGTGAGGTCTCCTTGGCTTCTCCTCCTGACAACCTCTTCTGCTGGGCTCAGGCACCTCCAGCCCTGTGCAGGTCCCAGGAGCTGCTGCAGCTTTCTCCAAGTGAGCTCTGCTGTGGTGGTGGTGGTGGGGAGCAAGTTGTGCTGCCAAGGTTCTTCTGGGTGAGAACTCAGGCAGGGCCTCCTGTGTTCCTCTGGGGAGCGACCTCCGGGGCCAGCAGGGGCTGGGCTGAGCTCCCAGGGTGGCAGCCGTGCTGGCAGTGTGGTCAGCATTTCATTATCAGCCCTTCAGCTCCGGGGGAGGTGTAGAAGAGGAGAGCAAACACTGCCCTCGTTAGCTGCAAGGTGTGGGAGGGCAGGTGCTGGGCATGGTGCTGAGCTCAGCTGCAGGGATTCTCCCTTCCTCCTCTGCTCCCTTCCTCCTCTGCTCCCTTCCTCCTCTGCTCCCTTCTTCCTCTGCTCCCTTAGCCCTGGGGCTTGCAGGAGGGCTGGGGGGGAGGAATCCGTGTCTGGAGCCAGCAGCAGGCCAGGGAAACCCCAGGCAGAGCTGGGGAAGGGGACTGCAGAGGATGTGACCTGTGGCAGGAGTGCAGCTGAGAGCCCTGCTTGCCCTGGGAGCTGCTGGGAGCACTGGGGGTGCCCTGTGGTGTGCCAGCAGCACTGCCTGGCTGCTCCCTGGCTGCCACAGCGCTGGGGGCACAGCCACTGCCCGAGGGGCTCAGAGAATCCTTCAGCTGGTGAGGCTGGGAGAGACCTCTGAGCTCATCAAAGCCACCCAGAGCTCCCAGCCCTGCTGCTCAGCCACTGCCACCAAACCCCTTCCCCAGCACCCCCTTCCCCAGCCCCCCTCCCTCAGCCCCCTTCCCTCAGCCTCCCCTCCCCTCAGCACCCCCTCCCACAGCACCCCCTCCCTCAGCACCCCATCCCACAGCACCCCCTCCCTCAGCACCCCCTTCCCCCAGCCACCCCCTCCCTCAGCCCCCTTCCCTCAGCCCCCCTTCCCTCAGCCTCCCCTCCCCTCAGCACCCCTCCCCTCAGACCCCCTCAGACCCCCTCCCTCAGCCCCCTCCCTCAGCCCCCTCAGCACCCCCTTCCCTCAGTACCCCCTCCCCTCAGCCCCCAATTCCCTCAGCCCCCCCTCAGCACCCCCTTCCCTCAGTCCCCCTCAGCATCCCTCCCCTCAGCACCCTCTCCAGGAGGCTTTGAAACCCCTCCAGGGCTGGGGACTCCACCACCTCCCTGGGCAGCCTGGGCCAGGGCCTGAGATCCCTTGCTGGGAAGGAATTGTTCCTCCTGTCCAACCTCAGCCTCCCCTGGCACAACCTGAGGCTCTTTCCTCTTGTCCCCCAGCTGGCTGCAGCCTCCTCTCAGGGAGCTGCAGAGAGCAAGGAGGTCTCCCTCAGCCTCCTCTTCTCCAGGCTCAACACCCCCAGCTCCCTCAGCTGCTCCTCCCCAGCCCTCTTCTCCAGACCCTTCCCCAGCTCTCTTGCCCTTCTCTGGCCCTGTTCCAGCTCCTCAATCTCCTTCCTGCAGTGAGGAGCCCAGAGCTGAGCCCAGCACTCAAGCTGTGGCCTCCCCAGTGCCCAGCCCAGAGGCACAATCCCTGCCCTGCTCCTGCTGCCACCCCACTGCTGCTCCAGCCCAGGCTGCTGCTGCCCTTCTTGCCCCCCTGGGCACCCCCTGGCTCCTCTCCAGCTGCTGGCCCCCAGCACCCCCAGGGCCTTCTCTGCTGGGCACTTTGCAGCCACTCTGCCCCCAGCCTGGAGCCTTCCTGGGGTGGTTGTGACCCAAGGGCAGGACCCAGCCCTTGGCCCTGTTGAACCTCATCCCCTTGGCCTCAGCCATGGCTGCAGCCTGGCCAGGGCCCTCTGCACAGCCTCCTGCCCTGCAGCAGATCAGCTCTGCCACCCAGTTTGGTGCCATCTGCAGGCTGCCTCCATGCCCTCCCCCAGCTCACTGATGCAGGCATCCAAGAGAGCTGTGCCCAGTGCTGAGCCCTGGGGAGCACCACTGCTGAGTGGCCACCAGCTGCAGCTAACTCCATCCCTCCCCACTCCTTGGGCCCAGCCCTCAGCCAGGATTTCCCCCAGCACAGCAGGTGCCTGCCCAAACCATCAGCAGCCAGCTCCTCCAGGAGGATGCTGTGGGAGCCAGTGGCAAAGGTGGTACCTGGGGGATACTTGGCCCCAGCCTCTTGCCCCCCCCAGCTCCTTTAGCTCTTGCTGAGCATTGCTCAGCTGCCCTCTGGGGCTGCTCTTCTGCAGGCTCTCAGCCCCAGGGCTCTCAGCCTTTGCTGCTCCCACAGCTGCTCCAGGCCCCTCAGCAGCTCTGCAGCCTGCCCTGGGCTCTCTCCAGCAGTTCTCTATCCCTCTGGAACTGGGGAGCCCAGACCTGGCCCCAGGGCTCCAGCTGTGGGCTCCCAAGGGCAGAGCAGAGGAGGAGAGGAACCTGCCTGGACCTGGTGGCCATGATGCAGCCTGCTGCTCCTGAACCAGGCCCCAGGGGCTCTGCTCCCCTGGGGCTGCTGTGCAGGCTTGGAGAGGGCCCTGGCTGGCTGGGGCCATCTGCTGTGCTGCTCCTCTGCCTCCCTGAAGGAAGGGCTGGGAGAGCCTCCTGCTGCTCTGGTGCCATCCAGCTCATGGTTTGCTGAGCCAAATGTTGTCCCTGGGAGCACAGGGCAGGAAGAGGCCAGCTGGGAGCACCCCTGGGTGAGCTCACTGCAGGCTGCTGCCTGCATGAGAGGAGAGTGCAAGGGCACAGAGCCTCTCCTCTGGGATGTGAGGATCTGCTCTGCTGGGCCCTGCCTGTGGGTGTGGGGGATGCAGGGATGCACAGCAGGGCTTGGGGTGGAAGGGAGCTTCAAATCATCCAGCTCCAAGCCCTGCCATGGGCAGGGACCCTCCCACCAGCACAGCTTGCTCAGGGCCTCATCCAGCCTGGTCCTCAACACCTCCAGGCAGGAGGCAGCCACAGCCTCCCTGGGCAGCCTGGGCCAGAGTCTCCCCAGCCTCACTGCAAAGGATTTCTTCCTCCTCTCCACTCTCAGTCTCCTCTCTCCCAGCTCAAAGCCATTGGCCCTGGGCCTGGCACTCCCAGCCCTTGGCCCAAGTCCCTCCCCAGCTCTCCTGGAGCCCTTCAGGCACTGGGAGGCTGCTCTGAGCTCTCCCTGCAGCCTTCTCTTCTGCAGGCTGCACAGCCCCAGCTCTCCCAGCCTGGCCCCACAGGGGAGGTTCTGCAGCCTCTGAGCATCTCTGTGGCCTCCTCTGTCCCCTCTCCAGCAGCTCCAGGTCCCTCTTGTGCTGGGGGCCCCAGAGCTGGAGGCAGTGCTGCAGGTGGGGGCTGAGCAGAGCAGAGCAGAGGGGCAGAATCCCCTCCCTGTGCTGCTGCTCTCCCTGCTCTGGCTGCAGCTCAGCACTCAGCTGCCTCTGGGCTGCCAGGGACCACTGCTGGCTCCTGGGGAGGTCTCCCTGCAGCCTTCTCTTCCCCAGGCTGCACAGCCCCAGCTCTCCCAGCCTGGCCCCACAGGGCTGCTTCTCCATCCTCTGATCATCTGCAGTGCTCTGGAGACAACCTCCCCTCCAGGAGGACACTGCAGGAGGGGTGTGAGCAGAGCAGAACAGAGGGGCAGGATCCCTTCCCTCCTCCTGCTGGTCAGGCTTCTGTTGCTGCAGCCCAGCACAGGGTTGGCAGTGGATGGTGCTGGGGCTCCCTGGAATGCTGCCTGCTGTTTGGGCACAGGGTTGGCAGTGGATGGAGCTGGGGCTCCCTGGAATGCTGCCTGCTGTTTGGGCACAGGGTTGGCAGTGGATGGAGCTGGGGCTCCCTGGAATGCTGCCTGCTGTTTGGGCACAGGGTTGGCAGTGGATGGAGCTGGGGCTCCCTGGAATGCTGCCTGCTGTTTGGGCACAGGGTTGGCAGTGGATGGTGCTGGGGCTCCTGGAATGCTGCCTGCTGTTTGGGCACAGGGTTGGCAGTGGATGGTGCTGGGGCTCCCTGGAATGCTGCCTGCTGTTTGGGGGGTCCCAGCCCCGTGTGCAGCTCCCTCAGGCTTGCAGTGGCAGTGCCCAGAGGGAGCCAGGGGGGGTGGGTGAGCAGGTCTGGCACAGCTTGCTGTAGGGGCAGCGCTTGCCCCAGGGAGCCCTGGCTCCCAGCGGGGAGCTGCTTGCTGTGAGGGGTTGATGGCTTCATCCTGCTGACCTTTTGGAGCTCTCCATGCCTTAGCTCCCTGTAGGAAAGGCAGTTTTCCACGTGGAGAGGCAGTGGCTGCTGGCCCTGGAGCAGCAGGGCTGACGTGGGCTGGGTCTGGCTGCCTGGCAGAGCTCACCCAGGGCGAAACGTGGCTCGGGTCCTGGGCTGAGATCCTCTCCCTGCCACCTGGAGCCTGTGTCTGCAGGCAGGGCAGGGCTGGGGAGGGGGAGCAGGCAGAGCTGAGCAGGTTTGTGTCCCTTTGCTGGCTGGGCAGCTCCTGGAGAGCTCTGACAGCTCCCAGAGCTCCGGAGGGCTTTTAGCAGACACTGGAAAGAGGCTTGAGGGAAGAAATGAAATGCAAAGCTGATGAAGGGCTCCAGGAGAGCTGGTCCCATGGGAAGGGACACTGCCAAGGGCTGGGAGTGAGAGGATGGGAGGGAATGGATTGAAGCTTGAGGAGGGGCTCCAGAGGAGGTCACCAAGATGCTCAGAGGCTGCAGAACCTCCCCTGTGGGGCCAGGCTGGGAGAGCTGGGGCTGTGCAGCCTGGGAAGAGAAGGCTGCAGGCAGACCTCAGAGCAGCCTCCCAGTACCTGAAGGGCTCCAGGAGAGCTGGGCAGGGACTTGGGCCAAGGGCTGGGAGTGCCAGGCCCAGGGCCAATGGCTTTGAGCTGGGAGAGAGGAGACTGAGAGTGGAGAGGAGGAAGAAATTCTTTGCAGGGAGGCTGGGGAGACTCTGGCCCAGGCTGCCCAGGGAGGCTGTGGCTGCCTCCTGCCTGGAGGTGTTGAGGACCAGGCTGGATGAGGCCCTGAGCAAGCTGTGCTGGTGGGAGGGGTCCCTGCCCATGGCAGGGGCTTGGGGCTGGATGAACTTGAAGCTCTCTTCCAACCCAACCCATTCTATGAACCTCTGAATCCTCAGCCCCTTGGTCCCTGGGGCTCCTCTGGTGCTGGCTGTGGCCCCTGGGGTCAGATCCTGCTGCAGGGCACAGCAGATGCAGCCTCCCTCTGTCTGCACTGATGTGGCCATCACTGAGCTGTCCTCTCCTCCCCCAGCATCCCTCCAGCTTCCTGGGGGTGCAGTGGCTGTGGCCTCCCTCTGCTGGGTGCTTTGGCCTCAGCTTCTGTAAGCCCTGTCCCAGCTGAGAGGCATCAGCCTGCCTGTCCTCCCAGGGCCTCAGCCCTGTCCTCTGCACAGCTGCCAGGGGTGGTGGAGCACCCAGGAGGCCACCCCCTGAGCGCCTGCAGCGTGGGGCCAGGGCCCAGCCTGCTTTAGGGGTGGTGGTAATGGGAAGCACACAGGGTGAAGCCTCAGCCTTGCTCTGCTTTGATTTCCAGTCAGTGTCTGAGGCCAGCATCACCTCCAGGTGCTCATCACAGAGCCAAGGGTAGGGGTGGAAGGGAGCTCCAGAGATCCCCCAGCCCAACCCCTGCCAGAGCACGGGCACCCAGGGCAGGGCACCCAGGGCCACAGCCAGGGGGGGTTGGAAGCTCTCCACACCAGCAGACTCCACAACCTCTCTGGGCAGCCTGCTCCAGGCCTCCAGCAGCCTCACCCCAAACAACTTTCTCCTCCTGCTCAGCTCCAACCTCCTGCCTGACACTTTCTGCCCCTTGCTGTCCCTTCTGCTGGCCCTGGGCAGCACTCAGCAGAGCCTGGCCCCAGCCTCTTGCCCCCCCCAGCTCCTTTAGCTCTTGCTGAGCATTGCTCAGCTGCCCTCTGGGGCTGCTCTTCTGCAGGCTCTCAGCCCCAGGGCTCTCAGCCTGTCCTCATCAGATGGTGTTTCAGTCCCTTCTTCATCCCCATAGCCTCTATGGGACACTCTCCAGTAGATTCCTGTCCTTCTTGACCTGGGGAGCTCAGAACTGGACACAATAATCCAATGTAAGCATTCATCAGATCCTCCTCAGCCTCCTCTCCTCCAGGCTGACCAGCCCCAGCTCTCTCAGCCTCTCCTCAGGTGACAGATCCATGCCTGTGTGTTGCAGCAGAGGACAGCTCTGCCTGTGAGCATCCAAAGGGATCCCCAGAGGGCTGGAGCTGCCCTGCTCTGAGGACAGCCTGAGAGAGTTGGGGTTGTGCAGGCTGAAGAGGAGAAGGCTGAGCCAAGGCTGGCAGCTGGCTTCAGAAGCAGCTCTGAGCCACTCAGGCCACCAGCAGCCTGGCCTGGAGCAGCAATGGTGTGGCCAGCAGGAGCAGGGCAGGGACTGTGCCTCTGCACAGCTGGGTGCTGGGGAGTCCTGGGGTCAGACCTGGGCCCCTGACTCCACTGAGGAGCTGGAGCAGGGCCAGAGAAGGGCAAGAGAGCTGGGGAAGGGTCTGGGGAAGGGGGCTGGGGAGGAGCAGCTGAGGGAGCTGGGGGTGTTGAGCCTGGAGCAGAGGAGGCTGAGGGAGACCTCCTTGCTCTCTGCAGCTCCCTGAGAGGAGGCTGCAGCCAGCTGGGGCTTGGGCTCTGCTCCCTAGGCTCAGGGGAGAGAAGGAGAGGCTATGGCCTGAAACTGTGCCAGGGGAGGCTCAGGTTGGAGAGGAGGCCAAATGTCTTTGGTGCCAGAGTGGTGAGGGCCTGGCAGAGGCTGCCCAGGGAGGTGGTGGAGTCCCCATGGCTGGAGGGGTTGCAGAGCCCTGTGGCCATGGCAGCTGGGGCCAGGGTTTGTTGGCCATGGTGGGGTTGGGTTGGTGGTGGCCTGGCTGCTCTGGGAAGGCTTTGCCAGCCCAAACCATTCCCTGGCTCTGTGCTTCCCCTCCTGACATGTGTGGTGTGAGGCTGCCCAGGGAGGTGGTGGAGTCCCCATGGCTGGAGGGGCTCTAAAACCCTGTGCCCATGGTGGGGTTGGGTTGGTGCTGGCCTGGCTGCTCTGGGAGGGCTTTTCCCACCTTAATGATTCCATGGCTCTGTGCTGCAGGCTGCTTCCCAGCCTGCCTGCTGCTTCCCCTGGGGCCTCAGCCTCCCTTCCCTCCTGAGCAGCAGGGTCCAGGTCCCATCCCTCCAGGGGGATCTTCCTTCTGCTTTAGCCCTGGGAGCCTGACAGGTTGTGTCTCCTTCCCAGGGCTGCTGCTGGTTCCCCAGGCTCTGGAGCTGGTGGTGCAGAGTCCAGGAGCTGTCCCCCTGCCTGGGGCTGTGCTGGTGTCCCTCTCCCACCCTGGCCCAGGTGAGATTGCCATGCTGGATGCACTAATGTCCCAAAGTGCAGTGGGGAAATGGGACCTGGGGGGGTGGCTCCTAGGGGAAGGATCCTTGGCACTGTGCTGGTCCCTGGGGGGGAGAAGGAAGGCAAGACTTGACCTGAGGGCAGCTGATGTGTCTGTGCAGGGGCTGATGCCTGTTAAGAGGGAAGGTGTGGGAGACCTTCAGCTGCCCAGCAGAACAGGGGGGTCATGGGGTTCATTACTGTGACTGGATCTGGGAAGGAGAAGGAAGGGGAAGAAGCAGCTGGGAATGCTGGTGGACAAATCAACAGCAATGTGCCCTGATGGCCAAGAAGGGCAATGATCTCCTGCAGGGCATGGGGAAGAGTGTGGCCAGCAGGGCAAGGGAGGTTCTCCTCCCCCTCTACTCTGCCCTAGGGAGGCCACAGCTGCAGCCCTGGGTCCAGTCCTGGGCTCCCCAGTTCCAGAGGGACAGAGAACTGGTGGAGAGAGCCCAGGGCAGGCTGCAGAGCTGCTGAGGGGCCTGGAGCAGCTCTGGGAGCAGCAAAGGCTGAGAGCCCTGGGGCTGAGAGCCTGCAGAAGAGCAGCCCCAGAGGGCAGCTGAGCAATGCTCAGCAAGAGCTAAAGGAGCTGGGGGGGGGCAAGAGGCTGGGGCCAGGCTCTGCTGAGTGCTGCCCAGGGACAGCACAAGGGGCAGAAAGTGTCAGGCAGGAGGTTGGAGCTGAGCAGGAGGAGAAAGTTGTTTGGGGTGAGGCTGCTGGAGGCCTGGAGCAGGCTGCCCAGAGAGGTTGTGGAGTCTGCTGGTGGGGAGAGCTTCCAACCCTTGCTGGGCACTGTGCTGCTGGGCAGGGTGCTGGGGGTGCCCTGCTGGAGCAGGGCTTGGGCTGGGGGAGCTCCAGAGCTCCCTTCCAACCCCTCCCTGCTGGGGTGCTGTGGAATGTGAGGACAATTGTGAGTGCTGTGAGGATTCACTGGGAGTCTGGGTGTCCAAAGGTGTTCTCCTCAATCAAACAGGAGAGGAGACCACAGTCTCACAGTATCATTAAGGTTGGAAGAGACCTCAGAGATCACCAAGTCCAACCTGGCACCACAGACCTCATGACTAAACCATGGCTCCAAGTGCCACATCCAGTCCCCTCTTGAACACCTCCAGGGATGGGGACTCCACCACCTCCCTGGGCAGCACATCCCAATGACTCTCTCTGGGAAGAACTTTCTCCTCACCTCCAGCCTTTCCCTGGCACAGCTTGAGACTGTGTCCTCTTGTTCTGCTGCTGGCTGCCTGGGAGCAGAGCCCAACCCCCACCTGGCTCCAACCTCCCTGCAGGGAGTTGCAGAGAGCAAGAAGGTCTCCCCTGAGCCTCCACTTCTCCAGGCTAAGCAACCCCAGCTCCCTCAGCCTCTGGGATGTGGGATTGTGTGTGAGGAGGAGGAGGAAACCTGCTGGGCAGGTCTGGCAGGGACCTGCCTGGGCTGGGCTGGACCTGCTCATCCTGGTGCCTGCTTTGAAGAGGCCCAGGGGAATGGTGCTGTGCCCACCAGCACCACAGGCTCTTGCCTCTGGCTGGGCTGCTGCTGTCTCCATGCTGCCTCACAGCCTCAGATGCAGAAGGGAGCAGCCCTCTGGGTGTGTGCTGCCCTGGGCTGGGTGTTAGGAAGAAGTTCTTCCCAGCAAGAGAGATTGGCCACTGGGATGTGCTGCCCAGGGAGGTGGTGGAGTCCCCATCCCTGGAGGGGTTTAGGAAGAGCCTGGCTGAGGCCCTTGGTGCCATGGTTGAGTTGATCAGATGGTGCTGGGGGAGAAGTTGGACTTGGTGATCTCTGAGGTCTTTTCCAACCTGGTTAATTCCATCCCATCCCATCCCATCCCATCCCATCCCATCCCATCCCATCCCATCCCATCCCATCCCATCCCATCCCATCCCATGCAGGGTGGCTTTGGAGGGATGGAGGGAGCTGCAGAGCAGCTTGAGCTGTGAGGAAAGGCATGGCTGGGGCAGAGGGAAGCAGCATTAGTGAGTTACTAATGAGCTCAGGTCCTTGCCTTGAGCAGGGTCAGCTGCTTTGGGGCCCATCAGCTCTGGCAGCTCCAGGGCTCAGGCATCCAGGGAATCCTGCAGTGGGTTGGGCTGGAAGGGACCTCCAAGACCATCCAGCTCCAAGCCCCTGCCATGGGCAGGGACCCCTCCCACCAGCACAGCTTGCTCAGGGCCTCATCCAGCCTGGTCCTCAACACCTCCAGGCAGGAGGCAGCCACAGCCTCCCTGGGCAGCCTGGGCCAGAGTCTCCCCAGCCTCACTGCAAAGGATTTCTTCCTCCTCTCCACTCTCAGTCTCCTCTCTCCCAGCTCAAAGCCATTGGCCCTGGGCCTGGCACTCCCAGCCCTTGGCCCAAGTCCCTCCCCAGCTCTCCTGGAGCCCTTCAGGTACTGGGAGGCTGCTCTGAGGTCTGCCTGGAGCCTTCTCTTCTGCAGGCTGCACAGCCCCAGCTCTCCCAGCCTGGCCCCACAGAGGAGGTTCTGCAACCTCTGATCATCTGTGGCCTCCTCTGGCCCCTCTCCAGCATCTCCAGGTCCCTCTTGTGTTGGAGGCTCCAGACCTGGATGCTGTGCTGGAGTTGGGGTCTGAGCAGAGCAGAGGGGCAGAATCCCCCAGCCTTGGGCCTTAAGCTCTCAGCTGGCTCTGTGGTTGTCTTCAGGCACAGCCCTGTGCTCCTTCTCATCACAGTCCCACAGACCCCCTGCCCATCCACCACAGCACTTGGCCACCTCAGCTCTCCCATCATGGTCCTGTTGAGGTGATAGCCTCAGGTGTGCCCTGGACCTGCCTGCAGGCAGTGGAGGGAAGCCCCATGGCAGTTCAGAGCCATGGAATCATGGAATCATTTGGCTGGAAAAGGGCTTCAGGCTCACTGAGTCCAACCAGTAACTGCTCTAACAAGTCCCAGCACCACATCTCCAGGGCTGTCAAACACCTCCAGGGCTCTGGGGCAGGGCAATCCCAGGCACTGCTAGAGGCTGGGCAGGGACTGGCTGGAGAGCAGCCCTGAAGGAAAGACCTTGGGGGTGCTGGGGGAGGAGAAGCTCAGCAGGAGCCAGCAGTGAGCACTGGCAGCCCAGAGAGCCAAGCAGAGCCTGGGCTGCAGCAAGAGAAGTGTGGCCAGCAGGGCCAGGGAGGGGATTCTGCCCCTCTGCTCCACTCTGCTGAGCCCACAGCTGCAGCTCTGGGGCCAGCTCTGGAGCCTCTGTGCCAGGAAGGCTCTGGAGGGGCTGGAAGGTGTCCAGAGCAGGGCCAGGAGGAGGAGCAGAGGGCTGGAGCTGCTCTGCTCTGAGCACAGCCTGAGAGAGTTGGGGTTGTGCAGGCTGGAGAGGAGAAGGCTCCCAGGAGACCTCCTTGTGGCCTTCCAGGATCTGCAGGGGGCTCCAGGAAAGCTGAGGAGGGACTTTGGAGGGGGTGAGGGAGGGATAGGAGTGGGGGGGATGGAGCAGAACTAGAAGTGGGGAGCTGGAGATTGGCTGTGAGGAAGAAGTTGTTGGCCAGGAGGGTGGTGAGAGCCTGGTCCAGGCTGCCCAGGGAGGTGGTGGCAGCCTCCTGGCTGGAGGTGTTTGCAGCCAGGCTGGAGGTGGCTGTGAGCAAGCTGCTGTGGTGTGAGGTGTCCCTGGGCATGACACCTGCAGGAGAAGTGTGGCCAGCAGGGCAAGGGAGGTGATTCTCCCCCTCTGCTCAGCCCTGGTGAGACCCCACCTGGAGTCCTGCCTCCAGTTCTGGAGCCCCTAGCACAAGAGGGATGTGGAGGTGCTGGAAGGTGTCCAGAGCAGGGCCAGGAGGATGAGCAGAGGGCTGGAGCACCTCTCCTGTGAGGACAGACTGAAGGAGTTGGGGCTGTTCAGTCTGGAGAAGAGAAGGCTCCCAGGTGACCTCATTGTGGCCTTCCAGGATCTGCAGGGGGCTACAGGAAGGCTGGGGAGGGACTGCTCAGGATCTCAGGCAGTGCTAGGACTAGGGGGAATGGAATGAAGCTGGAGGTGGGGAGATTGAGGCTGGAGGTGAGGAGGAAGTTCTTCCCCATGAGAGTGGTGAAGCCCTGGAATGGGTTGTGCAGGGAGGTGGTTGGGGCCCTGTCCCTGGAGGTGTTTAAGGCCAGGCTGGATGAGGCTGTGGCCAGGCTGATCTAGTGTGGGGTGTCCCTGCCCATGACAGAAGGGTTGGAACTGGATGATCCTTGGGGTCCCTTCCAACCCTGACTGATTCTATGATGCTATAGGCAGGGGGTTGGGGCTGGCTGAGCCTTGAGCTCCCTCCCAGCCCTGCCAGCTCTGTGGCTCTCTGTCTCCACCACCTCCCTGGGAACCCTTGCTGTTAAAAACCCTCTTCCCAGCGTCCAGCTTGGGGCAGCCTGAGGCCATTCCCTCCTGTTGCATCCCTGGGAGAAGCCTCCTGCAGGGTGTGCTGGTGGCAGGTGCTGGGGCCAGGCTGCTGCTGCTCTGGGGACCTGGCTCTCTCCTTCAGGCTCTCCTGAATCCCTCCCTCTCCTCTTTGCATTCCTCTGCAGGCTCTCAGCTCCCCGGTCCCAGAGCAGGCAGAGCTGAGTGCTGAGCAGCTCTTGGAGATGACTTATTTGGGCAAGTCTAAAAATACACCTGGCTGGCTGGGTGGTAACCATGGCAGCACGGCTGGGGAGCAGGGTTAAAGACAATTGCACCAATTAAGGGGAAATGGAGCAGCTCAAGCACCTCAGACCTCGGCAGAGAGGAGAGGAGCAGCAGCAAACCCTCCGAGTGCTGCTGGGCTCTGCCCAGCTCCTGGCCTCGGCTGGCTGGAAGCTGTTCCCCTCCCACCCCTGAGCAGCATCCTGGCATCCCACAGGGGGTTGGGTTAGGAGGCACCTCCAAGCTCATCCAGCTCCAACTGCCCTGCCAGGGGCAGGGACCCCTCCCACCAGCGCAGCTTGCTCAGGGCCTCATCCAAGCTGCTGCAGCTCCAGGGGATGCAGCTTTGGCTCCAAGGCTCTGTGGGTGGGAGGCAGGGGGGCAGCAGGACTTCACCCTGCTCCACAGGGGACTTGGGAAGGGCTGCCCCAAGGCTGGGCCTTGCCAGGTGCTTCATACATTCATGGAATGGGTTGGGCTGGAAGGGACCTACATGACCATACAGCTCCTTGCTGATGAGCTCAGGTCCTTGCCTTGAGCAGGGTCAGCTGCTTTGGGTCCCATCAGCTCTGGCAGCTCCAGGGCTCAGGCATCCAGGGAATCCTGCAGTGGGTTGGGCTGGAAGGGACCTCAGAGACCACCCAGCTCCTTGCCCCTGCCATGGGCAGGGACCCCTCCCACCAGCACAGCTTGCTCAGGGCCTCATCCAGCCTGGTCCTCAACACCTCCAGGCAGGAGGCAGCCACAGCCTCCCTGGGCAGCCTGGGCCAGAGTCTCCCCAGCCTCCCTACAAAGGATTTCTTCCTCCTCTCCACTCTCAGTCTCCTCTCTCCCAGCTCAAAGCCATTGGCCCTGGGCCTGGCCCTCCCAGCCCTTGTCCCAAGTCCCTGCCTAGCTCTCCTGGAGCCCTTCAGGTACTGGGAGGCTGCTCTGAGGTCTGCCTGCAGCCTTCTCTTCTCCAGGGTGGTTGTGCAGCATGCAGGCAGGGCTGTGCAAGCAGGGCTGTGCAGGCAGAGCTGTGCAGGCAGGGCTGTGCAGGCAGGGCTGGGCAGGCAGAGCTGTGCAGGCAGGGCTGGGCTGGCAGAGCTGTGCAGGCAGGGCTGTGCAGGCAGAGCTGTGCAGGCAGAGCTGGGCAGGCAGAGCTGTGCAGGCAGGGCTGTGCAGGCAGAGCTGGGCAGGCAGAGCTGTGCAGGCAGAGCTGTGCAAGCAGGGCTGTGCAGGCAGAGCTGTGCAAGCAGGGCTGTGCAGGCAGAGCTGTGCAGGCAGGGCTGTGCAGGCAGGGCTGGGCAGGCAGAGCTGGGCAGGCAGGGCTGGGCAGGCAGGGCTGTGCAAGCAGGGCTGTGCAGGCAGGGCTGGGCAGGCAGAGCTGTGCAGGCAGGGCTGGGCAGGCAGAGCTGTGCAGGCAGGGCTGTGCAGGCAGGGCTGGGCAGGCAGAGCTGTGCAGGCAGGGCTGGGCAGGCAGGGCTGTGCAGGCAGAGCTGGGCAGGCAGGGCTGGGCAGGCAGAGCTGTGCAGGCAGGGCTGTGCAGGCAGGGCTGTGCAGGCAGAGCTGGGCAGGCAGGGCTGGGCAGGCAGGGCTGGGCAGGCAGAGCTGGGCAGGCAGAGCTGTGCAGGCAGAGCTGGGCAGGCAGAGCTGGGCAGGCAGAGCTGTGCAGGCAGGGCTGGGCAGGCAGGGCTGGGCAGGCAGGGCTGGGCAGGCAGCAGAGCAGAGGCTGAGTGTAGCTCTGTGCTGGGCTGTGAGCAGTGGCTGGGGAGCAGATCAGGGCCAGGGAGCAGAGCAGGGCTGGGGCAATGGCAGGGGAGCAGAGCAGGGCTGGGGGCAATGGCAGGGGAGCAGAGCAGGGCCAGGGAGCAGAGCAGGGCTGGGGGCAATGGCAGGGGAGCTGAGCAGGGCCAGGGAGCAGAGCAGGGCTGGGGCAATTGCAGGGGAGCAGAGCAGGGCCAGGGAGCAGAGCAGGGCTGGGGGCAATGGCAGGGGAGCAGAGCAGGGCCAGGGAGCAGAGCAGGGCTGGGGCAATGGCAGGGGAGCAGAGCAGGGCCAGGGAGCAGAGCAGGGCTGGGGCAATGGCAGGGGAGCAGAGCAGGGCCAGGGAGCAGAGCAGGGCTGGGGCAATGGCAGGGGAGCAGAGCAGGGCCAGGGAGCAGAGCAGGGCTGGGGCAATGGCAGGGGAGCAGAGCAGGGCCAGGGAGCAGAGCAGGGCTGGGGGCAATGGCAGGGGAGGAGAGCAGGGCCAGGGAGCAGAGCAGGGCTGGGGCAATGGCAGGGGAGCAGAGCAGGGCCAGGGAGCAGAGCAGGGCAGGCTCTGGGCCGGCAGGAAGGAAGCGGGGGCCGAGCAGCTGTGCTGGGAGGATGCTGCTCCTGCTGGAAAGCTGCACTGGGCTCTCCTGAGACAATTTAGGTGAAGGAAGCCACGATGAGGTCACCAGCTCACTTCATGGAGTGGTGTCAGGAGCTGTCCTTAGCAGTTCTGAGAAGAGAAGTTCAGAAGGAGGGCAGTAAGAGAGCTCTGCAGGGGCTCCAGGAGAGCTGGGGAGGGACTGGGACAAGGGCTGGGAGTGAGAGGATGGGAGGGAATGGATTGAAGCTTGAGGAAGGGAAACTGAGAGTGGAGAGGAGGAAGAAATTCTTGGCAGTGAGGCTGGGGAGACTCTGGCACAGGTTGCCCAGGGAGGCTGTGGCTGCTTCCTGCCTGGAGGTGTTGAGGACCAGGCTGGATGAGGCCCTGAGCAAGCTGTGCTGGTGGGAGGGGTCCCTGCCCATGGCAGGGGCTGGAGCTGGCTGATCCTGTAGGTCCCATTCTGTGCATCCCTGGGTCAGAAGGCCCAGGGGCTGCTCTGTGTGTGTGCAGCAGCCTCCCTGCAGCTCCCAGGGTCGGTTCCTTTGCCAGGCTTGGGGGCTCCTTGGGGTGGCATTGTCCCAGGGTGGTTAGAAGCAGAGCTCCCTGGGGCCCTGCAGCACAGCAGCCCCTTGGAGAGGAGCTGTGGAGGAGGGCTGGAGCCTGGGAACTGCTTTGGGTGCCTGTGCCAGCAGGGTGGGTGGATATCTGTGTCTGGCATTGGATTTGCATCCCTTTGGGTTAGGCACATCCAGAGCATCCAGCCCAACCCCCTGCCTGAGCAGGAGCAGCCAGGGCAGGGCACTCAGAACACAGCCAGGGGGGGCTGGAAAGGCTGCAGAGGAGGAGACCCCAAACCCCCTGGGCCGCCTGCTGCAGGGCTCTGCCACCCTCACATGAAGGCAGCTCCTCCTCATGCTTAGATGGCAGTGGAGCTGGGCAGGGTGAAGAGGAGTGTGGAGGAGACTCTGCTGGAGCTGAGCCAGGCTGGGGAGAGGCAGAGCTGGCAGCAGGGCTGGGGGAAGTCTGGGCCATGCCTGCTGGCAAAGCTGGAGGCACACAAAGGAGCCAGGAGCCTTCCCAGGCTCCAGCTCAGGTCCTTGGCTGGTTGGGTGAGGAGTTGGCAGGAGAGCTGCTGTGGTGGGGAGGTGACAGGGAGCAGAGTAGGGAGCTGTGGGGGCAGGGAGCTGCTCCAGGGGATGCAGCTTTGGCTCCAAGGCTCTGTGGGTGGGAGGCAGGGGGGCAGCAGGACTTCACCCTGCTCCAGAGGGGACTTGGGAAGGGCTGCCCCAAGGCTGGGCCTTGCCAGGTGCTTCATACATTCATGGAATGGGTTGGGCTGGAAGGGAGCTTCAAATCATCCAGCTCCAGCCCCCTGCCAAGGGCAGGGACCCCTCCCACCAGCACAGCTTGCTCAAGGCCTCATCCAGCCTGGTCCTCAACACCTCCAGGCAGGAGGCAGCCACAGCCTCCCTGGGCAGCCTGGGCCAGAGTCTCCCCAGCCTCACTGCAAAGGATTTCTTCCTCCTCTCCACTCTCAGTCTCCTCTCTCCCAGCTCAAAGCCATTGGCCCTGGGCCTGGCACTCCCAGCCCTTGGCCCAAGTCCCTCCCCAGCTCTCCTGGAGCCCTTCAGGTCCTGGGAGGCTGCTCTGAGGTCTGCCTGCAGCCTTCTCTTCTGCAGGCTGCACAGCCCCAGCTCTCCCAGCCTGGCCCCACAGGGTTGCTTCTCCATCCCTCTGCTCACCTCTGTGGCCTCCTCAGGACCTGCTCTGCTCTCTGGCTGTCACATCTGGCACGGTTCAGCCCTGCTTGTCCTGCCTTGCTTTGCAGGGAGGCTGGAGCCCAGCAGCTCCCCGTGGACCCTCCCCCCTGGTGTCCGTGGGACTGGGTGCCTTCCCATTCCCCTCTGCTGTGGCAGCTAACCCAAACCCTTTCCCCTTTCCCCTGCCCCCACTTCCTCGGTGGGGAGAGCCTCCCACTCCTGCAGCTGGCATCCCCCTCTCCAGAGCTCCCTTCCAGCCTCTGCCCTGCCGCTGGTGCTGCCTGGGGGGGCAGAGGTGCAGGTGGGGAGCAGGGCAGAGGCAGCAGAAGGAGCTCCCTGCCGGGAGGGATAATGTCAAGAGGGTTTCTGCTGAAGTGTGGCTGCCCTGCTCCTGCGGAGCTGAAATTAGCTGTAATGAAGTGGAGGTTAACCTCCCCTGTGCAGGCTGCCAGTCAATGGGATGTGCCATTAGCTGCTCGGGGAGTGCCGGGGGGGAGGGGGCTTGCAAATGCCGTGGCAAGGCCCCCGGCTGGCTTGGGGCTCCAGTCCTTACCCTCTGGCAACCACTCAGGTTTGAAGGGATCCCTGTGAAGGGGACAGGACTTGGGTCTCCTGCTGGGTTCAAGCCCTCCTGCGGCTTCTCTGCCTCCTTCCAGCCCTTCTCCCCCGGCAGGGGAAGGAGCTGGGGACAGATCCCTGCTGGGTGAGACTCCTGCTCTCTGCTCTCTGCTCTCTGCTCCCTGCTCTCTGCTCTGTGTTCTCTGCTCTGTGCTCTCTGCTCCCTGCTCTCTGCTCTGTGCTCTGTGCTCTCTGCTCTCTGCTCTGTGTTCTCTGCTCTGTGTTCTCTGCTCTGTGCTCTCTGCTCTGTGCTCTGTGCTCTCTGCTCTCTACTCTGTGTTCTCTGCTCTGTGCTCTCTGCTCTCTGCTCTGTGCTCTCTGCTCTGTGCTCTGCGCTCCCTGCTCTGTGCTCTGTGTTCTCTGCTCCCTGCTCTGTGCTCTCTGCTCCCTGCTCCCTGCTCTGTGCTCTCTGCTCTCTGCTCTCTGCTCCGTGCTCTCTGCTCCGTGCTCTCTGCTCTCTGCTCCCTGCTCCCTGCTCTCTGCTCCGTGCTCTCTGCTCTCTGCTCCTGCTCTCTGCTCCCTGCTCTCTGCTCTGTGCTCTCTGCTCCCTGCTCTCTGCTCTGTGCTCTCTGCTCCCTGCTCTCTGCTCTGTGCTCTCTGCTCCCTGCTCTCTGCTCTGTGCTCTCTGCTCTCTGCTCCGTGCTCTCTGCTCCCTGCTCTCTGCTCCCTGCTCTCTGCTCTGTGCTCTCTGCTCTCTGCTCTCTGCTCTCTGCTCCCTGCTCTCTGCTCTGTGCTCTCTGCTCTGTGCTCTCTGCTCTGTGCTCTCTGCTCCTGCTCTCTGCTCTGTGCTCTCTGCTCCCTGCTCTCTGCTCCGTGCTCTCTGCTCTCTGCTCCCTGCTCTCTGCTCCCTGCTCCCTGCTCTGTGCTCTGCTCTGTGCTCTCTGCTCTCTGCTCCCTGCTCTCTGCTCCCTGCTCTGTGCTCTCTGCTCTGTGCTCTCTGCTCTCTGCTCCCTGCTCTCTGCTCCCTGCTCTCTGCTCTGTGCTCTCTGCTCTGTGCTCTCTGCTCTCTGCTCCGTGCTCTCTGCTCCGTGCTCTCTGCTCTCTGCTCCCTGCTCTCTGCTCCCTGCTCTCTGCTCCCTGCTCTCTGCTCTGTGCTCTCTGCTCTCTGCTCTCTGCTCTCTGCTCTCTGCTCCGTGCTCTCTGCTCTCTGCTCCCTGCTCTCTGCTCCCTGCTCTCTGCTCCCTGCTCTGTGCTCTCTGCTCTGTGCTCTGCTCTGTGCTCTCTGCTCTGCTCTCTGCTCTCTGCTGCTCTCTGCTCTGCTCTCTGCTCTGTGCTCTCTGCTCTGTGCTCTCTGCTCTGTGCTCTCTGCTCTCTGCTCTCTGCTCTGTGCTCTCTGCTCTCTGCTCTCTGCTCTCTGCTCTCTGCTCTGTGCTCTGTGCTCTCTGCTCTCTGCTCTGTGCTCTCTGCTCTCTGCTCTCTGCTCTCTGCTCTCTGCTCTCTGCTCTGCTCTCTGCTCTGCTGCTCTCTGTGCTCTCTGCTCTCTGCTCTGTGCTCTCTGCTCTGTGCTCTCTGCTCCCTGCTCTCTGCTCTGTGCTCTCTGCTCTGTGCTCTGCTCTCTGCTCTCTGCTCTGTGCTCTCTGCTCTCTGCTCTCTGCTCTCTGCTCTCTGCTCTCTGCTCTCTGCTCTCTGCTCTCTGCTCTCTGCTCTCTGCTCTGTGCTCTGTGCTCCCTGCTCTGTGCTCTCTGCTCTCTGCTCCTGCTCTCTGCTCTCTGCTCCCTGCTCCGTGCTCCTGCTCTGTGCTCTGTGCTCTCTGCTCTGTGCTCTCTGCTCTGTGCTCCTGCTCTGTGCTCTGTGCTCTGCTCTCTGCTCTCTGCTCCTGCTCTCTGCTCTGTGCTCCCTGCTCTCTGCTCCCTGCTCTCTGCTCTGTGCTCTCTGCTCCGTGCTCTCTGCTCCCTGCTCTCTGCTCCCTGCTCTCTGCTCTCTGCTCCCTGCTCTCTGCTCTGTGCTCTCTGCTCTGTGCTCTCTGCTCTCTGCTCTGTGCTCCCTGCTCCCTGCTCTCTGCTCCCTGCTCTCTGCTCTCTGCTCCCTGCTCTGTGCTCTCTGCTCTGTGCTCTCTGCTCTCTGCTCTGTGCTCCCTGCTCTCTGCTCTGTGCTCTCTGCTCTCTGCTCTGTGCTCTCTGCTCCCTGCTCTCTGCTCCCTGCTCTCTGCTCTCTGCTCTCTGCTCCTGCTCTCTGCTCTCTGCTCTGTGCTCTCTGCTCTCTGCTCCGTGCTCTCTGCTCCCTGCTCCCTGCTCTCTGCTCCCTGCTCTGTGCTCCCTGCTCTCTGCTCTGTGCTCTCTGCTCTCTGCTCTGTGCTCTCTGCTCTCTGCTCTCTGCTCTCTGCTCCCTGCTCTGTGCTCTCTGCTCTGTGCTCTGTGCTCTCTGCTCTCTGCTCTGTGCTCTCTGCTCTGTGCTCTCTGCTCTCTGCTCTGTGCTCTCTGCTCTGTGCTCTGCTCTGTGCTCTCTGCTCTGTGCTCTCTGCTCTCTGCTCTGTGCTCTCTGCTCTGTGCTCTCTGCTCTGTGCTCTCTGCTCTCTGCTCTGTGCTCTCTGCTCTCTGCTCTGTGCTCTCTGCTCCGTGCTCTCTGCTCCCTGCTCTGTGCTCCCTGCTCTGTGCTCTCTGCTCCGTGCTCTCTGCTCCCTGCTCTGTGCTCTCTGCTCTCTGCTCTCTGCTCTCTGCTCTGTGCTCTCTGCTCCGTGCTCTCTGCTCCCTGCTCTCTGCTCTGTGCTCTCTGCTCCCTGCTCTGTGCTCTCTGCTCCCTGCTCTGTGCTCTCTGCTCTCTGCTCTGTGTTCTCTGCTCTGTGCTCTCTGCTCCCTGCTCTGTGCTCTCTGCTCTCTGCTCTGTGTTCTCTGCTCTGTGCTCCCTGCTCTCTGCTCCCTGCTCTCTGCTCTCTGCTCTCTGCTCCGTGCTCTCTGCTCCCTGCTCTCTGCTCCCTGCTCTCTGCTCTCTGCTCTGTGCTCTCTGCTCTCTGCTCTCTGCTCTCTGCTCCCTGCTCTGTGCTCTCTGCTCCCTGCTCTGTGCTCTCTGCTCTCTGCTCTGTGCTCTCTGCTCTGTGCTCTCTGCTCCTGCTCTGTGCTCTCTGCTCTCTGCTCTGTGTTCTCTGCTCTGTGCTCCCTGCTCTCTGCTCCCTGCTCTCTGCTCTCTGCTCCGTGCTCTCTGCTCCCTGCTCTCTGCTCCCTGCTCTCTGCTCTCTGCTCCCTGCTCTCTGCTCTCTGCTCTCTGCTCCGTGCTCTCTGCTCCCTGCTATCTGCTCCCTGCTCTCTGCTCTCTGCTCTGTGCTCCTGCTCTGTGCTCTGTGCTGCTCTGTGCTCTGTGCTCTGTGCTCCCTGCTCTGTGCACCCTGCTCTGTGCTCCCTGCTCTGTGCTCCCTGCTCCCTGCTCTGCGCTCCCTGCTCTCTGCTCTCTGCTCTCTGCTCCGTGCTCTCTGCTCCCTGCTATCTGCTCCCTGCTCTCTGCTCTGTGCTCTCTGCTCTGTGCTCTCCGCTCTCTGCTCTCTGCTCTCTGCTCTGTGCTCCCTGCTCTCTGCTCTGTGCTCCCTGCTCTGTGCTCTGTGCTCCCTGCTCTGTGCTCTCTGCTCCCTGCTCTGTGCTCCCTGCTCTGTGCTCCCTGCTCCCTGCTCTGCGCTCCCTGCTCTCTGCTCTCTGCTCTGTGCTCTCTGCTCTCTGCTCTGTGCTCTCCGCTCTCTGCTCTCTGCTCTCTGCTCTGTGCTCCCTGCTCTCTGCTCTGTGCTCCCTGCTCTGTGCTCTGTGCTCCCTGCTCTGTGCTCTCTGCTCCCTGCTCTGTGCTCCCTGCTCTGTGCTCCCTGCTCCCTGCTCTGCGCTCCCTGCTCTCTGCTCTCTGCTCTGTGCTCTCTGCTCTCTGCTCTCTGCTCTCTGCTCTGTGCTCCCTGCTCTCTGCTCTGTGCTCCCTGCTCTGTGCTCTGTGCTCTCTGCTCTGTGCTCCCTGCTCTCTGCTCTGTGCTCCCTGCTCTGTGCTCTCTGCTCTGTGCTCTGTGTTCTCTGCTCTGTGCTCTCTGCTCTCTGCTCCGTGCTCTCTGCTCCCTGCTATCTGCTCCCTGCTCTCTGCTCTGTGCTCTCTGCTCTCTGCTCCGTGCTCTCTGCTCCCTGCTATCTGCTCCCTGCTCTCTGCTCTGTGCTCCTGCTCTCTGCTCCGTGCTCTCTGCTCCCTGCTATCTGCTCCCTGCTCTCTGCTCTGTGCTCTCTGCTCTCTGCTCCGTGCTCTCTGCTCCCTGATATCTGCTCTGTGCTCTCTGCTCTGTGCTCTCTGCTCTCTGCTCTGTGCTCTCTGCTCCCTGCTATCTGCTCCCTGCTCTCTGCTCTGTGCTCCCTGCTCTCTGCTCCGTGCTCTCTGCTCCCTGCTCTGTGCTCCCTGCTCTGTGCTCTCTGCTCTCTGCTCTGTGCTCCCTGCTCTGTGCTCCCTGCTCCCTGCTCTGTGTTCTCTGCTCTCTGCTCTGTGCTCTCTGCTCTCTGCTCTGTGCTCTCTGCTCCCTGCTATCTGCTCCCTGCTCCCTGCTCTGTGCTCCCTGCTCTGTGCTCCCTGCTCTCTGCTCTCTGCTCCCTGCTCTGTGCTCCCTGCTCTGTGCTCCCTGCTCTGTGCTCTCTGCTCCCTGCTCTGTGCTCCCTGCTCTGTGCTCTCTGCTCCCTGCTCTGTGTTCTCTGCTCTCTGCTCCGTGCTCTCTGCTCCCTGCTCTGTGCTCCCTGCTCTGTGCTCCCTGCTCTGTGCTCTCTGCTCTCTGCTCTGTGCTCCCTGCTCTGTGCTCCCTGCTCCCTGCTCTGTGTTCTCTGCTCTCTGCTCTGTGTTCTCTGCTCTCTGCTCTGTGCTCTCTGCTCCCTGCTCTCTGCTCTCTGCTCTCTGCTCTGTGCTCTCTGCTCTGTGTTCTCTGCTCTCTGCTCCGTGCTCTCTGCTCTCTGCTCTGTGCTCCCTGCTCTGTGCTCCCTGCTCTGTGCTCTCTGCTCTCTGCTCCCTGCTCTGTGCTCCCTGCTCTGTGCTCCTGCTCTGTCTGTGCTCTCTGCTCTGTGCTCTGTGCTCTCTGCTCTGTGCTCCTGCTCTGTGCTCTCTGCTCTGCTCCCTGCTCTGCTCTGTGCTGCTCTGCTCTGTGCTCTGTGCTCTCTGTGCTCCCTGCTCTGTGCTCTCTGCTCTGTGCTCTCTGCTCCCTGCTCTGTGCTCTGCTGCTCTGCTCTCTGCTCTCTGCTCTGTGCTCTCTGCTCTGTGCTCTCTGCTCTCTCCTCTGCTCTCCTGCTCTCTGCTCTGTGCTCTGCTCTGTGCTCTCTGTGCTCTCTGCTCTGTGCTCTGCTGCTCTCTGCTCTCTGCTCTCTGCTCTGTGCTCTCTGCTCCTGCTCTGTGCTCTGTGCTCTCTGTGCTGTGCTGCTCTGTGCTCTCTGCTCTGTGCTCTGTGTTCTCTGCTCTCTGCTCTCTGCTCTCTGCTCTGTGCTCTGTGCTCCCTGCTCTGTGCTCTGTCTGCTCTCTGCTCTGTGTTCTCTGCTCTCTGCTCTGTGCTCTCTGCTCCCTGCTCTGTGTTCTCTGCTCTGTGCTCTGTGCTCTGCTCTGTGCTCTCTGCTCTCTGCTCTGTGTTCTCTGCTCTCTGCTCTGTGCTCTCTGCTCTCTGCTCTGTGCTCTCTGCTCTCTGCTCTCTGCTCTGTGCTCTCTGCTCTCTGCTCTGTGCTCTCTGCTCTCTGCTCTGTGCTCTGCTCTCTGCTCTGTGCTCTCTGCTCTCTGCTCTGTGCTCTCTGCTCTCTGCTCTGTGCTCTGCTGCTCTGCTCTGTGCTCTCTGCTCTCTGCTCTGCTCTCTGCTGCTCTGCTCTGTGCTCTCTGCTCTGCTCTGTGCTCTCTGCTCTGCTCTGTGCTCTCTGCTCTCTGCTCTGTGCTCTCTGCTCTGTGCTCTCTGCTCTGTGCTCTCTGCTCTGTGCTCTGTGCTCTCTGCTCCCTGCTCTGTGCTCCCTGCTCTCTGCTCTCTGCTCTCTGCCTGCCAAGAGCCTGCAGGGAGCCTGGGCTTGGCCTCTCCCGGGGACAGAAGTGGGGAGATGGAGAGTGGCTGTGAGGAAGAAGTTGTTGCCCAGGAGGGTGGTGAGAGCAGAGCCTGGGCTGCAGCAAGAGAAGTGTGGCCAGCAGGGCCAGGGAGGGGATTCTGCCCCTCTGCTCCACTCTGCTGAGACCACAGCTGCAGCTCTGGGGCCAGCTCTGGAGCCTCTGTGCCAGGAAGGCTCTGGAGGGGCTGGAAGGTGTCCAGAGCAGGGCCAGGAGGAGGAGCAGAGGGCTGGAGCTGCTCTGCTCTGGAGACAGCCTGAGAGAGTTGGGGTTGTGCAGGCTGGAGAGGAGAAGGCTCCCAGGAGACCTCCTTGTGGCCTTCCAGGATCTGCAGGGGGCTCCAGGAAAGCTGGGGAGGGACTTTGGAGGCTGTCAGGGAGGGATAGGACTGGGGGGGATGGAGCAGAACTAGAAGTGGGGAGCTGGAGATTGGCTGTGAGGAAGAAGCTGTTGGCCAGGAGGGTGGTGAGAGCCTGGCCCAGGTTGCCCAGGGAGGTGGTGGAAGCCTCCTGCCTGGAGGTGTTTGCAGGCAGGCTGGAGGTGGCTGTGAGCAAGCTGCTGTGGTGTGAGGTGTCCCTGGCCATGGCAGGGGGTTGGGGCTGGCTGAGCCTTGAGCTCCCTCCCAGCCCTGCCAGCTCCATGGCTCTATGATGATTGCCAGGTAGAAGGTGGCTGAGTGCTTCTGCCAGCTCTGGGCATGGCACCAGGGAGGCTTTGGCTCCTACTTGGAACTCTGTCTGTCTCAGCATGCTGCTGGCTGTTGGGGCAGCAGGCTGCTGGGGTGCAGCAGGCTGTGGCTGGGGCCAGCAGAGCAGTGTCCCTCTGAGCTGTTCCAGGGAGGTTCCAGGAGCAGCTCCAGAGCTCCCCAGCCCCTGCAGAGCACTGACCTTGTGGGGCTGGCTCCTGCTGCTGCCAAACCTTCTGAGGATGGCTCTTTGCTCCCTGCTGGCTTCCTTCCCCTGCTCTGCTCTGCTCCCAAGCCCTGGGGTCCCAGGGGTGCCTTTGGATGGGGCTCCCAGCCTGCCCTGCTGGCTCTGTGTCCCTGGCCCTGCTCTGCCTCTGCTGGGAAGCTGTGGTCACCCTGTTCCCAGCTCCTTATCTCCCAGAGCAGTGACTGCCTGAGGCCTCACAGAGAACCATGGAACTGGGGGTGGAAAAGACCTCCAGGATCACCCAAGCCAACAGCAACCCAACCCCTCCATGGCCACCAAACCCTGGCCCCAGCTGCCATGGCCACAGGGTTCTGCAAGCCCTCCAGCCATGGGGACTCCACCACCTCCCTGGGCAGCCTCTGCCAGGCCCTGACCACTCTGCCACCAAAGACATTTGGCCTCCTCTCCAACCTCAGCCTCCCCTGGCACAGTTTCAGGCCATTGCCTCTCCTTCTCTCCCCTGAGCCTAGGGAGCAAGGGCTGTGGAAGGGAGGCCCTTGGCTTGCCAAGCTCAGAGGGCTTTACCCAGGGGCAGCCAATCTGGGTCCCACCAGAGTGAGGGAGAAGCCTTGCCAGAGGCTTAGGAGGGGTCTGTGAGCAGGGTGGGAGTGGGTGCCACGTGTGGGTGAGCTCAGGACCTGCTAAAGCAGCAGCCTGTGGTCAGCTGAGGGTGCCTGGGGGGTGCTGCTGCTTTCCCTCCCTGCCTCCTGACTGAGCTGCTGAGCCCTCAGCTGTCACTTGTGAGCCCTGGGAGATGGATCTGCTGTCACCTCAGAGTCAGAGCCCAAGTGGCCCAAGGGCTCCCAGCTGAGCTCTGCTCCCAGCAGTGTTCCCATGCAGGGCTTGGTGGAGGCTCAGCTGGGAACAGGGAGAGCAGGGGGCTGGAGCTGTGGGATTGCTCTCCTGGCCCTGGCAAGGGGACAGCACTGCCACCTGGCACAGCACTGCCACCTGGCACAGCACTGCCACCTGGCACAGCACTGGGGCCCTCTGCAGCTGGCAGCTGGGGGTCAGCCCTGCAGGGTGGCCCTGGTGAGCACCTCCAGAGCCATGGCCACCACAAAGAGGCTTTGCTGAGGCCCTGGGGCTGGGCAGCCTGACCTGGGGCTCCTCTGAGCTGCTTTGGGGGCCTCTGGGGTTGTGTGATCACAGAAGGGCTTGGGCTGGAAGGGACCCTCAAGATCAGCCAGTGCCAGCTCCCCTGCTGGGGTGGGGAGGTGACAGGGAGCAGAGCAGGGAGCTGTGGGGGCAGGGAGCTGCTCCAGGGGATGCAGCTTTGGCTCCAAGGCTCTGTGGGTGGGAGGCAGGGGGGCAGCAGGACTTCACCCTGCTCCAGAGGGGACTTGGGAAGGGCTGCCCCGAGGCTGGGCCTTGCCAGGTGCTTCATACATTCATGGAATGGGTTGGGCTGGAAGGGAGCTTCAGGATCATCCAGCTCCAACCCTGCCATGGGCAGGGACCCCTCCCACCAGCACAGCTTGCTCAGGGCCTCATCCAGCCTGGTCCTCAACACCTCCAGGCAGGAGGCAGCCACAGCCTCCCTGGGCAGCCTGGGCCAGAGGCTCCCCAGCCTCACTGCAAAGGATTTCTTCCTCCTCTCCACTCTCAGTCTCCTCTCTCCCAGCTCAAAGCCATTGGCCCTGGGCCTGGCACTCCCAGCCCTTGGCCCAAGTCCCTCCCCAGCTCTCCTGGAGCCCTTCAGCTACTGGGAGGCTGCTCTGAGGTCTGCCTGGAGCCTTCTCTTCTGCAGGCTGCACAGCCCCAGCTCTCCCAGCCTGGCCCCACAGGGGAGGTTCTGCAGCCTCTGATCATCTCTGTGGCCTCCTCTGGCTCCTCTCCAGCAGCTCCAGGTCCTTGCTGTGCTGGGGGCTCAGAGCTGGAGGCAGTGCTGCAGGTGGGGGCTGAGCAGAGGCAGGGGCAGGGACACCTCCCTCCAGACCCTGTAGACTTAGGAGGGGCTCAAGACTTATCCAGCCTGGCTTGGGAAACACTTCCAGGCTTGGAGCCTCCTCACCTTCTCTGCTCAACCTGTTCCAGTCCCTCACCATCCTCATGGGGGAGAAGCTGATTTAAACCTCCCCTCTGCAGCTTGAAAGCCCTCCAGGAGTGCAGCCCCAGCAGCTGCTGTCCTCTGGGTTTAACATCTGCTGTGAGTGGGAGCTTGGTCCAGCCAGGAGACCTCCCAGGCTCTCAGCACTCATCCCTGGCAAAGGTTCAGTCTTGATTCATGTGTTTGGGGTTTTTCTTTTCTCCCTCTCCTTTCTCTTTGGCTCTCTCCCAGGCTGAGTGCTCGGGGCTTTGGCAAACGTGGAGGAGCAGAGCTGCAGCTTACCCTGGGATCACAGAGTGGTTAAGCAAAGCCTGCTGGGGAAGCCACTGCTCCAGCACAGCCCTGGGGGGTGGTTGTGTTTGCTGCTCCTCTCTCCTGCTGGGCCGGGCCAGGGCTGCCAGCAGGAGCTGTGGTTGTGTTGTCAGGCAGCAGCAGGAGCTGGCAGCTCGGTGCCTGAGGATGCTCTGCTGCTGGCACAGGAGAGTTTGAGGTCTTCTGAGGAGCTCTGAAGGAGGGCTGGGGCTTGGTGTGGTGTGCATGCACCTTGCACTCCCCAGCAAGGCTCACCCCCAGCTTGCTGAGCAGCTGAGCCACCCAGGCTGCAGAGTGCCCAGCAGAGAAGGCCCTGGGGGTGCTGGGTGCCAGCAGCTGGAGAGGAGCCAGGGGGTGCCCAGGGGGGCAAGAAGGGCAGCAGCAGCCTGGCCTGGAGCAGCAGTGGGGTGGCAGCAGGAGCAGGGCAGGGATTGTGCCTCTGTGAGGCCACAGCTCAGATCCTGGGGGCAGGTTTGGGTCCTCCCTGCAAGAAGGCCATTGAGAGGCTGGAGAAGGGCCAGAGGGAAGGCCAGCCAGGTTTCATGAGGGCTGCTGCCAGCGGGGTGGCACTGGGCAGCCCTGGGTGCAGCTGCTTCAGGCCCTGCACAAGCACCTCAGACTGGCTCCTGCCCAAAGCCTGTGCTCAGCTGGCACTGCCTGGCCAAGCTCTGTGCCAGCCAGGGAGGCCAGGGGGTGCCACACAGCAGGGCTGGAGATCAGCCTTTGGGGTTGCTGAAGCAAAGCAGGGCACATGGCCTGGAGCAGCACTGGGGGGGCAGCAGGAGCAGGGCAGGGATGGACTCTGTGCTGGACCACAGCTCAAATCCTGGGTTCAGCTCTGGGCCACTCACTGCAGGAAGGAAACTAAGGAGCTGGAGCAGGGCCAGGGAAGGGCAAGAGAGCTGGAGAAGGGTCTGGAGAAGAGGGCTGGGGAGGAGCAGCTGAGGGAGCTGGTGGTGTTGAGCCTGGAGCAGAGGAGGCTGAGGGAGACCTCCTTGCTCTCTGCAGCTCCCTGAGAGGAGGCTGCAGCCAGCTGGGGCTTGGGCTCTGCTCCCTAGGGACAGGAGAAATGGCCTCAAGCTGCAGCAGGGGAGGCTTAGGCTGGGGGTTTAGGGTTCTCAAGCACTGGTCCAGGCTGGGAGGTGATTCCATCCCCAGCCCTGAGGCAGAGCTGTGGTGCTGAGGGGCATGGCTTAGCCCCAGCCTTGGTGGGGTCAGAGGTTTGTTGGACTGGAGGAGCTCAGAGGTCTTTGCCAAACTGCTTCTGTGATGCTGCCCCAGGCAGCAGTGGGCACCTGGGAGGTGCTGCTGTGGGCATCCCCCCCTTGAGCCCCAGCAGCTGCCTCTCCCATGGAGCCTGGGCTGTGCCCACAGGGGCTGGGGTGCCCCTTGAGTGCTGCTCCTGCCTGCAGGGCTCCTGGGAGAGCAGCAGCCTGCTGCTGGGCCTCAGCTCTGCTGCTCCTTACCAGTGGCACTGGAAGAAAGGTCCTTGGGCTGCTGGCAAGGGATGGGAAGCTGTGTGGTCAGCTCTGGCCTCTGAGGGCTGGGGGAGGCAGTGGTGAGGGCAGCTCAGGACTGGGCTGGGGGCTCCATCAGCTCCATCTGAAAGCAGGACTCAGCCTGAGCTTTGCCTACAGGATGCTGAAGGTGGGGAGTCAGGTGGAGGTGCAGTGTTGGGCACCTCCTCTCCCAGGGCCTGAGAGGAGGCTGCAGCCAGCTGGGGCTTGGGCTCTGCTCCCTAGGAGCAAGGGACAGGAGGAGAGGAAATGGCCTCAGGCTGCCCCGGGGGAGGTTTAGGTTGGCCATGAGAAGAAACTTCTGCCCTGAAAGGGTTCTCAGAGCCTGGCCCAGGCTGCCTGTGGTCAGGAGGTGCAGTGGAAGCAGGAGGCAGTTCCTGGCAGGATGATGCAGGAAGCTTCACTGAGCAGGAAGCTCAGGCCTGGAGCTGTGGTGCTGCAGCAGGCAGCTGGCTGGTGTGGAAGGCACTGGGCAGGTTCTTGGCCATGGATGGGGGCAGGAAGGGCTTGTGTGGGACATCCCCACTGGCACACCTCACCCCTGGGCTGTAGATGTCCAGGGCAGTGGCCCATGAGGTGCCCAGGCTCCTGTGCCCTTCTCCTTGGAGAAGGTCAGGGCAGAGGAGCAGCAGCTGCAGGAGTTTCTGATGGTCTGCTTGGGGACACCCCCAAGGGCAGGGCAAGTGTGCCCAGGAGCTTACATGGTCTTCCCTGAGCTCTGCCCAGCTGCCAGAGCTGCCTGTGGGCACTGCCAGGCTGAGCTTCCTCTGCCCAGGGCAGGGTTTGCCTGCTGAAAGGGCTCTTGCTTGCAGGCTCTAGGTTGGATGTCTCTGCTTAGTGCTGGCCTCCAGGTGTGCAAAGGAGCTCTGGGAGCTCCAAAACCTCCAGGGAGGGCAACCTACCCCAAAGCCAAGGGGACCTGTGCAGGGGCCACTGGTGGTGCCCACTTGCACTGGGCTGGAAGGGAGCCTCCAAGGGCATCCTGCCCAGCCCCTCTGCAGGCAGCAGGGACAGCTCCAGCCAGAGCAGGCTGCCCAGGGGCACAGCCAGGCTGGTCCTGAGTGTCTCCAGGGATGGAGCCTCATACACACCCCTGGGCACCCTCCCTGTGCAGAGCTTCCTCCTGGTGCCCAACCTAAATCTGCCCTGCTCCAGTTTCAAACCATTGCCTCTGGTCCTGTGCCCATAGACACTTCTGAACTGTCCCTCCCCAGCTCTCCTGGAGCCCTTCAGGTACTGGGAGGCTGCTCTGAGGTCTGCCTGCAGCCTTCTCTTCTCCAGGCTGCACAGCCCCAGCTCTCCCAGCCTGACCCCACAGGGGAGCTTCTCCCTGCTCTGATCATCTTCATGGCCTCCTCCAGACCCACTCCAGCAGCTCCAGGTCCTCCTTGTTCTGGGGGCCCCAGAGCTGGATGCATTTGTCCTTAGAGTCCCAGCTGTGGCCTTGTGTTCATCCTCTGCCTGTGTCTCCAGCTGCAGCCTCAGGCTTCTGCAGTAGGCACTTGGGAGGGATTCTCCTTGGGGCTGCAGCTGCCTGTTCCCAGGGGAGGCTGAGCTGTCCCTTTGCCCTGTCTTGGGGTGTGCTAGGTGCTGAGCCAAGCTGCCTCATCCTGCTTCAGGTACTAGATGGCTTCTTTGAGGTCTGCCTGGAGCCTTCTCTTCTGCAGGCTGCACAGCCCCAACTCTCCCAGCCTGGCCCCATAGAGAAGCTTCTCCAGCCTCTGCTCATCTCTGTGGCCTCCTCTGGCTCCTCTCCAGCAGCTCCAGGTCCTTCTTGTCCTGGGGGATCCAGAACTGGAGGCAGTGCTGCAGGTGAGATCTCCCCAGAGCAGAGCAGAGCAGAGGGGCAGGATCCTCTCTCTCCAGCTCTGTCCACACTGCTTTGGCTGCAGCCCAGGACCCAGGCAACTCTTCACCTCCCAGCAGGACTGTGGCAGAGGGAGAAGGGGAGGGGAGGAGGAGGAGGAGGAGCAGACTGGCCCAGAGGAAGGCTGCTGTGCAGTGTGGTTGTGCTGCAAGCTGTGCTGGGGGAGCTCAGGGTATTTACTCAGCATGTTTGGCCAGCAGCATCTGCTGGACAGGAAGCTGTCAGATGGGAGCCCAGGAGAAGCTTCAGCTCCTGGGTGAAGGATGGGAGCTGACAGCTGATGCCCTGTGAAACCGAGCAAGGACAATGCTGCTATTTATAAGGCTCTGCCCTGGCTCCTTCCCTTCCTCCCCATCATCATCTTGGCTCTTAGCATCAGAGCTTGGAGCCTCCCTGGGCTGCTCCCGAAGGCAGCGCTGACCCCAAGCCCTTCCTCTGGCTGCTGTGAAGAGATCTTTGTGCAGCACTGCTGGTGGCACAGCCCTCTGCCCTGCCCTGCCCTGCCCTGCCCTGCCCTGCCCTGCCCTGCCTGGGGGGGAGGCTGTGGAGGCAGAATGCTGCCAGGCAGAGCCCAGTCCAGGTAGTGCTGAGTGCCCTGCAGGAGGCTGTGGCTGGGCTCAGAGTGGCAGCTGCAGCCTGGGCCAGCAGGCTGCAGGGTCAGAGGGGTGGTGGCCAGGGGCTGGGGGCTGGTTTGCCTCTGGGTCTGCTGCTCTTGCTCCACTCCACTTCACTCCTTGGTGTGTGGAGTGGTGGCCTGAGCTCACCCCCTTCTGCTGAGAGCTGCCTTGGCACAAGGATCATAGAACCACAGAACTGGCAGGGCTGGGAGGGAGCTCAAGGCTCAGCCAGCTCCAACCCCCTGCCATGGCCAGGGACACCTCACACCACAGCAGCTTGCTCACAGCCACCTCCAGCCTGGCTGCAAACACCTCCAGGCAGGAGGCTTCCACCACCTCCCTGGGCAACCTGGGCCAGGCTCTCACCACCCTCCTGGCCAACAGCTTCTTCCTCACAGCCAATCTCCACTTCTAGTTCTGCTCCATCCCCCCCACTCCTATCCCTCCCTGACCCCCTCCAAAGTCCCTCCCCAGCTTTCCTGGAGCCCCCTGCAGATCCTGGAAGGCCACAAGGAGGTCTCCTGGGAGCCTTCTCCTCTCCAGCCTGCACAACCCCAACTCTCTCAGGCTGTGCTCACAGCAGAGCAGCTCCAGCCCTCTGCTCCACCTCCTGGCCCTGCTCTGGACACCTTCCAGCCCCTCCAGACCCTTCCTGGCACAGAGGCTCCAGGGCAGATCAAGTCCCTTCTGCTGTGACCACCAGCAGTGCAGGGCAGGGCAGTGGTGTGAGGAGGTGGCAGAGAGGGTGCAGAGGGGCAGGGGGCAGCTGATGGCTGCCACAAAGAGAAAGCTCCTGCTGCCCAGGAGATCCTGCAGGCCTCCTGTGCCAGGGGGCAGTCTCTGAGTCCCTGTCACCATGACAGCTCCTTGCCTACCACTCAAGGATGCTGCCCCAGTTGCCAGTGAATGAGTCAGCAGGCAGTGACTCAGGAAGGTCACCAGACCGTGTTTAGCCTCCAGGCAGAGACATTCCTGCCTGCATTTGTGATCCAGCTGGCTCTGAGACCTCTTGGCTAAAGTGCTGACACTGACACCATCGCCCCAGGCCTCTGGGCTCTGCCAGGGGAGCCCACTGGGGAGCCCACTGGGGAGCCCACTGGGGAGCCCACTGGGCAGCCCACTGGGGAGCCCACTGAGGAGCCCACTGGGGAGCCCACTGGGGAGCCCACTGAGGAGCCCACTGGGGAGCCCACTGGGGAGTCCACTGAGGATCCCACTGGGAAGCCCACTGAGGAGCCCACTGGGGAGTCCACTGAGGAGCCCACTGGGAAGCCCACTGAGGAGCCCACTGGGGAGTCCACTGTAGAGCCCACTGGGAAGCCCACTGAGGAGCCCACTGGGGAGTCCACTGTAGAGCCCACTGGGGAGTCCACTGAGGAGCCCACTGGGGAGTCCACTGAGGAGTCCACTGAGGAGCCCACTGGGGAGCCCACTGGGGAGCCCACTGAGGAACCCACTGGGGAGCCCACTGAGGAGCCCACTGGGAGTCCACTGTAGAGCCCACTGGGAAGCCCACTGAGGAGCCCACTGGGGAGTCCACTGTAGAGCCCACTGGGGAGTCCACTGAGGAGCCCACTGGGGAGTCCACTGAGGAGTCCACTGAGGAGCCCACTGGGGAGCCCACTGAGGAACCCACTGGGGAGCCCACTGAGGAGTCCACTGAGGAGCCCACTGGGGAGTCCACTGAGGAGCCCACTGAGGAACCCACTGGGGAGTCCACTGAGGAACCCACTGGGGAGCCCACTGAGGAGCCCACTGGGGAGCCCACTGGGGAGTCCACTGAGGATCCCACTGGGAAGCCCACTGAGGAGCCCACTGGGGAGTCCACTGTGGAGCCCACTGGGAAGCCCACTGAGGAGCCCACTGGGGAGTCCACTGTAGAGCCCACTGGGGAGTCCACTGAGGAGCCCACTGGGGAGCCCACTGAGGAACCCACTGAGGAGTCCACTGGGGAGCCCACACTGGGGAGCCCACTGGGGAGCCACTTGGGAGCCCACTGGGGAGCCCACACTGGGGAGCCCACTGGGGAGCCCACTTGGGAGCCCACTGAGGAGCCCACTGGGGAGTCCACTGAGGAGTCCACTGGGGAGTCCACTGAGGAACCCACTGGGGAGTCCACTGAGAATCCCACTGGGGAGTCCACTGTAGAGCCCACTAGGGAGCCCACTGGGGAGTCCACTGAGGATCCCACTGGGAAGTCCACTGAGGAGCCCACTGGGGAGCCCACTGGGGAGTCCACTGAGGAGTCCACTGAGGAGCCCACTGGGGAGCCCACTGGGGAGTCCACTGAGGAGCCCACTGGGGAGCCCACTGGGGAGTCCACTGGGGAGTCCAGTGAGGAGCCCACTGGGGAGTCCACACTGGGGAGCCCACTGGGGAGCCCGCTGGGGAGCCCACTGGGGAGTCCACTGGGGAGTCCACTGAGGAACCCACTGGGGAGTGTACTAAGGAGCCCACCTGAGAGCTCACTGAGGAGCCCCCTGAGGAGCCCCCTTTCAGCAGGGTCCCAGGGCCTGGAGCTCCTGGAAAGAAAAGCAGAGGTGAAGCCAGTCCTGGTGTGGAGACAGAGCCCAGGTGCAGCTGGGAGCATGCAGGCAGGAGCAGGGAGCTGTGCAGCACAGCCTCTGCTGGGGAAGCTGGGAGGTTGGGAAGCTGTGAGGTTGGGAAGCTGTGAGGTTGGGAAGCTGGGAGGTTGCCCTTCCCAGGAAGCAGGCTGTTGGCAGCAGGAGGCTGTTGGCTGGCAGGACACAACCTGCCTTGGCTGCACTGCCAGCAGCCAGCCCTGCCCCGGGGTCCTGCCCTGCCTGCCCACAGCCTGCTGGCAGCTGCTGGCTTTGGCAAGGTCATGCTGCTGATCCTGCCTCTGGTGTCCCTTAAGCCCCCATGGGGTGTGAGGGGCAGAGGCACATCCCACAGCTGTCCCATGGCAGAGCACAGTGCTGGGGACCTCTTGCTGGCTGCAGGGGGCTGGTGGCCATGGCCCTGCTTGTGCCCTCTTCTGTCCTTCCAAGCTGCCTTTGTGGGAGCTGGATCCTGCTGTCCAGGAGCCCAACTGCTCCTTCAGTGCCATTCCCTAGGGCTGAGGTGTCCCTGGCAGCCTGTTGAGATGTCCCTTGGTGCTTTCCTCAGCAAGGGACTGGAGCAGCCCAGTGGGGAACCCCAGTGGCTCTTTGTTGTTCCTTTATGGTCTGGTTTTGGGGCTGGCAGAGGGAAGGAGCAGGGTCGCCCTGCAGTGTTTTGCTTTGCTAAGGAGCTCCATGGAGGAGCTGGCCAGGGCCAGGCAGTGTGAGATGCAGCACAGAAGGCCAAGGGCAGCCTGGGCTGCACCCAAAGCAGTGCTGCCAGCAGAGCCAGAGAGGAGATTCTGGCACTTTGCTCTGCTCTGGGCAGCCCTCCCCTGCAGGGCTGGGTGCAGGGCTGGAGGCCTCAGCACAGGGAGGACCTGGAGCTGATGGAGAGGCTGCAGAGGAGGCCATGAGAATGCTCAGGGGGTTGGAGCAGCTCTGCTGTGGGGACAGGCTGAGGGAGCTGGGGGTGTTCAGCCTGGAGAGGAGAAGGCTCCAGGGAGACCTCAGAGCAGCCTGCCAGGACCTGAAGGGAGCTACAGGAAGGCTGCAGAGAGACTGTTCCCAAAGGCCTGCAGGGCCAGGCCCAGGGGCAATGGCTTCAGACTAGAGCAGAGCAGATTGAGCTTGGATGTGAGGAGCAAGTTCTGCAGCAGGAGGCTGCTGGAACACTGCAGCAGGCTGCCCAGGGAGGTGGCTGAGGCTCCAGCCCTGGAGACATTGAAGGTGAGGCTGGAGAGGGCTGTGGGCAACCTGATCTGGTGGAGGATGTCCCTGCTGAGTGCAGGGGGTTGGACTGGATGGGCTTTGGAGCTCCCTTCCAGCCTGGAGCATTCTAAGGCTCTGTAAATCAGGGAGGAGAGCTGGATGGAGCTCTGGGCTGTGCTTGCTGGAGCTGCTCCTGCTGCACAAGGGAGAGCTCTGCCTGTCCTCTCCTCGGCCTGCAGCTCTGTCCAGCAACTCCACCGCAGAGGAAGAGCCTGAACAAACAAGGAGCAGAGCAGCAAGATGCTGAGATTAGGGCAGCTGCCTGCTGAGGAAGTTTGTGCTGGCTTCTCATCAGCCCCGGGGGCTGTGTGGGGCTGCCTGGGGCTCAGCTTGGCCTCGGTGGGCAGCTCATGGTGCTTGCTGCTGGGCTTGTCAGGAAGCAAGGCTGGGGAGCTGCAAGAGCTGAGCTGGATCCAGCTGGGTGCCTGAGTCTTGCCTTTGTGGTTGGGATCTTCTGTGTTAAAAAGGCCTCTGCTCTGGCTGACTTCTTGCTTTGGTGCTTCCTTCATTCAGAAGGACCTGGAGCTGCTGGAGAGGGGCCAGGGCAGGCCACAGAGATGCTCAGAGGCTGCAGAACCTCCCCTGTGGGGCCAGGCTGGGAGAGCTGGGGCTGTGCAGCCTGCAGAAGAGAAGGCTCAGGCAGACCTCAGAGCAGCCTCCCAGTGCCTGAAGGGCTCCAGGAGAGCTGGGGAGGGACTTGGGCCAAGGGCTGGGAGTGCCAGGTCCAGGGCCAATGGCTTTGAGCTGGGAGAGAGGAGACTGAGAGTGGAGAGGAGGAAGAAATTCTTGGCAGTGAGGCTGGGGAGACTCTGGCCCAGGCTGCCCAGGGAGGCTGTGGCTGCCTCCTGCCTGGAGGTGTTGAGGACCAGGCTGGCTGAGGCCCTGAGCAAGCTGTGCTGGTGGGAGGGGTCCCTGCCCATGGCAGGGGCTTGGAGCTGGATGATCTTCAGGGTCCCTTCCAACCCATCCTGTTTTAGGGTTCATTAAGGGCTGAGCTGTGGCTCAGAGCAAGGTTTCCTGCCCCATGGGCTGTGGCCTCCTTCTCTGCCCCACAGCAGAGGGGCAAGGCTGCTCCCTCAGCACAGGTGGGACCCCTAGGCAGAGAGCCCTCAGCATTGCCCACATGAGCAGCCCAGGGGTGGAGGGAAGGGGGGGACAATCTTCCTTCCCTGCTGCCCCCTGGCACTGCTTCTTCTGCAGCACCACTCAGCTGTCAGGAGAATCACAGAGGACCCTTCAGGGCTGGAAGGGAGCTCAAGGCTCAGCCAGCTCCAACCCCCTGCCATGGCCAGGGACACCTCACACCACAGCAGCTTGCTCACAGCCACCTCCAGCCTGGCTGCAAACACCTCCAGGCAGGAGGCTTCCACCACCTCCCTGGGCAACCTGGGCCGGGCTCTCCCCAGAAGCTGCGGGAGGCTGGGGCAGAGGTTCCCCTGCTGGTGGCTGCCGGAGCAAAGGCTCTTCGCGGGCAGGGGCAGGAACAAAGAGGTCTTCTTCGGTGTTTACTCGTATTTTTAGAAGACAATGCGCTGGGGCTGGGGCTGCAGACGGAAATGCTGGCTCTGAAGTCCGGGCTCCCCCCTCCACCCTGCCCAGGAAGCGCTCTCCGCACGTGCACCCGGCTGGGATCTTCGCAGACAAAGACTTTCTTGATGCTTTTTTTCCCACCCCCCCCACCCCCCTTTCTCTCCACCCCCCCTCCCCTGCAGTTCCCCTGCCCGGAGGCAAAGAGGATTTGCTTGGCTGAGAGGCCGGAGGCTCGCAGCGAGCTGGGGGAGCAGGGCTGTGCCAGGCTGTGCCTCCCCGCCGCTCGGCTGCCCCGGGGCTTGGGGTTCTTCCTTCTCGCCTGCTTGGATCGGGGAATGGATCCCTGGCTGCCGTGCTGCCGCGGATGGGGCTGGGGCTGCTGGGGTAGCTGAGGGCGCCCCGCGCCCGGCCCCGCCTGCTCCCTCCCGCTGGGACCAGCTTGGACGGAGCTCGGGCTGCAGCCTGCCGCGGTGGCTCCTGCCGCACCATGAGTAGGTAGCCAAGATCCTCTTGCTCCTCGGGGGGTGCTGGGGTGACCCCCCGCCCCGGGGAGCTCCGTGCGGGGCTCTGCGGCAGCCCCCGGGGGGCTGCGGTGTCTGTGTGCGGCGCCGGCCGGCAGGCACCGCCTGGCGCTCAGGTGGCGCTTGGCAGCGGGCAGAGCCAGCTGGAGAGCAAGGGATGGGCTGCGCCCGGCCGTGCCAGGCGCTGGGCTGCGGCCGGAGCCTGGGCGCTGCGGGCTGCCGCTGCCAGCTCCACGTGCGCTGCCCTGGCAACCACGGCGGCCGCGGAGCCTCCAACAGGGATGTGTGCTCCGTGGGGTGTCCCTCTCTCCCTCTCTCCCTCTCTCCACATCCCTGCTGTCCCTCTCTCCATATCCGTGTCATCCCTCTCTCCATATCCCTGGTGTCCTTCATGCCATATCCCTGGTGTCCTTCATGCCATATCCCTGGTGTCCCTCTCTCCATCCCCTGGTGTCCTCTCTCCATATCCCTGTGTCACTCTCTCCATCTCCCTTGTATCCCTCTCTCCATATCCCTGGTGTCCCTCTCTCCATCTCCCTGGTGTCCTCTCTCCATATCCCTGGTGTCCCTCACTCCATATCCCTTGTTTCCCTCTCTCCATATCCCTGGTGTCCCTCTCTCCATATCCCTGGGGTCCTCACACCATATCCCTGCTGTCCTCACACCATATCCCTGGTGTCCTCTCTCCATCTCCCTGGTGTCCTCTCTCCATATCCCTGGTGTCCCTCACTCCATATCCCTTGTTTCCCTCTCTCCATATCCCTGGTGTCCCTCTCTCCATCTCCCTGGTGTCCTCACACCATATCCCTGGTGTCCTCTCTCCATCTCCCTGGTGTCCTCTCTCCATCTCCCTGGTGTCCTCACACCATATCCCTGGTGTCCTCTCTCCATCTCCCTGGTGTCCTCTCTCCATCTCCCTGGTGTCCTCACTCCATCTCCCTGGTGTTCTCACTCCATCTCCCTGGTGTCCCTCTCTCCATATCCCTGGTGTCCTCACTCCATCTCCCTGGTGTCCTCTCTCCATATCCCTGGTGTCCTCACTCCATCTCCCTGGTGTCCTCTCTCCATATCCCTGGTGTTGTCACTCCATCTCCCTGGTGTCCCTCTCTCCATATCCCTGGTGTCCTCACTCCATCTCCCTGGCGTCCTCTCTCCATATCCCTGGTGTCCTCACTCCATCTCCCTGGTGTCCCTCTCTCCATATCCCTGGTGTCCTCACTCCATCTCCCTGGTGTCCTCTCTCCACATCCCTGGTGTCCCTCTCTCCATCTCCCTGGTGTCCCTCACTCCATATCCCTTGTTTCCCTCTCTCCATATCCCTGGTGTCCCTCTCTCCATCTCCCTGTTGTCCTCACACCATATCCCTGGTGTCCTCTCTCCATCTCCCTGGGGTCCTCACACCATATCCCTGGTGTCCTCACTCCATCTCCCTGGTGTTCTCACTCCATCTCCCTGGTGTCCTCACTCCATCTCCCTGGTGTCCTCTCTCCATATCCCTGGTGTCCTCACTCCATCTCCCTGGTGTTCCTCTCTCCATATCCCTGGTGTCCTCTCTCCACATCCCTGGTATCCCTCTCTCCATCTCCCCTGTATCCCTCTCTCCATCTCCCTGGTGTCCCTTCTCTCCATATCCCTGCTGTCCCTCTCTCCATATCCCTGGTGTCCCTCTCTCCATATCTCCTGTGCTGGAGCCAGGGCAGTGGGCAGAGAGGGTTCCTGTTTGTGCCCCAAGCATCCTGTAAAGGCTCTTCCATGGCCTGGACTGTTGTGGTGTGGCACAGTCCCTGCTGCCCCCCAGGCCTGACCCCCTGCAGCCCTCCTGCAGCTGGGCTCTGCAAGCTGTGCTGCCAGGGCTGCACAGCAGAGGGCTGGCTGCACTTGGCAGAGGGAGCTGGGCATGGAGGGTGCCTGGCAACCACCTGCAGGAGCTGCTGGGGTTTGGGGAGGTGGTGAGAGAATGGAATGGAATGGAATGGAATGGAATGGAATGGAATGGAATAGAATAGAATAGAATAGAATAGAATAGAATAGAATAGAATAGAATAGAATAGAATAGACCAGACCAGACCTGGTTGGAAAAGACCTCAGAGATCACCAAGTCCAACCTCTCACCCAGCACCATCTGATCAACTCAACCATGGCACCAAGGGCCTCAGCCAGGCTCTTCCTAAACACCTCCAGGGATGGGGACTCCACCACCTCCCTGGGCAGCACATCCCAGTGGCAAATCTCTCTTGCTGGGAAGAATTTTCTCCTCCTCTCCAGCCTGAACCTCCCCTGGCACAGCTTGAGACTGTGTCCTCTTGTTCTGCTGCTGGCTGCCTGGGAGCAGAGCCCAACCCCCACCTGGCTCCAACCTCCCTGCAGGGAGTTGCAGAGAGCAAGAAGGTCTCCCCTGAGCCTCCTCTTCTCCAGGCTAAGCAACCCCAGCTCCCTCAGCCTCTCCTCCCAGGGCTGTGCCCCAGACCCCTCCCCAGCTTTGTTGCCCTTCTCTGGACACCTTCAAGTCTCTCAATGTCCTTCTTGAGCTGAGGAGCCCAGAGCTGGACACAGGACTCAAGGGGTGGCCTGAGCAGTGCTGAGCACAGGGCACAAGGACTTCCCTGCTCCTGCTGGCCACACTCTTCCTGCTGCAGGCCAGGATGCCCTTGGCCTTCTTGGCCACCTGGGCACACTGCTGGCTCCTGTTCAGCTGCTGTCACCCAGCATCCCCAGGTCCCTCTCTGCCTGGCTGCTCTCAGCCACTCTGCCCCCAGCCTGTAGCACTGCCTGGGGTTGCTGTGGCCAAAGTGCAGCCCCTGGCACTTGGATGTGTTCAATCTCCTGCCCTTGGCCTCTGCCCATCTGCCCAGCCTGGCAAGGTCCCTCTGCAGAGCCCTTCTGCCCTCTAACAGATCAACTCCTGCCCCCAGCTTGCTGTCATCTGCAAACTCACTGCTGATGGACTCAATGCCCTCCTCCAGATCATCAATAAGGATATTGATGAGCATGGGCCCAGCCTGCCTGAAGGTGCCTGGGGGGCAGCTGGCAGCACAGCTCCCCATCCTGCCGGGGTGCTGGGTGCCTGGGCTGGCTGCTGCTGCCCTGCTCTGCTGTGCTCCCAGGAGTTTCCTCTCACCCCAGCTTGCTGGCAGGGCAGGGAGCAGCTTGCTCCTGAGTGCCTGCCAGTCCCAACAGAGTGAGGGCTTTGCTGGGCTCTGGGGCAACCCCAGCTGCTGCTGGGCAGCAGTGTGTGGAGGGGAGGCCAGCAGGGGCCCTGGCAGGGCTGGAGGGTGGCTGCAGCCTTTGCCCACTGCAGACCCTGCCTCTGGGCTTCTGCTTTTGAGCTCCCAGGTAGGGCTGTGGGGTTAATTCCTCCTCTTGGATGTCTGAAAGGGATCTCAGGCCCTGGCCCAGGCTGCCCAGGGAGGTGGTGCTGAGGGAGGTGGTGCTGAGGGAGGTGGGGCAGTGGCAGTGGCTCAGCAGCAGTGCTGGAGCTGGGAGCTCTGGGGGAGAGGTTGGACTGGCTGAGCTCAGAGGTCTCTCCCAACCTCCACAGCTCTCTGGTTGCATGGCTCCAGCTCAGCATCCTGTGCTGGCTCTGGTGCTGCCCACTCTGCTCTGGGGGTGGGGAGGATGTAACCCACCTCAGACCCTCCCAAAGCAAAGCACCCCTTGAGCTGTGCTCCTGCTCTGGCAGGGGGGGTTGGACTCGATGGTCTTTGCAGGTCCCTTCCAGCCCGACCATCCTGGGAGCTAGCCCTGGGGAGCAAAGCCCAGCCTGAGGGCACAAAGTGCTGTGGAGGGGCTGTGCCCTGCTGGGGGCTTTGGGGGCTTGTTCAGGGCCTGTGAGGAGCTGTCTGTGTCCCTCCCTATGGACAAGGGTCTCTGTGTCCCTCCCTAGGGACAAGGGTCTCTGCTCCCTGCTGAGCTGGGGAGGGTTTGATACCTGCAGCACCCTGCTCTGCCAGCTCCCTGCTTCCAGCTGGCCCCTGGCTGAGCTGAGCTTCTGCCCCTGCTCTCAATCCCTGTCAGGTGCCTGCCTGGAAGTGGTTTCCTTTCACCCCTGTTGTTCCCAGCTGCCTGCACTTGGGCATCTGGCAGCATGGGCAGCTGCATGCAGGGCTGTGCAGGGCATGGGGCACCAGTGCTGTCCCTGCACAGGGACACAGGGCTGGCCCCCAGGCTCTGTTTCCACTGGGGGTTGTGTTTCCCATGCAGTGCTCCAGGCTGGGGGCAGAGTGCCCAGCAGAGAAGGCCCTGGGGGTGCTGGGTACCAGCAGCTGGAGAGGAGCCAGGGGGTGCCCAGGGGGGCAAGAAGGGCAGCAGCAGCCTGGGCTGGGGTGGCAGCAGGAGCAGGGCAGGGATGGTTCCCTTGTATTCAGCACTGGGGAGGTCACAGCTCAAATCCTGGGTTCAGTTCTGGGCCACTCACTGCAGGAAGGAGATTGAGGAGCTGGAGCAGGGCCAGAGAAGGGCAAGAGAGCTGGGGAAGGGTCTGGAGAAGAGGGCTGGGGAGGAGCAGCTGAGGGAGCTGGGGGTGTGGAGCCTGGAGCAGAGGAGGCTGAGGGAGACCTCCTTGCTCTCTGCAGCTCCCTGAGAGGAGGCTGCAGCCAGCTGGGGCTTGGGCTCTGCTCCCTAGGCTCAGGGGAGAGAAGGAGAGGCAATGGCCTGAAGCTGTGCCAGGGGAGGCTTAGGTTGGAGAGGAGGCCAAATGTCTTTGGTGGCAGAGTGGTGAGGGCCTGGCAGAGGCTGCCCAGGGAGGTGGTGGAGTCCCCATGGCTGGAGGGGCTGCAGAACCTGTGGCCATGGCAGCTGGGGCCAGGGTTTGGTGGCCATGGTGGGGTTGGGTTGGTGCTGGCCTGGCTGCTCTGGGAGGGCTTTGCCAGCCCAAACCATTCCCTGGCTCTGTGCTTCCCCTCCTGCCATGTGTGGTGTGAAGCTTTCCCTGAGCACCATCCCTGTGCTTGCACCAGCAAAGGGGCAGCTGGGAGGGCAGTGGGGAGAGCTTGGCCAGCAGGCTGCTGGGGGTGGGCAGCCCTGCCTGTGCCAGCCCTGCCTGTGCCAGCCCTGCCTGTGCCAGCTCCTGCCAGCTGCTCAGGGGCAGGCTGGCTGCAGGGCTTGGCAGGGCTCTTTCAGCTTGGAAATGCCTGAGCAGTGCCTGCAGGTCTCCAACTTCCTTCTCATTCAGGTGCTGAGCTTGAGGCCAATTCTCTTGTGGGCAGCACAAACCCCTTTTCAGTGGCTGGACTGAAAGCAAGAGCAGGCAAAGCAGCCCCAGCCCAGCTCCCAGGGGCTGTGAATGCTCTCTGTTTGCTCCTGGCCAGAGGGGAGTTTCTTTGCCTGGCTTTGAAGGCACCTCCTGGAGCTCTTTGTTTCCCTGCTCTCCTTGGCTGGGACCACTGCATGGCAAAGAAGTCAAAGTTGTTCATGTACAAACCAGCAGCTGCCAGGCCACTGAGCCTCACCCTGCAGACACTGCAGAGGCTTTGGCTGGGGCTGGAGTGGGCTGGCACTGAGTGAGCTGAAGTCTCTCTGGGGAAAAGGGAAGGTCCCTGGCAGGAAGGCTGGGTGGGCTGCTGGCTGGGTGGTGCCCCTGGGCATCACTGGTGGCCTCCTGGTCACAACAGCCCCATGGATGTCCCAGGCTGGGGGCAGAGTGGCTGGAAAGTGGCCTGGCAGGAAAGGAGCTGCTGGGTGTTGGTTGACAGCAGCTGGAGAGGAGCCCAGGGGGTGCCCAGGTGGGCAAGAAGGGCAGCAGCAGCCTGGGCTGGAGCAGCAGTGGGGTGGCAGCAGCAGCAGGGCAGGGATTGATCCAGTGTCTCCCCACCCTCACTGTGCAGAACTTCCTCCTGGTGTCCAACCTAAACCTCCCCTGCTCCAGTTTCAAACCATTGTCCCTCCTAGCCCCACAACAGCTTCTGAGCAGCCCCTCCCCAGCTCTCCTGGAGCCCTTCAGGCACTGGGAGGCTGCTCTGAGGTCTGCCTGCAGCCTTCTCTTCTGCAGGCTGCACAGCCCCAGCTCTCCCAGCCTGGCCCCACAGGGGAGGTTCTGCAGCCTCTGATCATCTCTGTGGCCTCCTCTGGCCCCTCTCCAGCAGCTCCAGGTCTCTCTTGTGCTGGGGGTCCCCTAGCTGGCCCCAGCCCTGCAGGGGAGGTCTCCCCAGAGCAGAGCAGAGGGCAGGATCCTCTCTCTCCAGCTCTGGCCACCCTGCTTTGGATGCAGCCCAGGCTGCCCTTGGCCTCCTGTGCTGCCAGTGCCCATTGCTGGCTCCTGCCCCCCAGCACCCCCAAGGCTTTCCCTGCAGGGCTGCTCTCAACCTCATCCCCCCCAGCCTGGGTTGCCCTGCAAGGATTGCCCTGACCCAGGAGCAGGACCTTGGTCTTGGCCTTGCTGACCCTCAGGAGGTTCTCCTGAGCCCACTCCTCAGTGGGGCAGTGTGGGGAGGCTGGCCAGGAGGGGCAGGTGTGCCATCCCCTTCCTTTGGGAGTGAAGTCAAAGAGCTGCCCTGCCAGCCTGGCTTTCCAACCCCTAATTAGTCCAGGGGATCCTTCCTGTTGGGTAATGAGCTGGCAGATCTGTGCCATGCTGGAGGGCAAGCCCCATGAGCTGGGTGAGGAATAACTTCTCCCTGGCATCCCTCTCCAGGCACAGCCTCAGGGATTAGAGCCTTCAGCACCTGGCTGAGGCTGCACTCTCCCATTTACAAGCAAGGGGAGGGGGGGGAGGGGGAACAAAAAAGGCTAGCTATTTGTGGGGCAGCATCAGAGGTTCCCCAGGCTGCCACCTGACTGCACTCCTGGGTTTCACAAGGTCTTCCTGAGGGCAGATGGGCTTGGGGCAGGTAGGTCAGCAGGCAGAGCTGGAGCAGGAGCAAGGCAGAGCAGCTGCCTTGGTGCAGAGGGCACTGACACCAACCCAGAGCTGCTCTCAGAGAATCACAGAGGGGCAGAGCTCATCACAGAGTCAATGGTAGGGCTGGAAGGCAGCTCTGGAGCTCCCCCAGCCCAAGCCCTGCTCCAGCAGGGCACCCCCAGCACCCTGCCCAGCAGCACAGTGCCCAGGGGGGGTTGGAAGCTCTCCACACCAGCAGACTCCACAACCTCTCTGGGCAGCCTGCTCCAGGCCTCCAGCAGCCTCACCCCAAACAACTTTCTCCTCCTGCTCAGCTCCAACCTCCTGCCTGACACTTGCTGTCCCTTGCCCTGTGGGCACAGGCTGGGAGAGCTGGGGCTGTGCAGCCTGGAGAAGAGAAGGCTGCAGGCAGACCTCAGAGCAGCCTCCCAGTACCTGAAGGGCTCCAGGAGAGCTGGGGAGGGACTTGGGCCAAGGGCTGGGAGGGCCAGGCCCAGGGCCAATGGCTTTGAGCTGGGAGAGAGGAGACTGAGAGTGGAGAGGAGGAAGAAATCCTTTGCAGTGAGGCTGGGGAGACTCTGGCCCAGGCTGCCCAGGGAGGCTGTGGCTGCCTCCTGCCTGGAGGTGTTGAGGACCAGGCTGGATGAGGCCCTGAGCAGCCTGTGCTGGTGGGAGGGGTCCCTGCCCATGGCAGGGGCTGGAAGCAGATCATCCATCACCAATGTGCCCATCAGCATCCTGGCTTGGATCAGCAAGAGTTTGACCAACAGGACCAGGACAGTGATCCTGTAGCTCTGCTGGGCACTGGGGAGGCCACAGCTCAAACCCTGGGTTCAGCTTTGGGCTCCTCACTCCAAGAAGGACATTGAGGGGATGGAGCAGGGCCAGAGAAGGGCAATGGAGCTGGGGAAGGGTCTGGAGAGCAGGGATTTGCCCTCTTTGGGTGGGAAGGACAACCCTGCTGGGCACATGGTGCTCCTGGACTTGTAAAGGCTGGCAAAGATCTCTGAGTCCAACCTCCTACCCAACACATCCATGGCCATGCCCCCAGCTGCCTCTCTGCTCATTCTTTGTACACCTCCAGGCATGGGGACTCCACCACCTCCCTGGGCAGCCTCTGCCAGGCCCTGACCACTCTGCCACCAAAGACATTTGGCCTCCTCTCCAACCTAAGCCTCCCCTGGCACAGTTTCAGGCCATTGCCTCTCCTTCTCTCCCCTGAGCCTAGGAAGCAGAGCCCAAGCCCCAGCTGGCTGCAGCCTCCTCTCAGGGAGCTGCAGAGAGCAAGGAGGTCTCCCTCAGCCTCCTCTGCTCCAGGCTCAACACCCCCAGCTCCCTCAGCTGCTCCTCCCCAGCCCTCTTCTCCAGACCCTTCCCCAGCTCTCTTGCCCTTCTCTGGCCCTGCTCCAGCTCCTCAATGTCCTCCTTACAGCCATGATCTGCAAAACTGAGCCCAGGACTCAAGCTGTGGCTTGCCCAGCCCAGGGGCACAATCCCTGCCCTGCTCCTGCTGGCCACCCCAAACCCAGCTGCAGGTGGCCACTTTGTCTCCAGCAGAGCTCAGGGTCTGCCTGGACTCTGCCTGTGGCACTAACAGGCTGGGTCTCCATCTCTCTTCCCTTCCAGCAGCAGAGGCTGGCTAGTGATGCTGGAGCCTGTAGGTCTGGAGCCTGGGAGGAGCTGCTGGAGAGCCTGAGGCGAGGGGATGGACCTTGTCAGAGGGTGAGTCAAGGCTGTGCCTCCTTCTGTTCCTCTCTCACCAAGGGCTGGCAGAGGTCTGCTGGTGCTGGGGGCAGCCTGTGCCCCACTGCCACAGAATCACAGCACTCTTTGGGTTGGAAAAGGCCTCTGAGATGACTGAGGCCAAGCATCAGCCATGGCCATCAAAGCATCTCATACCAGACAGCAAAGCTCTGCCTGCAGGGAGAGGCTTTGCTTCAGCAGCTGGGTGAGCAGAAGGAGCCACCACAGCCTTTCCAACTGCTTCACTGTCCTCATGCAGCCTGACAGACACCACCTGGTGCCACAGCACAGCTCTGTGCTGCTGTGAGCTGTGGGCAGAGCTGGGCAGGCTCCAGCTGCAGCAGAGCAGAGCTGGAGCAGTGCAGAGCTGGGGCAGTGCAGAGCTGCAGCAGTGCAGAGTTGGAGCAGTGCAGAGCTGGAGCAGTGCAGAGCTGGGGCAGTGCAGAGCTGCAGCAGTGCAGAGTTGGAGCAGTGCAGAGCTGGAGCAGTGCAGAGCTGGAGCAGTGCAGAGCTGGGGCAGTGCAGAGCTGCAGCAGTGCAGAGTTGGAGCAGTGCAGAGCTGGAGCAGTGCAGAGTTGGAGCAGTGCAGAGCTGGAGCAGTGCAGAGCTGCAGCAGTGCAGAGTTGGAGCAGTGCAGAGCTGGAGCAGTGCAGAGCTGGGGCAGTGCAGAGCTGCAGCAGTGCAGAGTTGGAGCAGTGCAGAGCTGGGGCAGTGCAGAGCTGCAGCAGTGCAGAGTTGGAGCAGTGCAGAGCTGGAGCAGTGCAGAGCTGGAGCAGTGCAGAGCTGGGGCAGTGCAGAGCTGCAGCAGTGCAGAGTTGGAGCAGTGCAGAGCTGGGGCAGTGCAGAGCTGCAGCAGTGCAGAGTTGGAGCAGTGCAGAGCTGGAGCAGTGCAGAGCTGGGCAGGCTCCAACTGCAGCAGTGCAGAGCTGATCAGGTTCCAACTGCAGCAGTGCAGAGCTGGGCAGGTTCCAACTGCAGCAGTGCAGAGCTGCAGCAGTGCAGAGTGGAGTAGCTGTGGCTAGAGGAGGTCAAGCATGAATCCAGGCTGGGTGGAGAATGACTCCAGAGCAGCCCTGAGGAGAAGGCCTTGGGGCTGTCAGTTGGTGACAAAGTCCCCAGGAGCCAGCAGTGGTCCCTGGCATCCCAGAGGCAGCTGAGTGCTGAGCTGCAGCCAGAGCAGGGAGAGCAGCAGCACAGGGAGGGGATTCTGCCCCTCTGCTCTGCTCTGCTCAGCCCCCACCTGCAGCACTGCCTCCAGCTCTGGGGCCCCCAGCACAGGAAGGACCTGGAGCTGCTGGAGAGGCTCCAGAGGAGGCCACAGAGATGAGCAGAGGCTGCAGAACCTCCCCTGTGGGGCCAGGCTGGGAGAGCTGGGGCTGTGCAGCCTGCAGAAGAGAAGGCTCCAGGCAGAGCTCAGAGCAGCCTCCCAGTAGCTGAAGGGCTCCAGGAGAGCTGGGGAGGGACTTGGGCCAAGGGCTGGGAGTGCCAGGCCCAGGGCCAATGGCTTTGAGCTGGGAGAGAGGAGACTGAGAGTGGAGAGGAGGAAGAAATCCTTTGCAGTGAGGCTGGGGAGACTCTGGCCCAGGCTGCCCAGGGAGGCTGTGGCTGCCTCCTGCCTGGAGGTGTTGAGGACCAGGCTGGCTGAGGCCCTGAGCAAGCTGTGCTGGTGGGAGGGGTCCCTGCCCATGGCAGGGGGCTGGAGCTGGATGATCTGTTGAAGGATAGGAAGGCCCTGCAGAGGTTCCTTGGAAGGCTGGATGGGTGAGAGAGGCCAATGGGATGAGATTTAATAAGGCTAAGTGCCAGGGGCTGCACTTTGGCCACACCAACCCCAGGCAGAGCTACAGGCTGGGGACAGAGTGGCTGAGAGCAGCCAGGCAGAGAGGGACCTGGGGGATGCTGGTTGGCAGCAGCTGAACAGGAGCCAGCAGTGTGCCCAAGGGGCCAAGAAGGCCAAGGGCATCCTGGCCTGCAGCAGGAAGAGTGTGGCCAGCAGGAGCAGGGAAGTCCTTGTGCCCTGTGCTCAGCACTGCTCAGGCCACCCCTTGAGTCCTGTGTCCAGCTCTGGGCTCCTCAGCTCAAGAAGAGACTTGAAGGTGTCCAGAGAAGGGCAACAAAGCTGGGGAGGGGTCTGGGCACAGCCCTGGGAGGAGAGGCTGAGGGAGCTGGGGTTGCTTAGCCTGGAGAAGAGGAGGCTCAGGGGAGACCTTCTTGCTCTCTGCAACTCCCTGCAGGGAGGTTGGAGCCAGCTGGGGGTTGGGCTCTTCTCCCAGGCAGCCAGCAGCAGAACAAGAGGACACAGTCTCAAGCTGTGCCAGAGGAGGTTCAGACTGGATGTGAGGAAGAAATTCTTCATAGAGAGACAGACTGGCCACTGGGATGTGCTGCCCAGGGAGGTGGTGGAGTCCCCATCCCTGGAGGTGTTTAGGAAGAGCCTGGCTGAGGCCCTTGGTGCCATGGTTGAGTTGATTGGCCAGGGCTGGGTGGCAGGTTGGACTGGATGACCTTGGAGGTCTCTTCCAACCTGGCTGCTTCTATGATCCTCTGGTCTTGAAGGTCCCTTCCAACCCAGCCCATTCTCTGACAGGCCTCCTGGCAGGGCTGGTGCCAGGGCTAGTGCCAGGGCTGGTGCCAGGGCAGCCAAGCCTGGCAGGTGCCAGCACACACTGCAGCAGTGGTCAGCTGAGGAGGCGCCCTGGCTCAGCTTCCCAGCACAGGTGCTGTGGGAAGGGAAATCTCCTCCTGATTCCCTTTCTCTCTGGGGTTGTTTCTGCCATCCAGCAGGATTTGCCTCTCCAGGCAGGCTCCCTCTGGAAGCCTGGGCTGGGCTGGGCTGGGCTGGGCTGGCCCTGCTCAGCTGATGCTGAGCACAGGTCAGGGCTCCCCAGCTGGCAGATCCCTGCTGAGCTCACCTGAGAGGGGGCTCACGGCAGCCCCTGCTTGGTGACCCTCAGGGTTTGAGCCCCCAGCTCTCTGCTGGGAGGCTTGGGGTCTGAGTGCAGGAGTGCAGCCCCTGCTTGGTGACCCTCAGGGTTTGAGCCCCCAGCTCTCTGCTGGGAGGCTTGGGGGGTCTGAGTGCAGGAGTGCAGCCCCTGCTTGGTGACCCTCAGGGGTTTGAGCCCCCAGCTCTCTGCTGGGAGGCTTGGGGGGCTGAGTGCAGGAGTGCAGCCCCTGCTTGGTGACCCTCAGTGTTTGAACCCCCAGCCCTCTGCTGGGAGGCTTGGGGGTCTGAGTGTAGCCCCTGCTTGGTGACCCTCAGGGGCTTGAGCCCCCAGCCTCTGCTGGGAGGCTTGGGGGTCTGAGTGCAGGAGTGCAGCCCCTGCTTGGTGACCCTCAGGGGCTTGAGCCCCCAGCCCTCTGCTGGGAGGCTTGGGGGTCTGAGAGCAGGAGTGCAGCCCCTGCTTGGTGACCCTCAGGGGTTTGAGCCCTCAGCTCTCTGCTGGGAGGCTCAGGGGTCTGAGTGCAGGAGTGCAGCCCCTGCTTGGTGACCCTCAGGGTTTGAGCCCCCAGCTCTCTGCTGGGAGGCTCGGGCCGGGCTGAGGCTGGGCTGGGTCAAGCCCCTCCGGGCTGAGCCTTGCTGCCGCTGCCCCGAGGCTGCATTGGTGGAGCGGTGCTGCAGGCTGGGTGCCCTCGGGGCAGGGAGGAGCGGTGCTGCAGGCTGGGTGCCCTCGGGGCAGGGAGGAGCTGGTGCCCTGGGGCAGGCTGGGTGCCCAGGCTGGGTGCCCTCGGGGCAGGGAGGAGCGGTGCTGCAGGCTGGGTGCCCTCGGGGCAGGGAGGAGCGGTGCCGCAGGCTGGGTGCCCTCGGGGCAGGGTGGAGCGGTGCCGCAGGCTGGGTGCCCTCGGGGCAGGGAGGAGCGGTGCTGCAGGCTGGGTGCCCTCGGGGCAGGGAGGAGCTCGGGGCAGGGAGGAGCTGCAGGCTGGTGCCCTGGGGCAGGGGAGGAGCTGGGTGCCCTCGGGGCAGCCCTGGGTGCCCTCGGGGCAGGGTGGAGCGGTGCTGCAGGCTGGGTGCCCTCGGGGCAGGGAGGAGCTGTGCTGGGACCTGCCGCTGGTCCCTGGCTGGGGGCGGGCAGGGGAGAGGGAGCCGCGGAGCCTGCTGCTGGCGGCCGCGCACGGCTCAGCGACCTGCGGCTGAGGAGCAGCCGAGGCAGAGGCTTTCCCCCGGCGCTGCCTCTGCCTCTGCAGACACAAAGCCTGGTTTGTCTCCCTGCCTTGGCACGGCCTCACCAGCCCCAGCCTCCCCTTTGTCTGCCGCGGCCCCGTGGAGCTGCAGATGGGCCGGGGCGGGGTGGGGGGGGAGCAGCTTCTCAGTGCTGGGATTGTCTGTGCCCACCCCCGGCTCGCTCAGGGGGATGGGCAGGGGGTGCCCTCCCTCCCCACGCCTTGCTGTGCCTTGGGCTGCTGCACCTCCCCAGCGCCCCCAGGAGCTGGTGCTGGTGCCAGTCCTGCAGGCTTCACCCCCGGGTTACAGCTGTGGGGAGGGGGCAGAGGCAGGAGGAGGCAGGGAAGGTGTCGGAGTCCCTGGGGTGGGAGGGCTGGAAGCGAGAGAGCTGTCATGAGGTGCTTCCTGCTCTGCAAGCTGAGCTCTGCGAGGGGGAGAGAGAGGTCTGGCACAAAACCTTGCTCCTTGGCCATGGCAGAAGGCAGCTGTGGGCAGGAGGAGGTGGGGTGAGTGTCAGCCAAGCTCCTGCCTTGGAACTGCTGTCCCTGGCCGGGCAAGGCAGAGCAGGGTGCAGGCCCCTTTGAAATGAGCCACACTCAGAGCCCTAAGGCTCTTCTTCCTTCTACGCCTTCCTCTACCCCTTCCTTCTCCCCCTTCCCCTTCTCCTCCTTCCCCTTCCCCCCTTCCCTCTTCCCCCTTCCCTTTCCCCCTTTCCCTCTTTCCCCCCCTTTCTCCCCCCTTCTCCTTTCCCCCTCCCTTTCCCTCTTTCCCTCCTTTCCTCCCTTCTCCTTTCCTTTCCCTTCCCCTTCTCCTTTCCCCTTCTCCTTTCCTCCCTTCTTTTTCCCTTCCCCTTTCCCTTCTCCCCCCCCTTCTCCTTCCCCCTTCTCCTTCCCCCCTTCTCCTTTCTTCCCTTCTCCTTCCCCCTTCTTCTTTCCCCATCTTTTCCTCCCTTCCCCCTTCTTTTCCCCCTTCTCCTTTCCCTTTTCCCTTCTCCTTTCCCCCTCCCTTTCCTCCCTTCTCCTTTCCCCTTCTCCTTTCCCTTCCCTTCCCTTCTCCTTTCCCCCTTCTCCTTCCCCCCTTCTCCTTTCCCCCTTTTCCCTCCTTTCCCCCTTTCCTTCTCCTTTCCCCCTTCTCCTTTCCCCCTTCTCCTTTCCCTTCTCCTTTCCCTTCTCCTTTCCTCCCTTCTCCTTCCCCCTTCTCCTTCCCCCCCATCTCCTTTCCCCCTTCTCCTTCCCCCTTCTCCTTTCCCCATCTCCTTTCCCCCTCTTTCCCCCTTCTCCTTTCCCCTTCCCTTTCCCCTTCTTTTTTCTTCTTTCCTCCCTTCTCCTTCCCCACTTCTCCTTTCCCCCTTCTCCCTTTCCCCCTTCTCCTTTCCCCCTTCTCCTTCCCCCTTCTCCTTCCTCCCTTCTCCTTTCCCCCCTTCTCCCTTTCCCCCTCCCCTGTTTATTCTCCCCACCACAGCTCTGACCCAGAAACTCCTCACTGCCTGTGCTGAGTTGGCTTAGTTAAGGATTTGACTAATTTCTGGAGGATTAATTATTCAGCAGAGCTGGAGGGGAGGGCAGTGCCTGCTCCCATCTCTGCAGGCAGGCTGGATGCCTCCCTCTTTGGGGTGGGCACCTCCCCCTGCACCCTCAGCAGCTCTGCAGATGGCACCAGGCTGTGTGGCTCAGCTGACAGCTGGAGGGAAGGATCCATCCAGAGGGACCTGGGCAGGCTGGAGAGAAGGATCCATCCAGAGGGACCTGGGCAGGCTGCAGAGCTGGGCACAAGGCAGCCTCATGAAGGTCAGCAAGCCCAAGCCAAGGTCCTGCAGCTGGGGCAGGGCAATCCCAGGCACAAACCCAGGCTGGGTGAGGAGTGGCTGAGAGCAGCCCTGAGGAGAAGGCCTTGGGGCTGTCAGCTGGTGACAAAGTCCCCAGGAGCCAGCAGTGGTCCCTGGCAGCCCAGAGCCAGCTGAGTGCTGAGCTGCAGCCAAAGGTCTCTCACATGCAGCAGTGACAGGAGAAGAGGAAAGAGCCTCAGGCTGTGCCAAGGGAGGCTCAGGTTGGACAGGAGGAACAATTCCTTCCCAGCAAGAGGTCTCAGGCCCTGGCCCAGGCTGCCCAGGGAGGAGGTGGAGTCCCCAGCCCTGGAGGTGTCTCCTAATTTCTCCTTCATTTGCAAAGGGCTTCCTTGCTCCTGTCCTTTATCCCTGCACTTCACAGGGGCTCTGTTGCTCCTCTTCCTCAACCCTGCACTTCACAGGGGCTGTGCTGGACAGAGGCTGTGCTGAGCAGGAGCTGTGCTTGGTGAGGGGCAGGAGCTGTGCTGGGGCAGGAGCTGTGCTGGGTGAGGAGCAGGAGCTGTGCTGGGTGAGGAGCAGGAGCTGTGCTGGGTGAGGGGCAGGAGCTGTGCTGGGTGAGGGGCAGGAGCTGTGCTGGGCAGGAGCTGTGAAGGGCAGGAGCTGTGCTGGGCAGGAGCTGTGCAGGGCAGGAGCTGTGCTGGGCAGGAGCTGAGCTGGGTGAGGAGCAGGAGCTCTGCTGGGGCAGGAGCTGTGCTGGGGCAGGAGCTGTGCTGGGCAGGAGCTGTGCTGGGTGAGGGGCAGGAGCTGTGCTGGGTGAGGAGCAGGAGCTGTGCTGGGCAGGAGCTGTGCTGGGCAGGAGCTGTGCTGGGTGAGGGGCAGGAGCTGTGCTGGGCAGGAGCTGTGAAGGGCAGGAGCTGTGCTGGGCAGGAGCTGTGCTGGGTGAGGAGCAGGAGCTGTGCTGGGGCAGGAGCTGTGCTGGGGCAGGAGCTGTGCTGGGCAGGAGCTGTGCTGGGTGAGGGGCAGGAGCTGTGCTGGGGCAGGAGCTGTGCTGGGCAGGAGCTGTGCTGGGTGAGGGGCAGGAGCTGTGCTGGGGCAGGAGCTGTGCTGGGGCAGGAGCTGTGCTGGGTGAGGGGCAGGAGCTGTGCTGGGCAGGAGCTGTGCTGGGTGAGGAGCAGGAGCTCTGCTGGGGCAGGAGCTGTGCTGGGCAGGAGCTGTGCTGGGTGAGGAGCAGGAGCTGTGCTGGGCAGGAGCTGTGCTGGGGCAGGAGCTGTGCTGGGTGAGGGGCAGGAGCTGTGCAGGGCAGGAGCTGTGCTGGGGCAGGAGCTGTGCTGGGCAGGAGCTGTGCTGGGTGAGGGGCAGGAGCTGTGCTGGGCAGGAGCTGTGCTGGGGCAGGAGCTGTGGTGGGGCAAGAGCTATGCAGGGCAGGAGCTGTGCTGGGTGAGGAGCAGGAGCTGTGCTGGGCAGGAGCTGTGCTGGGTGAGGGGCAGGAGCTGTGCTGGGTGAGGTGCAGGAGCTGTGCTGGGCAGGAGCTGTGCTGGGGCAGGAGCTGTGCTGGGCAGGAGCTGTGCAGGGCAGGAGCTGTGCTGGGCAGGAGCTGTGCTGGGGCAGGAGCTGTGCTGGGCAGGAGCTGTGCTGGGTGAGGAGCAGGAGCTGTGCTGGGGCAGGAGCTGTGCTGGGGCAGGAGCTGTGCTGGGTGAGGAGTAGGAGCTGTGCTGGGCAGGAGCTGTGCTGGGTGAGGGGCAGGAGCTGTGCAGGGCAGGAGCTGTGCTGGGCAGGAGCTGTGCTGGGTGAGGAGCAGGAGCTGTGCAGGGCAGGAGCTGTGCTGGGGCAGGAGCTGTGCTGGGTGAGGAGCAGGAGCTGTGCTGGGGCAGGAGCTGTGCAGGGCAGGAGCTGTGCTGGGCAGGAGCTGTGCTGGGGCAGGAGCTGTGCTGGGTGAGGGGCAGGAGCTGTGCAGGGCAGGAGCTGTGCTGGGGCAGGAGCTGTGCTGGGTGAGGGGCAGGAGCTGTGCTGGGCAGGAGCTGTGCTGGGGCAGGAGCTGTGCTGGGTGAGGAGCAGGAGCTGTGAAGGGCAGGAGCTGTGCTGGGTGAGGAGCAGGAGCTGTGCCGGGTGAGGGGCAGGAGCTGTGCTGGGGCAGGAGCTGTGCTGGGGCAGGAGCTGTGCTGGGTGAGGGGCAGGAGCTGTGCAGGGCAGGAGCTGTGCTGGGGCAGGAGCTGTGCTGGGTGAGGGGCAGGAGCTGTGCTGGGCAGGAGCTGTGCTGGGGCAGGAGCTGTGCTGGGTGAGGAGCAGGAGCTGTGAAGGGCAGGAGCTGTGCTGGGTGAGGAGCAGGAGCTGTGCTGGGCAGGAGCTGTGCTGGGTGAGGAGCAGGAGCTGTGAAGGGCAGGAGCTGTGCTGGGTGAGGAGCAGGAGCTGTGCCGGGTGAGGAGCAGGAGCTGTGAAGGGCAGGAGCTGTGCTGGGTGAGGAGCAGGAGCTGTGAAGGGCAGGAGCTGTGCTGGGTGAGGAGCAGGAGCTGTGCCGGGTGAGGGGCAGGAGCTGTGCTGGGGCAGGAGCTGTGCTGGGTGAGGGGCAGGAGCTGTGCTGGGGCAGGAGCTGTGCTGGGTGAGGGGCAGGAGCTGTGCTGGGGCAGGAGCTGTGCTGGGCAGGAGCTGTGCTGGGTGAGGGGCAGGAGCTGTGCTGGGGCAGGAGCTGTGCTGGGGCAGGAGCTGTGCTGGGTGAGGAGCAGGAGCTGTGCTGGGGCAGGAGCTGTGCTGGGTGAGGAGCAGGAGCTGTGCTGGGTGAGGGGCAGGAGCTGTGCTGGGGCAGGAGCTGTGCTGGGTGAGGGGCAGGAGCTGTGCTGGGCAGGAGCTGTGCTGGGTGAGGGGCAGGAGCTGTGCTGGGTGAGGGGCAGGAGCTGTGCTGGGCAGGAGCTGTGCTGGGTGAGGGGCAGGAGCTGTGCTGGGGCAGGAGCTGTGCTGGGGCAGGAGCTGTGCTGGGGCAGGAGCTGTGCAGGGCAGGAGCTGTGCTGGGGCAGGAGCTGTGCTGGGGCAGGAGCTGTGCTGGGCAGGAGCTGTGCTGGGTGAGGGGCAGGAGCTGTGCTGGGGCAGGAGCTGTGCTGGGGCAGGAGCTGTGCTGGGTGAGGGGCAGGAGCTGTGCTGGGTGAGGGGCAGGAGCTGTGCTGGGGCAGGAGCTGTGCTGCTCCAGCTCACCCTGCCCGCTCCTGCTGTTGCTGAGTTGTCCTTTCTGCCTCCTTTTGCTGCCTGCCCTCCTGGCTCTGAGCTTTTCTTCTTCTTCTTCCCTGCTCCCTGTAGTGGGGTTGGGACCAGGTGACACTGGAAGGCTCCTTGCAGCCCAACCCAGTCTGGGATATTCTGGCTTGGGAGGCTGGGAAAAGGAGCAGCAGGGATGGAGCTGCACAACTGAGAGCCACATCATGTCCTGGGCTGGAAGGGAGCTTCAGGATCACCCACCTCCAAGCCCCTGCCATGGGCAGGGACCCCTCCCACCAGCACAGCTTGCTCAGGGCCTCATCCAGCCTGGTCCTCAACACCTCCAGGCAGGAGGCAGCCACAGCCTCCCTGGGCAGCCTGGGCCAGAGTCTCCCCAGCCTCACTGCAAAGGATTTCTTCCTCCTCTCCACTCTCAGTCTCCTCTCTCCCAGCTCAAAGCCATTGGCCCTGGGCCTGGCACTCCCAGCCCTTGGCCCAAGTCCCTGCCCAGCTCTCCTGGAGCCCTTCAGGCACTGGGAGGCTGCTCTGAGCTCTGCCTGGAGCCTTCTCTTCTGCAGGCTGCACAGCCCCAGCTCTCCCAGCCTGTCCCCACAGGGGAGGTTCTGCAGCCTCTGAGCATCTCTGTGGCCTCCTCTGGACTCTCCAAAGTTCTGATGTCCATCCTGTGTTGTTGCCTCCTGTGCCTACAGTTCTGCTTGAGGCCTGCAGGTTGATGAAGCTGATGCTTTGCATCTTAGTTTTCTTTATGTTCATCTCTTCTACCTACATTTGCATCTTGCTGCCCTTCCAAGTGCTCTGTTCTCAGCTTCTCTGTGAGCCCTCTGGCCTGGCTTTTGTCCAGCCCTTAGTCTAGGGGCAGTAGTGCCCTGTCCCATACCCAGCTGCAGGGCTGAACTCACTGCCCATTGCTTGAGGCCAAGGGGATGAGGTTCAACAGGGCCAAGGGCTGGGTCCTGCCCTTGGGTCACAACCAGCCCAGGAAGGCTCCAGGCTGGGGGCAGAGTGGCTGCAAAGTGCCCAGCAGAGAAGGCCCTGGGGGTGCTGGGTGCCAGCAGCTGGAGAGGAGCCAGGGGGTGCCCAGGGGGGCAAGAAGGGCAGCAGCAGCCTGGCCTGGAGCAGCAGTGGGGTGGCAGCAGGAGCAGGGCAGGGATTGTGCCTCTGGGCTGGGAAGGCTGCAGCTTGAGTGCTGGGTTCAGTTTTGTCCCCCTCTTTCCAAGATGGACATTGAGGAGCTGGGGCAGGGCCAGAGAAGGGCAAGAGAGCTGGGGAAGGGTCTGGGGAAGAGGGCTGGGGAGGAGCAGCTGAGGGAGCTGGGGGTGTTGAGCCTGGAGCAGAGGAGGCTGAGGGAGACCTCCTTGCTCTCTGCAGCTCCCTGAGAGGAGGCTGCAGCCAGCTGGGGCTTGGGCTCTGCTCCCTAGGCTCAGGGGAGAGAAGGAGAGGCTATGGCCTGAAACTGTGCCAGGGGAGGCTGAGGTTGGAGAGGAGGCCAAATGTCTTTGGTGGCAGAGTGGTCAGGGCCTGGCAGAGGCTGCCCAGGGAGGTGGTGGAGTCCCCATGGCTGGAGGGGTTGCAGAACCCTGTGGCCATGGCAGCTGGGGCCAGGGTTTGGTGGCCATGGTGGGGTTGGGTTGGTGGTGGCCTGGCTGCTCTGGGAGGGCTTTGCCAACCCCAACAGCTCTGTGTCTGGGGCAGGGACAGCTGCAGCATCAGAGCTGTCCCAGTGGTGCTGCTTGGCACAGAGATCAACCCCACAGTGCCCTGAGCTGATGAAGTGACTGTGAGGGGAAGCTGCCAGAGCTGCCCTGTTAGCAGCTAATCTGATTGCAGAGCCCCCCTGGGGCCTCTCCTGCTGCTTCAAGTGCATTCATCCAGGAGGCTCTCACAGCTCTGCCTGCTCTGATCACAGCTCTCCTCTCCCTTCATCCTGGCCAGTGCTGGCCTGCAGTGTGTGCACTGCAAGCTTAGGGTCCTCAGCTCTTTCCCACCTGCACTGATTCCACCTGCTCCCTGGGTGCAGAGTGGCCCTCTGGATGTTATCCTCGGGGAGGGGGATGAGGATGGTACTGATCCTGCAGTGGTTTCCTACCCCCAAAACACCTGGGGAGTGCCTGCTCTGTGTCCATGGGCTGGGAGGAGACATCCCAAGGGGTTTGGAGCAGGCTGGGGGGGCTGCAGGTCATGCTGGCTCTGAGACTGTGCTTCCTGAGGGCTGAGAAAGTCCTTCCCTGGCAGAAGCCTCCTGCCTGGAGGTGTTTGCAGGCAGGCTGGAGGTGGCTGTGAGCAAGCTGCTGTGGTGTGAGGTGTCCTTGGCCATGGCAGGGGGTTGGAGCTGGCTGAGCCTTGAGCTCCCTCCCAGCCTGCCAGCTCCATGGCTCTATGATGATTGCCAGGCAAAAGGTGGCTGAGTGCTTCTGCCAGCTCTGGCCATGGCACCAGGGAGGCTTTTGCTCCTGCTTGGGAACTCTGTCTGTCTCAGCATGCTGCTGGCTGTTGGGGCAGCACCTCTGAGGCCTGCATGAGCTCTGCAGGCTGGGAAGCTGCAGATGAAGCTCTGGAGCAGAGCTTTCACTCACCCAGTCCCTGAGGGAATGAGGCTGCCCAGAGTGGTGGCAGCCCCAGGGAGGTGGTGGAAGCCTCCTGCCTGGAGATGTTTGCAGCCAGGCTGGAGGTGGCTGTGAGCAACCTGCTGTGGTGTGAGGTGTCCCTGGCCATGGCAGGGGGTTGGGACTGGCTGAGCCTTGAGCTCCCTTCCAGCAGCCTGGCTGCTCTGGGAGAGCTTTTCCCAGCCCAAATTCCTGGTGCTGTGAGCCTGTGGCCCGGAGCTGTCTCTCAGTGGCCAGAGACCAGCCCAGGGGAGCAGCCTCAGTGTCCAGCCTCCCACTTTGGAGGTGCTGAGCAGCTTTGTTCTTACCCTGGGGGGGCTTTGGATGTCTGTGCTGATGAGCTGCAGGATGCCTCACGACCTGGTTTGTCATCTCTCCATGGTCCTGCACTCAGGGGAAGGCTTTTGTGTTCCCCTGGCTGCTGTGGGGGGCTCTGGATCTGCTTGGAGCCTTCCATTTCCCACCAAGTGCTTTGCAGAGGCTCAGAGGCTTTGGCTTCTGCTCTCTTTTACAGTCTCACAGTCTCACAGAATCACCAAGGCTGGAAGAGACCTCAAAGATCACCAAGTCCAACCTCTCACCACAGACCTCATGACCAAACCATGGCACCAAGTGCCACATCCAATCCCCTCTTGAACACCTCCTGGGATGGGGACTCCACCACCTCCCTGGGCAGCACATCCCAGTGGCCAATCTCTCTTGCTGGGAAGAACTTTCTCCTCCCCTCCAGCCTAAACCTCCCCTGGCACAGCTTGAGACTGTGGCCTCTTGTTCTGGGGCTGGCTGCCTGGGAGCAGAGCCCAACCCCCACCTGGCTCCAACCTCCCTGCAGGGAGTTGCAGAGAGCAAGAAGGTCTCCCCTGAGCCTCCTCTTCTCCAGGCTAAGCAACCCCAGCTCCCTCAGCCTCTCCTCCCAGGGCTGTGCCCCAGACCCCTCCCCAGCTTTGTTGCCCTTCTCTGGACACCTTCAAGTCTCTCAATGTCCTTCTTGAGCTGAGGAGCCCAGAGCTGGACACAGGACTCAAGGGGTGGCCTGAGCAGTGCTGAGCACAGGGCACAAGGACTTCCCTGCTCCTGCTGGCCACACTCTTCCTGATGCAAGCCAGGATGCCCTTGGCCTTCTTGGCCACCTGGGCACACTGCTGGCTCCTGTTCAGCTGCTGTCCACCAGCACCCCCAGGTCCCTCTCTGCCTGGCTGCTCTCAGCCACTCTGCCCCCAGCCTGTAGCTCTGCCTGGGGTTGCTGTGGCCAAAGTGCAGCCCCTGGCACTTGGACTTGTTGAATGCCATCCTGTTGGCCTCTGCCCATCTGTCCAGCCTGGCAAGGTCCCTCTGCAGAGCCCTTCTGCCCTCTAACAGATCAACTCCTGCCCCCAGCTTGCTGTCATCTGCAAGCTCACTGCTGATGGACTCAATCTCCTCCTCCAGCTCATCAATGAAGATGTTAAAGAGCACAGGGCCCAGCACTGCTCCCTGGGGCACACCACTGGTGCCTGGCTGCCAGCTGGCTGTGGCACCATTCACCACCACTCTCTGGGCTCAGCCTCCAGCCAGTTCCTCACCCAGCTCAGAGAGCTGCTGTCCCAGCCAGGGGCTGACAGCTTGGCCAGCAGTTTGCTGTGGGGCACAGTGTCAAAGGCCTTGCTGCAGTCCAGGCAGACTCCATCCACAGCCTGCCCCACAGCCACCAGGCAGTCACCTGGGCATGGAAGGAGCTCAGGTTGGTCAGGCAGGACCTGCCCTTCCTAAACCCATGCTGGCTGGGCCTGAGCCCTTGGCCATCCTGCAGGGGTGCAGTTATTGCCCCCAGGATAATAATTTTGATTCAACTGCTCCAAGCTGGGGGGAAAGGGTTTTGGCTTTGGATTTGGCTTTGGCTTCATTTAAAGGAGAAGCCTTCAGCTGGGTAAATCCAACAGCCCTGCCTGCTGCTGGAGCTGGAGCTGGAGCTGGAGCTGGGCAGGGCTTGGCCAGGGAGGGGTAAAATCTCGCCTCCAGGCTGGCAAGTTTGCAATCCTTGCCTGGGCCAAGCTGGGTGAGGAGGAGGATTAGGTTAATCCATTGTTTGGGGGAGAAGCTGAGGTGGAAATGGACTCAGCTTGATGCAGCAATAGGATCAATACTGGCTGAGAGGAGAGGCTGAAAAGGTTAGGAGGGGAAATGTCCCTCCCTGGGGAGTGGAGGTGCCAGCTGCTGAGGATGCCTCTGCCCCTCTGGCGTCACACAGCTCCAAAGCCTGTACTGGGGGGGAAGGGATCCTCCAAGGGCCTCCTGTCCAAGCCCCTGCAGGCAGCAGGGACAGCTCCAGCCAGAGCAGGCTGCCCAGGGCCACAGCCAGGCTGAGCTTCAATGGCTCCAGGGATGGAGCCTGCACCACCTCCCTGGGCAGCCTGTGCCAGAGTCTCCCCAGCCTCCCTCTGCAGAGCTCCCTCCTGGTGTCCAACCTAACTCTGCCCTGCTCCAGTTCCAAACCATTGCCTCTGGTCCTGTCCCCACAGCCTCTCTGAGCAGTCCCTCCCCAGCTCTCCTGGAGCCCTTCAGGCACTGGGAGGCTGCTCTGAGGTCTGCCTGCAGCCTTCTCTTCTCCAGGCTGCACAGCCCCAGCTCTCCCAGCCTGGCCCCACAGGGGAGGTTCTGCAGCCTCTGAGCATCTCTGTGGCCTCCTCTGGCCCTCTCCAGCAGCTCCAGGTCCTTCCTGTGCTGGGGTCCCCAGAGCTGGAGGCAGTGCTGCAGGTGGGGGCTGAGCAGAGCAGAGCAGAGGGGCAGAATCCCCTCCCTGTGCTGCTGCTCTCCCTGCTCTGGCTGCAGCTCAGCACTCAGCTGGCTCTGGGCTGCCAGGGACCACTGCTGGCTCCTGGGGACTTTGTCACCAGCTTCCAAGCAGTTTTAGTCCCTTCCAAGCAGGCCATGCAGAGCACCTGAAGGGGCAGGTCAGGGGCTGATCCTGCTCATTCTCTTACCTGTGAAGGACTTGGTCTTGCCTGGAGGTTAACTGCATGTCCAGCAGCTCCTTCTCCAGCCCTTGGCCACCTTGTGCTGCCTCCTCAGGCTGTGCCCACAGCACAGGCTCAGGTGGTGCCTGCCAGGCAGAGAAGCTGGAGGAAGCTGTGAGCCAGGTGGCTGTGGTGAAGGAAGCAGCAGGGGCATGGGGAGCAGCCACCATGGTCTGTGAGGGTCAGGAGCAGTGGGAGAAGGAGCACAGGGAGTGAGGACCACACAGCCAGGAGGACTTTGCACCATGAGGTGGCACTGGGCACTGCTGAGGGGACAGAGAGGCTGCTCAGCAGGTTTGCTGAGGACACCAAGCTGGGAGGCTGGGCTGAGACTCCTGGAGGCATCCAGAGAGGAAGAGGATACCTTTGTCCTGGCAAAGCTGTGTGTGCAGAGGTGAGGGCCCAGGCTCTGAGCTGCCCTGCAGGAGCCTGGCAGCAGCAGGGGCAGGACTGGGAGCAGCAGGGTGAGCCCCAGGAGGGGGGCAGCAGGAGGGCACAATGCTGTCCTGGCAAGGCTGCTGAGGACACCAAGCTGGGAGGCTTGGCTGAGGCTGCTGCAGGCTGTGAGGCCATCCAGAGACTTGGGCAGGCTGAGAGCTGGGCACAGAGGAGCCCAAGGAGGCTCAGCCAGGAGGAGAGCAGAGCCCTGCAGCTGGGCAGGAAGAACCAACTGCAGCAGCAGAGGCTGGGAGGGGATCTGCTGGGGAGCAGCCCCAAGGAGAAGCAGCTGGCAGTGCTGGGGGGCAGCAAGGGCTGCAGGGCACAGCAATGAGCCCTGGGGGCCAAGAAGGCCAAGGGGGTCCTGAGCCTAGGGAGCAGAGCCCAAGCCCCAGCTGGCTGCAGCCTCCTCTCAGGGAGCTGCAGAGAGCAAGGAGGTCTCCCTCAGCCTCCTCTCCCCCAGGCTCCACACCCCCAGCTCCCTCAGCTGCTCCTCCCCAGCCCTCTTCTCTCTTGCTTTGTGAGTGAGAATCAAGCAGTGGATGGTCCTTGTGGTCTCTTCCAACCCTGACTGACACTATGATGATTCTATGTGTTTAAGCCCAGGCTGGATGAGGCTCTGGCCAGGCTGATCTAGTGTGAGGTGTCCCTGCCCATGGCAGGGGGGTTGGAACTGGATGATCCTTGGGGTCCCTTCCAACCCTGACTGATACTGTGATACTAAGTGAGGTTTGGGTGGCTGTGCAGCAGTGGCAGGGGCAGAGCTGAGGTGACCACACATGGGCACAGCATGGCAGAGGCAGCACTGCCAGCTCAGGGGAGAGAAGGAGAGGCAATGGCCTGAAACTGTGCCAGGGGAGGCTTAGGTTGGAGAGGAGGCCAAATGTCTTTGGTGGCAGAGTGGTCAGGGCCTGGCAGAGGCTGCCCAGGGAGGTGGTGGAGTCCCCATGGCTGGAGGGGTTGCAGAACCCTGTGGCCATGGCAGCTGGGGCCAGGGTTTGGTGTCCATGGTGGGGTTGGGTTGGTGCTGGCCTGGCTGCTCTGGGAGGGCTTTGCCAGCCCAAACCATTCCCTGGCTCTCAGTGCTCTCTGCTTGTTCTGCCTTCGTCTCTCCTGTTGCTGTCTCCTGTCACCCCACTGGCCCAGGCTGCCCAGGGAGGTGGTGGAAGCCTCCTGCCTGGAGGTGTTTGCAGCCAGGCTGGAGGTGGCTGTGAGCAAGCTGCTGTGGTGTGAGGTGTCCCTGGCCATGGCAGGGGGTTGGAGCTGGCTGAGCCTTGAGCTCCCCTCCAGCCCTGACAGTTCTGTGATGTTTTAGCCTTCCTTTGGTTCCTTAGATCTCAACCAGGCCTTTTGGAGCCTGGACAGACTAATTTGCTCTCTCTTTTGTGGTTATTCCCCCCTCCCTCTCTCAGCAAGCAAACCAAAGGCCCTGGGACTCCCTCAGCTGCTGCCTGCTTGTGTTTTTTCCTGCCCTTATCTTTCCCTTGCAAGCCCAAGGCAGGTTTTGGAGCTGCTGGTGTGGAGCTGGCAGCAGAGCTGCCTCTGCTCTGGGAGGTCACTGCCCCTGCCTGTGCTGTGATTTGTCTGCACGCTGTCACATGCAGGGGGGAGGCTTTTGAAGTGGGATGAAATCACTTGGCAATTCCCCTCCTCCTGGGGGGGCTGAAAGGGAAGTGGCTGCTGGGAGCCTGCTGCCGGTCTCAGGCTGCCCAGAGCAGGGCTGGATGCTGATGAGCTGCTGCAGGGGGCTGCCCACATCAGCACCACTGCCCCCGTGGGCATGGAGGGGGTGGGGGCTGGGGCTGCTCCGTGCTGCTGGCTTTGGGTGTTGGAGGGGAATTTTGAGCCAGGCTCAAGGAAATCCTCACCTGCAGCAGAGAACTTTGGGCCCTGGGGGCTGAGGGAGTTGAGTGCTGTGCTGGAAGCAAGGTGGCACCAGCCAGGCTCCCAGCACTGCCTCCAGATCACAGAGCCAGAGAGCTGGGGGGGCTGGGAGAGACCTCTGAGCTCAGCCAGAACAGCACTCACCCAGAGCTCCCAGTCCCAGCCCTGCTGCTCAGCCACTGCCACCAAACCCCCTCCCTCAGCACCCCCTTCCCTCAGCATCCCTTCCCTCAGCATCCCCTCCCTCAGCACCCCCTTCCTTCAGGACCCCCTCCCTCAGCATCCCTTCCCTCAGCATCCCTTCCCTCAGCACCCCCTCCCTCAGCACCACCTCCAGGAGGCTTTTTAACCCCTCCAGGCAGGAGGCAGCCACAGCCTCCCTGGGCAGCCTGGGCCAGAGTCTCCCCAGCCTCACTGCCAAGAATTTCTTCCTCCTCTCCACTCTCAGTCTCCTCTCTCCCAGCTCAAAGCCATTGGCCCTGGGCCTGGCACTCCCAGCCCTTGGCCCAAGTCCCTCCCCAGCTCTCCTGGAGCCCTTCAGGCACTGGGAGGCTGCTCTGAGGTCTGCCTGGAGCCTTCTCTTCTGCAGGCTGCACAGCCCCAGCTCTCCCAGCCTGGCCCCACAGGGTGGTTCTGCAGCCTCTGAGCATCTCTGTGGCCTCCTCTGGAGCCTCTCCAGCAGCTCCAGGTCCTTCCTGTGCTGGGGGCTCAGAGCTGGAGGCAGTGCTGCAGGTGGGGGCTGAGCAGAGCAGAGCAGAGGGGCAGAATCCCCTCCCTGTGCTGCTGCTCTCCCTGCTCTGGCTGCAGCTCAGCACTCTGGACTGCACCCCAGGCAGCAATGCTGCTGACATCTCTTGTTCTCACTGCCTGTGTCTTACATGGAGGCTGTTGGGCAGGGGCTGCCTCACACAGTGCTGTGCTGGAAGTGGTCAGGGCTGATACCTAGTGCCAGGCCCAGGGCCAATGGCTTTGAGCTGGGAGAGAGGAGACAGAGTGGAGAGGAGGAAGAAATCCTTTGCAGTGAGGCTGGGGAGACTCTGGCCCAGGCTGCCCAGGGAGGCTGGGGCTGCCTCCTGCCTGCAGGTGTTGAGGACCAGGCTGGATGAGGCCCTGAGCAGCCTGTGCTGGTGGGAGGTGTCTCTGCCCATGGCAGGGGGCTGGAGCTGGATGAGCTTGCAGGTCCCTTCCAACCCAACCCACTCCATGAATCTCTTTCTCTGTGTCCCTGGGGCAGGGGCTCCCTGATGGGCTCTGATGTGTTCATTTCTCCTGCTCCCTGCATGAAGCCCTGTGGGACACTGCTGCAGTCTTCTGGGCCAGCTACAAACTGGCTGCTTACAGACCTGCTGTCACCCCCTCAAGCCCCAGCTGCCTTGGGACCATGGAGCTGGAGCAGGATCAGTGTTTTCAGGAGCATGGTTGTGCTGCTTGGCCCTTTGGGGGCACTCAGAGCTTGGCAGTGGCCTCCTGGGTGCCTTCTTCTGAGCTCAGTTCATACTTGCCCTGCTCTGATTGCCATGGGTGCCCAAGCTGCCAGTGGCTGTGCTCAGCCTTCCAGTTGTGTTCTGATCCCTCCCCTGCCAGGCTCTAATGGTGCTGTGCAGGGTTAGCTGGCTGTGACAAATGGGGGCCTGGCTCCCCTGGGTGGCAGAGTTTGATGGCCTGAACATGAAGTGCTCAGCATCACAGAACTGTTGGGGTTGGCAAAGCCCTCCCAGAGCACCAACCCAACCCCACCATGGCCACCAAACCCTGGCCCCAGCTGCCATGGCCACAGGGCTCTGCAACCCCTCCAGCCATGGGGACTCCACCACCTCCCTGGGCAGCCTCTGCCAGGCCCTGACCACTCTGCCACCAAAGACATTTGGCCTCCTCTCCAGCCTAAGCCTCCCCTGGCACAGTTTCAGGCCATTGCCTCTCCTTCTCTCCCCTGAGCCTAGGCAGCAGAGCCCAAGCCCCAGCTGGCTGCAGCCTCCTCTCAGGGAGCTGCAGAGAGCAAGGAGGTCTCCCTCAGCCTCCTCTGCTCCAGGCTCAACACCCCCAGCTCCCTCAGCTGCTCCTCCCCAGCCCTCTTCTCCAGACCCTTCCCCAGCTCTCTTGCCCTTCTCTGGCCCTGCTCCAGCTCCTCAATCTCCTTCCTGCAGTGAGGAGCCCAGAGCTGAGCCCAGCACTCAAGCTGTGGCCTCCCCAGTGCCCAGCCCAGAGGCACAATCCCTGCCCTGCTCCTGCTGCCACCCCACTGCTGCTCCAGGCAGAACTTCCTTCACTCTCCAAACAACCAGAAGGTGATTATCAAAGTTCTGCACTGTTGCCTTCCTGCACTCACAGGAGGCTGGCAGGGAGCTGCCTCCTGGCTTCATGAGGCCATTTCCAGCAGCTTGGAGAATTCCTGTCCAAACCCCCCTGTGGTGCTGACTTTCCCTGCTAGCTTGAAGGAGCTGCTTCCTCCCCAGATGCCACTGAAAGAAGGGCTGGTGACAAATCTGCTCCAACCTGACCCACCCTTCTGGTGGCCAAGAAGGCCAAGGGCATCCTGGCCTGCATCAGGAAGAGTGTGGCCAGCAGGAGCAGGGAAGTCCTTGTGCCCTGTGCTCAGCTCTGCTCAGGCCACCCCTTGAGTCCTGTGTCCAGCTCTGGGCTCCTCAGCTCAAGAAGGACATTGAGAGACTTGAAGGTGTCCAGAGAAGGGCAACAAAGCTGGGGAGGGGTCTGGGGCACAGCCCTGTGAGGAGAGGCTGAGGGAGCTGGGGTTGCTTAGCCTGGAGAAGAGGAGGCTCAGGGGAGACCTTCTTGCTCTCTGCAACTCCCTGCAGGGAGGTTGGAGCCAGGTGGGGGTTGGGCTCTGCTCCCAGGCAGCCAGCAGCAGAACAAGAGGACACAGTCTCAAGCTGTGCCAGGGGAGGTTCAGGCTGGATGTTGAAAGGAGAGATTTGCCACTGGGTTGTGCTGCCCAGGGAGGTGGTGGAGTCCCCATCCCTGGAGGTGTTTAGGAAGAGCCTGGCTGAGGCCCTTGGTGCCATGGTTGAGTTGATCAGATGGTGCTGGGGGAGATGTTGGACTTGGTGATCTCTGAGGTCTCTTCCAGCCTTGTTAATTCTCTTCTCTGCACTGCTGGAGCACCTCACAAGGGGCAGCAGCTGCTGTTCTGCAGGCAGCAGCCAGGTTGGGAGAGGGCCATGTGGAAAGGGAGCCTTGAAGCAATCAAGGCTTTGCTGCTCTGGAGGGGATGGAGTGGCTGCCCCCAGCCTGGCTGAACTCTGTCCTCCCAACTTCCCCCAGGCACTGGCTGGGGCCTGGTGAGCATCACCTGAGCTGTGCTGGTGGTAGGGATGAGCTGCCAGAGGTGATGCTGAAGGAGGAGGAGAGCTGTGCTGTGCATCAGCTGCTGAGTGGCTGTTTGGGATGCAGCTCCTTGGAGGAGCCAGGCTGTGGCAGGGAGAGCTTGGCTTGGGCTGAGCTGTCTTGGGGTGGAGGAGAGCTGCAGCCCTGGAGAGAAGAGGGCTGGAGTCCTCTGGCTCTGTGTGAGTGGATGGAGAAGCTGGCAGGTGTCAGCCTGGAGATGAGAAGGCTCTGGGGAGGCCTTAGAAAAGCATTTCAGTGTCTGCAGACCTCCAGAAGGGGCTGTGGGGATAGGCCAAGGGGCAATGGTTTGAACTGGAGCAGGGCAGAGTTAGGTTGGACACCAGGAGGGAGCTCTGCAGAGGGAGGCTGGGGAGGCTCTGGCACAGGCTGCCCAGGGAGGTGGTGCAGGCTCCATCCCTGGAGCCATTGAAGCTCAGCCTGGCTGTGGCCCTGGGCAGCCTGCTCTGGCTGGAGCTGTCCCTGCTGCCTGCAGGGGGTTGGATGTGTCCCTGGGCAGCCTGCTCTGGCTGGAGCTGTCCCTGCTGCCTGCAGGGGGCTGGCTGTGTCCCTGGGCAGCCTGCTCTGGCTGGAGCTGTCCCTGCTGCCTGCAGGGGGTTGGCTGTGTCCCTGGGCAGCCTGCTCTGGCTGGAGCTGTCCCTGCTGCCTGCAGGGGGTTGGCTGTGTCCCTGGGCAGCCTGCTCTGGCTGGAGCTGTCCCTGCTGCCTGCAGGGGGTTGGATGTGTCCCTGGGCAGCCTGCTCTGACTGGAGCTGTCCCTGCTGCCTGCAGGGGGTTGGATGTGTCCCTGGGCAGCCTGCTCTGACTGGAGCTGTCCCTGCTGCCTGCAGGGGCTTGGACAGGAGGCCCTTGGAGGCTCCCTCCCAGGCCAGGACAGGCTGTGGAGCTGTGCCACAGCAGTGCTGGAGGTGGCTGCTCAGGGCTGGTGATGGCTGCAGCAGTGCTCAGCACAGCCTCAGTGCTCAGCACAGCCTCAGTGCTGTGGGGATTTAGAGTTCTGCTTCAGCTCCCTCCTCCACAGCTCCTCTTGCAGAGCAGTTTGTGTCTCCTGCACATCCACCTGTTGCTCCCCTTGGAAAGTGCTTCCTGTCTCTGGGGCTTCATCAGGAGCTCTTTAAGGTCAGGCTGGATGAGGTGTAGTCAAGAGGTGTCCTTGCCCCTGGCAGAGGGGTTGGAATGGATGATCTCTGAGGTCCCTGCTAAGATATGATTGCATGACTCTGAAGTGGAGGTGGGAAGCTGCCTTGCTCCTCACTGAGCCCTTGGCTGCAGACCCCAGGTGAAGTCAGAGCTCCCTCAGCAGGGGCTGAGCAGGTTGCCTCTGCAGCTGGGAGGCAGCCTCGTGGGGCAACCCTGCTGTGAAGGGCTGAGCAGGGAAGGAACCCAGGGCTCTCCTTTGGCTTGGAGGGAAGGGGACAGCCCTTCCCTTTCCTCAAGCTGCCAGAGGCAAACCAGGGATTAAACCACAGAGGGAAGAGAGAATAGACTAGAATTAACCAGGTTGGAAGAGACCTCAGAGATCACCAAGTCCAACCTCTCCCCCAGCACCATCTGATCAACCAAACCATGGCACCAAGGGCCTCAGCCAGGCTCTTCCTAAACCCCTCCAGGGATGGGGACTCCACCACCTCCCTGGGCAGCACATCCCAGTGGCCAATCTCTCTTGCTGGGAAGAACTTTCTCCTCCCCTCCAGCCTGAACCTCCCCTGGCACAGCTTGAGACTGTGTCCTCTTGTTCTGCTGCTGTGGCAGTGTGGGAGCTTGTGCTGCTGGTTGTGCATCCAGACAGGAGAGATTCACACAACAGCCTGCTTGGAGAAGGCCTTAAGGTCCTCAAGTCCAACCAGAACCTAACATCTCCTTGCACACAACTGTTAGACCCCAGAGTCATGTCATGGGTTGGGTTGGGAGGGACCAGCACAGCTTGCTCAAGGCCTCATCCAGCCTGGTCCTGAACACCTCCAGGCAGGAGGCAGCCACAGCCTCCCTGGGCAGCCTGTGCCAGAGTCTCCCCAGCCTCACTGCAAAGGATTTCTTCCTCCTCTCCACTCTCAGTCTCCTCTCTCCCAGCTCAAAGCCATTGGCCCTGGGCCTGGCACTCCCAGCCCTTGTCCCAAGTCCCTCCCCAGCTCTCCTGTAGGTATTGGATGTCCCTAAGCTACTCAGCCAAATGTCTTTTGAACACCTGCAGGGATGGTAACTCCCCCAGCTCCCTGGGCAGCCTATTCCTGTGCCCAGTGACTGTTCCAAGGAAGAAATTGTTCCCCATGTCCACCCTGAATCTCCCCTGCTGCAGCTTGAGGCTGATTCCTTTTCTCCTGTCAGTGGTTATCTGGGAGAAGAGTCTCTGACCTGCCTCCAACCTCCTTTCAGGAAGCTGTGGAGATAAATCTGTGCAGAAGGCTCCCAGGAGACCTTCTTGGGGCCTTCCAGGATCTGCACAGGCAGTGGCTCAGCAGCAGTGCTGGGGTTGGGAGCTCTGGCTGAGTGCTTGGACTGGATGAGCTCAAAGGTCTCTTCCAACCTCCACAGCTCTCTGGTCCTGTGAAGGGAAACCACAGGGCCCACAGCAGCAGGCAGCAGTGACTTGGGCTCTGCAGCACAGCCAGGAGCAGCACTGCCACAGGCAGGGCAGGATGGGCTCAGCACTCAGTGCCAAGATCCTCTCTCTGCAAACCTTGCAGGGGGAACTGCAGCCCAGAAAGCAAATCACATCCTGGGTGGCATCAAGGGAAGTGTGGCCAGCAGGGCCAGGGAGGGGATTCTGCCTCTCTGCTCCACTCTGCTGAGACCACAGCTGCAGCTCTGGGGCCAGCTCTGGAGCCTCTGTGCCAGGAAGGCTCTGGAGGGGCTGGAAGGTGTCCAGAGCAGGGCCAGGAGGAGGAGCAGAGGGCTGGAGCTGCTCTGCTGTGAGCACAGCCTGAGAGAGTTGGGGTTGTGCAGGCTGGAGAGGAGAAGGCTCCCAGGAGACCTCCTTGTGGCCTGCCAGGATCTGCAGGGGGCTCCAGGAAAGCTGGGGAGGGACTTTGGAGGGGGTGAGGGAGGGATAGGACTGGGGGATGGAGCAGAACTAGAAGTGGGGAGATTGAGATGGATGTGAGGAAGAAGTTGTTGGCCAGGAGGGTGGTGAGAGCCTGGCCCAGGTTGCCCAGGGAGGTGGTGGAAGCCTCCTGCCTGGAGGTGTTTGCAGCCAGGCTGGAGGTGGCTGTGAGCAAGCTGCTGTGGTGTGAGGTGTCCCTGGCCATGGCAGGGGGTTGGAGCTGGCTGAACCTTCAGCTCCCTTCCAGCCCTGATCATTCTGTGACTCTCTGGTAAGTCCCTGGTGAGCCTGGCCCAGGGCACTGGGATGCACTGAGGGAGCTGTGGGGCAGCAGCAGTCCCCTCAGGAGTGCCACTCTTTGACCTCAGACAGAGGCTTTTCTGGAGCTGTCTGAGCTTCCTGGCACTGGTGCCTCGAGCCCCAGCACCCTCAACTGCTCAGATGTGGCCTTTATTGAGTTGCAGAATCATTTTGTGTGGGAAAGCCCTTTGAGAGCCTCCAGTCCAGCTGCTCTCTGACTCGGCCAAGGCTGGTGGCCCTCAGCACCACAGCTGTTAGATGCCTTGTAGACACCTGATGGGAAGGCAAAGCTTCCTCCTGGTTGTCTCCCAGGTGCCAGCACTGTGGGGCTCACAAAGCTTCCCAGCATTGCAGGAGGCCTGAGCCTCCTTCGAGGTGCTGTGGCTCCTGCCTAGCCCCCCAGGAGGGGACTGACAGAAGATGGGGTGTCTCTGGCCATGGGGGTGTCCCCCACCCTGCTGGGGTGCTGGGCAAGGCTGGCTGGCTCCTTGGAGCAGCTGTGTGTCCCTCTGTCAGTCCAATCCTCCTGCTGCTTTTGCTACAGCCTTCCAAATGGCCTTTTTGTCCCCAGACCATTCTGCTTAGCAAATGCCAGAGGAGGATCCCTGGGGCAGCCTCAGCCCTGCCACTCCTCTGCCCTCCCAGCAGGTGGTAGGAGGAAGAGGAGAAGGATTAACATTAACCCTCTGCTCCTCTCCACTGCTGCTCTCCTGTTGCCTTTGCCCAGCTCCGGAGCAGATAACATCACAGCTCTGCCAGCGAGCCGCTGCTGGCCTCCTCTGGAGGCATCTCTGGCTGTCACCCAGCTGCCTCCCCGGGAGCTGCCATTGTGCCTTTCCCTTCCAGCAGGGAAGCCAAAACTCTCCCCTTCTGTGCCCTGCTTCTCTGTTTCCCCTCCTCGGCTGCTTCCCCACCGCCGCCCGAGCCCCCTCCGCCCCGCGGCGCTCCCCTGACCTCGCCGGGGTTGGGTTTCACCGGGGCTGCGGAGCCCGGGGAGATAAGAGGGGTGGCTGTTACCGGCTGCCGCCGCGCCTGCCAGCGCCTCAGCCCTCCCTCTGCCAACAGTTCGATGTTCGCAAGCCTCCGGGACCCCTCCCCAGCACCCATCGGAGGCGGCAGGTGGGAGGTGAAGGGGGTGGCCGTGCGGGGCGGCGGGCTCGGGGTGCCCCGGAGCGGGGAGCCGGCCTGCGCTTTCTCCTCCCGGGGTGCGAAAGGAGGGAGGAGGCGTTGGGGAACCAGGCACCTGCCCGGCGGAGCGGCTGGCAGCGTCCCCATGGCCACGGCCCCCCCTCCCTTTCATCCCCGTTGCATCGGCAGCCCCCCGCGGTTCCGCTGGGATGAATGAATGGCAGTGCCCGGGGCGGGCGGGCAGGGAGCCAGAGGGAGCAACCAGATTCAAATCCTCCCCCCCCCGAGCCGCGGGCAGGGACCGGGGGCCGGTGGCTCCGGGAGGCACAGGAGGCTGGCGTGGGCGTGCGGCCACCCAGGTGACCGTGGGCTGTGGGGCTGCCCCGGGGCGCTTCATTCGGAGCCGGGAGCTGAAGCGGCAGGATCAGAGCCTGCCGGAGGGAGAAGGAGGAAGAAAAGCAGGGAGGAGGGGGAGCAGGATTTCGGCGCAAGCAGGCTGCGTGCGGTGGCTGCTCGGAGCAGGGAGCTGGCAGCGCATGGGGGGCGGGGGGGTTGTTTATTTTGTAACATGGCATCCACCGCGGAGGCACCGAGAAGATGTGGAGGCAGCTGCGCCGGGCTGCCCGCTGAGTTAGCGCCGCTCTGCCCTGCCGCCTCCTCCGAGGGGCTCTCGGCGTGGCTGTGAGTTACCATCAGGCAGCCCCCTGCCCCCTGGCCGCGCTCCGCTGACTCAATTCGCCTTTGCTCCGAGGCGGGGGGGGGGGGAGGTTGTGAAGCCCTTTGGTTTCTTCCCTCCGCCCAGCTGGCGTCAGGCACTGAGGATGCAGAGAGAAGTGCTCGCTCCTGACTAGGGGAGGCTTGGCAGGAGGATTTCCTGTCAGGTTCGCAGCATCCCTTCATCCGCTGCCTGCCGGAGGCAGGCTTTGTGCTGGAGCGCGGGCAGCAGAGCCCGCGGGTGACCTCCGACTGCCGCAGACTTGCTTGCTGTAGGTGTCTGACCCTCTCCTGGCACCGAGGTGTTGGGTGACAGGCTGGAAAATCGAGTTAGGCGCTGCTGGAGGCTCCGGAAAACCCGGAGGGAGGAAGGAGAGCTGGGGAGGTCTGAGGAGCCACGGGAAGAGCAAGTGAAGGATCCTTCACCAGGAGAGCAACCTGGGATCCTTCACCAGGAGAGCAAGTGGGATCCTTCACCAGGAGAGCAACCTGGGATCCTTCACCAGGAGAGCAAGTGGGGATCCTTCACCAGGAGAGCAAGTGAGGATCCTTCACCAGGAGAGCAAGTGGGATCCTTCACCAGGAGAGCAAGTGGGGATCATTCACCAGGAGAGCAACCTGGGATCCTTCACCAGGAGAGCAAGTGGGGATCATTCACCAGGAGAGCAACTTGGGATCCTTCACCAGGAGAGCAACTTGAGATCTTTCACCAGGAGAGCAACTTGGGATCCTTCACCAGGAGAGCAAGTGGGGATCATTCACCAGGAGAGCAAGTGAGGATCCCTCACCAGGAGAGCAAGTGGAGAATTGTCACTGCAAGAGCAAGGGAGGATCCTTCAGCATGTAGGGATCCCTCGCTGTGAGAGCAAGTGAGGATCCTTTACCAGAAGAACAAGTGGGGATCCTTCACCAGGACAGCAAGTGGGGATCCTGTGCCAGGAGAGCCAGCTGAGATCCTTCACCATGAGAGCAAGTGAGGATTATTCACCAGAAGAGCAAGCTGGGATCCTTTCCACCTATTGTGCACCATAAGAACAGACCCTTGGGAAATTCCTCTGGCCAGCTGCCTTCTTGGGGCTCCTCACCACCATCCACACAGCATCCCCTTGCCTGGCCAAGGGGCACCACGGCCAGCCTGGGCTACGTGCCCAGGGGCCAGCTGCCTCACCTGCCGAGCAGCCACTCGCAGTGCCATCATCTCTCCCGAGGTGCCCTCCCCGGTGGGTGTTGCTGTATACTCCTTTCCCCCCTCTCCTCCTCAACTCGCCCCTGCAGGGTCGCACTAAGCCCCACACCGGCGGCTCTCCTGCAGCCCAGGAGGGCTGCTCGGCTTGGGGACGCAGAGCTCCCTGCCCCCGGAACCCGAGGGGTCAGCCCGGAGCACGCCCTGCACTGTCCAACAAGTAACTGCCGGCTGAGCTCTCGGGGCTGTGACTCTCTCCGACTCCCCCCGTGGCCCCGTGGGCTGCGGGAGCGTTGGGGGCGGGCGGCGCGGCGGGGCCGTAGCATGCCCCAGCCTGGCGTGGGACCGGTGCCCAGGGACGCCGGCGGGCACGCCCGGGGCCGCCGCCGGAGCCATGGCTTCCTTCGGCAAGCTGACCGAGTACTTCAGCCTCAGGAAGTCGAGGATGGAGCTGCACTCGGGGCGGAGGAGCCGGCGCAGTGGCAGCTGCTGCTGTAGTGTCACCGAGTGCAGGTACGGGGCGGCCGTGGCCCTCCCCTCCCTCCCTCCCTCCCTCGTCCCGGTGCCTGCCTCTGCGCCCGGGGGGCTGCGGGTGGGAGACGCAGTGCTCGGTGCTTTGCTTTTGCCTTGAGCTCTCCTGGGGCCGGGAGCAAGCGGAGGGCTCCGGAAGCGTCCCCTTGGTGCCAGCTGGGGCTGCGGAGCGCGGCTCACCGCTGCAGGACGTCTCTGGCAAAGCCCCGTGCCCGGGCACCCCTCACCCCGCCCGGCGCATGGCCCCGGTGTCGCTGTCACAGCTCAGGTGTCTGCCGGGTGGCCGCCCGCCCCCGTCCCTGCTGGCCTCTGCCTTCTGCTCTCTGTGCTGTGCCTCTGTGCCCTTCCCTCCTGCCGGCAGGCAGCCGGGGGGGGTGTGGGGAGGTTCGGTGCCACCATCGCCCTCCCATCCCCCTGCCTCGGGGGGGCTCCTCGGCTGCACGAGCGGCGGGAAGGGGCTGCGGGGAGAGAGCTGAAGGTGGAGCTGAGGCTGGCACACAGCAGCAGGGGGGGAGGGTTGGGGGAGGAGGAGGAGGGGGGATTGGTCGTGGTGGTGCCTGGGGACAGGGTGCAGCGTTGAGGGCACTCCTGCGGGCAGGCAGGCAGGGAGTTGCTGCTCAGCTCGTTTGGGTGTGGATGGGTAAGGGGAATGGGAGGGGGGAGGGGAGGCGCTGGGCTGCCCGGGAATCCCCTAGGAGCCGCCGTGGGGTGCTGAGGGTCGTGGTGGAAGGCAGCAAGGGCAGCCCCCAGCTGCAGGGTTCCCATGACCTTGCGCTGGGTGCAAACACAGTGACTGCAGTTCAGGGAGCTGCTCTCCCCCTGGGTGGTTCCTCTCTGCTTGGGTACTAGGAGCAGCTCGGAGGAGCTGGCTGCACTTGGTGCTGCTCTGGGCTTCCCCCCCACCGTGGTGGGACAGAGGTTACCAGGCTGAGCCTTTGTGTGCCCCCAATCCCCCTGCTGACCTGCCCACGGGTGCCTCCCTGCTCCTGGAGGGCTGCAGGGCTGTCTGGGGAGAGGTGGGAGGCAAGCCAGCACCAAGCTATCCCCCCCCCACTTTCCCTGGTTGCTGAGCACCTCATCCTCTCTGAAGGTTATTAAAGTATCTGCAGATAAAAGAAAAGTTGGAGGTCTTGGGCTGCTGCTCTCCAGCTTGCCCTTGAGCTGAGCTCTGCTGCTGTCTCCTCTCTACTCAGCAGCCACCTCTCCTCTCCTCTCCTCCTCCCTCTCCTCTCCTCTCCTCTCCTCCTCTCCTCCTCTCCTCTCCCTCTCCTCCTCCTCCTCTCCTCTCCTCTCCCTCCTCCCTCCCTCCTCTCCTCCTCCTCTCCTCTCCTCCTCTCCTCTCCTCTCCTCTCCTCTCCTCTCCTCCTCCTCCCTCTCCCCTCTCCTCTCCTCTCCTCCCTCCCCTCTCCTCCCTCTCCTCCTCTCCCTCCCTCTCCTCTCCCTCCCCTCTCCCCTCCTCCTCCTCCCTCCTCCCCTCCCTCCCTCCCCTCTCCCTCCCCCCTCCTCCCTCCTCCCCCCTCCCTCCCCTCCCCTCTCCTCCCGTGTGGTTTCTCTGGAAACCATCAAACATCCCTGCCTGAGTCTGGAGCTTTGTTCTGCTCTGCTTTGGCAGCGTGGACACAAGCCTTGGATTTTATGCCTTCAGGCTGTTGCTGTGCTGGTGCAGAGCTGGGGCTGAGGAGGGTTGGTTCCACAGGTGCTGCCAAGCGTGGCATGGCACAGACTCATAGAATGGCTCAGGTTGGGAGGGACCTCAGGGATCATCTACTCCAACCCCCTGCCATGGGCAGGGACACCTCTCAGCTAGAGCTGACTGCCCAAGCTCTCCTCCAACCTGGTCTTGAACACCTTCACAGCCTCCCTGGGCAGCCTGGGCCAGAGGCTCAGCAGCCTCACACTCAACAACTTCTCCCTCAGTTCCACTCTAACCCTGCTCTGCCTCAGCTCCAAGCCCTTCCCCCTGGGCCTGCCTCAGACCCCCTCAGCCAAAGTTCCTCTGCAGCCTTCCTGCAGGATCCCTTCAGCTCCTGGCAGCAGCTCTGAGGAGCCCCTGGAGCCTTCTTCTCTGCAGGCTGCACAGCCCCAGCTCCCTCAGCCTGTGCTCCCAGCAGAGCTGCTCCAGCCCTGCCAGCATCTTTGTGGCCTCCTCTGGCCTCTCTCCAGCAGCTCTGTGTCCTTCTGCTGCTGGGGAGAGCAGAACTGGAGGCAGGATTGGAGGTGAGGGCTGAGCAAAGCAGAGCAAAGTGGTGCAGGGGAGCACCAGGTGGAGAGTGTGCTCCACATCTTGGGCATGAGGAAGGTGAGGAATCATAGAGTCACAGCACTGCCAGGGCTGGAAGGGAGCTCAAGGCTCAGCCACCTCCAACCCCCTGCCATGGCCAGGGACACCTCACACCACAGCAGCTTGCTCACAGCCACCTCCAGCCTGGCTGCAAACACCTCCAGGCAGGAGGCTGCCACCACCTCCCTGGGCAACCTGGGCCAGGCTCTCACCACCCTCCTGGCCAACAACTTCTTCCTCACAGCCAATCTCAAGCTCCCCACTTCTAGTTCTGCTCCATCCCCTCCAGTCCTATCCCTCCCTGACCCCCTCCAAAGTCCCTCCCCAGCTTTCCTGGAGCCCCCTGCAGATCCTGGAAGGCCACAAGGAGGTCTCCTGGGAGCCTTCTCCTCTCCAGCCTGCACAACCCCAACTCTCTCAGGCTGTGCTCAGAGCAGAGCAGCTCCAGCCCTCTGCTCCTCCTCCTGGCCCTGCTCTGGACACCTTCCAGCCCCTCCAGATCCTTCCTGGCACAGAGGCTCCAGAGCTGGCCCCAGAGCTGCAGCTGTGGTCTCGGCAGAGTGGAGCAGAGGGGCAGAATCCCCTCCCTGGCCCTGCTGGCCACACTTCTCTTGCTGCAGCCCAGGCTCTGCTTGGCTCTCTGGGCTGCCAGTGCTCCCTGCTGGCTCCTGCTGAGCTTCTCCTCCCCCAGCACCCCCAAGACCTTTCCTTCAGGGCTGCTGTCCAGCCAGGAGATGCTCTTGAAGTTCCACACTGTGTCCATTCCCCATGCAGAGGGGGCTGCAGTCCCCAGCCCTGTGTTTTGGGCAGGGCTGGGTGGTTTCCCAGGCCATGGGAGATGTCACAGAGCCTTCCTGGCTGTGGGCCATCAGCCAGAGGAGCAGTGGCCTTGCTGTTGTGTGTTCATCTGCCTCGTTTTCCAGGCTGGGGGGTGGCTGGGGGTATGTTGAGGGCTTCCCTTGTGCAGGAGCTTTGTGTTTCTCCCCATGCCCCAGTCATGCCTGCCAGGGGCTGTCAAAGCTCAGCTCCATCAGGCAGGCTGGGGAGGGGCTGTTCAGGAGGGGCTGAGGGGGTAGGACAAGGGGCAGTGGTTTGAGACTGGAGCAGGGGAGGTATAGGTTGGACAGCAGGTGGAAGCTCTGCACAGGGAGGCTGGGGAGACACTGGGACAGGCTGCCCAGGGAGGTGGTGGGGGCTCTATCCCTGGAGACACTCAAGAACAGACTTGATGAGTCCCTGGGCAGCCTGCTCTGGCTGGAGCTGTCCCTGCTGCTTGCAGGGGTTTGGGCAGGATGCCCTTTGAGGCTCCCTTCCCAGCCAGTGCAGTCTGTGAGCCCAGCAGGAGTTGCTCCATGTGCCCAGCTGGTCCAGCGTGGCCAAGCTGGAGGTGCAGGAAGCTGAGCTCTCCTTGCTCCTTGCCATGCTTGGCCCTCTGTGCCATGCAGCTGTTCCAGAGCTGCTCCTCTGGGCTGGCTCAGCACACAGACAGTGTTCTGATGCCCCTGATCCCCCTGGCAGGGCTTGAGTGCAGCTGCAGGTACTGAGCCTGGTCCCTTGATTGCAGAGAGCTGATTATGTGAGGAGCAATGTGTGAGGGTTGGAATTCAGTGCCACTTTTCACCCAGCCTGCTGGAAGCTGTTCCTGCTTCTTTCCCTCCTACATCTGTATTGGATATTGAGACACCCCCACCCCCCCTGCCAGTTAAGCCCCCTGACCCAAGCTGAACTGGCTGCTGGCCTCCAGAAAGCTTCAGGACTGGGATCTGAAGGATCAGTGCTGGGCCCCAGCCTGTTCAATATCTTCATTGATGATCTGGATGAGGGCATTGAGTCCATCAGCAGTGAGTTTGCAGATGACAGCAAGCTGGGGGCAGGAGTTGATCTGTTAGAGGGCAGAAGGGCTCTGCAGAGGAACCTGGACAGGCTGGGCAGATGGGCAGAGGCCAACAGGATGGCATTCCACAAGGCCAAGTGCCAGGGGCTGCACTTTGGCCACAGCAACCCCAGGCAGAGCTACAGGCTGGGGGCAGAGTGGCTGAGAGCAGCCAGGCAGAGAGGGACCTGGGGGTGCTGATTGACAGCAACTGAACATGAGCCAGCAGTGTGCCCAGGGGGCCAAGAAGGCCAAGGGCATCCTGGCCTGCATCAGGAAGAGTGTGGCCAGCAGGAGCAGGGAAGTCCTTGTGCCCTGTGCTCAGCACTGCTCAGGCCACCCCTGGAGTCCTGTGTCCAGCTCTGGGCTCCTCAGCTCAAGAAGGACATTGAGAGACTTGAAGGTGTCCAGAGAAGGGCAACAAAGCTGGGGAGGGGTCTGGGGCACAGCCCTGTGAGGAGAGGCTGAGGGAGCTGGGGTTGCTTAGCCTGGAGAAGAGGAGGCTGAGGGGAGACCTTCTTGCTCTCTGCAACTCCCTGCAGGGAGGTTGGAGCCAGGTGGGGGTTGGGCTCTGCTCCCAGGCAGCCAGCCCCAGAACAAGAGGACACAGTGTGAAGCCGTGCCAGGGGAGGTTTAGGCTGGAGGTGAAGAGGAAGTTCTTCCCAGCAAGAGAGATTGGCCACTGGGATGTGCTGCCCAGGGAGGTGGTGGAGTCCCCATCCCTGGAGGTGTCCAGGAGGAGACTGGATGGGGTGCTTGGTGCCATGGGTTAGTTGATTAGGTGGTGTTGGATGAGAGGTTGGACTCCATGATCACAAAGGTCTTTTCCAACCTGGTTAATTCTATTCTATTCTATTCTATTCTATTCTATTCTATTCTATTCTATTCTATTCTATTCTATTCTATTCTGTTCTGTGTTCTGTTCTATTCAAAGACAAGGCACTGCTGCCATGTCTGGCCCTGTCCTTGCAGCTCCAGCCCTATAGAGCAGCCTCCTGCTCTGCTTTCCTTTCCCCATGCTCCTGTGGACAAGTTGAACAAGGAGACAAGGTGCTCAGCCCCACATTTCCGTGTGCCTGGAGGTATTGGGGGTCCTGCATCCCAGACCCAGCAGCATGATGGCCAACAGGGCCCAGCAGAGGCCTGCCCCTGCCCTTCACATGGTGAGAGCAGCCAGGCTGCCACCGCTCCTGGCAGAGCCCAGAGGTCCCCTGGCACCACAGCAAAGCAAGGCAGGCAGGGGCCCAGCAAAGAGGCTGCAACAGGGAGTCCCCTGTGAGCCAGCAGCCTGCTCTGGCAGCCCAAAGGGCCAGTGGACTCCTGGGCTGCAGTCAGAAGAGTGTGGCCAGCAGCTCTGGGGGGGGTTCTTCTACACATCTAGAGTCCTGGGTCCAGTCCTGGGCTCCCCAGGGACAGAGAACTGCTGGAGAGAGCCCAGGGGAGGCTGCAGAGCTGCTGAGGGGCCTGGAGCAGCTGTGGGAGCAGCAAAGGCTGAGAGCCCTGGGGCTGAGAGCCTGCAGAAGAGCAGCCCCAGAGGGCAGCTGAGCAATGCTCAGCAAGAGCTAAAGGAGCTGGGGGGGGCAAGAGGCTGGGGCCAGGCTCTGCTGAGTGCTGCCCAGGGCCAGCACAAGGGACAGCAAGGGGCAGCAAGTGTCAGGCAGGAGGTTGGAGCTGAGCAGGAGGAGAAAGTTGTTTGGGGTGAGGCTGCTGGAGGCCTGGAGCAGGCTGCCCAGAGAGGTTGTGGAGTCTGCTGGTGTGGAGAGCTTCCAACCCCTCCTGGATGTGTCCCTGGGTGACCCTGCTCTGGCAAGGGGCTTGGACTGGATGCTCTCCAGAGGTCCCTTCCAGCCCCCTACCATGTCCTGGTTCTCTGCCCAGCTCTCTGCTTGCAGGCAGGAAGGGAGGAGGGACTCGGCTGCCGGCAGTGGGGAGCGAGGAGAGGAGCAGGCAGGTTGTGCAGGAGAGCTCAGCCATTTAGGCAGCTATTTTTAAACTGAAAGGTTTGGCCAACTAATTTTGGGTTCCTTCAGCTGCTGAAAGTGGAGCAGAGAATCAAGGCAGGCTGTTGTCTACTCCCTGGGCTGAGCTAAGGGCTGTGCCCTGCCGTGACGGTGCCAGGGCAGCGTGTGGGGTGGGTAGGAGGCTCTGGAGCAGGCTGGCCCCAGGCCAGGCTGCTGGCTTCAGCCAAGGCTTCCTAGCAGTGAGCTGGCCTGGCCCAGCCCTGGGCTGAGGTCCTGGGCATTGGCAGCCCTGCAGGAAGGGCAGGGATCAGGTGCCCTCTGCCAGAGGTACCAGGTTTTGGAGGATGTCTCTGGCAGCTGGACTCAGCCTTCACCAGCCCAGCAGGGCCAGGGAGGGGATTCTGCCCCTCTGCTCCACTCTGCTGAGACCACAGCTGCAGCTCTGGGGCCAGCTCTGGAGCCTCTGTGCCAGGAAGGAGCTGGAGGGGCTGGAAGGTGTCCAGAGCAGGGCCAGGAGGAGGAGCAGAGGGCTGGAGCTGCTCTGCTGTGAGCACAGCCTGAGAGAGTTGGGGTTGTGCAGGCTGGAGAGGAGAAGGCTCCCAGGAGACCTCCTTGTGGCCTTCCAGGATCTGCAGGGGGCTCCAGGAAAGCTGGGGAGGGACTTTGGAGGGGGTGAGGGAGGGATAGGACTGGGGGGGATGGAGCAGAACTAGAAGTGGGGAGATTGAGATTGGCTGTGAGGAAGAAGTTGTTGCCCAGGAGGGAAACCCTTCTCCTGTCACTGGGCACCACGGAGCAAAGCCTGGTCCTTCCCTTGAAGTCTTACTCAGCACTGATGAGGTCCCACTCAGCCTTCTCCAGACTGAGCAGTCCCAGCCTCCCTCAGTCTCTCCCCACCAGGCTGGTTTCATAGGATCCTAGAATCACAGAGCTGTCAGGGCTGGGAGGGAGCTGAAGGCTCAGCCAGCTCCAAGCCCCTGCCATGGCCAGGGACACCTCACACCACAGCAGCTTGCTCACAGCCACCTCCAGCCTGGCTGCAAACACCTCCAGCCAGGAGGCTTCCACCACCTCCCTGGGCAACCTGGGCCAGGCTCTCACCACCCTCCTGGCCAACAACTTCTTCCTCACAGCCAATCTCAAGCTCCCCACTTCTACTTCTGCTCCATCCCCCCCACTCCTATCCCTCCCTGACCCCCTCAGAAGTCCCTCCCCAGAGCTCACCCTCACCTCAGTCCCCCACAGGAGCATGGGGGGAGGCAGAGGGCTGAGCTGCTTTGATGCCCAAGGAAGCTGAGCTTGGGAGCTGGGCAGGAGGGGTGGTTGTGTTGTGCTGAGCTGGCAGGGTGCTGGTTGCAGGGTGCTGGTTGCAGGGCCTGTTTCCTCAGTGCACTCCCTCTGAACTGCTGCTGGAGGTTGGTGTTAATGAGCCAGGAATCCCATGAGCTAATGAAATGGCAGAACAAGCCCAGCCTGCCTGGCTCCTCAGCCCATGGAGCTGGGGCTGCCCTCCAGCTGCAGGAGTGCTCCTCCAGGTGATGCTCCACTTGGCACTTGCAGGTGGAGCAGAGGCTGGGCCTGGGTGGCCCTGCTGCTGCCCCACTCAGAGCTGCTCCCACTTCTGGGGGGCAGCTGGAGCATGGAGCTGCTCCTGGCAGCAGGGAGCTGTCACCTCCCCTCCTCTGGGAGTCTCTTCCACACTGCTGTCCTGATCCATGTCCTAGGATCCTAGAATCCTAGGCTGGCTTGGGTTGGAAGGGAGCTGCAAGCTCATCCAGCTCCAAGCCCCTGCCATGGGCAGGGACCCCTCCCACCAGCACAGCTTGCTCAGGGCCTCATCCAGCCTGGTCCTCAACACCTCCAGGCAGGAGGCAGCCACAGCCTCCCTGGGCAGCCTGTGCCAGAGTCTCCCCAGCCTCACTGCAAACAATTTCTTCCTCCTCTCCACTCTCAGTCTCCTCTCTCCCAGCTCAAAGCCATTGGCCCTGAGCCTGGCACTCCCAGCCCTTGGCCCAAGTCCCTCCCCAGCTCTCCTAGAGCCCCTGAGGCTGCTCTGAGGTCTGCCTGGAGCCTTCTCCTCTCCAGGCTGCACAGCCCCAGCTCTCCCAGCCTGGCCCCACAGGGGAGCTCCTTGCTGTGTGTGCTGATGGGCTTGGGGGGTGTGTGAGTGGGGGAGGGCTGGTGGCAATGCTTTCCTGGCAGGGCTCTGCTGAGCTGCTTTTGAGGCTTTACAAATCTCCCTGCAGCACTGGCAGCTCCCTCTGTGTTCCAGCCCCTGGATGTGATGGGGATGAGGAGGAACTGGGGTCTGCAAAACTGCACTGAAGGAACAAATGTTGTGTTGGCTGCAGGCAGGATGAGACAGATCCCCAGGTGAGGGGTCTGGAGCACAACCCTGTGAGGAGAGGCTGAGGGAGCTGGGGTTGCTTAGCCTGGAGAAGAGGAGGCTGAGGGGAGACCTTCTTGCTCTCTGCAACTCCCTGCAGGGAGGTTGGAGCCAGGTGGGGGTTGGGCTCTTCTCCCAGGCACCCAGCAGCAGAACAAGAGGACACAGTCTCATGCTGTGCCAGGGGAGATTTAGGCTGGAGGGGAGGAGAAAGTTCTTCCCAGCAAGAGAGATTGGCCATGGGATGTGCTGCCCAGGGAGGTGGTGGAGTCACCATCCCTGGAAGTGTTTAGGAAGAGCCTGGCTGAGGCCCTTGGTGCCATGGTTTAGTTGATCAGATGGTGCTGGGGGAGAGGCTGGACTTGGTCATCTCTGAGGTCACTTCCAACTTGGTTAATTCTATTCTATTCTATTCTATTCTATTCTATTCTATTCTATTCTATTCTATTCTATTCTATTCTATTCTATTCTATTCTATTCTATTCTATTCTATTCTATTCTCTCATGGGAGTGACATTCAACAAACCTCTCTCTACCTACACCCTAGAAAGCAGGGCTTGAGGAGGTTCTGCAATCCCTCCAGCCATGGGGACTCCACCACCTCCCTGGGCAGCCTCTGCCAGGCCCTGACCACTCTGCCACCAAAGACATTTGGCCTCCTCTCCAACCTCAGCCTCCCCTGGCACAGCTTCAGGCCATTGCCTCTCCTTCTCTCCCCTGAGCCTGGGGAGCAGAGCCCAAGCCCCAGCTGGCTGCAGCCTCCTCTCAGGGAGCTGCAGAGAGCAAGGAGGTCTCCCTCAGCCTCCTCATCTCCAGGCTCAACACCCCCAGCTCCCTCAGCTGCTCTTCTTGAGATCAGTTGGTGACAACTCCATCCTTGCTGTCCCTTGCTGCTGGTGGAAGCTGCTCTGTGCTGGTGCTGAAGCTGAGCTGGAAATAGAGCCCTAAATCCAGTGGCAGTGACTCAGCCCCTGGCCTGCTTTGCAGGAGTGCTGAGCACCCTTAATCCTGGAACTGGAACAGGCAGCAAGGAGCTCAGCATGGATAGTGTTGAGCTGAGCTCTTCCTCCCAGCAGAGTGAGGAAGAGCCACAGGAGCTGGAGCTGACACCTTCAGCCTCTTGCAGATGGAGTGATGCTGGCTGGGGAGCTTGGGGGTGGCTTACAGGTTGCTCATGGATTACATGGCTGGATCATGGTCTATCATCGATGGGTTCATGTCCCAGTGGAGTCCCTCAGGGATCAGTACTGGGACCAGGCTTGCTCAACATCTTTGTTGGTGCCATGGACAGAGGCATTGAGTGCACCCTCAGCAGGTCTGATGATGACACCAAACTGGGTGGGGCAGCTGACAGTCTGGAGGGAAGGGATCCATCCAGAGGGACCTGGACAGGCTGGAGGGAAGGGATCCATCCAGAGGGACCTGGGCAGGCTGGAGGGAAGGGATCCATCCAGAGGGACCTGGGCAGGCTGCAGAGCTGGGCCCAGAACAACCTCATGAGGTGCAACAAGGCCAAGGGCAAGGTCCTGCAGCTGGGGCAGGGCGATCCCAGGCACTGCTATAGGCTGGGCAGGGACTATCTGGAGAGCAGCCCTGAAGGAAAGGCCTTGGGGGTGCTGAGGGAGGAGAAGCTCAGCAGGAGCCAGCAGTGAGCACTGGCAGCCCAGAGAGCCAAGCAGAGCCTGGGCTGCAGCAGGAGAAGTGTGGCCAGCAGGGCCAGGGAGGGGATTCTGCCCCTCTGCTCCACTCTGCTGAGACCACAGCTGCAGCTCTGGGGCCAGCTCTGGAGCCTCTGTGCCAGGAAGGCTCTGGAGGGGCTGGAAGGTGTCCAGAGCAGGGCCAGGAGGAGGAGCAGAGGGCTGGAGCTGCTCTGCTGTGAGCACAGCCTGAGAGAGTTGGGGTTGTGCAGGCTGGAGAGGAGAAGGCTCCCAGGAGACCTCCTTGTGGCCTTCCAGGATGTGCAGGGGGCTCCAGGAAAGCTGGGGAGGGACTTTGGAGGGTGTGAGGGAGGGATAGGAGTGGGGGGGATGGAGCAGAACTAGAAGTGGGGAGCTTGAGATTGGCTGTGAGGAAGAAGTTGTTGGCCAGGAGGGTGGTGAGAGCCTGGCCCAGGTTGCCCAGGGAGGTGGTGGCAGCCTCCTGGCTGGAGGTGTTTGCAGCCAGGCTGGAGGTGGCTGTGAGCAAGCTGCTGTGGTGTGAGGTGTCCCTGGCCATGGCAGGGGGTTGGAGCTGGCTGAGCCTTGAGCTCCCTTCCATCCCTGACTGTTCCATGGTTCTATGATCATAAAGTCATAGAACTCTTTAAGATCTTTACATCTCACGTTGGCCCTTTAAGATCAAGGCCAAGCATCAACCCAAGGCTGCCAAAGGCACTGCTAAACATTGTTCCTCAGCACCATGTCTGCAGGTCCTTCAGGATGGATGAGTGGATAAATGGATGGATGGATGGATGGGTGGATGGATGGAAGGATGGATGGATGGATGGATGGAAGGATGGATGGATGGGTGGAAGGATGGGTGGGTGGAAGGATGGATGGATGGGTGGAAGGATGGGTGGATGGAAGGATGGATGGGTGGATGGATGGATGGATGGATGGGTGGAAGGATGGGTGGATGGAAGGATGGATGGGTGGATGGATGGATGGATGGATGGGTGGGTCGATGGATGGATGGATGGATGGGTGGAAGGATGGGTGGGTGGAAGGATGGATGGATGGGTGGAAGGATGGGTGGATGGAAGGATGGATGGGTGGATGGATGGATGGATGGATGGGTGGAAGGATGGGTGGATGGAAGGATGGATGGGTGGATGGATGGATGGATGGATGGATGGGTGGAAGGATGGATGGATGGATGGATGGATGGGTGGAAGAATGGGTGGATGGAAGGATGGATGGGTGGATGGATGGATGGATGGATGGATGGGTGGAAGGATGGGTGGATGGAAGGATGGATGGGTGGATGGATGGATGGATGGATGGGTGGAAGGATGGGTGGATGGATGGATGGATGGGTGGATGGAAGGATGGATGGGTCGATGGATGGATGGATGGGTGGATGGATGGATGGATGGATGGGTGGAAGGATGGGTGGATGGAAGGATGGATGGGTGGATGGATGGATGGAAGGATGGATGGATGGATGGAAGGATGGATGGATGGATGGATGGGTGGATGGATGGATGGAAGGATGGATGGGTGGATGGATGGGTGGATGGATGGATGGTTGGATGGATGTATGGGTGGATGGATGGGTGGATGGATGGATGGAAGGATGGATGTATGGGTGGATGGATGGGTGGATGGATGGATGGAAGGATGGATGTATGGGTGGATAGATGGGTGGATGGATGGATGGAAGGATGGATGTATGGGTGGATGGATGGGTGGATGGATGGATGGAAGGATGGATGTATGGGTGGATGGATGGGTGGGTGGATAGAATAGAATAGAATAGAATAGAATAGAATAGAATAGAATAGAATAGAATAGAATAAACCAGGTTGGAAGAGACTTTCAAGATCATCCAGTCCAACCTATCATCCAACACCACCTAATCAACTAACCCATGGCACCAAGCACCCTGTCAAGTCTCCTCCTGAACACCTCCAGGGATGAAGACTCCACCACCTCCCCGGGCAGCCCATTCCAATGGGCAATCACTCTCTCTGTGTAAAACTTCCTCCTGACCTCCAGCCTGAACCTCCCCTGGCACAGCTTGAGACTGTGTCCTCTTGTTCTGGTGCTGGCTGCCTGGGAGAAGAGACCAACCTCTGCCTGTTTACAACCCCCCTTCAGGGAGTTGCAGAGAGCAATAAGGTCACCCCTGAGTCTCCTCCTCTCCAGGCTAAGCAACCCCAGCTCCCTCAGTCTCTCCTCATTGGCTTGTGTTCCAAACCCCTCACCAACTTCGTTGCCCTTCTCTGGACTCGTTCCAGGAAGTCAACCTCCTTCCCAAACTGAGGGGCCCAGAACTGGACACGGATGGGTGGATGGATGGATGGATGGATGGGTGGGTGGATGGATGGGTGGATGGATGGATGGATGGATGGATGGGTGGATGGATGGGTGGATGGATGGATGGATGGATGGGTCAATGGATGGATGGATGGATGGATGGATGGGTGGATGGGTGGGTGGAAGGATGGATGGATGGAAGGATGGATGGGTGCGTGGATGGGTGGATGGATGGAAGGATGGATGGGTGGATGGATGGATGGATGGATGGGTGGATGGATGGAAGGATGGATGGGTGGATGGATGGATGGATGGATGGGTGGATGGATGGGTGGATGGATGGATGGATGGATGGGTGGATGGATGGATGGATGGATGGATGGGTCGATGGATGGATGGATGGATGGGTGGATGGATGGGTGGATGGAAGGATGGATGGATGGGTGGATGGATGGATGGATGGATGGGTGGATGGATGGATGGATGGATGGGTGGGTCGATGGATGGATGGATGGATGGGTGGATGGATGGGTGGATGGAAGGATGGATGGGTGGATGGATGGATGGATGGATGGGTGGGTCGATGGATGGATGGATGGATGGATGGATGGATGGATGGGTCAATGGATGGATGGATGGGTGGATGGATGGATGGATGGGTCGATGGATGGATGGAAGGATGGATGGATGGGTGGATGGTTGGATGGATGGATGGATGGGTGGATGGATGGGTGGATGGATGGATGGGTGGGTGGATGGGTGGATGGGTGGATAGATGGATGTATGGGTGGATGGAAGGATGGATGGATGGTTGGATGGATGGAAGGATGGATGGGTGGAAGGATGTCCTCAAGCACACTTGTGTGCTTGCTGTGAGGTGTGTTTGAAGCTGGGAGTGATCTCACTGCTCCTCCCAGCTTGTCTGGCACTGTGGCTCCTCTCTGATAGGTGCTGCTCAGCTCTTGCATTTCACAGCTGCTTGCTGCCACCTCGGTGCTGGTGGTGAGGGTCAGGGCTGAGCCTTCCTCCCCTGTCCTCAGTGTCAGCCTCTCCCCAGGCTGTGTGAGGACTGATCCCTGCCGTCTCAGCCAGCTGACATGCTGTCAGCTGTGAAGGCTGCTGTGCTGTGAGCAGAGTGGCAGTGCCACAGGAGGAAATGACATTTAGCTTTTGTTGCTGGGTTGAGCTGCCTGAGCTTTGCATATTAAACCTAAAGAGGCTTTTTAGCTTTGCTCTCCTCTGTTCTTTGCATAACCCTGCCTGAGAGCTATCAAGAAGGGGCTTGGGGATCAGCATGGAGAAGAAATCATAGATCCATGGAATGGTTCGGGTGGGAAGGGACTTTAAAGATCATCCAGCTCCAAGCCCCTGCCATGGGCAGGGACCCCTCCCACCAGCACAGCTTGCTCAGGGCCTCATCCAGCCAGGTCCTGAACACCTCCAGGCAGGAGGCAGCCACAGCCTCCCTGGGCAACCTGTACCAGAGTCTCCCCAGCCTCACTGCAAAGAATTTCTTCCTCTTCTCCAGTCTCAATCTCCTCTCTCCCAGCTCAAGGCCATTGTCCCTTGTCCTGTCACTCTCAGCCCTTGTCCAAAGTCCCTCCCCAGCTCTCCTGTAGCTCCTTTCAGGTACTTGCAAGACCAGGCTGGATGTGGCTGTGAGCAATCTGCTGTAGTGTGAGGTGTCCCTGGCCATGGCAGGGGGGTTGGAACTGGCTGAGCCTTGAGGTCTGTTCCAGCCCTGACAGTTCTGTGGTTCTATAATTCTAAGGAGCTTCTCCTTCAGAACCATCCTGGTTCTCCATGAAGGTTTCTGTGCACTGGAGGTTGCTGAGTGTGTTTCCAGTTCCAGCACCCAGCAACCTGGCCACAGCTCTGCACCAGTGACTGGACCCGTCCTCTCTTGCACTGTCATGGTGCTGGGCACCAGCACCTCTGCAAGTGGAAGCAGTATGGATGGAGCCACGTTGCATCCCCTGTCCTCTCTGCCTCTTGGTTCTCCTCAAGCCCTGATTTTGTGGGTGTAGGGAGAGGTTGGTTGAATGTCACTCCGCTGAGAGCCTGCAAGCTGGCAGGAAACTCAAACCTGCTGGATGTGAGAGGCTGTGAAAGCACAGCTGAGCTCTTGCTTGTCTAAAGCCAAGTGGTTTGTAGCCACTGTACCGCCTGTATGCCTGGCTCCTGGTCTCCTTCTCTAGCTGAGAGTGCTCAGAGGTTGGAAGAGGCTGCCCATGGAGGTGGTAGAGTCCACATGCCTGCAGGGGTTGCAGAGCCCTGTGGCCATGGCACATGGGGCCACGGTTTGGTGGCCATGGTGGGGTAGGGTTGCTGGTTGGGCTGGATGCTCTGGGAGGGCTTTTCCAGCCAGAACAATTCCCCAGTTCCATGATTCCACAGTTACATGAATCTAGGATTTAATCCTCGGGCTGGAAGCTGCGGTTGGGAGCTGCATCATTGCTGCACAGCAAGCTACACTTTGCCTGGCTCAGGCAGAAGGCGATGGCTAAGTCATCCTTTATTTAGGAGTGGTGGCTGTGGCAGTGGGAGAAAGGGGAAGCTGTGCTGGCAGGGAGGGGAATTACAGACCTAGCATGACGGCAGCAAAATCCTCCTTCAGCAGGAAGCCCAGGCCTGTGAGTCAGGGTTGCTCGAAAGCCTGCTTGATGGCTGCTTCCCCTGGTGCCGTGGCACTGAGTCAGAGTTGGGTGGGTGTGCAGGTAGGAAACAGAAGAGTTAGTGATGTGCAATGGGACAGGAACGGAATGGGGAATGGCAGAGCCAGGAGGGGCAGAGATGTGCAAGAGCCAGGAGGGGCAGAGATGTGCAATGGGAGCAGAGTGGAACGGGAATGGAGCTGAGCGGAACGGGAATGGCAGAGGGAGGAGCGGCAGAGATGTGCAATGGGAGCAGAGCGGAACGGGAATGGCAGAGGGAGGAGCAGCAGAGATGTGCAATGGGAGCAGAGCGGAACAGGAATGGCAGAGGGAGGAGCAGCAGAGATGTGCAATGGGAGCAGAGCGGAACGGGAATGGCAGAGGGAGGAGCAGCAGAGATGTGCAATGGGAGCAGAGCGGAACGGGAATGGCAGAGGGAGGAGCGGCAGAGTTGTGCAATGGGAGCGGAGCCGAATGGGAATGGCAGAGGAAGGAGCAGCAGAGATGTGCAATGGGAGCGGAGCGGAATGGGAATGGCAGAGGGAGGAGCGGCAGAGATGTGCAATGGGAGCGGAGCCGAATGGGAATGGCAGAGGAAGGAGCAGCAGAGATGTGCAATGGGAGTGGAGCCGAATGGGAATGGCAGAGGAAGGAGCAGCAGAGATGTGCAATGGGAGCAGAGCGGAACGGGAATGGCAGAGGAAGGAGCGGCAGAGATGTGTGGGAGCAATGGGAGGAAGGAGCAGCAGAGATGTGCAATGGGAATGGCAGAGAATGGCAGAGGAAGGAGCAGCAGAGATGTGCAATGGGAATGGGAATGGCAGAGGGAGGAGCGAGAGATGGGAATGGGAGCAGAGGGAAGGAATGCAGAGGCAGGAGATGTGCAATGGGAGCTGGAGCCGAATGGGAATGGCAGAGGAAGGAGCAGCAGAGGGAGTGCAAATGGGAGGAGGAGGAGATGTGCAATGGGAGAACGGGAATGGCAGAGGGAGGAGCAGCAGAGATGTGCAATGGGAGCAGGAATGGCAGAGGGAGGAGCAGCGGAGATGTGCAGAGGGAGCAGAGCGGCAGAGGGAGGAGCGGCAGAGATGTGCAATGGGAGCTGAGCGGAACGGGAATGGCAGAGGGAGGAGCGGCAGAGATGTGCAATGGGAGTGGAGTGGAACGGGAATGGCAGAGGGAGGAGCGGCAGAGATGTGCAATGGGAGCTGAGCGGAATGGGAATGGCAGAGGGAGGAGCGGCAGAGATGTGCAATGGGAGTGGAGTGGAACGGGAATGGCAGAGGGAGGAGCAGCAGAGATGTGCAATGGGAGTGGAGTGGAACGGGAATGGCAGAGGGAGGAGCAGCAGAGATGTGCAATGGGAGCTGAGCGGAACGGGAATGGCAGAGGGAGGAGCAGCAGAGATGTGCAATGGGAGCAGAGCGGAACGGGAATGGCAGAGGGAGGAGCGGCAGAGATGTGCAATGGGAGCGGAGCGGAACGGGAATGGCAGAGGCAGGAGCAGCAGAGATGTGCAATGGGAGCAGAGCGGAACGGGAATGGCAGAGGGAGGAGCAGCGGAGATGTGCAATGGGAGTGGAGTGGAACGGGAATGGCAGAGGGAGGAGCGGCAGAGATGTGCAATGGGAGCTGAGCGGAATGGGAATGGCAGAGGGAGGAGCGGCAGAGATGTGCAATGGGAGCAGAGTGGAATGGGAATGGCAGAGGCAGGAGCAGCAGAGATGTGCAATGGGAGCGGAGCCGAATGGGAATGGCAGAGGAAGGAGCAGCAGAGATGTGCAATGGGAGTGGAGTGGAACGGGAATGGCAGAGGGAGGAGCAGCAGAGATGTGCAATGGGAGTGGAGTGGAACGGGAATGGCAGAGGGAGGAGCAGCAGAGATGTGCAATGGGAGTGGAGTGGAACGGGAATGGCAGAGGGAGGAGCAGCGGAGATGTGCAATGGGAGCAGAGCGGAACGGGAATGGCAGAGGGAGGAGCGGCAGAGATGTGCAATGGGAGCTGAGCGGAACGGGAATGGCAGAGGGAGGAGCGGCAGAGATGTGCAATGGGAGCTGAGCGGAACGGGAATGGCAGAGGGAGGAGCAGCAGAGATGTGCAATGGGAGCAGAGCGGAATGGGAATGGCAGAGGGAGGAGCGGCAGAGATGTGCAATGGGAGTGGAGCGGAACGGGAATGGCAGAGGGAGGAGCAGCAGAGATGTGCAATGGGAGTGGAGTGGAACGGGAATGGCAGAGGGAGGATGAGATGTGCAATGGGAGCTGAGCGGAACGGGAATGGCAGAGGGAGGAGCAGCAGAGATGTGCAATGGGAGCGGAGCGGAACGGGAATGGCAGAGGGAGGAGCGGCAGAGATGTGCAATGGGAGGAGCGAACGGGAATGGCAGAGGCAGGAGCAGCAGAGATGTGCAATGGGAGCAGAGCGGAACGGGGAATGGCAGAGGGAGGAGCAGCGGAGATGTGCAATGGGAGTGGAGTGGAACAGGAGCGGCAGAGATGTGCAATGGGAGCTGAGCGGAATGGGAATGGCAGAGGGAGGAGCGGCAGAGATGTGCAATGGGAGTGGAGTGGAACGGGAATGGCAGAGGGAGGAGCAGCAGAGATGTGCAATGGGAGCTGAGCGGAACGGGAATGGCAGAGGGAGGAGCAGCAGAGATGTGCAATGGGAGCTGAGCGGAACGGGAATGGCAGAGGAAGGAGCAGCAGAGATGTGCAATGGGAGTGGAGTGGAACGGGAATGGCAGAGGGAGGAGCGGCAGAGATGTGCAATGGGAGCGGAGCGGAACAGGGAATGGCAGAGGGAGGAGCAGCAGAGATGTGCAATGGGAGCTGAGCGGAACGGGAATGGCAGAGGGAGGAGCGGCAGAGATGTGCAATGGGAGCGGAGCCGAATGGGAATGGCAGAGGGAGGAGCAGCAGAGATGTGCAATGGGAGCAGAGCGGAACGGGAATGGCAGAGGGAGGAGCAGCAGAGATGTGCAATGGGAGCTGAGCGGAACGGGAATGGCAGAGGCAGGAGCAGCAGAGATGTGCAATGGGAGCAGAGCGGAACGGGAATGGCAGAGGGAGGAGCGGCAGAGATGTGCAATGGGAGCGGAGCGGAACGGGAATGGCAGAGGGAGGAGCAGCAGAGATGTGCAATGGGAGCGGAGCTGAACGGGAATGGCAGAGGGAGGAGCAGCAGAGATGTGCAATGGGAGCGGAGCGGAATGGGAATGGCAGAGGCAGGAGCAGCAGAGATGTGCAATGGGAGCGGAGCGGAACGGGAATGGCAGAGGGAGGAGCGGCAGAGATGTGCAATGGGAGCGGAGCGGAACGGGAATGGCAGAGGGAGGAGCAGCGGAGATGTGCAATGGGAGTGGAGTGGAACGGGAATGGCAGAGGGAGGAGCAGCGGAGATGTGCAATGGGAGCAGAGCGGAACGGGAATGGCAGAGGGAGGAGCGGCAGAGATGTGCAATGGGAGCTGAGCGGAACGGGAATGGCAGAGGCAGGAGCAGCGGAGATGTGCAATGGGAGTGGAGTGGAACGGGAATGGCAGAGGGAGGAGCGGCAGAGATGTGCAATGGGAGCTGAGCGGAACGAGGAATCACACACAGAATCGAAGAATCACAGAATCACCAAGGTTGGAAGAGACCTCAAAGATCATCAAGTCCAATCTGTCACCACAGATCTCATGATCAACTAAACCATGGCATGAAGTGCTACGTCCAATCCCCTCTGGAAGACCTCCAGGGATGGGGACTCCACCACCTCCCTGGGCAGCACATTCCAATGACCAACAACTCTTTCTCTATGAAGAACCTTCTTCCTCTCCTCCAACCGAAACTTCCCCTGGCACAGCTTGAGACTGCGTCCTCTTGTTCTGCTGCTGGCTGCCTGGGAGCAGAGCCCAACTCCCACCTGGCTCCAACCTCCCTGCAGGGAGTTGCAGAGAGCAAGAAGGTCTCCCCTCAGCCTCCTCTTCTCCAGGCTAAGCAACCCCAGCTCCCTCAGCCTCTCCTCACAGGGCTGTGCCCCAGACCCCTCCCCAGCTTTGTTGCCCTTCTCTGGACACCTTCAAGTCTCTCAATGTCCTTCTTGAGCTGAGGAGCCCAGAGCTGGACACAGGACTCCAGGGGTGGCCTCAGCAGTGCTGAGCACAGGGCACAAGGACTTCCCTGCTCCTGCTGGCCACACTCTTCCTGCTGCAGGCCAGGATGCCCTTGGCCTTCTTGCAGAGCCAGGAGCGGCAGTGATATGTAGTGGGACCAGGGTGGAGTGGAGCGGTGCTGGGAAGGCAGCGGCTGCAGGCAGCGGATGTGAACCTGAACAGTGTCTCAGCAGCGTGGTGGCTGCCAAGGGGAAGCCTTCTGAGCAGAGCCTGTCCCTAGGTGCCCTTCTCTGCCTGGCACAGGGCAGCAGCTGGGCTGTGTGGGGATGCCAAGAAGCCCAGTGCCTGGCTGGTGAGGCACAGGTGGCTTTGTTTACTCTGCTTGAGGAGCCAAGGTGAAATTGGAGGGGACCTTGGGGGTCACCCAGACCAAGCACTCACCCAGAGGTCACAACCCCAACACTGCTGCTGAGCCACTGCAACTGCACCACCTCCCAGGAGGCTTTTAAACACCTCCAGGGATGGGGACTCCACCATCTCCCATTTCAATGCCTGAGAACCCTTGCTGGGAGGACATTTCCCCCAATATCCAACCTGAACCTCCCCTGGCACAGCCTGAGTCCTCTTGAGGATGGTGGTGGTGGAGCCCATGAGTGGCCATGGGAGCCGTGGGCAAGCCCTGGGAGCAGGGAGGAGCCCATGAGGATGGTGGTGGTGGAGCCCATGAGGATGGTGGTGGTGGAGCCCATGAGTGGCCATGGGAGCCGTGGGCAAGCCCTGGGAGCAAAGAGGAGAAGCTGCTGTGGTTTGGGGGGGTCTGAGCACAGAGCACCTTTCCATCACCCCACTGCCATGCTCAGCACCATGGTGCAGAGGCTGGGCCTGGGAGGATCTGTCCTTGTCCTGCCAACAGCCACCAGTCCTTGGGTGCTGAAGGACCCCCTAAAAGTGACCAGCTCTGACCTGGCCCCCACGTGAGGGAGGGAATCAGAGGCAGAGGTCAGCCCAGAACCCTCCTGCTTGGAGGCCAAGGGAGAGAGACTTCACCACCTCCCTGGGCAGCCTTCAAGTGGTAAAGTCCCCATGCCTGGAGGTGTGGCCATTGCACTTTGGGCCATGGGGGGGTTGGGTGGCTGCTTGGACTGGATGAGCTTCGAACCAAACCATTCCCTGATCCTATAATGCTGAGTCTGGGTGGAGGATCTCCTCCAAACTCCTTGCAAAGGAGCAGGCACCCCAGGAGGAGAGGGCTGCTTGGGGGCAGAGCATCCAACTGATGTTCTCCTGAAGGCAGTGAGCTGAGCTGGACCTCCTGAAGAGCTGGGGATGGAGCAGAACTCGAAGTGGGGAGATTGAGATTGGATGTGAGGAAGAAGTTGTTGGCCAGGAGGGTGGTGAGAGCCTGGCCCAGGTTGCCCAGGGAGGTGGTGGAAGCCTCCTGCCTGGAGGTGTTTGCAGCCAGGCTGGAGGTGGCTGTGAGCAAGCTGCTGTGGTGTGAGGTGTCCCTGGCCATGGCAGGGGGTTGGAGCTGGCTGAGCCTTGAGCTCCCTTCCAGCCCTGACAGTTCTGTGTCTCTGTGACAGGAGGCTTTGGGCTTTTCCGTGCTCATTTAAGCCAACTGTAGAGCAGCTTCTGGAGGCCACAACCTGCCCCAACCCCCAAGGCAGCCTGCTTTAACCTCAAGATTTCTGAGAGCATTTAAGCAGACAAAGTCTACCCCAAGGCTTCCTGTCTAGGTCAGGCTGTCCTGGAGCTGCCAGGAGGCCTGGGCTGTGCCCACAGCCCTGCCCATGACTCACCTCCAGCTTGCCATGGGCACTGCTTTGCCATCTTTCCCTCCCAGATCTCTTACAAACTCTGCAGCATTGCTCCAGGTCCCTAGGTGGAGGATCCAAGTTTGGTTGCTCTATTTGCACTCCTTGGACACAGAAGGAGATTGGAGGTGTTCAAGAGGGGATTGGATGTGGCACTTGGTGCCATGGTCTAGTCATGGGATCTGTGGTGACAGGTTGGACTTGGTGATCTTTGAGGTCTCTTCCAACCTTGGTGATACTTTGATACTGTGATACTTTAGGGTCCTCCTCACAGTCACAGAAGGGTTTGGGTTGGAAGGGACCTTCCAAGGCCACCTAGTGCAAGCCTTGCAGCCAGCAGGGACATCCTCAACCAGAGCAGGCTGCTCACAGCCCCAACCAGCCTGCCCTGCACTGCTGCCAGCCATGGGGCAGCTCCACCTCTCTGGGCAGCCTGGCACAGGCTCTCCCCAGCCTCAGCACCAAACATTTCTCCCTTCTCTCCACTCTTAGTCTCCCTCTTGCACTTCAAACCACCCTCCCTGGTGTCCCTGGCCACAGCAGGGGAGTTGGAACTGGCTGGTCCTTGAGGTCCCTTCCAGCCCTGCCAATTCCCTGACCCTGTGAAGGGGAGTGGGGACTGGGTTCACAGAGGAGCCTTTCAGAGAGGAAAGAGCAGGAGGAGAGCTGTGGTTGGAGGCTCTGGGGTGGGGGCAGCCCAGAACAGGTTGGTTAATAATTCAGCAGTGGTTTCCCTTTGCCAGGCTCTGTCTCTGCTCCTCGAGGGATCGTTGGCAATTATGCAAATTCATGCAAAGTATTTTTAGTTTGCCCTTTGTTGGCAGTGCTGGTTTGGGTGCTGGGTGGTTTATATGCTTTTAAGGGGGAGGAATGCAGGTGGGAATCAGCAGCTCCTGGGGTGCTGCCCACAGGCAGCCACTTGGGCAGCAGGCACAGACTGGAAGCCAGGAGGTTCCACCTCGACAGCAGCAGTGCTCTGCTGGGCAGCTCCTCCCCATCCCCAGCATGCTGCCAGTGGCCTCCCCTCCTCCCAGGGCCTTCAAAACCTCCAGGGGGGAGGCTTCCACCACCTCCCTGGGCAACAGGGGAGGGTCTCCAGCCTCTGATCATCTTGGTGGCCTCCTCTGGCCCCTCTCCAGCAGCTCCAGGTCCTTTTTGTGCTGGAGCCTCTCCTCTCCTCTCCTCTCTCCTCTCCTCTCCTCTCCTCTCTCCTCTCCTCTCCTCTCCTCTCCTCTCCTCTCTCTCTCCTCTCCTCTCCTCTCCTCTCCCTCTCCTCTCCTCCTCTCCTCCCTCTCCCTCCCTCTCCTCTCCTCTCCTCTCCCTCTCCTCTCCTCCTCTCCTCTCCTCTCCTCTCCTCTCCCTCCTCCTCTCCTCTCCCTCTCCTCTCCTCTCCTCTCCTCTCCTCTCCTCCTCTCCTCTCCCTCTCCCTCTCCTCTCCTCTCCTCTCTCCTCCCTCTCCTCTCTCTCTCCTCTCCTCTCCTCTCCTCTCCTCCCTCTCCTCTCCTCTCCTCTCCTCTCCTCTCCCTCCTCTCCTCTCCCCTCTCCTCTCTCCTCTCCTCTCCTCTCCCTCTCCTCTCCTCTCCTCTCCCTCTCCTCCTCTCCTCTCCTCTCCCTCCTCTCCTCTCCCTCTCCCTCTCCTCTCTCCTGCTCCTCTGTGAGCTGAGCTGCGGGCCAGCAGGGCCAGCAGCAGCCCTTCCCCTGGGGCCAGGGGAGGCTTTGTGCAGTGCTTGGGCCGTGGCCCCTGCTGGGGAGATGCTCTTCATGGCAAGGAGGTGGCAGGAGAGGAAGCTTTTGCAAAGCAGCTGGGGGCAGTGGTGATATTTACCAGCTCACAGCTGAGCCTGGGAAGGGTTTTTATAGCTTCACACAGTTTGGGCTTTATTGTATTCTTTTTCCTGCTTTCTGTTTTTGAGCTTGCAGGCTGAGAGCTGCTTTGGCTTTTATTTTGCTTTGAAACTCTTTCCCAGCCAGATAAAAGATGCTCTGCTCTCATCTTCTGCTCCTCAGACACCTTCATGGGGGCTTGGCCTGAACTGAGGAGAGAGAGAGATCACACAGCCAGAGACTGGGAGGGGGTGGAAGGGAGCTCTGGAGAGCACCCAGTCCAAGCCCCTTGCTAGAGCAGGGCATCCAGGGACACATCCAGGGGGGGTTGGAAGCTCTCCACACCAGCAGACTCCACAACCTCTCTGGGCAGCCTGCTCCAGGCCTCCAGCAGCCTCACCCCAAACAACTTTCTCCTCCTGCTCAGCTCCAACCTCCTGCCTGACACTTTCTGCCCCTTGCTGGCCCTTCTGCTGGCCCTGGGCAGCACTCAGCAGAGCCTGGCCCCAGCCTCTTGCCCCCTACAGCTCCTTTAGCTCTTGCTGAGCATTGCTCAGCTGCCCTCTGGGGCTGCTCTTCTGCAGGCTCTCAGCCCCAGGGCTCTCAGCCTTTGCTGTTCCCAGAGCTGCTCCAGGCCCCTCAGCAGCTCTGCAGCCTCCCCTGGGCTCTCTCCAGCAGTTCTCTGTCCCTCTGCAACTGGGGAGTCCAGAACAGCACCAAATAGTCCAGCAGGGCAGATCAGAGGGAAAGGAGAAGCTCCCTTGACCTCCTTTGACCTGAGATGTCCCAGGGCTGAGCTGCTCCTGCCTGAGGGCCAGCAGCAGTGCTTGGTGTGGGCAGCAGAAGGGGTAGCTGCTGCCTCCCCTCTGGTCCCAGGGGGTTGAATAGTGACTGCTCATGGATGCTTGGTCCCAGCACAGCACCAGGACTGTCTGAACCTCCTGTCCATGGGAAGAGGGGAGGACATGGCAGCATGCTGGGGAGGAGCTGCCCAGCAGAGCACTGGGCTCAGCTGTCCTGTGCAGTGATGCTCTGGCATCACCAAGGGCATCAGCAGCACAGAGGAAGTCACTGCCCCACTCTCCTCACTGCTGCTCAGCCCACAGCTGGAGCTCTGCAGTCACTTTTGGTCCCTGCTGTACAAAACCAACAAGGATAGGGTGCCAGGGAGGGATAGGACTGGGGGCTGGAGCAGAACTAGAAGTGGGGAGCTGGAGATTGGCTGTGAGGAAGTTGTTGCCTAGGAGGGTGGTGAGAGCCTGGCAGAGGTTGCCCAGGGAGGTGGTGGAAGCTTCCTGCCTGGAGGTGTTTGCAGCCAGGCTGGAGGTGGCTGTGAGCAAGCTGCTGTGGTGTGAGGTGTCCCTGGCCATGGCAGGGGCTTGGAGCTGGCTGTGCCTTGAGCTCCCTCCCAGCCCTGCCAGCTCTGTGGTTCCATGGCAGGGTGGAAAATGTCCAGGCTGGGCAAGGAGCAGCCCTGAGGAGAAGGCCTTGGGGCTGTCAGCTGGTGACAAAGTCCCCAGGAGCCAGCAGTGGTCCCTGGCATCCCAGAGGCAGCTGAGTGCTGAGCTGCAGCCAGAGCAGGGAGAGCAGCAGCACAGGGAGGGGATTCTGCCCCTCTGCTCTGCTCTGCTCAGCCCCCACCTGCAGCACTGCCTCCAGCTCTGGGGCCCCCAGCACAGGAGGACCTGGAGCTGCTGGAGAGGGGACAGAGGAGGCCACAGAGATGCTCAGAGGCTGCAGAACCTCCCCTGTGGGGCCAGGCTGGGGTGGGTTGGGGCAGCCCAGTTTGCAGCCCTCGCTGGAGGTGAGAGGTTCGGGCAGTGGAGGAGGTGCTGAGCTCCTTCATCCTCCTCCCCAAGCAGAGATGTTCCTGCCCTTGCCCTGGCCCAGGAGGAGGTTGTGGTAGGTAATTGCTCCTGCTGGCTTTCAGCAGCTCTCATTTTCCTGGGCCCAGCTGAAACCCTTGCAGAGTTTTTAAGGTCAGGTTGCTAAGTGACACCTCCTGGAGGAGCAGCCTGAGCAGTGTGCTGCAGGCACTGCCTGGGAAGTCCCTCTGCAATAACTCAGCTCTCCTGGCCCCCAGCCCTGCCAGCCTGCATCACTCCAGGGCTGATCTCAGCACCTCCTTTAGCTTTTCACCCCCAAACCTCCAGCTCCAGCAGCTTCCCCTGCTGGGCAGAGTTAATGAACTCCTTGTCCTAGGGTGCAGAGGAGCCACCCACAGTCACCTGTGTGCTGGTCTCGGCTCCTGCAGCTCTCTGGCTTCTGCATCCCCTCAGCTGGAATCACAGCAGGGCTTGGGGTGAAAGGGACCTTTGAGATCATCCAGCTCCAAGCCCCTGCCATGGGCAGGGACACCTCTCAGGTTGTTCAAGGCCTCATCCAGCCTGGCTTTGAACACTGTCAGATCTGGAGCCTCCACAGCCTCCCTGGGCAGCCTGGGCCAGAGTCTCCCCAGCCTCACTGCAAAGGATTTCTTCCTCCTCTCCACTCTCAGTCTCCTCTCTCCCAGCTCAAAGCCATTGGCCCTGGGCCTGGCACTCCCAGCCCTTGGCCCAAGTCCCTCCCCAGCTCTCCTGGAGCCCTTCAGGTCCTGGGAGGCTGCTCTGAGGTCTGCCTGCAGCCTTCTCTTCTGCAGGCTGCACAGCCCCAGCTCTCCCAGCCTGGCCCCACAGGGGAGGTTCTGCAGCCTCTGAGCATCTCTGTGGCCTCCTCTGGCTCCTCTCCAGCAGCTCCAGGTCCTTCCTGTGCTGGGGGCCCCAGAGGTGGAGGCAGTGCTGCAGGTGGGTGCTGAGCAGAGCAGAGCAGAGGGGCAGAATCCCCTCCCTGTGCTGCTGCTCTCCCTGCTCTGGCTGCAGCTCAGCACTCAGCTGCCTCTGGGCTGCCAGGGACCACTGCTGGCTCCTGGGGACTTTGTCACCAACTGACCCCCCCCAGGCCTCCTCCTCAGGGCTGCTCTCAGCCACTCCTCGCCCAGCTGTCAAGACTTGGTGATGTTCTCTCCTGCCTGCCTACCAAAACACCAAATGGCAGCTAAAGATAGGCTGGCAGAGCACTGGTGAGGGCTTCTCTGCCTGAGCTTTACTATTGCAGCAGGGATCTTGGCTAATGGGATGTGGCAGCCTTGAGACCTCCTGGCCTGTGGAGGCTGCTAGAGGCAGTGTGGCTGCTCCATGGGGTCAGGACCTGGCTGGCAGCTGCTGTTGAGGCTGCTGGAGCTGTGGATGATGACATCAAAGAACCACAGAATTGTTTGGGCTGGAAAGGCCTTTGAGGGCTTTCAAGTCCAGCTCTTAACCCAGCACCACCAAAGCCACTGCTGAACCATGGCCCTCAGCACCACACCTCCATGGCTTTGAGACCAGGGATGGGGACTCCACCACTGCCCCTGGACAGCCTCTGCCAGGCCTTGACAGCTCTGTTGGGGAGGAAATTGTTCCTCATGTCCAACCTAAGCCTCCCCTCCCAAAATTCCAGGCCATTTCCTCCTGAGCCTGGGGAGCAGAGCCCAAGCCCCAGCTGGCTGCAGCCTCCTCTCAGGGAGCTGCAGAGAGCAAGGAGGTCTCCCTCAGCCTCCTCTGCTCCAGGCTCAACACCCCCAGCTCCCTCAGCTGCTGCTCAACACAGCCACCCCAGGCAGAGCTACAGGCTGGGGGCAGAGTGGCTGAGAGCAGCCAGGCAGAGAGGGACCTGGGGGTGCTGATGGACAGCAGCTGAACAGGAGCCATCAGTGTGCCCAGGGGGCCAAGAGGCCAAGGGCATCCTGGCCTGCATCAGGAAGAGTGTGGCCAGCAGGAGCAGGGAAGTCCTTGTGCCCTGTGCTCAGCACTGCTCAGGCCACCCCTGGAGTCCTGTGTCCAGCTCTGGGCTCCTCAGCTCAAGAAGGACATTGAGAGACTTGAAGGTGTCCAGAGAAGGGCAACAAAGCTGGGGAGGGGTCTGGGGCACAGCCCTGTGAGGAGAGGCTGAGGGAGCTGGGGTTGCTTAGCCTGCAGAAGAGGAGGCTCAGGGGAGACCTTCTTGCTCTCTGCAACTCCCTGCAGGGAGGTTGGAGCCAGGTGGGGGCTGGGCTCTGCTCCCAGGCAGCCAGCACCAGAACAAGAGGACACAGTCTCAAGCTGTGCCAGGGGAGGTTCAGGCTGGAGGTGAGGAGAAAGTTCTTCCCAGAGAGAGAGATTGGCCACTGGGATGTGCTGCCCAGGGAGGTGGTGGAGTCACCATCCCTGGAGGTGCTCAGTGAGAACCTGGATGAGGCCCTTGGTGCCATGGTTGAGTTGATCAGATGGTGCTGGGGGAGAGGTTGGGCTTGGTGACCTCTGAGGTCTTTTCCAACCTGGTTTATTCTATTCTATTCTATTCTATTCTATTCTATTCTATTCTATTCTATTCTATTCTATTCTATTCTATTCTATTCTATTCTATCCCATCCCATCCCTTCCCATCCCTCCCATCCCATCCCATCCCATCCCATTCCCCATCCCATCCCATCCCATCCCATCCCATCCATTCCATTCCATTCCATTCCATTCCCCAGCCCTGTTCTCCAGGCCCTTCCCCAGCTCCATCCCCTCAGTGTCCTGCTTGGATGGAGAGGCCCAGGAGTGGAGGCAGGAGCTGAGGGATGTCTCTGAGGAGCCCTGGCTGTGCTTGGGGGATTGGAGTTCAGATCTCACATCTGAGCAGGCCTCTGCTTGCCTTGCTCTAGCTGACAAAAGCCATTGCCTGCAGCTTTGCAGCTTGGAGATGGCTCCTCTGAGGGTGTGAATTCTTCCCTTTCCCACCCCCCCTGTGATTTCTCTGAGTGGCTCTGCAGGCACCAAGGGCTGGTAGCACTCAAGGTGCTAATGGGGATCTGCTGAGATGGAGCTATAGGCAAGTGAGTTAAAAGCAGTGAGACTCACAGGGGGGGTTGGAGGGGGGAAAGGAGCATTTTGAAGTCCCAGCAGAGCCCAGCAGTGATTTGTGCAGCAGGAGGATGTGCTGAGTTACAGCCCTGCTGCCTTGTGCCAGGGAAATGTGTTACAGCCCCAGCCCCAGCCTGCTGCTGGGACTCAGACATCCCAGGATGCTAATCCTGCCTTGGCCTCCCCTGCTGGCTCCTGTCTGCACCTTGCTGCAAGAGCAGTGTGGGGCTGGAGAGGGCAGGATGGTGCTGGGCAGCTGCTGCAGCTCTGGTGCTGGCTCTGAAGGGCTGGGGCTGTTCTGTGCCTGCAGCCCCTCCTGTCCCTGCAGCCCCTCCTGTGCCTGCAGCCCTACCTATGCCTGCAGCCCCTCCTGTGCCTGCAGCCCCTCCTGTGCCTGCAGCCCCTCCTGTCCCTGCAGCCCCTCCTGTGCCTGCAGCCCTACCTATGCCTGCAGCCCCTCCTGTGCCTGCAGCCCCTCCTGTCCCTGCAGCCCTGCCTGTGCCTGCAGCCCCTCCTGTCCCTGCAGCCCTGCCTGTGCCTGCAGCCCCTCCTGTCCCTGCAGCCCTGCCTGTGCCTGCAGCCCTGCCTGTGCCTGCAGCCCCTCCTGTCCCTGCAGCCCCTCCTGTCCCTGCAGCCCTGCCTGTGCCTGCAGCCCTGCCTGTGCCTGCAGCCCCTCCTGTGCCTGCAGCCCCTCCTGTCCCTGCAGCCCTGCCTGTCCCTGCAGCCCTGCCTGTCCCTGCAGCCCTACCTGTGCCTGCAGCCCCTCCTGTCCCTGCAGCCTCTCCTGTCCCTGCAGCCCCTCCTGTGCCTGCAGCCCCTCCTGTGCCTGCAGCCCTGCCTGTGCCTGCAGCCCTACCTGTGCCTGCAGCCCTGCCTGTCCCTGCAGCCCTGCCTGTGCCTGCAGCCCTACCTGTGCCTGCAGCCCCTCCTGTCCCTGCAGCCCCTCCAGTCCCTGCAGCCCTGCCTGTCCCTGCAGCCCTGCCTGTGCCTGCAGCCCCTCCTGTGCCTGCAGCCCCTCCTGTGCCTGCAGCCCTGCCTGTGCCTGCAGCCCCTCCTGTGCCTGCAGCCCCTCCTGTGCCTGCAGCCCTACCTGTGCCTGCAGCCCCTCCTGTCCCTGCAGCCCTGCCTGTCCCTGCCTGTCCCTGCAGCCCCTGCCTGTGCCTGCAGCCCCTCCTGTGCCTGCAGCCCCTCCTGTGCCTGCAGCCCTCCTGTCCTGTGCCTGCAGCCCCTCCTGTGCCTGCAGCCCTGTGCCTGCAGCCCCTGTGCCTGCAGCCCCTCCTGTCCCTGCAGCCCCTGCCTGTGCCTGCAGCCCTGTGCCTGTCCCTGCAGCCCTGCCTGTGCCTGCAGCCCCTCCTGTCCCTGCAGCCCCTGTGCCCCCTCCTGTGCCTGCAGCCCTGCCTGTGCCTGCAGCCCCTGTCCCTGTCCCCCTGCAGCCCTCCTGTCCCTGCAGCCCCTCCTGTGCCTGCAGCCCCTCCTGTCCCTGCAGCCCTGCCTGTGCCTGCAGCCCCTCCTGTGCCTGCAGCCCCTCCTGTCCCTGCAGCCCCTCCTGTCCCTGCAGCCCTGCCTGTCCCTGCAGCCCTGCCTGTGCCTGCAGCCCCTCCTGTGCCTGCAGCCCTCCTGTGCCTGCAGCCCCTCCTGTGCCTGCAGCCCTGCCTGTGCCTGCAGCCCTGCCTGTGCCTGCAGCCCCTCCTGTGCCTGCAGCCCTCCTGTCCTGTCCTGTCCCTGCAGCCCTGCCTGTCCCTGCAGCCCTCCTGCCTGCAGCCCTGCCTGTGCCTGCAGCCCCTCCTGTCCTGTGCCTGCCTGCCCTCCTGTGCCTGCAGCCCTGCCTGTCCCAGCAGCCCTGCCTGTGCCTGCAGCCCCTGTGCCTGCAGCCCTCCTGTCCCTGCAGCCCCTCCTGTCCCTGCAGCCCTGCCTGTGCCTGCAGCCCCTCCTGTGCCTGCAGCCCCTCCTGTGCCTGCAGCCCTCCTGTGCCTGCAGCCCTGCCTGTGCCTGCAGCCCCTCCTGTCCCTGCAGCCCTGCCTGTCCCTGCAGCCCTGCCTGTGCCTGCAGCCCCTCCTGTGCCTGCAGCCCCTCCTGTGCCTGCAGCCCTCCTGTGCCTGCAGCCCCTCCTGTCCCTGCAGCCCCTCCTGTCCCTGCAGCCCCTCCTGTGCCTGCAGCCCTCCTGTGCCTGCAGCCCCTCCTGTGCCTGCAGCCCCTCCTGTGCCTGCAGCCCCTGTGCCTGCCCCTGTGCAGCCCCCCTGTGCCTGCAGCCCTCCTCCTGTGCCCTGCCTGCAGCCCCTCCTGTCCCTGCAGCCCTGTGCCTGTGCCTGCAGCCCCTCCTGTGCCTGCAGCCCCTCCTGTCCCTGCAGCCCCTCCTGTCCCTGCAGCCCTGCCTGTGCCTGCAGCCCCTCCTGTGCCTGCAGCCCCTCCTGTGCCTGCAGCCCCTCCTGTGCCTGCAGCCCCTCCTGTGCCTGCAGCCCCTGTGCCTGCAGCCCCTGCCTGTGCCTGCAGCCCCTCCTGTGCCTGCAGCCCCTCCTGTGCCTGCAGCCCCTCCTGTCCCTGCAGCCCCTCCTGTGCCTGCAGCCCCTCCTGTGCCTGCAGCCCCTCCTGTCCCTGCAGCCCTGCCTGTGCCTGCAGCCCCTCCTGTCCCTGCAGCCCTGCCTGTGCCTGCAGCCCCTCCTGTGCCTGCAGCCCTCCTGTGCCTGCAGCCCCTCCTGTGCCTGCAGCCCCTCCTGTGCCTGCAGCCCCTCCTGTGCCTGCAGCCCTGCCTGTGCCTGCAGCCCCTCCTGTGCCTGCAGCCCTGCCTGTGCCTGCAGCCCTCCTGTGCCTGCAGCCCCTCCTGTCCCTGCAGCCCCTCCTGTGCCTGCAGCCCCTCCTGTCCCTGCAGCCCCTGCAGCCCCTCCTGTCCCTGCAGCCCTCCTGTCCCTGCAGCCCTCCTGTGCCTGCAGCCCCTGCCCCTGTGCCTGCAGCCCCTCCTGTGCCTGCAGCCCTGCCTGCCCTGCAGCCCCTCCTGCAGCCCCTCCTGTGCCTGCAGCCCTGTGCCTGCAGCCCTGTCCTGCAGCCCCTCCTGTGCCTGCAGCCCTGCCTCCTGCAGCCCCTGCCTGCAGCCCTCCTGTCCCTGCCCCAGCCCCTCCTGTCCCTGCAGCCCTCCTGTGCCTGCAGCCCTCCTGTGCCTGCAGCCCCTCCTGTCCTGCAGCCCTCCTGTGCCTGCAGCCCTCCTGTGCCTGCAGCCCTCCTGTGCCTGTGCCTGCAGCCCCTGTCCCTGCAGCCCCTGTGCCTGCCTGCAGCCCAGCCCTCCTGTGCCTGCAGCCCTGTCTGTGCCTGCAGCCCTCCCCTGCCTCCTGCCCCAGCCCCCCTGCAGCCCCCTGCCCCTCCCTGTGCCTGCAGCCCTCCTGTGCCTGCAGCCCTCCCTGTGCCTGCAGCCCTCCTGTGCCTGCAGCCTCCTGTGCCTGCAGCCCCTCCTGTGCCTGCAGCCCTCCTGTGCCTGCAGCCCCTCCCCTGCAGCCCTGTCCCTGCAGCCTGTGCCTGCCTCCTGTGCCTGCAGCCCCTCCTGCCTGCAGCCCTGTCTGGGCCTGCAGCCCTCCTGTGCCTGCAGCCCTCCTCCCTGCAGCCCCTCCTGTCCTGCAGCCCCCTGTCCCTCCCCCCCTGTCCCTGCAGCCCCTCCTGTGCCTGCAGCCCCTCCTGTCCCTGCAGCCCTGCCCCCTCCTGTCCTGCAGCCCCTGCAGCCCTCCTGTGCCTGCAGCCCTGCCTGTGCCTGCAGCCCCTCCTGTGCCTGCAGCCCCTGTCCCTGCAGCCCCTGCCTGTCCTGCAGCCCCTCCTGTGCCTGCAGCCCCTCCTGTCCCTGCAGCCCTGTGCCTGCAGCCCCTCCTGTGCAGCCCCTCCTGTGCCTGCAGCCCTGCCTGTGCCTGCAGCCCTCCTGCCCCTGCCTGTGCCTGCAGCCCTCCTGTGCCCTGCCTGCAGCCCTGCCTGTGCCTGCAGCCCCTGCCTGTGCCTGCAGCCCCTCCTGTCCCTGCAGCCCTCCTGTGCCTGTCCCTGCAGCCCCTCCTGTCCCTGCAGCCCTGCCTGTCCCTGCAGCCCCTCCTGTGCCCCCTCCTGTCCCTGCAGCCCTCCTGTCCCTGCAGCCCTGTGCCCCTCCTGTGCCTGCAGCCCCTCCTGTCCCTGCAGCCCCCCTGTGCCTGCAGCCCCCCTCCTGTGCCTGCAGCCCCTCCTGTCCCTGCAGCCCCTCCTGTCCCTGCAGCCCCTCCTGTCCTGCAGCCCCTCCTGTCCTGCAGCCCTCCTCCTGTCCCCTGCAGCCCTCCTGTGCCTGCAGCCCCTCCTGTCCTGCAGCCCTCCTGTGCCTGCAGCCCCCTGTCCCTGCAGCCCTCCTGTCCTGCAGCCCTCCTGTGCCTGCAGCCCCCTGTCCTGTCCCTGCAGCCCTCCTGTCCTGCAGCCCTCCTGTGCCTGCAGCCCCTGCAGCCCCTCCTGTTCCTGTTCCTGTCAGCCCCTCCTGTGCCTGCAGCCCCTCCTGTGCCTGCAGCCCCTCCTGTGCCTGCAGCCCCTCCTGTCCCTGCAGCCCTACCTGTGCCTGCAGCCCCTCCTGTGCCTGCAGCCCTGCCTGTGCCTGCAGCCCTCCTGTGCCTGCAGCCCTCCTGTGCCTGCAGCCCTGCCTGTGCCTGCAGCCCCTCCTGTGCCTGCAGCCCTGCCTGTGCCTGCAGCCCTGTCTGTCCCTGCAGCCCCTCCTGTGCCTGCAGCCCCTCCTGTGCCTGCAGCCCCTCCTGTGCCTGCAGCCCCTCCTGTGCCTGCAGCCCCTCCTGTCCCTGCAGCCCCTCCTGTGCCTGCAGCCCCTCCTGTCCCTGCAGCCCTGCCTGTCCCTGCAGCCCCTCCTGTTCCTGCAATCCTGCCTGTCCCTGCAGCCCCTCCTGTGCCTGCAGCCCCTCCTGTCCCTGCAGCCCCTCCTGTCCCTGCAGCCCCTCCTGTCCCTGCAGCCTCTCCTGTCCCTGCAGCCCTCCCTCCAGAGGGGGCCATGATGATGTGGGGATAGGCTGGGAGAGCTGGGGCTGTGCAGCCTGCACAAGAGAAGGCTGCAGGCAGACCTCAGACAGCTTCCAGTACCTGAAGGGCTCCAGGAGAGCTGGGGAGGGACCTGGGACAAGGGCTGGGAGTGCCAGACCCAGGGCCAATGGCTTTGAGCTGGGAGAGAGGAGACTGAGAGTGGAGAGGAGGAAGAAATCCTTTGCAGTGAGGCTGGGGAGACTCTGGCCCAGGCTGCCCAGGGAGGCTGTGGCTGCCTCCTGCCTGGAGGTGTTGAGGACCAGGCTGGATGAGGCCCTGAGCAAGCTGTGCTGGTGGGAGGGGTCCCTGCCCATGCCAGGGGCTTGGAGCTGGCTGAGCTTTGAGTTCCTTTCCAAGCCTTCCATGCTGGTTGGCTCTCAGCACTGTGTGCAGCAGAAGACCTCCAGCTGGCAGGAGCCATCCCTCCTGCTCAAAGCCTTCCCCTCTGGAGCAGATGGAGTACAACAGTGTCCAGAGAAGGGCAACAAAGCTGGGGAGGGGTCTGGGGCACAGCCCTGGGAGGAGAGGCTGAGGGAGCTGGTGTTGCTTAGCCTGCAGAAGAGGAGGCTCAGGGGAGACCTTCTTGCTCTCTGCAACTCCCTGCAGGGAGGTTGGAGCCAGGTGGGGGTTGGGCTCTGCTCCCAGGCAGCCAGCAGCAGAACAAGAGGACACAGTCTCAAGCTGTGCCAGGGGAGGTTCAGGCTGGATGTTAAAAGGAGAGATTGGCCCCTGGGATGTGCTGCCCAGGGAGGTGGTGGAGTCCCCATCCCTGGAGGTGTTGAGGAGGAGCCTGGCTGAGGCCCTTGGAGCCATGGTTGGGTTGATCAGATGGAGCTGGGTGGTAGGTTGGGCTGGGTGATCTCGAAGGTCTTTGCCAGCCCTGCTCATCCTGTGCTCTGTGCTCTGTGTTCTCTGCCCTGTCCCCTGCAGGTCTCTGGACAGAAAGCTGCAGCGCCCCCTGCTGGGCAAGTCCCGCACGCTGCCCAGCATCCCGCAGTCCCCGGTGCTCAGCAGGCTTCCCCTCCTCGACCCCGCAGGGGTCTACAGGGACGAGATGCCCGAGCAGGAGCCCTACAAGAAGCACTCAGGCCCCGAGCAGCAGAAGGGCTGCACTGTCCCCTCCACCGGTGAGTGCTGGGCTGAGCTCCCCCAGGCTCAGGCAGTGGTGGGACTAGGGGGAATGGAATGAAGCTGTGGGTGGGGAGATTCAGGCTGGAGGGGAGGAGGAAGTTCTTCCCCAGGAGAGTGGTGAAGCCCTGGAATGGGTTGTGCAGGGAGGTGGTTGGGGCCCTGTCCCTGGAGGTGTTTAAGGCCAGGCTGGCTGAGGCTGTGGCCAGGCTGATCCTAGTGTGGGGTGTCCCTGCCCATGGCAGGGGGGTTGGAACTGGATGATCCTTGGGGTCCCTTCCAACCCTGGCTGATACCATGGTACTATGATACTAAGCTTTCCTGCTTCCCCATGGGCACAAACCCAAGCCCCTCCACCTTGGGGGAGGTCTGTGTGTGTTTATTCTGCCCCAGAAGCAGCCCTCCCTGGGGGGGTAGGAGGGGGTTTTTGCCCCTCTCTCAGCCTGTTACTTGAAACCTCCCCAGTCTTGGAGGTAGGGATCGGTGCCCCTGTGCTGGGCACTGCCGAGGCTGCCCCTGGGATCCTGGGGTCAGTGTTGGGCACTGAAGTATAAGGAGGACATTGAGAGGCTGGAGCAGGGCCAGAGAAGGGCAAGAGAGCTGGGGAAGGGTCTGGGGAAGAGGGCTGGGGAGGAGCAGCTGAGGGAGCTGGGGGTGTTGAGCCTGGAGCAGAGGAGGCTGAGGGAGACCTCCTTGCTCTCTGCAGCTCCCTGAGAGGAGGCTGCAGCCAGCTGGGGCTTGGGCTCTGCTCCCTAGGCTCAGTGGAGAGAATGAGAGGCAATGGCCTGAAACTGTGCCAGGGGAGGCTTAGGTTGGAGAGGAGGCCAAATGTCTTTGGTGGCAGAGTGGTGAGGGCCTGGCAGAGGCTGCCCAGGGAGGTGGTGGAGTCCCCATGGCTGGAGGGGTTGCAGAACCTGTGGCCATGGCAGCTGGGGCCAGGGTGGAGTTGGGTTGCTGTTGTCCTGGCTGCTCTGGGAGGGCTTTGCCAGCCTTAATGATGCCATGAGGCCATGGTTCTATGACTCCATGGTTCCAGCACTCCATGACTCACATTGTGCTGCTGGTAGAGTGGAGCTGGCTTTTGGAGGCCATGCAATGCAGGGAGGTGATGCTCAGAGCCTTCTGCCCCTGAGGCAGCTGCATCTCCTGGCCATACATGCCAGGGCTGCCCTGGCATGCTCCCAGGGCTTCCTCAGTGGTCCTCTGACCTCTGCCAAAGGCCAAAGTGCCTCTGAAGAGGCTTCAGAGCCCTCCTTGCTGGTCTCTGTTGGGAGCAGCAGCAGACAGCAGCATCCTTCTGCCCTTCCCATGCTCCAGGCCTGGGGGTGGGGGTTTGCTCCCCAGCCTGCTGGGCTGTGAGGGGTTTTATGGTGCTGTTCTGCTGCTGTTCTGCTGCTGCTGAAAGGCTAATGGGGCTGGGCCAGCTGCTCTGAGCAACTCTCTTGGCCAAGCCACTGACGGCCGAAGCGCTGCAGAGCTTTTGGTGCCAGCAGAGCCACGCTGGGGCCATAAAGCTGCTCACTGAAGGGATTGTGAGCACTGCAACAAAGATAAGGCCTGCAAGCCAGGGCTGATGAAATCCTTCTCAACAGCTCCCTCCCTCCAGCACCCCTGGAGTTTTGATTCCTCCCAACCCAAGCTGCTGGCAGTGGGATGGCTGTGAGCTCCCTGGGCAGCAGCTGTCCTAACCCTGGATTCACCCTGAGGCTCTGCAGCAGCCTGCACCTCACTCCCTGCTGCTGCCAGCTCCTAGAAGCATCACCTTTGTGAGCCCCACAGTGCTGGCACCTGGGAGACAGCCAGGAGGAAGCTTTGCCTTCCCATCAGGTGTCTACAAGGCATCTAACAGCTGTGGTGCTGAGGGCCACCAGCCTTGGCCGAGTCAGAGAGCAGCTGGACTGGAGGCTCTCAAAGGGCTTTCCCACACAAAATGATTCTGCAACTCAACAAAGGCCACATCTGAGCAGCTGAGGGTGCTGGGGCTCGAGGCACCAGTGCCAGGAAGCTCAGACAGCTCCAGAAAAGCCTCTGTCTGAGGTCAAAGAGTGGCACTCCTGAGGGGACTGCTGCTGCCCCACAGCTCCCTCAGTGCATCCCAGTGCCCTGGGCCAGGCTCACCAGGGACTTACCAGAGAGTCACAGAATGATCAGGGCTGGAAGGGAGCTGAAGGTTCAGCCAGCTCCAACCCCCTGCCATGGCCAGGGACACCTCACACCACAGCAGCTTGCTCACAGCCACCTCCAGCCTGGCTGCAAACACCTCCAGGCAGGAGGCTTCCACCACCTCCCTGGGCAACCTGGGCCAGGCTCTCACCACCCTCCTGGCCAACAACTTCTTCCTCACAGCCAAGCTCAATCTCCCCACTTCCAGTTCTGCTCCATCCCCCCAGTCCTATCCCCCTGACCTCCTCCAAAGTCCCTCCCCAGCTTTCCTGGAGCCCCCTGCAGATCCTGGAAGGCCACAAGGAGGTCTCCTGGGAGCCTTCCCCTCTCCAGCCTGCACAACCCCAACTCTCTCAGGCTGTGCTCAGGGCAGAGCAGCTCCAGCCCTCTGCTCCTCCTCCTGGCCCTGCTCTGGACACCTTCCAGCCCCTCCAGAGCCTTCCTGGCACAGAGGCTCCAGAGCTGGCCCCAGAGCTGCAGCTGTGGTCTCAGCAGAGTGGAGCAGAGGGGCAGAATCCCCTCCCTGGCCCTGCTGGCCACACTTCTCTTGATGCCACCCAGGATGTGATTTGCTTTCTGGGCTGCAGTTCCCCCTGCAAGGTTTGCAGAGAGAGGATCTTGGCACTGAGTGCTGAGCCCATCCTGCCCTGCCTGTGGCAGTGCTGCTCCTGGCTGTGCTGCAGAGCCCAAGTCACTGCTGCCTGCTGCTGTGGGCCCTGTGGTTTCCCTTCACAGGACCAGAGAGCTGTGGAGGTTGGAAGAGACCTTTGAGCTCATCCAGTCCAAGCACTCACAGTATCACTAAGGCTGGAAGTAGACCTAATAGCTCATCAAGTCCAAGCTGTCACCACAGACCTCATGACTAGACTATGGCACCAAGTGCCACATCCAATCCCCTCTGGAACACCTCCAGGGATGGGGACTCCACCACCTCCCTGGCCAGCACATCCCAATGACCAACAACTCTCTCTGGGAAGAACTTTCTCCTCCCTCCAGCCTAAACCTCCCCTGGCACAGCTTGAGACTGTGTCCTCTTGTTCTGCTGCTGGCTGCCTGGGAGCAGAGCCCAACCCCCACCTGGCTCCAACCTCCCTGCAGGGAGTTGCAGAGAGCAAGAAGGTCTCCCCTCAGCCTCCTCTTCTCCAGGCTAAGCAACCCCAGCTCCCTCAGCCTCTCCTCACAGGGCTGTGCCCCAGACCCCTCCCCAGCTTTCTTGCCCTTCTCTGGACACCTTCAAGTCTCTCAATGTCCTTCTTGAGCTGAGGAGCCCAGAGCTGGACACAGGACTCAAGGTGTGGCCTCAGCAGTGCTGAGCACAGGGCACAAGGACTTCCCTGCTCCTGCTGGCCACACTCTTCCTGCTGCAGGCCAGGATGCCCTTGGCCTTCTTGGCCGCCTGGGCACACTGCTGGCTCCTGTTCAGCTGCTGTCACCCAGCACCCCCAGGACCCTCTCTGCCTGGCTGCTCTCAGCCACTCTGCCCCAGCCTGTAGCTCTGCCTGGGGTTGCTGTGGCCAAAGTGCAGAATTCCTGCATCAAGGCTCTGTGATCCCCCAGGATCTCCTGCATCAGGGCTCTGTGATCCCCCAGGATCTCCTGCATCAGGGCTCTGTGACCCCCAGGATCTCCTGCATCAGGGCTCTGTGACCCCCAGGATCTCCTGCATCAGGGCTCTGTGATCCCCCAGGATCTCCTGCATCAGGGCTCTGTGACCCCCAGGATCTCCTGCATCAGGGTTGTCAAGCCCAGACCAGACCAGGTGGTGGAACTCTGCCTCCTGGTAGAGAGCAAACCAAAGTCCCCTGCAGGACTTGGTCCTGAGAGGGCATCCCCCTGCCGGATCCAGAGCACTCTGCTGCACCCCCCAGGTCCCTGGTTGGTCATTAGGGAGCTGTGCTGGAGGCAGGAGGTGGGAGGCTGGTGTCAGACAGTCCCAGCATGAGTCAGAGCTCTGCATCTCTTCCCGCTGCAGACAGCTCCTGGGAGGGCTGGGGATGTGCTCCTGCACCCTGGGACAGCCACCCTGCAGCAAGCCTCTGCACAGCAGCTGGGAGGAGCAGGCCTGGCTGCACCCCACGAGGCTTTAGGGGGTTGCTTTATTCCTGGCTGGGAAGTGTTGGGGATGCCAAGAAGAGGAGGAGTGTGGAAAGCCTCCTGGGCTGGAGGGCTCCCAGCCCAGCCAGAGCCTTGGGTGAAGGAAGGAGTCATCATCTGATGTCCTCAGCCTCCCCAGCTCCTTTCCCTGGCTCCTTGATTGGTTGGGAAGCACTCATTAGCTGCTCATTAAGGCTCTCAGTGGAGGGAAACACCAGAGGAGTGTACTGCTAGCAGGGTAAGGCATCTGGACAGCAGGATGAGAGGAGAGCAGCAGCTGGCACAGGAGGTGAACCAGCCCTGGTCTGCTGCTGAGGGGAGCAGGAGCCCCAGGAGCATGTGTGAAAGGGAGCTGGGCTGCAGGGTGCCAGGGGCTGGAGGACCTCTTCCCCTGCAGAACTCGTGGGTTTGTGCTCAGCAGGTTCCACCTCACCCTGCCTGAGAGAGGAGGACACTCAGCAGGGCACACACGACCCAAACCACCTCGGGAGGAGCTGAGCCCCAGGGGCAGGAGGCTTGGGCAGGAGTGCAGCTGCTGGGGGCAGAGCCCTAAGCTCATCTTCAAGGAGTCCTCAACTGCTCTGCAAGCAAGGAACGAAACTTGGCTAATAGAACCATAGCACTGTTTGGGTGGGAAAAGCCCTCCCAGAGCAGCCAGGCCAACCTTCAACCCAACCCCACCATGGCCACCCAACCCTGGCCCCAGCTGCCATGGCCACAGGGTTCTGCAACCCCTCCAGCCATGGGGACTCCACCACCTCCCTGGGCAGCCTCTGCCAGGCCCTGACCACTCTGCCACCAAAGACATTTGGCCTCCTCTCCAACCTAAGCCTCCCCTGGCACAGTTTCAGGCCATTGCCTCTCCTTCTCTCCCCTGAGCCTAGGGAGCAGAGCCCAAGCCCCAGCTGGCTGCAGCCTCCTCTCAGGGAGCTGCAGAGAGCAAGGAGGTCTCCCTCAGCCTCCTCTGCTCCAGGCTCAACACCCCCAGCTCCCTCAGCTGCTCCTCCCCAGCCCTCTTCCCCAGACCCTTTCCCAGCTCTCTTGCCCTTCTCTGGCCCTGCTCCAGCTCCTCAGTGTCCTTCTTGAAGAGAGAGGCCCAAAGCTGCCCACAGCTGGGTGCTGGGCAACATGAGCAGTAGTCAGCAGGCAAGGTGGGAGAAGCTGGAGGCTGTCATCTCTGGTGTGGGTGAGCAGTGACATCTTCCTCTGACCCCTGAGGTGTGCTCCCTTTGTGTCCTACACTTCCAGCCTGGCAGTGCTGGAGGAGGGCAGTGCCCTGTGGGAGGTCACTGGAGATGCTCCTGCTCTGGCACCCTCTGTGGGCACTAAGGGGGGTGGTAGGGAACTGAGGCCCCAAGGATGGATGGCAGAGCTGAGCCTGTGGCTGCTGAGCCTTCCCGAGCCTCTCCTTCTCTCGAACCCAACCTTTGTTCTCATCAGACAGGGCAGGCAGCTGCCTGGGCTGGTGAGCAGCTCAGGGATTCCTCTGGGTCTGGTTTTGGGGTTTCCCTTCAGGTGACCCAGCAGAAGTGGTGGGGTGCTCAGCTGGGACAGGCTCCAAGCTCTCTGTCCCCATCCCTCACCACCTCTGGCAGAATCAAGGAAAGTTAAGGGTTGGAAGGGACCCTCTGGAGATCACCCAGTCCAACCCCCCCTGCCAGAGCAGGAGCATCCAGGGCAGCTTACACAGGGACACAGCCAGGTGGGGCTTGAAAGTCTCCACACAGCCTCTCTGGGCAGCCTGCTCCAGGCCTCCAGCAGCCTCACACCAGGGAAGTTCCTCCTGACATTGAGATGGAACCCCCTGGGCTCCAGCTTGTGCCCCTTCTTCCTTGTACTGTCACTGGACACCACCAAACAGAGCCTGGCACCTTCATCCTGACCCCCAACCCTCAGGCATTGATAAGGTCCCATCCCAGCCCCTCCCCAGCTCTCCTGGAGCCCTTTCAGGTACTGGAAGGCTGCTCTGAGGCACCCAGCACCACAACAAGAGGACACAGTCTCAAGCTGTGCCAGGGGAGGTTCAGACTGGATGTTAGGAAGAAGTTCTTCCCAGCAAGAGAGATTGGCCACTGGGATGTGCTGCCCAGGGAGGTGGTGGAGTCCCCATCCCTGGAGGTGTTCCAGAGGGGATTGGATGTGGCACTTGGTGCCATGGGTTAGCTGTCAGGAGGTGCTGGGTGATAGGTTGCACTTGGTGATCCAGGCTGGGGGCAGAGTGGCTGAGAGCAGCCAGGCAGAGAGGGACCTAGGGGTGCTGATTGACAGCTGCCTAAATATGAGCCAGCAGTGTGCCCAGGGGGCCAAGAAGGCCAAGGGCATCCTGGCCTGCAGCAGGAAGAGTGTGGCCAGCAGGAGCAGGGAAGTCCTTGTGCCCTGTGCTCAGCACTGCTCAGGCCACCCCTGGAGTCCTGTGTCCAGCTCTGGGCTCCTCAGCTCAAGAAGGACATTGAGAGACTTGAAGGTGTCCAGAGAAGGGCAACAAAGCTGGGGAGGGGTCTGGGGCACAGCCCTGTGAGGAGAGGCTGAGGGAGCTGGGGTTGCTTAGCCTGCAGAAGAGGAGGCTCAGGGGAGACCTTCTTGCTCTCTGCAACTCCCTGCAGGGAGGTTGGAGCCAGCTGGGGGTTGGGCTCTGCTCCCAGGCAGTCAGCAGCAGAACAAGAGGACACAGTCTCAAGCTGTGCCAGGGGAGGTTTAGGCTGGAGGTGAGGAGAAAGTTCTTCACAGGGAGAGTTGTTGGCCACTGGGATGTGCTGCCCAGGGAGGTGGTGGAGTCCCCATCCCTGGAGGTGTTCCAGAGGGGTTTGGATGTGGCCCTTGGTGCCATGGGTTAGCTGTCAGGAGGTGCTGGGTGACAGCTTGGACTTGGTGATCTCTGAGGTCTCTCCCAAAGTTATTGATTCTATGACCACCATAAAGAGCTTGGCCCTCTCCACTCGCCCCCCACCCCTCAGACGTTTCTAGCCCTCGCTCAGATGCCCTCTCGGCGCTAGCTGCAGCCGGGGCTGGGTCTCCTCGGGGGCTGGGTTTCCTCCGGGGCTGGGTCTGCTCCGGGGCTGGGTCTCCTCCGGGGCTGGGTCTCCTCGGGGGCTGGGTCTCCTCCGGGGCTGGGTCTCCTCCGGGGCTGGGTCTCCTCGGGGGCTGGGTCTCCTCCGGGGCTGGGTCTCCTCCGGGGCTGGGTCTCCTCGGGGGCTGGGTCTCCTCCGGGGCTGGGTCTCCTCGGGGGCTGGGTCTCCTCCGGGGCTGGGTCTCCTCCGGGGCTGGGTCTCCTCGGGGGCTGGGTCTCCTCCGGGGCTGGCTCTCCCCCGGGGCTGGGTCTGGTCCGGGGCTGGCTCTCCCCCGGGGCTGGCTCTCCCCCGGGGCTGGGTCTCCCCCGGGGCTGGCTCTCCCCCGGGGCTGGGTCTCCCCGGGGCTGGCTCTCCCCCGGGGCTGGGCGCCCGGCCGCCCACCTGCCTCCGCTGTCCGGCGCAGCGCCCCCTGGCGCGGCCCCGCGGCACTGCCAGCCGCGGGCGGCAGCCCGGCTCGGCGCTGGGATTGACGTGTTTGTGCCGGCAGCGATCGCAGCTTTCAAACAGCCGCTCCTCTCTTGGGCGAGCTGACATTTGGAGAGCAGCAGCCGCGGCTCATTCAAGCGAAAGGAGGGGAGGAAAGAAAAGAGATGCGCTGGCAGGGGGAGCCCCGCTCCGGGATGCCTCTCTGCTGGGGTTGTATGAAGCTCTCTGCCTTTCCCCTCTTCCCTTTTGGCCTTTGAGCCCTGCTGGCTTCCATTCAGTGCCTTCAGATCGGCTGGCAGGACTTGGCACGGGATGAGCTGTCCTTACACCTGAAAGATCTTGAGGAACAGCCTCTTGTTTTGGGGCTCCTCACTGCCAGAAGGAGATTGAGGAGCTGGAGCAGGCCCAGGGAAGGGCAAGAGAGCTGGGGAAGGGTCTGGAGAAGAGGGCTGGGGAGGAGCAGCTGAGGGAGCTGGGGGTGTTGAGCCTGGAGAAGAGGAGGCTGAGGGAGACCTCCTTGCTCTCTGCAGCTCCCTGAGAGGAGGCTGCAGCCAGCTGGGGGTTGGGCTCTTCTCACATGCAGCAGTGAGAGGAGAAGAGGAAAGAGCCTCAGGTTGTGCCAGGGGAGGCTCAGGTTGGACAGGAGGAACAATTCCTTCCCAGCAAGGGATCTCAGGCCCTGGCCCAGGCTGCCCAGGGAGGTGGTGGAGTCCTCACCCCTGAGGGTGTTTAAAAGCCTGTGTTCAGTCTGGGATGTTGTGTTCAGGTTTGGGCTCCTCACTCCAAGAAGGACATTGAGGAGCTCCAGAGAAGGGCCTGGAGAATGAGTCTGGTGAAGAGAGGCTGAGGGAGCTGGGGGTGTTCAGCCTAGAGAAGAGGAAGGTGTTGGGTGATAGGTTAGAGTCTGTTCAGTGTGGAGAAGAGAAGGCTCCCAGGTGACCTCATTGTGGCCTTCCAGGATCTGAAGGGGGCTACAGGAAGGCTGGGGAGGGACTGCTCAGGATCTCAGGCAGTGCTAGGACTAGGGGGAATGGAATGAAGCTGGAGGTGGGGAGATTGAGGCTGGAGGTGAGGAGGAAGTTCTTCCCCATGAGAGTGGTGAGACCCTGGAATGGGTTGTGCAGGGAGGTGGTTGGGGCTCTGTCCCTGGAGGTGTTTAAGGCCAGGCTGGCTGAGGCTGTGGCCAGGCTGATGTAGTGTGGGGTGTCCCTGCCCATGGCAGGGGGGTTGGAACTGGATGATCCTTGGGGTCCCTTCCAACCCCTGACTGATTCTATGATACTGTGATGAGAATAGAATCAACCAGGTTGGAAAAGACCTCAGAGATCACCAAGTCCAACCTCTCACCCAGCACCATCTGATCAACTCAACCATGGCACCAAGGGCCTCATCCAGGCTCTTCCTAAACACCTCCAGGGATGGGGACTCCACCACCTCCCTGGGCAGAGAGCTGTGGAGGTTGGAAGAGACCTTTGAGCTCATCCAGTCCAAGCACTCACCCAGAGCTCCCAACCCCAGCACTGCTGCTGAGCCACTGCCACCAAATCATCTCCCTCAGCACCACCTCCCTCAGCACCACCTTGCCTCATTACCACCTCCAGGAGGCTTTTAAACCCCTCCAGGGATGGGGACTCCACCACCTCCCTGGGCAGCACATCCCAGTGGCCAATCTCTCTTGCTGGGAAGAACTTTCTCCTCACCTCCAGCCTGAACCTCCCCTGGCACAACTTGAGACTGTGTCCTCTTGTTCTGCTGCTGGCTGCCTGGGAGCAGAGCCCAACCCCCAGCTGGCTCCAACCTCCCTGCAGGGAGTTGCAGAGAGCAAGAAGGTCTCCCCTGAGCCTCCTCTTCTCCAGGCTAAGCAACCCCAGCTCCCTCAGCCTCTCCTCACAGGGCTGTGCCCCAGACCCCTCCCCAGCTTTGTTGCCCTTCTCTGGACACCTTCAAGTCTCTCAATGTCCTTCTTGAGCTGAGGAGCCCAGAGCTGGACACAGGACTCAAGGGGTGGCCTTGAGCAGCGCTGAGCAACGGGGGCAGACTTGAGGGTTGGGCAGGATGACCTCTGAGCTCTTTCCCAGCCCTGCTGAGGCTGGGATTTGTCCTGATTGTGCCCTCCAGGGGACGCCTGGCGGCTGGAGGAGGACTGCACAGACCCCCCCCGGGACCCCCAGGGGCTGGGCACGGCGGTGGAGGAGGCTCCCTTCAGCTACTTCCGCACCCGCTCCTTCTACATGAGGAAGAGTCTGTCGGTGGACAACCACCTGGGGGCCCTCAGCTACGCCGTGCACCCAGCAGAGAGCAAGGCTGAGCGGGTCAAGACCAAGCTGCGGCGCCAGTTCGTGAGTATCCGGGCGCCTGCCCCTCCTGTGCCACCACCCACCCCCTTCCAGAGACCTCCTCACCCCAGACAGCGCCAAACTCAGCTGCTCCAGCCTGCTGGAGCACCCCAGTTTGCCCACCCCATGGCAGGGGCTCGTCCTGCCTCCCCGGGCAGGCTCTGCCCCGCCGCCCCCCGGGGCTGCCGTTGATCGCTGCGGCGGAGCGAGCGGAGCTGCTTGTCCCTGGGTGCTGCTGTGGCACAAGGCTGGCAGGAGGGGCTGAGTGTTGCTGGCCTCTGCCCCCACCTGCAGGAGCGGCTTGGCTGCCGTTAGAGGGCACAGCGAGGGGCTGGGGGCGAGGGGCTGGGGGCTGGGGGCGAGGCAGGAGCGCAGCTCAGCCCCTTCAGGGCCCCTCGGGAGCGTCCTGGGGGTGGCACAGCCCCAGGGCTGTGGTGCCCCAGGGCTGCCCCGCAGCTGTGGGAGGCTCTGCTCAATGTTTCATGGCCTTTGTGGCTCCTCTTCCCTGGGGACACCTGAGCCAGGCTTTCACCTGGCCTCCCTCCTGCCTCCTTACCGGCCTGGGGGTTGTAATGAGGGCTCAGGTGTCCTGGGGCTGAAAAGCCCTCGGTGTTGCCTGGGGATGGCTGAGAGCCTTGGCACAATGGCAGCAGGATGGGGAGGGGTGTGTGGGGGGGGTGAGCCCACAGCCATGCAGCCCAGAAGTGCCACCCAGAGCTGCTGGGCAAGGCTGTGGTGCTCCCCTGCTGCAGGATCAGGACAGACACCACAAGCTCCTAACTCTCCCCTAGCCCCGAGGGTCACACAGCCTGCTGCTGCTGCTGCCGTCCCCTGGGCTGCTCTGGGGGAGAGGCTGGTCCCCTCTGCCAGTGCTTGGATGGGCTGATGAACCTCTGAACATACCTTGCTCCTCCTTCCCCCCCCGGGGAGGCCACTCCTGACCCCAGCAGCCTGCTGGACGCTTGAGGGGGGGAGTCTGGGGGAGTTGGTCGCCGTCCTGCTGCCTCCCGGGGCTCATGGACTGTCTCTGCGGGACCTGCTGCCCTGGGCTCGGGGTGAGAGCCTCAGGGACGGTGCTGAGCACACGTGGGACGGTGCTGAGCACACGTGGGACGATGGTGCTGAGCAGAAGTGGGATGGAGCATCTGCTGAGCAGCTGGAAGCTGGTGGAGGGCTGTGAGATGAGCTGGACCTGCTGTGGGGTAAGAGATGCACTTAAGAGATGCACTGCCACTGTCCCTCAGGCAGGATCTGCTGCCCCAGGCTGGCTCCAGCGGAGCAGGAGCTGGCTGAGGTGCTGGGGACTGCTGCTCCTTCAGGCACGGGCTGTCGGTGTCCCTGTGGGACCTGCCAGCCTCAGCCTCCCCTCTGCAGTGGATCTGGGGGCAAGAGGCACAGCAGGACTCCGGCTCTGAGTCCTGGGGCCTGCAGGGAGGAGAGCTCTGCCCTGCCCCTGCCTGCTCAGCACCGTGCCAGCACCGCTGTGCTGCTGCAGCTGCTTTGCCCTGGCCTTTCCTCTCCTGAGCTTTTGGGGACCTGGAGGCTCCCATGGTGTCCCCAGGGAGCTGCAGCAGCTGTGTGGGGCAGGGGGTTGTCTTGCTGTGTCGTTTCTGGGGGGGCTTTGATAGCTGAGAGCTGTTGCTGCCGTGGGCTGTGCCCTTGTGAGAGACCTCCTGAGAAGAGCAGACTCATCCTGCCTGGGAAGGGCATCAGCAGGGGGCAGGGAGGGGGCAGGGAGCTGAGCCAGCAGAGCCTGGGCTGGGGCAGGAGCAGGGCTGTCCACACAGTGTCCTGGAACTGAGGAGCCCAGAGCTGCACACAGGGCTCCAGCTGTGGCCTGAGCTGTGCTGAGCACAGGGGCTGCTTGGACTGGCACAGGGGCAGGCTGATGGTTGGATTGGCACAGGGGCAGAGTGATGGTTGGACTGGCACAGGGGCAGGCTGATGGTTGAACTGGCACAGGGGCTGGTTGACTGGCACAGGGGCAGGCTGATGGTTGGACTGGCACAGGGGCTGGTTGGACTGGCACAGGGGCAGGCTGATGGTTGGATTGGCACAGGGGCTGGTTGGACTGGCACAGGGGCAGGCTGATGGTTGGATTGGCACAGGGGCTGGTTGGACTGGCACAGGGGCAGGCTGATGGTTGGATTGGCACAGGGGCTGGTTGGACTGGCACAGGGGCTGGTTGGACTGGCACAGGGGCAGGCTGATGGTTGGATTGGCACAGGGGCAGAGTGATGGTTGGACTGGCACAGGGGCTGGTTGGACTGGCACAGGGGCAGGCTGATGGTTGGACTGGCACAGGGGCTGGTTGACTGGCACAGGGGCAGGCTGATGGTTGGACTGGCACAGGGGCTGGTTGGCCTGGCACAGGGGCTGGTTGGACTGGCTGGTTGGAGGGGCAGTTGGGAGCCTAACCTGGCAGGGTGGATGGAGAGGGGGCAGAGCTCTGCCTCTGTGCACCCTGTGCTGTGCAGCTGCCTCCCATCCTCCTGAGCAGGCTCTGTGGGGGGGTCATGGCCATGGGAGAGAGTCATGGAGGGGTTCAGGCTGGAAAATCTCTTCAGGATCACTGAATGTAACCATCCTAGAATCACAGAGCTGCCAGGGCTGGAAGGGAGCTCAAGGCTCAGCCAGCTCCAACCCCCTGCCATGGCCAGGGACACCTCACACCACAGCAGCTTGCTCACAGCCACCTCCAGCCTGGCTGCAAACACCTCCAGGCAGGAGGCTTCCACCACCTCCCTGGGCAACCTGGGCCAGGCTCTCACCACCCTCCTGGCCAACAACTTCTTCCTCACAGCCAATCTCCAGCTCCCCACTTCTACTTCTGCTCCATCCCCCCCACTCCTAGCCCTCCCTCACCCCCTCCAAAGTCCCTCCCCAGCTTCCTGGAGCCCCCTGCAGATCCTGGAAGGCCACAAGGAGGTCTCCTGGGAACCTTCTCCTCTCCAGCCTGCACAACCCCAACTCTCTCAGGCTGTGCTCAGAGCAGAGCAGCTCCAGCCCTCTGCTCCTCCTCCTGGCCCTTCTACCTCTACCAAGGCTGCTGCTAAACTGTGGCCCTCAGCAGCTCCAGGGAGAGCCTGTTCCAGGGTCTGAGAGCTTTCAGTGAAGTTTCTTCTAATGTCCAACCTAAGCCTCCCCTGGCACAGTTTCAGGCCATTGCCTCTCCTTCTCTCCCCTGAGCCTAGGGAGCAGAGCCCAAGCCCCAGCTGGCTGCAGCCTCCTCTCAGGGAGCTGCAGAGAGCAAGGAGGTCTCCCTCAGCCTCCTTCTGCTCCAGGCTCAACACCCCCAGCTCCCTCAGCTGCTCCTCCCCAGCCCTCTTCTCCAGACCCTTCCCCAGCTCTCTTGCCCTTCTCTGGCCCTGCTCCAGCTCCTCAATCTCCTTCCTGCAGTGAGGAGCCCAGAGCTGAACCCAGCACTCAAGCTGTGGCCTCCCCAGTGCCCAGCCCAGAGGCACAATCCCTGCCCTGCTCCTGCTGCCACCCCACTGCTGCTCCAGGCCAGGCTGGGCTCTGGGAGGCTGGGATGCTGCAGAGGGCTCAGGGAGGCTGCAGAGGGCTCTGGGAGGCTGCAGAGGGCTCTGGGAGGCTGCAGAGGGCTCTGGGAGGCTGCAGAGGGCTCTGGGATGCCTGGGTGCAGAGGGCTCTGGGAGGCTGCAGAGGGCTCTGGGATGCTGCAGAGGGCTCTGGGAGGCTGCAGAGGGCTGGGAGGCCTGCAGAGGGCTCAGGGGGAGGCTGCAGAGGGCTCTGCAGAGGGCTCTGGGATGCCAAGCAGCTGCAGGCTGTGCCTCTGGGAGGCTGCCTCTGGGAGGCCAGCCTGGGATGCCTGGGTGCTGCTGAGGCAGCCTGCCTGCCTGGGGGAGCCTGGCAGGCTGTCCTCTGCCCTTCCTGCCTGTGCCCACAGCCTGCTGGGGGGGGTGGCTGTGCCCCAGCCCTGCAGCTGGTGGCAGGGCTCTGCTGTCCCTCTGCAGCCCTGGGATGGATCTGCACCGTGGGGATCGCTGGGATCTGCATAGTTGGAATTGCAAATGAGGCTGTCAGCAGAGCTCTGCCTCTGATGAAGCTCTCCTCCTGCCTCCCCCGAGGCTGGCAGCATCTCCCCCTGTGAGACAGGAGCCTTTGATGGCAGTGACATCTGCCTGGCACACAGCCTTGCCCCTCTGGGGGCAGCCTGGCCGTGCTGTGACCATGCCCCTGGGCCATGGGCAGGGCTGGGGGCCGTGGGCAGCACTGGGAACTGTGCTCTGAGACCTCTCCCATGGTGGTTTTCATCACAGCACCACAGAATCACCAAGGGTGGAAGAGACCTCAAAGATCATTGAGTCCAACCTCTCACCACAGACCTCATGACTAACCCATGGCACCAAGTGCCACATCCAATCCCCTCTGGAACACCTCCAGGGATGGGGACTCCACCACCTCCCTGGGCAGCACATCCCAGTGGCCAACAACTCACTCTGGGAAGAACTTTCTCCTCCCCTCCAGCCTAAACCTCCCTGGCACAGCTTGAGACTGTGTCCTCTTGTTCTGCTGCTGGCTGCCTGGGAGCAGAGCCCAACCCCCACCTGGCTCCAACCTCCCTGCAGGGAGTTGCAGAGAGCAAGAAGGTCTCCCCTGAGCCTCCTCTTCTCCAGGCTAAGCAACCCCAGCTCCCTCAGCCTCTCCTCCCAGGGCTGTGCCCCAGACCCCTCCCCAGCTTTGTTGCCCTTCTCTGGACACCTTCAAGTCTCTCAATGTCCTTCTTGAGCTGAGGAGCCCAGAGCTGGACACAGGACTCAAGGGGTGGCCTGAGCAGTGCTGAGCACAGGGCACAAGGACTTCCCTGCTCCTGCTGGCCACACTCTTCCTGCTGCAGGCCAGGATGCCCTTGGCCTTCTTGGCCCCCTGGGCACACTGCTGGCTCCTGTTCAGCTGCTGTCACCCAGCACCCCCAGGTCCCTCTCTGCCTGGCTGCTCTCAGCCACTCTGCCCCCAGCCTGGATCACCAAGTCCAACCTATCACCCAACACCTCCTGACAGCTAACCCATGGCACCAAGTGCCACATCCAAGCCTTTGAACACCTCCAGGGATGGGGACTCCACCACCTCCCTGGGCAGCACATCCCAGTGGCCAATCTCTCTTGCTGGGAAGAACTTTCTCCTCACCTGGGCACACTGCTGGCTCCTGTTCAGCTGCTCTCCACCAGCACCCCCAGGTCCCTCTCTGCCTGGCTGCTCTCAGCCACTCTGCCCCAGCCTGTAGCTCTGCCTGGGGTTGCTGTGGCCAAAGTGCAGCCCCTGGCACTTGGACTTGTTGAATGCCATCCTGTTGGCCTCTGCCCATCTGCCCAGCCTGTCCAGGTCCCTCTGCAGAGCCCTTCTGCCCTCTAACAGATCAACTCCTGCCCCCAGCTTGCTGTCATCTGCAAGTTAGCTGCTGACTGACTCCATCCCCTTTTGTGTCCCTTGGTGATGGACAAGGAATTGGTTTGGGGTTTGTGCTCAGCTGGGCAGCCAGGAGCAGGGGTAGGACCTCCCCTGGTGCCCCTTGCCTGCAGGGAGGAGGAGAGTGGTGATGGCTGTGGGGAAAGCTCTGCTCATGAAAGGCAGCATGAGCCCTGCCAGGCTCAGTGGTAGCCTTGTGGAGCCCTGTGGGAGGTCACCCAGGGCTCAGCCACTGCCTGTGGTGGCTGCTGGGGCAGTCAGTGCAGGTTACAGCAGGGCTCAGGGAGACCTTCTGCTCCTTCTTCTCCCCTCTGGATGCTGAGGTGGTTTGCATCCAGCCCAGACCTCCTGGTGCTGCCCACAGCTGTTGGGATGCTGGAAGGCAGGCAGCTGAGCTGGGGGTGCAGGTCCTGCTGCTCCCTGCAGAGGAACCACAGAATGTTGGGGCTGGGAGGGACCTCTGGAGGGCATCCAGCCCAGGCCCACTGCCAGAGCAGGGCACCCAGGGACACATCCAGGGGGGGCTGGAAAGTCTCCACCCCAGGAGACTCCACAACCTCTCTGGGCAGCCTGCTCCAGGCCTCCAGCAGCCTCACTCCAAACAACTTTCTCCTCCTGCTGAGGTGGAACCTCCTGGGTTCCAGTTTGTGTCCATTGCCTCCTGTCCTGTCACAGGGCAGCACTGACCAGAGCCTGGCCCCTTCTTGCCCCCCACCCCTCAGGTGGTTTGAGGCTGCAGCCAGAGATGCTTCAGCAAACACCTCTGGATGGTCCTGAACTTGCTGAGCACACCAAGGCCTGGCCTGGTAGGGCCCAGAGCAGGGTCTGCTCAAAGAATCCTGAATGGTTTCCATTGGCAGGGACCTTAAAACTCACCCAGCTCCAGCCCCTGCCATGGGCAGGGACCCCTCCCACCAGCACAGCTTGCTCAGGGCCTCATCCAGCCTGGTCCTCAACACCTCCAGGCAGGAGGCAGCCACAGCCTCCCTGGGCAGCCTGGGCCAGAGTCTCCCCAGCCTCACTGCAAAGGATTTCTTCCTCCTCTCCACTCTCGGTCTCCTCTCTCCCAGCTCAAAGCCATTGTCTCTCCCAGCCCTTGGCCCAAGTCCCTCCCCAGCCCCCCTGGAGCCCCCCTCAGGTCCCAGGATCTCTCTTCCCCATTGAACCTCTTGCTGTTGCTTCCCCAGCTGTGTCAGCAAGCCTGGCTGCCATGGTCTGTTCCCTTACACCTTGCAGCTCACACTCTGCACAGCTTTGGTTCTTTGCCATCTGAGGAAGGTTCCCCAGGGTCCTGAGCAAACTGCAAGCCCCCAGATCCTTGCCATGGGCTGCTGGGGACTGCCAATGAAGAAAGAACTTGGTTAGCCTGAGGTTTCAGAGCTCCAGAGCAGTTCAGCTGCGAGCAGCTCCATGCTTGAGCCTGAAGAAGGCCTTTTGGACACCCCTGTGGCTTGACAGAGAGCCAAGGATCTGGCCAGGGGAGTGAGCTGGAGGCCTGGGAGCAGCTCAGTGTGGTTTAGTGGGGCATGGTCCAGGGGTGGCCCTGCAGTGCTGGGTGGAGGCTTGGGCTGGGGGAGCTTGGAGCTCACTTCCAGCCAGATCCATTCTGGGATGCTGGGATGCTGTCTGGTGGAGACTTGTCTGACAGCTTCACAGCTTGCAGCAGGTTGGAAGGGACCCTCCAAGGGCATCCTGTCCAACCCCCTGCAGGCAGCAGGGACAGCTCCAGCCAGAGCAGGCTGCCCAGGGACACAGCCAGGCTGAGCTTCAATGGCTCCAGGGATGGAGCCTCCTCCACCCCCATGGGCAGCCTGTGCCAGCATCTCCCCAGCCTCCCTTTGCAGAGCTTCCTCCTGCTGTCCACTGATGCACTCAGCAGGGACAGCTCCAGCCAGAGCAGGCTGCCCAGGGCACAGCAAGCTGGCCTGGGTGATCTGGAAGGTCTCTTCCGAGCAGGTCCCTGCTGTGGTGGCTGCCTGCGGTTCCGTGGGCGCCGGGGGCTATGAGCTGGGCGCTGCGCAGCCTGCCCGGGGGCGCTCGGGGGGAGCCGGCAGGGAGCTGCCGCCTGCTGCTCCGCTGCCCTCAGAGCAGCTGCCGGAGGCGCTGGCCGCAGCCGGGCATGGGCCTGCAGCAGCAGCTCTGCGCCGCAAGAGGGCGCTGCAGCACTGCGCTTCGGCAGCCTGCGCTCCGCTGCGAGAAGGGTAGGATGGGATGGATGGGATGGATGGGATGGGATGGGATGGGATGGGATGGGATAGGATATAGGATAGGATGGGATAGGATAGGATAGGATAGGATAGGATAGGATAGGATAGGATAGGATATAGGATATAGGATATAGGATAGGATAGGATAGGATAGGATAGGATAGGATAGGATGGGATAGGATAGGATAGGATAGGATAGGATATAGGATATAGGATAGGATAGGATAGGATATAGGATATAGGATAGGATAGGATAGGATAGGATAGGATAGGATAGGATAGGATAGGATAGGATAGGATAGGATCAACCAGGTTGGAAGAGACCTCAGAGATCACCAAGTCCAACCTCTCCCCCAGCACCAGCTGATCAACTCAACCATGGCACCAAGGGCCTCAGCCAGGCTCTTCCTAAACACCTCCAGGGATGGGGACTCCACCACCTCCCTGGGCAGCACATCCCAGTGGCCAATCTCTCTTGCTGGGAAGAACTTTCTCCTCCCCTCCAGCCTAAACCTGCCCTGGCACAGCTTGAGACTGTGTCCTCTTGTTCTGCTGCTGGCTGCCTGGGAGCAGAGCCCAACCCCCACCTGGCTCCAACCTCCCTGCAGGGAGTTGCAGAGAGCAAGAAGGTCTCCCCTGAGCCTCCTCTTCTGCAGGCTAAGCAACCCCAGCTCCCTCAGCCTCTCCTCACAGGGCTGTGCCCCAGACCCCTCCCCAGCTTTGTTGCCCTTCTCTGGACACCTTCAAGTCTCTCAACCTCTCTCCTAACCTGAGGCACCATCCCTGCTCTCTCACTGGAGAGGTCTGACTTCTCCTCAGCCTCCAAACCCTGACCTCTCCAGCCAGAGCAGGCTGCCCAGGGCCTGACCTTGAATGTCTTCAGGGATGGAGCCTGCACCACCTCCCTGGGTAGCCTGTGCCAGAGTCTCCCCAGCCTCCCTGTGCAGAGCTTCCTCCCGATGCCCAACCCAGTCCTGCTCTGCTGAAGTTTCAAACCCCTGTCCCTTCTCCTATCCCCACAGTCCCTCCTCAGCCTTCCTGCAGGTCCCCTGCAGCAGGCCTGGGGCTGGGGAGAGCTCTCTGCCAGCACCAGGGTCCTTGGCAGGCTCTCTGGGGGTGCTCTGGGGGCACCCTGGTGCCATCTGCAAGCTGCCCAGGGGCACAGTGAAGAGCTCTGGGGAAGGAGGAGGCAGTGCCCTCCCTCGGAGGGGGCACTGGGGGCTGGGGATCAAGCAGAGCATTTCTGGTGGGAAGGAGATGCTGCCTGGGCTGGGGGGCAGCTGGCACTGGCAGCAAGGGCAGGGGATGAGGGGGGGTGGGGGAGGGAAGGATGGAAAAAGGAAGGATCCTGAAACCCAAGCCCTGTTTTGCTATTTACTTTGGTTCTCTTTCTCCTCCCAGAATAGAAACAAAGCTGCTGGATTTGCATCACCAGGAGCAACTTGAGGAGGGAGGAGGAAGCTGTGGGGCCTCATTAGTGGCAGGAATGTGTTGGCAAGGGGAGGGCCTGGTGACAGTGGAGGTGGTTTGACCTGCAGGCTCCTATTAGCATTTGGTTCATGTGGCTGCTCCTTCCTGGGGATGGGTTGGGTGTGAAGGCTGCTTTGTGAGCCTCAGCCCTGCAAGAGCAGCCTGTGCAGAGGCAGGAGCAGCTGGGGCTGCAGCAGAGGGCAAGGGGGAACCATTACCTCTGCTCCTGTCAGTGAGGAGCAGAGGCTGCCCCCCCTTCACTCCAGCCTCCCTTCAGGGAGCTGTAGAGAGCAGTGAGGTCTCCCCTCAGCCTCCTCTTCTCCTTCCACCCTCTGACTTCTACTCTCACCCTTGCCCAGGGAGCTGTGCCAGCCCCAGTCTGTACCCAGAGGGTCCTCATGGTGCCCAGTTTGCAGCCACATGCTGGGATGGGCACCCATGGACATCTCTGGAGCCTGGCCCTCCTGCAGAGCCAGGGATGGAGCTCCTGAAAGCCAAGCAGCTTTGTGTCTTTCTGCACTGCCTGTCCAGGGGGCTCTGCCTGTGCTGTGCAGGGAGCTGCTCCTTCCCTTCCCTTCCCTTCCCTTCCCTTCCCTTCCCTTCCCTTCCCTTCCCTTCCCTTCCCTTCCCTTCCCTTCCCTTCCCTTCCCTTCCCTTCCCTTCCCTTCCTCTCCAGTCTGCTCACAGCAAGGGACTAAGAATAGCCTCAGAGGGCTGCTGCTGGGGTAGCTGCCTGGCCTACAGCTGTGACACCTTCAGCCTGGCTGATCCTCACGCAGGGGGAGGGAGGGAGGGAGGAGGGCCCAGCTGAGGAGGGGTGGGATGGATGCTGTGGCTGCTCTGAGCTCTAGATGCCTCTCTGCATGACAAAGAGCCTCCTAGCTGGCAGCCTGCTGAACCTCTCCTCGCTGGAGCCTCCCAGCAGCTCAGAAGGTGGACAGGAACCCAGGCAGTGGAGCGCAGAGCAGGCACAGCAGGGTGGAAGGGACCCTCCAAGGTCACCTTGTCCAAGCCCCCTGCAGGCAGCAGGGACACCCCCTGTGAGGTCAGGTTGCTCAGGGCCACTTCAAGCCTGACTTGGAATGTCCCCAGGGATGGAGTGGAGTCTCCACCACCTCCCTGGGCAGCCTGTGCCAGAGTCTCCCCAGCCTCACTGCCAAGAATTTCTTCCTCCTCTCCACTCTCAGTCTCCTCTCTCCCAGCTCAAAGCCATTGGCCCTGGGCCTGGCACTCCCAGCCCTTGTCCCAAGTCCCCCCCCAGCTCTCCTGGAGCCCTTCAGGTACTGGGAGGCTGCTCTGAGGTCTGCCTGCAGCCTTCTCTTCTCCAGGCTGCACAGCCCCAGCTCTCCCAGGGGAGGTTCTGCAGCCTCTGATCATCTCCGTGGCCTCCTCTGGCCTCTCTCCAGCATCTCCAGGTCTCTCTTGTGCTGGGGGTCCCCTAGCTGGCCCCAGCCCTGCAGGGGAGGTCTCCCCAGAGCAGAGCAGAGGGGCAGGATCCTCTCTCTCCAGCTCTGGCAATGGGCACTGGCCCATTTGTGAGCCTCAGCCCTGCAAGAGCAGCCCGAGGCTGCCCTTGGCCTCCTGTGCTGCCAGTGCCCATTGCTGGCTCCTGTCCAGCTCCCTCCCCACCCCCTCCAGCCTTGCTGACCCTCAGAAGGTCCTCCTGAGCCTCTCCAGCCTGTCCAGGTCCCCCTGGGGGCAGATCAGCAAGCTGCCAGGTGGGGAAAGCCTCAGCCCTTCACCCTGGGGGCTGCTGCTGAGGGACTGAAAGCCCTGGCCCAGCCCTGGCCCCGGCAGGAAGGAGCTGAGCTGGAGCTGGCTGCAGCTGAGCACCACTCTGGTGGGAGCCTGCCTGCTTGGCTGTGCTCTCCCGAGGCTGCCACCCCTGATTTAACAGGCAGAGGGTCAAAGGAGCTGCTTGGGAGCTCCTGCCACCTCCAGGAGATCAAAAGAGTTTCCCTCTCCTCCACGTGGCCAGGGGCAGCCCCGGCTGATTGAAGGCAGCTTAGCAGGCAGCAGTGCCTGACCTTCCCCTGCAGCCCTCCCCAGGCCCTGCTGGGGGCCAGCTGAGCCTGAGCCCCGGAGCTGTGCTGAGCTGTGGCTGTGGAAGAGCCTGCAGGGAGAGAGGAGGCAGGGAGGGGAGGGGGGGAGGTGAGGGGCAAGTGTCTGACACTGGGCTCTGGCTCCCAGCTGCTCTGCTCAGCCCCCACCTGCAGCACTGCCTCCAGCTCCGGGGCCCCCAGCACAAGGAGGACCTGGAGCTGCTGGAGAGGGGACAGAGGAGGTCACCAAGATGAGCAGAGGATGGAGAAGCTCTTCTGTGGGGCCAGGCTGGGAGAGCTGGGGCTGTGCAGCCTGGAGAAGGCTCCAAGGAGACCTCAGTGCCTGAAGCGGCTCCAGGAGAGCTGGGGAGGGACCTGGGCCAAGGGCTGGGAGTGCCAGGCCCAGGGCCAATGGCTTTGAGCTGGGAGAGAGGAGACTGAGAGTGGAGAGGAGGAAGAAATCCTTTGCAGTGAGGCTGGGAAGACTCTGGCCCAGGCTGCCCAGGGAGGTGGTGGTGGGGACTCCATCCCTGGGGACATTCCAAGTCAGGCTTGAAGTGGCCCCACCCCTGGACCATGCCCACTAAACCACACTGAGCTGCCCCCAGGCCTCCAGCTCACTCCCCTGGCCAGATCCTTGGCTCTCTGTCAAGCCACAGGGGTGTCCAAAAGGCCTTCTTCAGGCTCAAGCATGGAGCTGCTCGCAGCTGAACTGCTCTGGAGCTCTGAAACCTCAGGCTAACCAAGTTCTTTCTTCATTGGCAGTCCCCAGCAGCCCAGGGCAAGGATCTGGGGGCTTGCAGTTTGCTCAGGACCCTGGGGAACCTTCCTCAGATGGCAAAGAACCAAAGCTGTGCAGAGTGTGAGCTCCAAGGTGTAAGGGAACAGACCATGGCAGCCAGGCTTGCTGACACAGCTGGGGAAGCAACAGCAAGAGGTTCAATGGGGAAGAGAGATCCTGGGACCTGGGGGGGGCTCCAGGGGGGCTGGGGAGGGACTTGGGCCAAGGGCTGGGAGAGACAATGGCTTTGAGCTGGGAGAGAGGAGACTGAGAGTGGAGAGGAGGAAGAAATCCTTGGCAGTGAGGCTGGGGAGACTCTGGCCCAGGCTGCCCAGGGAGGCTGTGGCTGCCTCCTGGCTGGAGGTGTTGAGGACGAGGCTGGATGAGGCCCTGAGCAAGCTGTGCTGGTGGGAGGGGTCCCTGCCCATGGCAGGGGCTGGAGCTGGAGGATCTTGCAGCTCCCTTCCCCCCCAGCCCATCCCAAGCCTCCCCAGCTCTCAGGTGCTGAACGCCTCTGGGTTCTGGAGGCCAGCTGCAGGCAGCCCAGCCCCGGGCCAGCTCTCTGTCTGTTTGCCCGGGCCCCTGCGGCAAACGTTGAGCTCAGCAGCGAGGGCAAGCAGCTGAGAGCTTGCAGCGGCTTGGAAGGGACCCTCGGGAGCTCGTCCTGTCCAGCCCCCTGCAGCCGGCAGGGTCCCCTCCAGCCGGGGCAGGCAGCCCGGGGCCGCCGCTCGCTCGGGGCTTGGGTTCTCTCCTGCAGCTCCCTTCGGCCCGGGCTGGGTTTTCCCCTGGAGCTTTGGTTTTGTTCCGAGGGAAGCTCGGCCCCCGCTCAGGCACGGCCGAGGGTCTCCTTCCTGCCGGAGCAGCCCCCCCCCCCACCCCCGAGAGCATCTCTCCCTCCCTTCCCCACACCTCATTGTTCCCGGGGAGCGCAGCGGTGCCGCTGGAATGTTAATTGGGGATGTCAATGAGCACCGCTCCCCCAGCGCCCCCCAGCGCCCCCAACCCCCTCCTCCCCTCCCGACCTCCCCCAGCCCCTCCAGCCCCCCAACCCCCTCCTCCCATCCTGACCTCCCCAGCCCCCTCCAGCCCCCCAACCCCCTCCTCCCCTCCCGACCTCCCCCAGCCCCTCCAGCCCCCTCCAACCCCTCCTCCCCTCCCGACCTCCCCCAGCCCCCTCCAGCCCCCTCCAACCCCTCCTCCCCTCCCGACCTCCCCAGCTCCCCTCCAGCCCCCCAACCCCCTCCTCCCCTCCCGACCTCCCCCAGCCCCCAGCCCCCCAACCCCCTCCTCCTCCCGACCTCCCCCAGCCCCTCCAGCCCCCCAACCCCTCCTCCTCCAGCCCCCAGCTCCCTCCAGCCCCCAACCCCTCCTCCTCCCGACCTCCCCCAGCCCCCTCCAGCCCCCCAACCCCTCCTCCCCTCCAGCCCCCCAGCTCCCTCCAGCCCCCCAACCCCTCCTCCCCTCCCGACCTCCCCAGCCCCTCCAGCCCCCCAACCCCCTCCTCCTCCCGACCTCCCCCAGCCCCCTCCAGCCCCCCCCAACCCCTCCTCCCCTCCCGACCTCCCCCAGCCCCTCCAGCCCCCCAACCCCCCTCCTCCTCCCGACCTCCCCAGCCCCCTCCAGCCCCCAACCCCCTCCTCCTCCCGACCTCCCCCAGCTCCTCCAGCCCCCAACCCCCTCCTCCCCTCCCGACCTCCCCCAGCCCTCCAGCCCCCCAACCCCCTCCTCCTCCCGACCTCCCCCAGCCCCCCAGCCCCCAACCCCTCCTCCTCCCGACCTCCCCAGCTCCTCCAGCCCCCCAACCCCTCCTCCCCCCCCAGACCTCCCCCAGCCCCCAGCCCCCAACCCCTCCTCCTCCCGACCTCCCCCAGCCCCTCCAGCCCCCCAACCCCTCCTCCCCTCCAGCCCCCAGCTCCCTCCAGCCCCCAACCCCTCCTCCTCCCGACCTCCCCCAGCCCCCTCCAGCCCCCCAACCCCTCCTCCTCCTCCCGACCTCCCCCAGCCCCCTCCAGCCCCCCAACCCCCTCCTCCTCCAGCCCCCCAGCTCCCTCCAGCCCCCAACCCCTCCTCCTCCCGACCTCCCCCAGCCCCCAGCCCCCCAACCCCCCCCCCTCCCCGAGCCCCTCCAGCCCCCCAACCCCCTCCTCCCCTCCCGACCTCCCCAGCCCCCAGCCCCCCAACCCCCTCCTCCAGCCTCCCCCAGCCCCCTCCAACCCCCCTCCCCCTCCCGACCTCCCCAGCCCCCCAGCCCCCCAACCCCCTCCTCCTCCAGCCCCCAGCCCCCTCCTAAGGAGCGAACTGAATGGATTCAGGCGCTGGGGGTCGCCTCTCTCCCTCCCCCCTCCCCGGGGCAGCCTCAAGTGGCCATTGTGCAGCTGCCCCTCGGCTTCGCTGCTGTCCCTGCCAGGAGCTTTGGGGTTGGTTTTTTTTGGGGGGGTTGTTGGTTCCTTTTGGCATTAAAGGCAATTTCTAAAGGGGAAGGGGTGGGGGGACACACACACAGAGGACCTCCCCAGGGTGAGCCAGGGTGGGCAGGGCAGTGGGGTTGCCCCTGGGACCATTCCCAGAGGGACTCAGGGCTTGGAACCGTGGAGCTGGGGAAGCTGGGAGAGACCTCAGAGCTCAGCCAGTCCAACCTCCCACCCAGAGCTCCCAGCCCCAGCCCTGCTGCTCAGCCACTGCCACCAAACCTCCTCCCTCAGCACCCCCTCCCTCAGCACCCCCTCCCTCAGCACCCCCACCCTCAGCACCCCTTCCCTCAGCACCCCTTCCCCCAGCACCCTCTCCCTCAGCACCCCCACCCTCAGCACCCCCTCCCTCAGCACCCCCTCCCTCAGCACCCTCTCCCTCAGCATCCCCTTCCCTCAGCACCCCTTCCCTCAGCACCCCCTCCCTCAGCACCCCTTCCCTCAGCACCACCTCCCTCAGCACCCCCTCCTCAGCACCCCCTCCCTCAGCACCACCTCCCTCAGCACCCCCTCCCTCAGCACCCTCTCCAGGAGGCTTTTGAACACCTCCAGGGCTGGGGACTCCACCACCTCCCTGGGCAGCCTGGGCCAGGGCCTGAGATCCCTTGCTGGGAAGGAATTGTTCCTCCTGTCCAACCTGAGCCTCCCCTGGCACAACCTGAGGCTCTTTCCTCTTGTCCCCCAGCTGGCTGCAGCCTCCTCTCAGGGAGCTGCAGAGAGCAAGGAGGTCTCCCTCAGCCTCCTCTGCTCCAGGCTCAACACCCCCAGCTCCCTCAGCTGCTCCTCCCCAGCCCTCTTCCCCAGACCCTTCCCCAGCTCTCTTGCCCTTCTCTGCCAGCCCTTGCCTCTGCCACCCTCCCTTGCTTCTCCTCCCTCTCCTCTCCTTTTGCTGTCCTCCCTGCTGCTGCTGTTCCTGCCCCTGGGAAGGCTTTGCAGAGGAGGGAGAGGTGCAGGCTGACCTCCTCATGCCCTTCTGGTGGGGAGCTGGAGGTGGATCTGGTGGTGCTGACCCAGGTGGTAGAGAGCTCCTCCCTGGAGGTGTTCAGGGCCAGGCTGGATGGAGCCTTGAGCAGCCTGGGCTGCTGGAGGCTCAGCAGCTGCCCCTGGAGGGCTTTGCCAGAGGCAGAGCTGCGGTGCTGAGGGCCATGGCTTAGCAGCACCCTTGGCAGAGTCACAGCATGGGAGGGACTGGATGCTCTTCAAGGTCTTTTCCATCCCAAACCAGGCAGTCCTCAGAGCAGCCTCCCTGAAGGGCTCCAGGATTGCTGGGGAGGGACCTGGGACAAGGGCTGGGAGTGCCAGGCCCAGGGCCAATGGCTTTGAGCTGGGAGAGAGGAGCCTGAGAGTGGAGTGGAGGAAGAAATTCTTTGCAGGGAGGCTGGGCAGACTCTGGCCCAGGCTGCCCAGGGAGGCTGTGGCTGCCTCCTGCCTGGAGGTGTTGAGGACCAGGCTGGATGAGGCCCTGAGCAAGCTGTGCTGGTGGGAGGTGTCCCTGCCCATGGCAGGGGCTTGGAGCTGGATGATCTGGAAGCTCCCTTCCAACCCTGAGCTGCCCTCACAGGGCTGGGCAGCAGGGCTGCATTCCTGCAGGCCAGGCCAGCTCCAGCTCAGCTCTGCCCCAGCTTCAACCCAGAAGCTCTGCAGAGTTGTGCCAGGGGACTCCTGGCAGAGGAGTTCCAGTTGGGGTTACCAGTGGCTTCCTTCCTCTGCTGGGGCTGGCCAGCTGGAGGGGCTCAGAGCTTCCATCACCTCTCCCAGCTTCTCCAGCAGGAGTAGCTGGAGATGGATTTGCTGTGAGGGTCCAGTACCAGCCAGGCAGAGAGGGACCTGGGGGTGCTGGGTGACAGCAGCTGAACAGGAGCCAGCAGTGTGCCCAGGGGGCCAAGAAGGCCAAGGGCATCCTGGCCTGCATCAGGAAGAGTGTGGCCAGCAGGAGCAGGGAAGTCCTTGTGCCCTGTGCTCAGCACTGCTCAGGCCACCCCTTGAGTCCTGTGTCCAGCTCTGGGCTCCTCAGCTCAAGAAGGACATTGAGAGACTTGAAGGTGTCCAGAGAAGGGCAACAAAGCTGGGGAGGGGTCTGGGGCACAGCCCTGGGAGGAGAGGCTGAGGGAGCTGGGGTTGCTTAGCCTGCAGAAGAGGAGGCTCAGGGGAGACCTTCTTGCTCTCTGCAACTCCCTGCAGGGAGGTTGGAGCCAGCTGGGGGTTGGGCTCTGCTCCCAGGCAGCCAGCAGCAGAACAAGAGGCCACAGTCTCAAGCTGTGCCAGGGGAGGTTCAGGCTGGAGGGGAGGAGAAAGTTCTTCCCAGAGAGAGTTGTTAGCCACTGGGATGTGCTGCCCAGGGAGGTGGTGGAGTCCCCATCCCTGGAGGTGTTTAGGGCCAGGCTGGATGAGGCCCTGAGCAAGCTGTGCTGGTGGCAGGGGTCCCTGCCCATGGCAGGGGCTTGGAGCTGGAGGGCCTTGAAGGTCCCTTCCCACCCAAGCCATTCAGTGACTCAGCTGCAGGACCCCAGTGCAGAGCACCTTGGCAGCACAAGGCTGGGATGACTCTTGGTGCTGGGGAGCTTAAAGCTGGGATCCAGTGAATTGATGTGGCCAAGCCACTGGCTGCAGGGGTCTGAGTGCCCAGCTGTGCACACAGCACCCTGCCAGCAGTGGAGTCATGCCAGGAAGAAAGCCCTGCCCCTGCTGGGAGGAAAGGAGAGGAGTGGAAAACGAACCTGGGCACAGGGCTTGGTCATCTTCAAAGGTCCCTTCCAGCTCCCTGAAGGGAGGTTGGAGCCAGGTGGGGGTTGGGCTCTGCTCCCAGGCCCCCAGCACCAGAACAAGAGGACACAGTCTCAAGCTGTGCCAGGGGAGGTTCAGGCTGGAGGGGAGGAGAAAGTTCTTCCCTGAGAGAGGAATTGGCCACTGGGATGTGCTGCCCAGGGAGGTGGTGGAGTCCCCATCCCTGGAGGTGTTTAAGAAGAGCCTGGATGAGGCCCTTGGTGCCATGGTTGAGTTGATCAGATGGTGCTGAGTGAGAGGTTGGACTTGGTGATCTCTGAGGTCTCTTCCAACCTGGTTAATTCTGTTCTGTTCCATTCCATTCCATCCCATCCCATCCAATCCATCCCATCCCATGCATCCCATCCCATGCATCCCATCCCATCCCATCCCATCCCATCCCATCCCAAAGGAGGTGCAGATGGATTTCACCTCCCTGGAGCTGTGCTCCCAGCCTCTAACCCCACTGTCTTCTCACTACCCCTCCCTACCCCACTTCATCTCTCATGCTCCTGTTTAGTGCCCCAAGAAACCTTTCCCTTCCTCTCCTGGGGTGTTCAGGCCACCCCAAAGCAGAGGCTGGAACTCCAGGCTCTGATGTCCCCAGGCTGGGGCAGTGGTTTTAGCTCAGGTGGTGGCTGGAAGGGAGAGGTTTGCCTGGCTGGGGCTGAGCCTCCTGCACCTGCTGCTTCCCCAGGACACAGCTCTCTGCCTGGCAGCTGCAGCCCCTTTTCTGCTGGCTTCCCACCAGCTCTCCACCTGGAGAGGCTTCTCCCTTCCCTCTGGCACCACTCTGCTCCCTGCTTGCTGGCCTGCAGCTCAGCAGGGCTGCCAGAGCCTGCTGCAGGTCGGGTGGCTGCCTGGGCTTTTGCAAGGTGACTCAGGCAGCTTCAGCTTTCCTCTCCCCCAGGCAGGCACCAAAGCAATCTGAGAAGGTTTTCCCTGCAGCTTTCTGAGCCTGCTCTCACTTGGTGGTCTGCAAAGCTGCCAGGAGCTGGCAGGAGCCCTGGCAGGAGCAGGGTTTGGCAGTGCAGGGGGATGGGATGGGGTGGGATGGGATGGGGTAGGATGGGGTGGGATGAGATGGGGTGGGGTGGGATGGGGTGGGATGGATGTGGCAGGGCTGGGTGGGGATGCTCTGCTCCAGTGTCCATCTGGGCACTGGCAGAGGGCAGATCATGGAACCACTGAGCTGTTTGGGTTGGCAAAGCCCTTTCAGAGCATCCACTCCAACCATGCTCTAACTCTGCCCAGGCTGGGGCTGAGCCATGGCCCTCAGCACCACAGCTCTGCCTCTTGGAAACCCCTCCAGGGATGAGGATTCAATCCCCTCCCTGGGCAGCCTAGGCCAGGGCCTGGGAACCCTTTCAGCCAAGCAGTTTCTTCTCATGTCTTCTTTAGTCTGCTGCTGACCCCTGGCACTCAGCACCACAGCTCTGCACCATCTCCTAGCCCAGGTGCAGGAGCTGGGAAGCTCCCATGGCAGCAGCTCTGACTCTCTCTTGGAGCTCTGCTTTCTCTTCTTCTTTTTCTTTTATAAACTTGGCCTGGGGGGGGAGGATTGGAAGGTAGAGAGGCTCTGCAGAAGGACCTGGACAGGCTGGGCAGATGGGCAGGGTCCAAGGGCAGGAGATTGAACACATCCAAGTGCCAGGGGCTGCACATTGGCCACAGCAACCCCAGGCAGAGCTACAGGCTGGGGGCAGAGGGGCTGAGAGCAGCCAGGCAGAGAGGGACCTGGGGGTACTGGTGGACAGCAGCTGAACAGGAGCCAGCAGTGTGCCCAGGGGGCCAAGAAGGCCAAGGGCATCCTGGCCTGCAGCAGGAAGAGTGTGGCCAGCAGGAGCAGGGAAGTCCTTGTGCCCTGTGCTCAGCACTGCTCAGGCCACCCCTTGAGTCCTGTGTCCAGCTCTGGGCTCCTGAGGTCAAGAAGGACATTGAGAGACTTGAAGGTGTCCAGAGAAGGGCAACAAAGCTGGGGAGGGGTCTGGGGCACAGCCCTGTGAGGAGAGGCTGAGGGAGCTGGGGTTGCTTAGCCTGGAGAAGAGGAGGCTCAGGGGAGACCTTCTTGCTCTCTGCAACTCCCTGCAGGGAGGTTGGAGCCAGGTGGGGGTTGGGCTCTGCTGCCAGGCAGCCAGCAGCAGAACAAGAGGACACAGTCTGAAGCTGTGCCAGGGGAGGTTTAGGCTGGAGGGGAGGAGAAAGTTCTTCCCAGAGAGAGTTGTTGGCCACTGGGATGTGCTGCCCAGGGAGGTGGTGGAGTCCCCATCCCTGGAGGTGTTCCAGAGGGGATTGGATGTGGCACTTGGAGCCATGGGTTAGTCATGAGGTCTGTGGTGCCAGGTTGGACTTGGTGGTCTTTGAGGTCTCTTCCAATCTTGGTGATTCTGTGGGTCAGTGCTCCAGCAGCCTCCTGCTGCAGAGCTTGTTCCTCACAGCCAGCCTGAGTCTGCCCTGCTCCCATCTCAAGCCATTGCCTCTCGCCCTGGGGGAGCAGTCCCTCTCCAGCCTCCCTGTCGGCCCTCCACGAGGGCCTTCCAGGTCAGCCCCATCCACGCAGAGGTGTCTGAGCTGAGGGGTGGTGGCAGCCAGCTCTGCTGGGTGCCAGTCCCATGGAGCAGAGCTCCCCTATCCTGCCTTCCCGGGGGGCTCTGCAGGCGTCCCTGCCGATGGCACCGCCGCGGGGCTCGGCAGGGCTTTGTCATCCCAGGCACACAGGGATCCTGCTGGGAAGGGGAGGCTGGGGGGAGGCTGGGGGCAGAGCTGATTTCCAGCAGCAGCTCCGGGAAGGCAGAGGGCAGGGGGAGTGAGAGCTGAGAGCTGAGAGCTGGGGCTGGGAGCTGGGAGCAGGGAGCTGGGAGCTGGGAGCTGAGAGCTGGGAGCTGGGAGCTGGGAGCTGGGAGCTGAGAGCTGAGAGCTGGAGCTGGGAGCTGGGAGCTGGGAGCTGGGAGCTGGGAGCTGGGAGCTGAGAGCTGAGAGCTGGAGCTGGGAGCTGGGAGCTGGGAGCTGGGAGCTGGGAGCAGGGAGCAGGGAGCTGGGAGCTGGGGCTGGGAGCTGGGAGCTGGGAGCTGGGAGCTGGGGGAGCTGGGGCTGGGAGCTGGGAGCAGGGAGCAGGGAGCTGGGAGCTGGGGCTGGGAGCTGGGAGCTGGGGCTGGAAGCTGGGAGCTGGGAGCTGAGAGCTGGGAGCTGGGAGCTGGGAGCTGGGAGCTGGGAGCTGGGAGCTGAGAGCTGGGAGCTGGGAGCTGGGAGCTGGGAGCTGGGAGCAGGGAGCTGGGAGCTGGGGCTGGGAGCTGGGAGCTGGGAGCTGGGAGCTGGGAGCTGGGAGCAGGGAGCAGGGAGCTGGGAGCTGGGGCTGGGAGCTGGGAGCTGGGAGCTGGGAGCTGGGAGCTGGGGCTGGGAGCTGGGAGCTGGGAGCTGAGAGCTGGGAGCTGGGAGCTGGGAGCTGGGAGCTGGGAGCAGGGAGCTGGGAGCTGGGGCTGGGAGCTGGGAGCTGGGAGCTGGGAGCTGGGAGCTGGGAGCAGGGAGCAGGGAGCTGGGAGCTGGGGCTGGGAGCTGGGAGCTGGGAGCTGGGAGCTGGGAGCTGGGAGCTGGGGCTGGGAGCTGGGAGCAGGGAGCAGGGAGCTGGGAGCTGGGGCTGGGAGCTGGGGCTGGAAGCTGGGAGCTTGGAGCTGGGGCTGGGAGCTGGGAGCTGGGAGCTGGGAGCTGGGGCTGGGAGCTGGGAGCTGGGGGCTGGGGCTGGGAGCTGGGAGCTGGGAGCTGGGAGCAGGGAGCTGGGAGCTGAGAGCTGGGGCTGGGAGCTGGTAGCTGGGAGCTGGGAGCAGGGAGCTGGGAGCTGAGAGCTGGGGCTGGGAGATGGGAGCTGGGAGCAGGGAGCTGGGAGCTGGGAGCTGGGAGCAGGGAGCTGGGAGCTGAGAGCTGGGGCTGGGAGATGGGAGCTGGGAGCAGGGAGCTGGGAGCTGGGAGCTGGGAGCTGGCGCTGGGAGCAGGGAGTAGGGAGCTGGGAGCTGGTAGCTGGCAGCTGGCAGCTGGGAGCTGGGGCTGGGAGCAGGGAGCTGGGAGCTGGGTCGGGTCGGGGCGGAGCGGCTGGGAGCTGGGAGCTGGGGCTGGGAGCAGGGAGCTGGGAGCTGGCAGCTGGCAGCTGGGAGCTGGGGCTGGAAGCAGGGAGCAGGGAGCTGGGAGCTGGGAGCTGGGGCTGGGAGCAGGGAGCTGGGAGCTGGCAGCTGGCAGCTGGGAGCTGGTACTGGGAGCAGGGAGCAGGGATCTGGGAGCTGGGAGCTGGGGCTGGGAGCAGGGAGCTGGGAGCTGGCAGCTGGGAGCTGGGGCTGGGAGCAGGGAGCTGGGTCGGGTCGGGGCGGAGCGGCTGGGAGCTGGGAGCTGGGGCTGGGAGCAGGGAGCTGGGTCAGGTCGGGTCGGGGCGGAGCGGCTGCTCCCGGCCGGGCTGCCCGGCGCGGCGGCGGCGATGGGCGGCGGTGGGCAGCGGCCGCCCTGGCTGCGGCAGGTCCCCAGCGCTGCCCCTCCAAGACAAACAGCGGGCAGCCGGCTCCCAGGCTCCAGCGGGCTGCTCCCAGCCGGCAGGGCTCGCCGGGTGGCTCGGTGCAGGCTTTGTGCCTGCGAGCAGATGAGTCACCGGCGGCTGCCTGCTCAACAGCAGCGCTCTGTTCCCTGCCCCGCGCTTCCAGACGCCTTGGGAGAGCGATTCCAGCTCTGCCTGCTCCTCAGAGGGGAGGAAAACAAACCAGGTGGGGAGCCCACACTTGAGCAAATTAAAGGCAGGTGCACTAATCCAGGCTGGGTGAGGAGTGGCTGAGAGCAGCCTGCAGGAGAAGGCCTTGGGGCTGTCAGGTGGTGACAAAGTCCCCAGGAGCCAGCAGTGGTCCCTGGCAGCCCAGAGGCAGCTGAGTGCTGAGCTGCAGCCAGAGCAGGGAGAGCAGCAGCACAGGGAGGGGATTCTGCCCCTCTGCTCTGCTCTGCTCAGCCCCCACCTGCAGCACTGCCTCCAGCTCTGGGGCCCCCAGCACAGGAAGGACCTGGAGCTGCTGGAGAGGGGCAAGAAGAGGTCATGAAGGTGATCAGAGGGCTGGAGAACCTCTGGGGCCAGGCTGGGAGAGCTGGGGCTGTGCAGCCTGCAGAAGAGAAGGCTCCAGGCAGACCTCAGAGCAGCCTCCCAGTGCCTGAAGGGCTCCAGGAGAGCTGGGGAGGGACTTGGGACAAGGGCTGGGAGTGCCAGGCCCAGGGCCAATGGCTTTGAGCTGGGAGAGAGGAGACTGAGAGTGGAGAGGAGGAAGAAATTGTTTGCAGTGAGGCTGGGGAGACTCTGGCCCAGGCTGCCCAGGGAGGCTGTGGAAGCTCCAAGCCTGACAGTGTTCAAAGCCAGGCTGGATGAGAAGCTCCTTGCAAGGACAGGAGAGATTCCTGTACCTGAAGAGGACTACAGAAGAGCTGGGGAGGGACTTTTGACAAGGGCTGGCAGTGCCAGGCTGAGGGAGAATGGCTCAGAGCTGGAAAGGGTAACAAAGCCTGGCCCAGGGAGGTGGTGGAGTCCCCATCCCTGGAGGGGTTTCAAAGCCTTGGAGATGTGGTGCTGAGGGATGTGGATTAGTGATGGGCTGACAGTGCTGGCTTAAGGCTTGGACTCCATGATCTGAAAAGTCAAAGGATCACAAAATCCAGGCCAGCCAGCAACCTCCTGAGGTCACCCAGGCCAACCATCACCCCCTGAGGTCATCCAGGCCAACCATCAACCCCCTGAGGTCACCCAGGACCAACCATCACCCCCTGAGGTCATCCAGTCCAACCATCAACCTCCTGAGGTCACCCAGGCCAACCATCACCCCCTGAGGTCATCCAGGCCAACCATCAACCTCCTGAGGTCACCCAGGCCAACCATCACCCCCTGAGGTCATCCAGGCCAACCATCAACCTCCTGAGGTCACCCAGGACCAACCATCACCCCCTGAGGTCATCCAGGCCAACCATCAACGCCCTGAGGTCACCCAGTCCAACCATCACCCCCTGAGGTCACCCAGGACCAACCATCACCCCCTGAGGTCATCCAGGCCAACCAGCAACCTCCTGAGGTCACCCAGGACCAACCATCACCCCCTGAGGTCACCCAGGACCAACCATCACCCCCTGAGGTCATCCAGGCCAACCATCACCCCCTGAGGTCACCCAGTCCAACCATCAACCCTCTGACCATCAACCCCCTGAGCTCACCCAGTCCAACCATCACCCCCTGAGCTCACCCAGTCCAACCATCAACCCCCTGAGGTCACCCAGTCCAACCATCACCCCCTGAGCTCACCCAGTCCAACCATCAACCCCCTGAGGTCACCCAGGCCAACCATCAACCCCCTGAGGTCACCCAGTCCAGCCATCAACCCAACAGCCCCATGGCCACTGATCCATGGCCTGTAGTGTGACATCTACCTGGTTTTGAGGCTCTTCCACCCAAACTGACTCTGCTCTCTGCTTGTCCCTTGCCTGCTTCAGTACCTGCTGCTTGGAGGTGCCCAGAAGCCCCCTGGGGTGAGGGGGGAGCAGCCCCTGCTGAGCCCCTGGGCTGGGGGGAGCCAGGTGGCAGTGCCTGAGCTGAGCACAGCCCTGGGGACAGCCTAGCTGGGGAGCTCAGGGAAGTGACTCTGCTGCCCCTCAAGCCAAGTAGGTCACTGCTAATATTACTCCAGAGATGAAACTCAGCAGGAGCAGCAGAGCTTGCCCCATGCTGGGGCTCTGGCGTGTCAGCTCTGCTGGCTGCTGTCACCACATGATGCTCAGGAGGCCTCTTCCTGTTCCCTTCCTCTCCACAGTCAGAAAGCAGCAGAGAGCCAGGGAATGGTTTGGGTTGGGGTTGGGGAAGCCCTCCCAGAGCAGCCAGAACAACACCAACCCAACCCCTCCATGGCCACCAAACCCTGGCCCCAGCTGCCATGGCCACAGGGTTCTGCAACCCCTCCAGCCATGGGGACTCCACCACCTCCCTGGGCAGCCTCTGCCAGGCCCTCACCACTCTGCCACCAAAGACATTTGGCCTCCTCTCCAACATAAGCCTCCCCTGGCACAGCTTTCAGGCCATTGCCTCTCCTTCTCTCCCCTGAGCCTAGGGAGCAGAGCCCAAGCCCCAGCTGGCTGCAGCCTCCTCTCAGGGAGCTGCAGAGAGCAAGGAGGTCTCCCTCAGCCTCCTCTGCTCCAGGCTCAACACCCCCAGCTCCCTCAGCTGCTCCTCCCCAGCCCTCTTCCCCAGACCCTTCCCCAGCTCTCTTGCCCTTCTCTGGCCCTGCTCCAGCTCCTCAATCTCCTTCCTGCAGTGAGGAGCCCAGAGCTGAGCCCAGCACTCAAGCTGTGGCCTCCCCAGTGCCCAGCCCAGGGGCACCAGCACTGCTCAGCTCCTGCTGGCCACCACTTGGCCTTGCTGACCCTCACCCAAGTCACCCCAGCCCATCAGTCCAGCCTGGCCTCCATCCAGCCCAGTGTCACCTGCTCTGCCACAGCCCCACACAAAGCTCCTCTCAGTCACCCACCAGCCCAAACCAAACCAAGGAAGGCTCCCAAGCCCCAGCCAGCTCCCCCTTGCCTTCTCCTCTCAGGAGCCAGCACTCAGCCCTAGCAGGGCAGTCAGGAGGATTCTCTACCCAGTGAGGGGCAACTGATTATGGAAGGCCACAATAAGGTCTCCTTGAGGAGAAGGCTGCAGCACTCTGTTCAGCTCTGGAGCCTCTGTGCCAGGAAGGCTCTGGAGGGGCTGGAAGGTGTCCAGAGCAGGGCCAGGAGGAGGAGCAGAGGGCTGGAGCTGCTCTGCTGTGAGCACAGCCTGAGAGAGTTGGGGTTGTGCAGGCTGGAGAGGAGAAGGCTCCCAGGAGACCTCCTTGTGGCCTTCCAGGATCTGCAGGGGGCTCCAGGAAAGCTGGGGCGGGACTGAAACTGTGCCAGGGGAGGCTTAGGTTGGAGAGGAGGCCAAATGTCTTTGCTGGCAGGAGTGGTCAGGGCCTGGCAGAGGCTGCCCAGGGAGGTGGTGGAGTCCCCATGGCTGGAGGGGTTGCAGAGCCCTGTGGCCATGGCAGCTGGGGCCAGGGTTTGGTGGCCATGGAGGGGTTGGGTTGGTGCTGGTCTGGCTGCTCTGGGAGGGCTTTGCCAGCCCAAACCACACTGTGATTCTCTCAAACCAGCTCAGCTGCAATCATCAGGCAGCTCAAAGGGTTCTTCTCCCTCCTGGGGCATCCCTCTGAGGCTGTGCCTGCCAGGTCCTTGGCTGATCCAGGAGGAGGTAGCTGTGAGCTGCGAGGAGCCCTGGGGGAAGCCCTTGGTGGTCCCAGGCAGAGCTGCTGCTGGGAGGTGTTCCCAGGGCCTGGGGGGTGTTGAATGTCATTTTAATGTGGGCAGCATCCCCCTAAATGAAGCAGAACTGCAACCTGAGCTGAAGCCAAGCCCTGCTAATGGGGCCAAATGTCCATGGCTTTTAAAAGCTGCTGCTGGCACTGTGGGGACACAGGAGACCTCCAGAGGTTGGCCTTTGTGCAGCTGGAGGAGGCAGGAGGAAAGGAAAGAAGCAAAAGACAGAACCCCCCCCCAACCTCCTGGCTGCTGAAGTGTTCCCTGTGGCCCTGGAACAGTGCTGGAGCAGAAGAGGGAGGGAGAAGTTTGCCTCAGGAACTTCCAACCTGCTGGGCAGCACCGATGGAGATGGAGGAAAGGGGAGAGGGGAGGCAGAAGTCTTCCATCCCCGTGGTTGTGTGGGGGTGAAGGGAAAGTGAGACCTTCAGAGCCCCCCCCAAGCCCACTGCCTGTCAAAGGAGAGTGAGAAGCAAGCAGGATGTGGAGAGAGATGGTTTCTTGTGTGTCTCTTCAGCTGAGGAGATCAGTGTGGCATTAATGATGGGACAGGGCTCTGAAACCCCTCAGACAGCTCTGGCCCAGAGTTCTGCCTGGGACTAACACAGGAGTACAAGAGAAAGCCTCCAAGCTGATCTGTGAGGAGAGTTTGGCTACCTTCATGGGGTCCTCTGGAGCTGAAGGGAAGCTCTCCTCTGGCTTGTTTGAAGGAGATGCTGAGGGAGGCCAAACCAAGGCAGCTTGTGGAGCTTCAACAGGAGAGGATGGGTTTGGGGGAGAGGGGGAGGGCTGTGGGGTGAGCTGTGGGGCCATGGGAGGGGAGAGGCATTGAACTCTGCACCCTTCTGCCCTGAGGAGAGAGGAAATGAGAAGGGTGAGCATCCTGCAGGGAGCATCCTGCAGGGAGCATCTTGGAGAGAGGAAGGTGTCCAGAGCAGGGCCAGGAGGAGGAGCAGAGGGCTGGAGCTGCTCTGCTCTGAGCACAGCCTGAGAGAGTTGGGGTTGTGCAGGCTGGAGAGGAGAAGGCTCCCAGGAGACCTCCTTGTGGCCTTCCAGGATCTGCAGGGGGCTCCAGGGAAGCTGGGGAGGGACTTTGGAGGGGGTGAGGGAGGGATAGGAGTGGGGGGGATGGAGCAGAACTAGAAGTGGGGAGATTGAGCTTGGCTGTGAGGAAGAAGTTGTTGGCCAGGAGGGTGGTGAGAGCCTGGCCCAGGTTGCCCAGGGAGGTGGTGGAAACCTCCTGCCTGGAGGTGTTTGCAGCCAGGCTGCAGGTGGCTGTGAGCAAGCTGCTGTGGTGTGAGGTGTCCCTGGCCATGGCAGGGGGTTGGAGCTGGCTGAGCCTTGAGCTCCCTTCCAGCCCTGCCAGCTCTGTGGTTCTGTGATCTTGGAGAGAACATCCTGGAGAGGAAATCTTGGAGAGAGCATCTTGCATGGCTTGGTGGAGGTGTGCTGGGAGAGGGCAGACTGAGAGTGCAGTGGAGGAAGAAATCCTTTGCAGTGAGGCTGGGGAGACTCTGGCACAGGCTGCCCAGGGAGGCTGTGGCTGCCTCCTGCCTGGAGGTGTTGAGGACCAGGCTGGATGAGACCCTGAGCAAGCTGTGCTGGTGGGAAGGGTCCCTGCCCATGGCAGGGGCTTGGAGCTGGCTGAGCTTGAAGCTCCCTTCCAGCCCAACCCATTCTGGGATTCTATTCAGTGGGAGCCCCTGGGCTTCCCTCCTCCCTGAGGCTGCAGAGCAGGCAGGCTGAGGGCAGTGAAGCCATTGGGCCAGCTGCCAGCTCCAGCCTGGCTGTGAGTGGGGGAGCTCCACTGCCCCTGCATGGGGCTGAGCAGAGGGCTTGGGTTTGGCTCAGTGAGAAGCCTTGGTGATTTTCCCTGGAGGGCTTGGCTGTCCATCAGGCTGCTCTGCTGCTCTGAAAGCTGAGCCAGTGCTGCTGCTGAGCTCTCTGGTGAGCACACACAGCTGAGCAGCCAGGGAGGTGCCTCTCACACACAAGAGGGACCTCTGGACATCATCCTGTCCAACCCCCTGCTGAAGCAGGCTCAGCTGGAGCAGCTTGCCCAGGAGCACAGAAGGGTTTGATTTGGAAGGCACTTTCAAGCTCAGCCAGCTCCAAGCCTCTGCCATGGGCAGGGACCCCTCCCAGCAGCACAGCTTGCTCAGGGCCTCATCCAGCTTGGTCCTGAACACCTCCAGGCAGGAGGCAGCCACAGCCTATGAACAGGTGACAACATTAACAGCTGAGGGGTGAGCAACTGATGTCATTTACCTGGACCTGAGCAAAGCCTGCAATGCTGTCCTGCACCACAGCCTGGGCTCCAGGCTGGGGACACATGGCTTGGATGGGTGACCACCAGATGGATAAGGAACTGGCTTGATGGCCAAAGAGTGGCTGTCCATGGCTCCATGGCCCAGGGGAGGCCAGGGACAAGCAGAGTCCCTCAGGGATCAGTCCTGGGCCCAGGCTTGTTCAGCATCTCTGTGGGTGCCATGGACAGTGGCACTGAGTGCAGCCTCAGCAGGTTTGCTGCTGACACCAAGCTGTGTGGTGCAGCAGACAGCTGGAGGGAAGGGATCCATCCAGAGGGACCTGGGCAGGCTGGAGAGGTGGGCACAAGCCAACCTCAGGAGGTTCAACAAGACCAAGGGCAGGGTCCTGCAGCTGGCTGGAGGCAATCCCAGGCACAAATCCAGGCTGGGCAGGGACTGGCTGGAAAGCAGCCCTGAGGAGAGAGCCTTGGGGGTGCTGGGGGAGGAGAAGCTCACCAGGAGCTCTCAGTGTGCACTTGCAGCCCAGAAAGCTAATCAGAGCCTGGGCTGCAGCAGGAGAAGTGTGGCCAGCAGGGCAAGGGAGGTGATTCTCCCCCTCTGCTCAGCTCTGGGGAGACCCCAGCTGGAGTACTGCCTCCAGTGCTGGAGCCCCTAGCACAAGAGGGATGTGGAGGTGCTGGAAGGTGTCCAGAGCAGGGCCAGGAGGATGAGCAGAGGGCTGGAGCACCTCTCCTATGAGGACAGACTGAAGGAGTTGGGGCTGTTCAGTCTGGAGAAGAGAAGGCTCCCAGGTGACCTCATTGTGGCCTTCCAGGATCTGAAGGGGGCTCCAGGAAGGCTGGGGAGGGACTGCTCAGGATCTCAGGCAGTGCTAGGACTAGGGGGAATGGAATGAAGCTGGAGGTGGGGAGATTGAGGCTGGAGGGGAGGAGGAAGTTCTTCCCCATGAGAGTGGTGCAGCCCTGGAATGGGTTGTGCAGGGAGGTGGTTGGGGCCCTGTCCCTGGAGGTGTTTAAGGCCAGGCTGGCTGAGGCTGTGGCCAGGCTGATCTAGTGTGGGGTGTCCCTGCCCATGGCAGGGGGGTTGGAACTGGATGATCCTTGGGGTCCCTTCCAACCCTGACTGATTCTGTGATACTATGATACAGCCTCCCTGGGCAGCCTGGGCCAGAGTCTCCCCAGCCTCACTGCAAACAATTTCTTCCTCCTCTCCACTCTCAGTCTCCTCTCTCCCAGCTCAAAGCCATTGGCCCTGGGCCTGGCACTCCCAGCCCTTGGCCCAAGTCCCTCCCCAGCTCTCCTGGAGCCCTTCAGCTACTGGGAGGCTGCTCTGAGGTCTGCCTGCAGCCTTCTCTTCTCCAGGCTGCACAGCCCCAGCTCTCCCAGCCTGTCCCCTCAGGGAGGTTCTGCAGCCTCTGCTCATCTCTGTGGCCTCCTCTGGCCCCTCTCTAACAGTTCCAATTCCTCCTTGTGCTGGGGGCTCCAGAACTGGACACCACTCCAGATGGAGCCTCCCAGGAGCAGAGCAGAGAGGCAGAATCCTCTCCTTCAACCTGCTGCTGAAGTTGCTGTTGGCCTCTGTGCTGGCTGCAGCTGTCAGAGTTTCCTTGGGCTTTAGGCTGTGTCTCTGCATTCCTCCACTGGTGGCTGCCTGGGGGCTGCTTGCAGGAAAGAGCTGATGCTGGTAGCTCTGCTGGGAAGTGGTGCCTGTGGTTTGGGAGAAGTCCTCCTCACAGGAGGCAGACTCTGGGGCTTGGTCTGCTGGAGGCTGAGCTCTGCAAGCTGTGTATCTGCAGGCTTCAAGCCTGCACACAGTGGTGCCTCATGGCAGGCATGGCAGGCTCTCCTCCCTCTCTATCCTGCCCTGCTGAGGCCACCTCTGGAATCTTGTGTCCAGTTCTGGGCCCCTCAGCTCAAGAAGGGCCTCAGGGAAGTGCCTGAGAGAGTCCATGGCAGAGGCACAGAGCTGCTGCAGGCAGTGGAACATCTCCCTGGGAGGCCAGGCTGAGGCAGCTGGGGCTTGGAGCTGGGAGCAGAGCATCCTGAGGGCTGCCCTCAGTGCTGGGGCTAAAGATGTGCAGGGCTGGAGCCAGGCTCTGCTCAGGGCTGGCCAAGGAGAGCACAAGGGGCACTGGGGGCAAGCTGGAGCAGAGGAGCTGCCAGAGGGCCAGGAGGGAAACCTTTGTCCCTGTGAGGGTGGCAGAGCCTGGAGCAGGCTGCCCAGAGAGGTTGTGGAGTCTGCTGGGGTGGAGAGCTTCCAACCCCCCCTGGCTGTGTTCTGGGTGCCCTGCCCTGGGGGCTCCTGCTCTGGCAGGGGCTTGCTCTGGGTGCTCTCCAGAGGTCCCTTCCAACCCCAAACTCTGTGGTGCTGTGGTTGTGTGGTTCAGAGCTTGGCTGGGATGAGTGGCCAGAGGGACCTCGAAGGGACTGCATCTTGCCTGCAGAGATGGGCTGCAGGGAGAAGGCTCTTCTGCAGGGGGGGAAGTTCATCTCCTGCCTCACTTGTGGGGGTCCAGGAGTCTGACACAGAACTTGTGGAGGACAGGTGCCAAGAGTATCACAGTATCATAATATAACCAAGGTTGGAAGAGACCCCCAGGATCATCAGGTCCAACCTGGCACCACAGACCTCATGGCTAACCCGTGGCACCAAGTGCCACATCCAATCCCCTCTTGAACACCTCCAGGGATGGGGACTCCACCACCTCCATGGACAGCACATCCCAGTGACCAACAACTCTCTCTGGGAAGAACTTTCTCCTCCCCTCCAGCCTGAACCTCCCCTGGCACAGCTTGAGACTGTGTCCTCTTGTTCTGCTGCTGAGGGCCTGGGAGCAGAGCCCAACCCCCACCTGGCTCCAACCTCCCTGCAGGGAGTTGCAGAGAGCAAGAAGGTCTCCCCTGAGCCTCCTCTTCTCCAGGCTAAGCAACCCCAGCTCCCTCAGCCTCTCCTCACAGGGCTGTGCCCCAGACCCCTCCCCAGCTTTGTTGCCCTTCTCTGGACACCTTCAAGTCTCTCAATGTCCTTCTGGAGCTGAGGAGCCCAGAGCTGGACACAGGACTCAAGGGGTGGCCTGAGCAGTGCTGAGCACAGGGCACAAGGACTTCCCTGCTCCTGCTGGCCACACTCTTCCTGCTGCAGGCCAGGATGCCCTTGGCCTTCTTGGTCCCCTGGGCACACTGCTGGCTCCTGTTCAGGCAGCTGTCAATCAGCACCCCCAGGTCCCTCTCTGCCTGGCTGCTCTCAGCCACTCTGTCCCCAGCCTGTAGCACTGCCTGGGGTTGCTGTGGCCAAAGTGCAGCCCCTGGCACTGGGACTTGTTGAATGCCATCCTGTTGGCCTCTGCCCATCTGCCCAGCCTGGCAAGGTCCCTCTGCAGAGACCTTCTGCCCTCTCACTGACCAACATCTGCTCTCTCCCTCTCCCTCTCCCTCTCCCTCTCCCTCTCCTCTCCTCTCCTCTCCTCTCTCCTCTCCCTCTCCCTCCCTCTCCCTCCCTCTCCTCTCCCTCCTCCCCTCCCCTCTCCCTCCCTCCCTCTCCTCCCCTCTCCTCTCCCTCTCCTCCTCTCCTCCCTCCTCTCTCCCTCTCCTCTCCTCCCTCTCTCCCTCTCCCTCTCCTCTCCCTCTCCTCTCCCTCCCCTCCTCCCTCCCTCCTCCCCTCTCCTCTCCCTCTCCTCTCCTCTCCTCTCCTCCTCTCTCCCTCCTCCTCTCTCCTCTCCTCTCCTCTCTCCTCTCCCTCTCCTCTCCTCTCCTCTCCTCAGCAGGATTAGGTCACTCTCCGTGGTGGCTTCCCCTGGCAGCCCTGGCCCTGCCTCCCCTCTCCTGCGTGGCTCCTGCTAATATTTGCTTTATGAGATCTTCGGTGGCCTTCCCTGCCTGCCCCAGCAGGGCCCTGACAGCCTTCCAGCGGCTCAGCTGCAGCCCAACAGCAACACAAATAAATCACTCCACACCTCGGGCCCCGGGGGCTGCTTGGACATCCCCCCTGGGCCAGGAGCAAACGAGGTGTTTATGGGGGCCCCACCTCGCCCCTCCCGGCGCTGGAGGGGGATGGAGGAGCCCCGGGGGGCAGTTCTCCGGGTGCCTGTCAGCAGCTCAGTAAATCCTGGAGCTCCCTCAGTGTGCTGGGCTGAACCTTCCCTTGGAGCTTGACAGCAGCAGAGCCCACCCCGAAGGCTTTGGCAAGGGGAAGGGGGAGGCAGGGAGGTGTCCCCTGCCTGCAGCCAGGCACAGGCTGTCCTGGAGGCAGTGTCCTGACTCCTGCCAGCTGCCATGGGAAGCTACAGGCTGGGGGCAGAGTGGCTGAGAGCAGCCAGGCAGAGAGGGACCTGGGGGTGCTGATTGACAGCTGCTGAACATGAGCCAGCAGTGTGCCCAGGGGGCCAAGAAGGCCAAGGGCATCCTGGCCTGCAGCAGGAAGAGTGTGGCCAGCAGGAGCAGGGAAGTCCTTGTGCCCTGTGCTCAGCACTGCTCAGGCCACCCCTTGAGTCCTGTGTCCAGCTCTGGGCTCCTCAGGTCCAGAAGGACATTGAGAGACTTGAAGGTGTCCAGAGAAGGGCAAGAAAGCTGGGGAGGGGTCTGGGGCACAGCCCTGGGAGGAGAGGCTGAGGGAGCTGGGGTTGCTTAGCCTGGAGAAGAGGAGGCTCAGGGGAGACCTTCTTGCTCTCTGCAACTCCCTGCAGGGAGGTTGGAGCCAGGTGGGGGTTGGGCTCTTCTCCCAGGCAAGCAGCAGCAGAACAAGAGGCCACAGTCTCAAGTTGTGCCAGGGGAGGTTCAGGCTGGAGGTGAGGAGAAAGTTCTTCCCAGCCAGAGAGATTGGCCACTGGGATGTGCTGCCCAGGGAGGTGGTGGAGTCCCCATCCCTGGAGGGGTTTAGGAAGAGCCTGGATGTGGCACTTGGTGCCATGGTTGAGTTGATCAGATGGTGCTGGGGAGAGGTTGGACTTGATGATCTCTGAGGTCTTTTCCAACCTGGTTAATGCTATTCTATTCCATTCCATTCCATTCCTTCTCCTCCCTCATGATCTGAGAGCCCTTCCTGCCTCAGACACTGCTGCCTGTGCAGGGCAGGTGCCAAGGCAGCAGGCTGCTGTTGGATTGGAAGCTGATAAAGAGGAAAGGTTGTGACCCCCCTCTGGCTTCAGGAGCACTCCCAGCTTGGAGAGCTCCTCCCCTGCCCCTCTCATAGAGTCACAGAACTGCCAGGGCTGGAAGGGAGCTCAAGGCTCAGCCAGCTCCAACCCCCTGCCATGGCCAGGGACACCTCACACCACAGCAGCTTGCTCACAGCCACCTCCAGCCTGGCTGCAAACACCTCCAGGCAGGAGGCTTCCACCACCTCCCTGGGCAACCTGGGCCAGGCTCTCACCACCCTCCTGGCCAACAACTTCTTCCTCATCCAATCTCCATCTCCCCACTTCTACTTCTGCTCCATCCCCCCCACTCCTATCCCTCCCTGACCCCCTCATAAGGTCTCTCCCCAACCTTCAGGCTTGCAGATGCTGCTTTCCTGCTCCCCAGGAGCACAGGGCAGCTCCTTGGCCCCTGCAGGCATGCAGGGTGTAGAAGGGGCTGGGAGAGGCTTCCTGCCCCTGTCCTGAGTTCTCCTCTCTGTGCTGTCTCTGCAGACCTCAGGTCTGTGGTTCCCCAGGGGGAACAGCAAGGGCAAAGGAGCTGCTGGGGATGGATGGTCCCTGGCAGCCCATGGGGGGAGGGATGGGTCCCAGCCAAGCCTCAGATCTGCTCCTGCTGTGATTTTGAGAGGTGGCTTGGTACACTTCATAGGTGTGTGATGAACCCTGCTGCCCAGGGTTCATAACCTCAAGCAGCTGAAGTTTCCTCCTGCAGGCAGCAGAGGTCTTGAGGGTGATGGCAGGGACAGATCCTTCTCTCTGCCATCTCCAGCCAGCTTTGAGTTGGCACCAGAGTGAGCCCCAAGAGTGGGTCCAGCAGGGGGGATCCCTTTGCCCTGGCACAGGAGGAGAATCCCTTGGCCCAGGCACAGGGGAGAAGCAGAAGAGGCACAGGAGGAGGATCCCTTGGCTCTGGCACAGGGTGAAGCAGAGGAGGATCCCTTGGCCCTGGCACAGGGGTGAAGCAGAGGAGGATCCCTTGGCCCTGGCACAGGAGGATCCCTTGGCTCTGGCACAGGGGTGAAGCAGAGGAGGATCCCTTGGCCCTGGCACAGGAGGATCCCTTGGCCCTGGCACAGGGGTGAAGCACAGGGGTATCCCTTGGCCCTGGCACAGGGGTGAAGCAGAGGAGGATCCCTTGGCCTTAGCACAGGGGTGAAGCAGAGGAGGATCCCTTGGCTCTGGCACAGGGGTGAAGCAGAGGAGGATCCCTTGGCTCTGGCACAGGGGTGAAGCAGAGGAGAGCTTGGTGCTGCTGGGGGCACCTAGCAGCTTGGTTTGGGCTCCAGCAGAGCAGCTCTGGAGCAGGACCTCCAACTCCTCCCAGCCCACAGCTCCTCTGGCAAGCAGAGGCTGTGCTAGGAGAGGCAACTCAGGGGAGAGCTCCTGCTGCTCCCTGCCTCACCCAGTCCCTTCCCCACTCATCCAGCAGGCTGAAAGCAGCTTTGGGGGGGTGTGTGTGCGTGTGCTTTTCAAGCTGGGCAGCCCCAGGCTGGTGGCAGGAGCTGCTGGCAGAGGGAGGGGGCACACAGCTCAGCTCCCCAGCTCCCCCAGGAGCTGGCTGTTGGTGCCCCTCACCCAACCTCCATCAGCAATGCCTTTAACGAGGACCTGCCTTCATCCCTCCCTCTTCAGCTAATTGCAGAGCCCATGCCAGGAAGCCCTGGCACCGGGTGGACCGTGGGGGAGCTTTTCTGAGCAGGATGTGAAGGGAAGAGGGATCAGGCTGGCAGCAGCTGCCTGGCTGGGGGCCCTGTCAATTGAGCTCTTCCCCTCTCCCCCCCGAGCTACTGGAAATGGACCATGGGGTGTTCAAAGGCAGCTCTAAATAGGAGCCCAGGAGCTGATGCAACTCCCAGCAGGGCAAAGAGAAGTGTTTGGAAATGGGAGCCTGCTGCTGGGGGGCTGGGGACAGAGCTGCCTGCTCCCTGCCACCCTGAAACCTGAGCAGCTCTCTGCTGTGGAGCTGCTCCCTGCCACAATCCACACCACCACCCCCCCCGACCACATGAGGGACAGCTCTGGGCTCCAGGGAGGGAATTGTCCCTTGTCAGCAGCAAGCCAGACTGACTGCTGCTGCTGAGGAGCTGGGGACTGCCCCTTGGCAGCACAGGGAGGGGGCTGGAGGTGCTCAGTCTGCAGGAGAGGATGATGAGGGCAGACATCAGTGGAGAGGGCTGTGGTTGTGGTCTGCCTGGACTGCAGCAAGGCCTTTGCCACCATCCCCCACAGCAAACTGCTGGCCAAGCTGTCAGCCCCTGGCTTGGACAGCAGCTCTCTGAGCTGGGTGAGGAACTGGCTGGAGGCTGAGCCCAGAGAGTGGTGGTGAATGGTGCCACAGCCAGCTGGCAGCCAGGCCCCAGTGGTGTGCCCCAGGGAGCAGTGCTGGGCCCTGTGCTCTTTAACATCTTCATTGATGATCTGGAGGAGGGCATTGAGTCCATCAGCAAGTTTGCAGATGACAGCAAGCTGGGGGCAGGAGTTGATCTGCTGGAGGGTAGAGAGGCTCTGCAGAGGGACCTGGACAGGCTGGACAGATGGGCAGAGGCCAAGGGCAGGAGATTGAACACATCCAAGTGCCAGGGGCTGCACTTTGGCCACAGCAACCCCAGGCAGAGCTACAGGCTGGGGGCAGAGTGGCTGAGAGCAGCCAGGCAGAGAGGGACCTGGGGGTGCTGGTGGAGAGCAGCTGAACAGGAGCCAGCAGTGTGCCCAGGCAGCCAGGAGGGCCAAGGGCATCCTGACCTGCATCAGGAAGTGTGTGGCCAGCAGGAGCAGGGAGGTCATTCTGCCCCTGTACACTGCACTGGTTAGGCCACACCTCGAGTCCTGTGTCCAGCTCTGGGCTCCTCAGCTCAAGAAGGACATTGAGAGACTTGAAGGTGTCCAGAGAAGGGCAACAAAGCTGGGGAGGGGTCTGGAGCACAGCCCTGTGAGGAGAGGCTGAGGGAGCTGGGGTTGCTTAGCCTGGAGAAGAGGAGGCTGAGGGGAGACCTTCTTGCTCTCTGCAACTCCCTGCAGGGAGGTTGGAGCCAGGTGGGGGTTGGGCTCTGCTCCCAGGCACCCAGCAGCAGAACAAGAGGCCACAGTCTCAAGCTGTGCCAGGGGAGGTTCAGGCTGGAGGTTAGGAGGAAGTTTTACACAGAGAGAGTGATTGCCTACTGGGATGTGCTGCCCAGGGAGGTGGTGGAGTCTTCATCCCTGGAGGTGTTCAGGAGGAGACTGGATGGGGTGCTTGGTGCCATGGGTTAGTTGGTTGGGCGGTGTTGGGTGATGGGTTGGACTCGATGATCTTGAAGGTCTCTTCCAACCTGGTTCGGTTCTATTCTATTCTATTCTATTCTATTCTATTCTATTCTATTCTATTCTATTCTATTCTATTCTATTCTATTCTATTCTATTCTATTCTATTCTATTCTATTCTATTCTATTCTATCACCACCCCGTGCATCTCCCTGGAAGGAACCAGAGAGGCCTGGAGCAGGCTGCCCAGAGAGGTTGTGGAGTCTCCTGCTCTGGAGCCTTCCCAGCCCAGTCTGGATGTGTTCTGTGTGCCCTGTGCTGGGTTCTGTGCTCCTGCTCTGGCACAGGGGTTGGACTGGAAGATCCCCAGAGGTCCCTTCCAACCCCTAAGGTTCTGTGAGCTGTGATCCTGTTTGGGTTGGCAAAGCCCTCCCAGAGCTTACAGTCCAACCAGCAGCCCAACCCCACCGTGGCCACCAAACCCTGGCCCCAAGTGCCATGGCCACAGGGTTCTGGAGCACCTCCAGGCATGGGGACTCCACCACCTCCCTGGGTAGCCTCTGCCAGGCCCTGACCAGGAGGCTGGAGAGAGGTCTGGGTTGGTCTCTTCTCACATGCAACAAGTGCCAGGACATGAAATGACCTCAGGTTGTGCCAGGGGAGGTTCAGGTTGGACATGAGGAGCAACTCCTTCCCAGCAAGGGATCTCAGGCCCTGGCCCAGGCTGCCCAGGGAGGTGGTGGAGTCCCCAGCCCTGGAGGGGTTTCAAAGCCTCCTGGAGGTGGTGCTGAGGGAGGTGGTGCTGAGGGAGGTGGTTTGGTGGCTCAGCAGCACTGGTGGGGCTGGGAGCTCTGGGTGCACTTGATGATCTCAGAGGTCTCTTCCCACCTCCACAGCTCTGTGCCTCCATGGTTCTGTATCTGGCTTAACACTCACTTGGGTTAGGAACTGGCTGGAGGCTGAGCCCAGAGAGTGGTGGTGAATGGTGCCACAGCCAGCTGGCAGCCAGGCACCAGTGGTGTGCCCCAGGGAGCAGTGCTGGGCCCCAGCCTGTTCAATATCTTCATTGATGATCTGGAGGAGGGCATTGAGTCCATCAGCAGTGAGCTTGCAGATGACAGCAAGCTGGGGGCAGGAGTTGATCTGTTAGAGGGCAGAAGGGCTCTGCAGAGGGACCTTGCCAGGCTGGGCAGATGGGCAGAGGCCAACAGGATGGCATTCAACAAGTCCAAGTGCCAGGGGCTGCACTTTGGCCACAACAACCCCAGGCAGAGCTACAGGCTGGGGGCAGAGTGGCTGAGAGCAGCCAGGCAGAGAGGGACCTGGGGGTGCTGGTGGAGAGCAGCTGAACAGGAGCCAGCAGTGTGCCCAGGGAGCCAAGAAGGCCAAGGGCATCCTGGCCTGCAGCAGGAAGAGTGTGGCCAGCAGGAGCAGGGAAGTCCTTGTGCCCTGTGCTCAGCACTGCTGAGGCCACCCCTTGAGTCCTGTGTCCAGCTCTGGGCTCCTCAGCTCAAGAAGGACATTGAGAGACTTGAAGGTGTCCAGAGAAGGGCAACAAAGCTGGGGAGGGGTCTGGGGCACAGCCCTGGGAGGAGAGGCTGAGGGAGCTGGGGTTGCTTAGCCTGGAGAAGAGGAGGCTCAGGGGAGACCTTCTTGCTCTCTGCAACTCCCTGCAGGGAGGTTGGAGCCAGGTGGGGGTTGGGCTCTGCTCCCAGGCAGCCAGCAGCAGAACAAGAGGACACAGTCTCACGCTGTGCCAGGGGAGGTTTAGGCTGGAGTTGAGGAGAAAGTTCTTCCCAGAGAGAGTTGTTGGTCATTGGGATGTGCTGCCCAGGGAGGTGGTGGAGTCCCCATCCCTGGAGGTGTTCAGGAGGGGATTGGATGTGGCACTTGGTGCCATGGTTTGGTCATGAGGTCTGTGGTGCCAGATTGGACTCCATGGTCCTGGAGGTCTCTTCCAACCTTGGTGATACTCTCAGACTGTGATACTCCCCTGAGCCATCCCTCAGCAGCTGGGTGCCATCCAACCTGCTGTGTTCTGCTTGCTCCATGCCCATGTGTCCTTACCAGGGCCAGCCCTGCCCAGCTCCTCTGCAGGACCAGAGAGCATCTAAGGGAACCAGCGAGGCACAGAAGCTGCTCCTCTGCCCCCTGTGCCAAGCTGTGAGCTGAGCATTGCTCTTGCTGAGGGCATTGATGGATTCCTCCTCGGAGAGGGTGGACTTTGAGGCTCTTGCTGCTCTGCCCACGGGAAAAGGTGCTCTGCTGAGCCCCCCCTGCGGTGCTGGGGCAGCTCTGGAGCCCTCAGCACAGGCAGAGAGCTGCTGGAGCAGGGCCAGAGGAGGCCACAGCAGTGCTGGGAGGCTGGAAGCCCTCTGCTGGGAGGCCAGGCTGGGAGGGTTGGGGTTGTGCAGCCTGCAGAGGAGAAGGCTCCAGGGAGACCTCCTGGTGGCCTTGCAGAGCTTCAAGGAGAGCTGAGGACAGGCAAGGGGGGATGGTTGGAACTCAGAGAGGACTTTGCACCCTCCTTAGTCCAAGCAGGGTGGCTTCCAGGAGGATGGAGCTCTCTGCAGTGATACCCAGGGACAGGATGAGGATAAATGGACCTGAACTCATCCCCTGGAAACTCCACCTCAGCAAGAGCAGAAACTCCTTTGGTGTGAGGGTGGCAGAGTTTGGAGCAGGCTGCCCAGAGAGGTTGTGGAGTCTCCTGGTGTGGAGGGCTTCCAACCCACTCCCCTGGCTGTGTTCCTGTGTGCCCTGCCCTGGGGGCTCCTGCTCTGGCAGGGGGCTTGGGCTCAGTGATCTCTGGAGGTCCTTGTCCAGCACCTAGCACTCTGTGATCAGCACCTGCAGGGGGGAAGCATGCAGGGCAGACCACCTCTGCCCCTGGAGCATACAGCTGCTCCAAAAGCCTTGTGGCCTTCAACAGAAATCCTGTTCTGGTGTGCCTGGGGCAAAGGGGGGGCTGACCTGATACTGATACTGATACTGATACTGATACTGATATTGACCTGTGTCAGGATTTGAGCTTTGTTTGAAGTTCAGCAGTGAGATTTCCACCTGCCAAAGGATCTTTCAGGCAAAGAGTCTCTTGAGAAGAATAACCCCTGTAGGAGGCCAGACATCCTGTGGAGCAGCAGAACCCTTTGATAGCTGCGAGCTGCCTTGCACAGCTTTCCCACCAGGCGCTTAGCCATGGGTGGTGAAGCCACACGTGGGGGCTGCTGGCTCTTGGTTCTGTGCCCTCAGAACATGCTCTGCACCTCTCCAGCTCACCTGTAGTCCTCTCCAGCTCACAGCTTTGTATCTTTACAGCTGCCACTCCCCAAGAAGAGAGTGTGGCAGCAGCCCCCCAGGCTGTGTGAAGTGAAGGGCAAGGCCTGCTGAGGCTGCTGCGGCCCCAGCCCTGCTCCTCATGCCTGCAAGAACCTCCTGGGACTTCATAGCATCCTTGAATGCTCAGGGCTGGGAGGGAGCTCAAGGCTCAGCCAGCCCCAACCCCCTGCCATGGCCAGGGACACCTCACACCACAGCAGCTTGCTCACAGCCACCTCCAGCCTGGCTGCAAACACCTCCAGGCAGGAGGTTTCCACCACCTCCCTGGGCAACCTGGGCCAGGCTCTCACCACCCTCCTGGCCAACAACTTCTTCCTCACAGCCAATCTCCAGCTCCCCACTTCTAGTTCTGCTCCATCCCCCCCACTCCTATCCCTCCCTCACCCCCTCCAAAGTCCCTCCCCAGCTTTCCTGGAGCCCCCTGCAGATCCTGGAAGGCCACAAGGAGGTCTCCTGGGAGCCTTCTCCTCTCCAGCCTGCACAACCCCAACTCTCTCAGGCTGTGCTCAGAGCAGAGCAGCTCCAGCCCTCTGCTTCTCCTCCTGGCCCTGCTCTGGACACCTTCCAACCCCTCCAGAGCCTTCCTGGCACAGAGGCTCCAGACCTGGACCCAAAGCTCCAACTGTGGTCTCATCCCTAAGAGGCTGCTCTGGGCCCTTTGTGCAGGTTGGGCTGTGCAGAGCTGCTGTTTCTGCAGCCCTCAGGGAGGGCAAATCACAGAATTGCCTTGACTGGAAAAATCTTTTAGGGTTACAGAGTTCTTGACTGAAGCACTTCCCTCAGCACATCTCCACAGCTCTAAATACCTCCAGGGTTGGGGACTCCACCACCTCCCTGGGCAGCCTGTTCTGATGCCTGAGCACTCTTGCAGGAAAGAAATTCTTCCTCATCTCCAACCTAACCTCCCCTGGTGCAGCTTGAGGCCATGGCCTCTTGTCCTGTCATTAGACACTTGGGAGAAGAGGCCAACTCTGGCCTTACTCCAACCTCCTTTCAGGTAGCTGCAGAGAGCAGAGATGCAGAGGCTTGATGCTGCCTAAAGGTGCACCCAGGGCTGGAGCCTGGTCCCCCCTGGTCCTCCCTGTACTGGGTGCACAAAGCATCACCAGTACCTGGGACAAGGGTGGAACAGAGAGGCCATTCCTGACCCATCCCAACAGGCTGCAGGAGCAGAAAGGAGCAAGCTGGGTGCTGGGGTGTGACAGTGCATGTGCCTCTCCTTCCCCCTGCACTACCTATGGGGCCAGGCTGGGAGAGCTGGGGCTGTGCAGCCTGGAGAAGAGAAGGCTGCAGGCAGACCTCAGAGCAGCCTCCCAGGACCTGAAGGGCTCCAGGAGAGCTGGGGAGGGACTTGGGCCAAGGGCTGGGAGTGCCAGGCCCAGGGCCAATGGCTTTGAGCTGGGAGAGAGGAGACTGAGAGTGGAGAGGAGGAAGAAATCCTTTGCAGTGAGGCTGGGGAGACTCTGGCCCAGGCTGCCCAGGGAGGCTGTGGCTGCCTCCTGCCTGGAGGTGTTGAGGACCAGGCTGGATGAGGCCCTGAGCAAGCCTGTGCTGGTGGGAGGGGTCCCTGCCCATGGCAGGGGGCTGGAGCTGGATGATCTTGAATCTCCCTTCCAACCCAAACCCATTCTGTGGTTCCATGATTCCTGTCCTCCTTGCTTTTATCACAAGTTCTGGGCTCAGGCAGGTTCCCAGCACCCCTCTGGCATCTCCCCCTGCCAGGGAGGCTGCTGCCCTGCTGCCCTGCTGCCTGCTGCCTGCTGGGTGAGGAGAGGCTGAGGCTGGCTGGGCTCTGGGTGAGGAGAGGCTGAGGCTGGCTGGGCTCTGGGTGAGGAGAGGCTGAGGCTGGCTGGGCTCTGGGTGAGGGGAGGCTGGGGCTGGCTGGGCTCTGGGTGAGGGAGGCTGGGGCTGGCTGGGCTCTGGGTGAGGGGAGGCTGGGGGCTGGCTCTGGGTGAGGAGAGGCTGAGGCTGGCTGGGCTCTGGGTGAGGAGAGGCTGAGGCTGGCTGGGCTCTGGGTGAGGGGAGGCTGAGGCTGGCTGGGCTCTGGGTGAGGGGAGGCTGGGGCTGGCTGGGCTCTGGGTGAGGGGAGGCTGAGGCTGGCTGGGCTCTGGGTGAGGAGAGGCTGAGGCTGGCTGGGCTCTGGGTGAGGAGAGGCTGAGGCTGGCTGGGCTCTGGGTGAGGGGAGGCTGAGGCTGGCTGGGCTCTGGGTGAGGCTGAGGCTGGCTGGGCTCTGGGTGAGGGGAGGCTGGGGCTGGCTGGGCTCTGGGTGAGGGAGGCTGGGGCTGGCTGGGCTCTGGGTGAGGGGAGTCTGAGGCTGGCTGGGCTCTGGGTGAGGGGAGTCTGAGGCTGGCTGGGCTCTGGGTGAGGAGAGGCTGAGGCTGGCCGGGCTCTGGGTGAGGAGAGGCTGGGGCTGGCTGGGCTCTGGGTGAGGGGAGGCTGGGGCTGGCTGGGCTCTGGGTGAGGAGAGGCTGGGGCTGGCTGGGCTCTGGGTGAGGGGAGGCTGAGGCTGGCTGGGCTCTGGGTGAGGAGAGGCTGGGGCTGGCTGGGCTCTGGGTGAGGAGAGGCTGAGGCTGGCTGGGCTTTGGGTGAGGAGAGGCTGAGGCTGGCTGGGCTCTGGGTGAGGAGAGGCTGAGGCTGGCTGGGCTCTGGGTGAGGGGAGGCTGAGGCTGGCTGGGCTCTGGGTGAGGAGAGGCTGAGGCTGGCTGGGCTCTGGGTGAGGGGAGGCTGAGGCTGGCTGGGCTCTGGGTGAGGAGAGGCTGGGGCTGGCTGGGCTCTGGGTGAGGGGAGGCTGGGGCTGGCTGGGCTCTGGGTGAGGGGAGGCTGAGGCTGGCTGGGCTCTGGGGACCTGTGCCGCGCAGGGTGCGTGGGAAACCAGGGGTGGCGCTGAGGGAAGGGAAGGGCAGAGAGCAGCAGGAGGAGGAGGAGGAGGATGCGGAGGGTGTCCCCGTGGGCGCCCCGGTGCCTCTGCGACGCGGTGGCTGGCTGGCGGCCGGCGGGATGAGCTCATGCGGGAGGCCCGCAGGGCATCCGTGCGATGCCGGCTGCGGGGGGCACGGCGGCGCTGCCCCCGGAGCTCGGCCCTCGCCATTTCCATGCATTCCTGGGCTGGCGGCGGATCGGGTTTCCCGCTTCACAGCCCCGCTGAGCGCCCAGGGCCAGGGCTCCCGGGCCGAGACGCGGAGCGAAAATCCCCTGGGCCGTCTGGCTCCTGCTTTCCCAAAGCCTCCCGGCCCCCCCCGGCCCCTTCCCCGAGCTGCTCCGGCCCCTCGCTCGCCGCTCTCCCCTGGAATCAGAGAACCAGAGCATCCTGCCATGCCTTGGGCTGGAAAGGATTCACAGAGGCACAGATTGCACAGGATATCCCCCCGCCAAAAAAGCTCATCTTGTCCATCCTCCCCCCCAGGCAGCAGGGACACCTCCAGCTAGGGCAGGCTGCCCAAGGGCACAGCAAATCTGGTGGGTCTTGAAGGTGAGTTAGTGCAACCCCCTGCCATGGGCAGGGACACCTCCCACCAGCCCAGGCTGCTCCATGCCCTGTCCAGCCTGGCCTTGAACACCTCCAGGGATGAAGCATCCACAGCTTCTCTGGACAACCTGTTCCAGTGCTTGAGAGCAGCCCTGAAGGAAAGGCCTTGGGGGTGCTGGGGGAGGAGAAGCTCAGCAGGAGCCAGCAGTGAGCACTGGCAGCCCAGAGAGCCAAGCAGAGCCTGGGCTGCAGCAGGAGAAGTGTGGCCAGCAGGGCCAGGGAGGGGATTCTGCCCCTCTGCTCCACTCTGCTGAGACCACAGCTGCAGCTCTGGGGCCAGCTCTGGAGCCTCTGTGCCAGGAATGCTCTGGAGGGGCTGGAAGGTGTCCAGAGCAGGGCCAGGAGGAGGAGCAGAGGGCTGGAGCTGCTCTGCTCTGAGCACAGCCTGAGAGAGTTGGGGTTGTGCAGGCTGGAGAGGAGAAGGCTCCCAGGAGACCTCCTTGTGGCCTTCCAGGATCTGCAGGGGGCTCCAGGAAAGCTGGGGAGGGACTTTGGAGGGGGTCAGGGAGGGATAGGAGTGGGGGGGATGGAGCAGAAGTAGAAGTGGGGAGCTTGAGATTGGCTGTGAGGAAGAAGTTGTTGGCCAGGAGGGTGGTGAGAGCCTGGCCCAGGTTGCCCAGGGAGGTGGTGGCAGCCTCCTGCCTGGAGGTGTTTGCAGCCAGGCTGGAGGTGGCTGTGAGCAAGCTGCTGTGGTGTGAGGTGTCCCTGGCCATGGCAGGGGGTTGGAGCTGGCTGAGCCTTGAGCTCCCTTCCAGCCCTGCCAGTTCTGTGATTCTATGATCCTGTGAGCTGGGGTTGGCCTGAGGGAAGCCACTGCTTGGCCAATCCTTTGCCCTGGTCTGCTGCAGCCTTTGGTGGCTTCTCTGCATCAGCCTCTGCCCTTTCTCATAGACTGGGGTGGGTTGGAAGGAGCCTTTCCCCCTTCCTCCTCTGCTTCCCTTTCGTGGGGATGGCTTTGGTGAGGTGACATCCTGTGACCCCCCCTCCATGTGTCATGATGTCAGGGGAGGAGGAACCTCGTGGCAGGTGTGGAGAGGCAGGAGGGGCTGTGCCGGGGCGGGGGAGCTGCATCCGGAGGGAGCAGCGTCTGAGCCGGGGCTGGTGCTGAAGAGGAGCTGCTGTGGATGCCCTGGTTTGGTGTCTGCTTTGATGTGGCAGCAGCTCTGGGAGCTTGGCAGCAGCTCTGGGAGCCTGGCAGCTCTCCAGCCGGCCCCGGCCGTGCTGCACAGGGCGGCCGGCCCCTGGCAGCGCTCTGTGTCCTGCGCCGCGCCGGGCGCTGCCTGCGGCCAGCAGGCGTTGCTGAGGTTCTTGTGGTTCCCTCTGGGGCTGGGGAGAAGGGAAGAGGTGGTTGGAGCACAGCTCGGTGGCTCGGGCGTGCTGTGGGGCAGGCGGCTGGCACGGGGGGGGGTTTGTGCCTCCTGCCCCGGCGCGGTGCCCGCAGGCTGCGGGTGCTGCCGCTGGGGCAGCCCTGCCACCTCTCTCTGGAGCTGCCACGGCTGCCACTCTCCCTGAGGGGGGAGCCGCTTGGCTCCTCTGCCCTCTTTCAGCTGGAGCCACCATTCCCTTCCCCTCCTCGGTGGGCCGGGGGTGCTGCAGCCCAGGGCTGGGGTAGCCCAGGCCGTGGTGGGGCTTGAGCTGCAGCCAGAGGTTTCCATGCCTGCTTCCCTGGCACGGGGGCTGCACCAAGGCATCTTTTACCCTGACAGCAAACCCATGGTGACAGCTACCGCCAGGAGCCCGATTAAAAACAGATGCCCCACCCTCCCTCCCTTCCCCCCCTCCCCCCCGACTCTTTCCCAAAGGCTGCCTGAGCCAGGCACAGCTCCCTGGGGACAGCTCGTCTGGGAAGGGCTGGGCCGCAGAGCTGCACGGCAGGGCTGAGGCTGGGCAGTGCCAAGGCTGCCCCGACACCCGGGGCGGCAGCAGCAGGCAGCCCCCAGGGGCAGCGGGGCTCAGGGCTCAACGCGGGGCGCAGGGCTCAGCGCGGGGCGCAGGGCTCAACGGGGGCCGCAGGGCTCAGCGTGGGGCGCAGGGCTCAACGCGGGGCGCACGGCTCAGCGCGGGGCGCAGGGCTCAGCGCGGGGCGCAGGGCTCAACGGGGGCCGCAGGGCTCAGCGTGGGGCGCAGGGCTCAACACGGGGCGCAGGGCTCAGCGCGGGGCGCAGGGCTCAGCGCGGGGCTCAGCACGGGGCTCAGGGCTCAGCGCGGGGCACAGGGCTCAACGCGGGGTGCAGGGCTCAGCGCGGGGCGCAGGGCTCAACGGGGGCCACAGGGCTCAACGCGGGGCTCAGCGCGGGGCGCAGGGCTCAGCGCGGGGCTCAGCACGGGGCGCAGGGCTCAGCGCGGGGCTCAGCACGGGGCTCAGGGCTCAGCGCGGGGCTCAGGGCTCAGCGCGGGGCGCAGGGCTCAGCACGGGGCGCAGGGCTCAACGCGGGACGCAGGGTTCAACACGGGGCTCAGGGCTCAGCGCGGGGCGCAGGGCTCAACACGGGGCTCAGGGCTCAGCGCGGGGCTCAGGGCTCAACACGGGGCGCAGGGCTTAACGCGGGGCGCAGGGCTCAGCGTGGGGCTCAGCACGGGGCTCAGGGCTCAATGCGGGGCGCAGGGCTCAGCGCGGGGCACAGGGCTCAGCGCGGGGCGCAGGGCTCAACGCGGGGCGCAGGGCTCAGCGCGGGGCGCAGGGCTCAACACGGGGCGCAGGGCTCAGCGCGGGGCGCAGGGCTCAGCGCGGGGCGCAGGGCTCAGCGCGGGGCGCAGGGCTCAGCGCGGGGCGCAGGGCTCAGTGCGGGGCGCAGGGCTCAACGCGGGGCGCAGGGCTCAGTGCGGGGCTCAGGGCTCAACGCGGGGCGCAGGGCTCAACGCGGGGCGCAGGGCTCAGCGCGAGGCGCAGGGCTCAGCACGGGGCGCAGGGCTCAGCACAGGGCGCAGGGCTCAACGCGGGGCGCAGGGCTCAGCGCGGGGCGCAGGGCTCAACACGGGGCTCAGGGCTCAGCGCGGGGCGCAGGGCTCAACGCGGGGCTCAGCGCGGGGCGCAGGGCTCAACGCGGGGCGCAGGGCTCAGCGCGGGGCGCAGGGCTCAGTGCGGGGCGCAGGGCTCAACGCGGGGCGCAGGACTCAGTGCGGGGCGCAGGGCTCAGCGCGGGGCGCAGGGCTCAGCGCGGGGCGCAGGGCTCAACGCGGGGCGCAGGGCTCAGCGCGGGGCTCAGGGCTCAAAGCGAGGCGCAGGGCTCAGCGCGGGGCGCAGGGCTCAACGCGGGCCGCAGGGCTCAGCGCGGGGCTCAGGGCTCAGCGCGGGGCGCAGGGCTCAACGCGGGGCGCAGGGCTCAGCGCGGGGCTCGGGGCTCAGGGCTCAAAGCGAGGCGCAGGGCTCAGCGCGGGGCGCAGGGCTCAACGCGGGCCGCAGGGCTCAGCGCGGGGCTCAGGGCTCAACGCGGGGCGCAGGGCTCAGCGCGGGGCGCAGGGCTCAGCGCGAGGCGCAGGGCTCAGCACAGGGCGCAGGGCTCAGCGCGGGGCGCAGGGCTCAGCGCGGGCGCAGGGCTCAGCACAGGGCGCAGGGCTCAGCGCGGGGCGCAGGGCTCAGCACAGGGCGCAGGGCTCAGCGCGAGGCGCAGGGCTCAGCACAGGGCGCAGGGCTCAGCGCGGGGCGCAGGGCTCAACGCGGGGCGCAGGGCTCAGCGCGAGGCGCAGGGCTCAACGCGGGGCGCAGGGCTCAACGCGGGGCGCAGGGCTCAGTGCGGGGCGCAGGGCTCAACGCGGGGCGCAGGGCTCAACGGGGGCCGCAGGGCTCAGCGCGGGGCGCAGGGCTCAGCGCGGGGCGCAGGGCTGAGCCGGGCCCCGCTGCCGAGCAGGGAAGGTCTCTAAGGAGAAGGCGGCGGCGCGGAGGGACGTGTGGCGCCGGCCTCCAGAGGGCTTTGCGTGTCGTCTTCCTCAGGGGTGTGAGAATGCAGCTCGCTGAGCTTGTTCTTTCTCCAGCAAATTAAGGACACATTTCACCCATCGGGAGATGAAATGAAATACGAGCAGGCAGCCAGCGTGCCCGGCCAGCTCCTGCTCCCAGCCCTTCTGCCTCCTCCTCCTCCTTCTCCTCCTCCTCCTCCTCCTCCTCTCAGCCCCTGCTGGACCCGCGGGAGGATGTCTTGCTGGGCAGGTGCTGCCAGGCTCCCCTGCCACCTCCCTGGCTCCCCTGGGTTGCTCCTGAGCCTGGGCTCTGCAGCAGGACACGGGGCATGGAGCCATGGAGCTGGGTGGGTTGCAAAAGCCCTCTGAGATCATTGAGTCCAGGCATCAACCCAACAGCACCCTGGGCAGCAGACATGCTGCAGCCTGGGGCTGACCTGCCTGGGGATGGCCACAGGTGAAGCAGCTGTTGGAGCCTGAATCCCTCTGTGGAGCTTCTGAGGGGATGTGAAAGGGGTTTGTGGCAGCCCAAGGTGTGCAATGTGTGAGGGGATTCTCCTCCTGCAGGGATGTAACCTCTTCATGGGCACCTTGCTTGTCTGCTGGTGGACTGGAGCTCCCCAGAGAGCCCTGAAAGGAGGGAGAGCTGTGGGCTGGAGGAAGGGGCAGGGACTGAGTCTGTTCCTGTGACCACTTTTGATGCTGGTGCTCTGCAACGGGATGGTTCTGAGTTGGTGCAGACAGCTCTGTGAGAACTGCAGCCAGGAGAGATGTGTTCAGCAGTGTGGACAGGCTGTGCTGTGCCAGGCTGTGCTGTGCCAGGCTGTGCTGTGCCACCAGGGCTGGCTGGGCAGAGGTGCTGCAGCCAGAGGGCTGGTGGGCTAAGTGTCTGGGGGGGGGATCCTGCTGCAGCCTGGCAGAGGCCTGGCAAAGAATCATAGAACCATAGAATGGGTTGGGCTGGGAGGGAGCTTCAGGCTCCTCCAGCTCCAAGCTCCAAGCTCCTGCCATGGGCAGGGACCCCTCCCACCAGCACAGCTTGCTCAAGGCCTCATCCAGCCTGGCCTTGAAGACCAAAAGGCAGGAGGCAGCCACAGCCTCCCTGGGCAGCCTGGGCCAGAGTCTCCCCAGCCTCACTGCAAAGAATTTCTTCCTCCTCTCCACTCTCAGTCTCCTCTCTCCCAGCCTGGGGGTGAAGGAGCTGCACCCAGCCCCCTCCTCATCGCTGTGGCAGCCTGAGAAAGAAGCCCTGGAGCAGCCATCCCTTCCCCACCCCCCACCCCCAACTTCCAGTAATCCTTTCTGGGAGCTGGATTTAGGGATTCACTCTGGCATTAAATGCAAATCACCGAGGAGGGGCTTGAGGGGCGGCGGGGGGGCGAGCCTGGGAAGGGAGGCAGCTCGCAGGGGCTCCGGGCTGTGTGTGTGTCTCTCCCTGCGTGCCTTCGGTCCCCTCGCCATGCTCGTGGGCTGCTGGCTGGGAACGTGACGACTTCCCCACGTCAATCCCGGATCGAATGTCAGCCCCAGGAGCTGGGCCAAGCCTTAACTCTTTCCCCAGCCTGCGAGCCCGCGGCGCAGAGCCCTCGGGGAAGGGCTGCGCTCCCGCGGCCGCTGCTGGGCAAGGGCAAAGAGCAGCCTTGGGGGGATGCTCCTCACCCTGAAATCGCTCTCCGGCTGCAGGAAGGAGGCTGAGGGGCACCTGGCCCCCTCATCCCTGCTGCCAGGCTGCCTCGGAGGGCAAGGGAGGGCCTGGGTTTGTCACAAAGGTGTGGGGCTGGGGAGGAGTTTCTCAATGCAGCCACATTGAGGAGGAGCAGAGAGTCCCAGGCTGGTTTGGATCTGAAGAGACCTTCAAAGCTCATCCAGTCCAACCCTCCTGCAGTCAGCAGGGATGTCAGTGCTGTGTCTAGTGCTGGGCTCCTCAGTTTCAGAAGGACACTGAGGTACCTGAATGTGTCCAGAGAAGGGCAAGGAGGCTGGGGAGGGCTCACCTCACCAAAGCCATCCCCACGAAAGGGAAGCAGAGGAGGAAGGGGGAAAGGCTCCTTCCAACCCACCCCAGTCTGTGAGAAAGGGCAGAGGCTGATGCAGAGAAGCCACCAAAGGCTGCAGCAGACCAGGGCAAAGGATTGGCCAAGCAGTGGCTTCCCTCAGGCCAACCCCAGCTCACAGGATCATAGAGTCACAGAACTGTCAGGGCTGGGAGGGAGCTCAAGGCTCAGCCAGCTCCAACCCCCTGCCATGGCCAGGGACACCTCACACCACAGCAGCTTGCTCACAGCCACCTCCAGCCTGGCTGCAAACACCTCCAGGCAGGAGGCTTCCACCACCTCCCTGGGCAACCTGGGCCAGGCTCTCACCACCCTCCTGGCCAACAACTTCTTCCTCACAGCCAATCTCAAGCTCCCCACTTCTAGTTCTGCTCCATCCCCCCAGTCCTATCCCTCCCTGACCCCTCCAAAGTCCCTCCCCAGCTTTCCTGGAGCCCTCTGCAGATCCTGGAAGGCCACAAGGAGGTCTCCTGGGAGCCTTCTCCTCTCCAGCCTGCACAACCCCAACTCTCTCAGGCTGTGCTCAGAGCAGAGCAGCTCCAGCCCTCTGCTCCTCCTCGTGGCCCTGCTCTGGACCTCCTCTGCTGCTGCTCTGTTGTGGGTGACCAAACAGGGCAGAGGCAGCAGCAAGGTCCCAGCCCCAGGAGCTAGGATGTGACACACACCTTGGGAATGTCCTTCCTTCCCTGACACTGAGAGCTTGCACAGGCTGAGGGCAGGGACCTGAAAGCTTCTTGTTTTAGCAACAGAGATGCAAATTGGGTCCTGCCTTGGCCTCCAAATCCAGAGAGTCAGAGGGGAAAGCTTGAGAGGAAGGAAGGAAGGAAGGAAGAGCTGAAACCAGAGCAGGATGTTCCTGAAAGGCGACAACCCCTTCCCCTACGTGCTGAGCCTCTCCTCTCCTCTCCTCCCTCTCCTCTCCTCTCCTCTCCCTCTCCTCTCCTCTCCTCTCCTCCTCCCCCTCCCTCCTCCTCTCCTCTCCTCTCCCTCTCCTCCCTCTCCTCCTCCTCTCCCCTCTCCTCTCCTCTCCTCTCTCCCTCCTCTCCTCTCCTCTCCTCCCTCCCTCCTCCCTCTCCTCCTCCTCTCCTCTCCTCTCCTCCTCCTCCCCTCTCCTCTCTCCCCTCTCCTCTCCTCTCCTCCTCCTCCTCCTCCCTCCTCCTCTCCCCTCCTCTCCTCCTCCCTCCCTCTCCCTCTCCTCTCCTCTCCCTCCCTCAGCACCAGGGCACCGCTCAGCAGAGCCTGGCCCCAGCCTCTTGCCCTCCACAGCTCCTTCAGCTCTTGCTGAGCATTGCTCAGCTGCCCTCTGGGGCTGCTCTTCTGCAGGCTCTCAGCCCCAGGGCTCTCAGCCTTTGCTGCTCCCACAGCTGCTCCAGGCCCCTCAGCAGCTCTGCAGTCTGCCCTGGGCTCTCTCCAGCAGTTCTCTACATCTCCTGAACTGGGGAGCCCGGGACTGGACTCAGGACTCCAGATATAGCCTCTCTAGGGCCGAGCAGACAGGCAGGAGAGCCTTCCTGGACCTTCTGCCCACATTCCCACTACCAGAGGTGGACCAGCAGAGGCTGAGCAGCAGAGATTGAGCAGCAGAGGTTGAGCAGCAGAGGCTGAAAAGCAGAGGTTGGGCAGCAGAGGTTGAGCAGCAGAGGCTGAGCAGCAGAGGTTGAGCAGCAGAGGCTGAGCAGCAGAGGCTGAGCAGCAGAGGTTGGGCAGCAGAGGTTGAGCAGCAGAGGCAGAGCAGCCGAGGCTGAGCAGCAGAGGTTGAGCAGCAGAGGTTGGGCAGCAGAGGTTGGGCAGCAGAGGCTGAGCAGTAGAGGCTGAGCAGCAGAGGTTGAGCAGCAGAGGTTGGGCAGCAGAGGTTGGGCAGCAGAGGTTGAGCAGCAGAGGCTGGGCAGCAGAGGTTGAGCAGCAGAGGCTGAGCAGCAGAGGCTGAGCAGCAGAGGTTGGGCAGCAGAGGTTGAGCAGCCGAGGCTGAGCGGCAGAGGTTGAGCAGCAGAGGTTGAGCAGCAGAGGCTGAGCAGCAGAGGTTGGGCAGCAGAGGTTGAGCAGCAGAGGCTGAGCAGACGAGGCTGAGCAGCAGAGGTTGAGCAGCAGAGGCTGAGCAGCAGAGGTTGAGCAGCAGAGGTTGGGCAGCAGAGGTTGGGCAGCAGAGGTTGAGCAGCAGAGGTTGGGCAGCAGAGGTTGAGCAGCAGAGGCTGAGCAGCAGAGGTTGAGCAGCAGAGGTTGGGCAGCAGAGGTTGGGCAGCAGAAGCTGAGCAGTAGAGGCAGAGCAGCAGAGGCTGAGCAGCAGAGGTTGGGCAGCAGAGGCTGAGCAGCAGAGGCTGAGCAACAGAGGTTGGGCAGCAGAGGTTGGGCAGCAGAGGCTGAGCAGCAGAGGTTGAGCAGCAGAGGTTGGGCAGCAGAGGTTGAGCAGCAGAGGTTGAGCAGCAGAGGTTGGGCAGCAGAGGTTGGGCAGCAGAGGTTGAGCAGCAGAGGTTGGGCAGCAGAGGTTGAGCAGCAGAGGTTGAGCAGCAGAGGTTGGGCAGCAGAGGTTGGGCAGCAGAAGCTGAGCAGTAGAGGCTGAGCAGCAGAGGCTGAGCAGCAGAGGCTGAGCAGCAGAGGTTGGGCAGCCGAGGCTGAGCGGCAGAGGCTGAGCGACAGAGGTTGAGCAGCAGAGGTTGAGCAGCACGGGCTGAGCAGCAGAGGCAGAGCAGCAGAGGCTGAGCGGCAGAGGTTGAGCAGCAGAGGCTGAGCAGCAGAGGTTGAGCAGCAGAGGCTGAGCAGCACGGGCTGAGCAGCAGAGGCAGAGCAGCAGAGGCTGAGCGGCAGAGGTTGAGCAGCAGAGGCTGAGCAGCAGAGGCAGAGCAGCAGAGGCAGAGCAGCAGAGGCTGAGCAGCAGAGGCTGAGCGGCAGAGGCTGAGCGGCAGAGGTTGAGCAGCAGAGGCTGAGCAGCCGAGGCTGAGCGGCAGAGGCTGAGCAGCAGAGGCTGAGCAGCAGAGGCAGAGCAGCAGAGGCTGAGCAGCAGAGGTTGGGCAGCAGAGGTTGGGCAGCAGAGGTTGAGCAGCAGAGGTTGGGCAGCAGAAGCTGAGCAGTAGAGGCAGAGCAGCAGAGGCTGAGCAGCAGAGGTTGGGCAGCAGAGGCTGAGCAGCAGAGGCTGAGCAACAGAGGTTGGGCAGCAGAGGTTGGGCAGCAGAGGCTGAGCAGCAGAGGTTGAGCAGCAGAGGTTGGGCAGCAGAGGTTGAGCAGCAGAGGTTGAGCAGCAGAGGTTGGGCAGCAGAGGTTGGGCAGCAGAGGTTGAGCAGCAGAGGTTGAGCAGCAGAGGTTGGGCAGCAGAGGTTGGGCAGCAGAAGCTGAGCAGTAGAGGCTGAGCAGCAGAGGCTGAGCAGCAGAGGCTGAGCAGCAGAGGTTGGGCAGCCGAGGCTGAGCAGGCAGAGGCTGAGCGACAGAGGTTGAGCAGCAGAGGTTGAGCAGCACGGGCTGAGCAGCAGAGGCAGAGCAGCAGAGGCTGAGCGGCAGAGGTTGAGCAGCAGAGGCTGAGCAGCAGAGGTTGAGCAGCAGAGGCTGAGCAGCACGGGCTGAGCAGCAGAGGCAGAGCAGCAGAGGCTGAGCAGCAGAGGTTGAGCAGCAGAGGCTGAGCAGCAGAGGCAGAGCAGCAGAGGCAGAGCAGCAGAGGCTGAGCAGCAGAGGCTGAGCGGCAGAGGCTGAGCGGCAGAGGTTGAGCAGCAGAGGCTGAGCAGCCGAGGCTGAGCGGCAGAGGCTGAGCAGCAGAGGCTGAGCAGCAGAGGCAGAGCAGCAGAGGCTGAGCAGCAGAGGTTGGGCAGCAGAGGCTGAGCAGCAGAGGTTGAGCAGCAGAGGCTGAGCAGCAGAGGTTGGGCAGCAGAGGCAGAGCAGCAGAGGTTGGGCAGCAGAAGTTGAGCAGCAGAGGTTGGGCAGCAGAGGCTGAGCGGCAGAGGTTGAGCAGCAGAGGCTGAGTAGCAGAGGCTGAGCAGCAGAGGTTGGGCAGCAGAGGTTGAGCAGCAGAGGCAGAGCAGCAGAGGCTGAGCAGCAGAGGTTGGGCAGCAGAGGTTGGGCAGCAGAGGTTGAGCAGCAGAGGCAGAGCAGCAGAGGCTGGGCAGCAGAGGTTGGGCAGCAGAGGTTGGGCAGCAGAGGCTGAGCAGCAGAGGCTGAGCAGCAGAGGCTGAGCAGCAGAGGTTGGGCAGCAGAGGTTGGGCAGCAGAGGCTGAGCAGCAGAGGCTGAGCAGCAGAGGTTGGGCAGCAGAGGCTGAGCAGCAGAGGTTGGGCAGCAGAGGTTGAGCAGCAGAGGTTGAGCAGCAGAGGCTGAGCAGCAGAGGTTGGGCAGCAGAGGTTGGGCAGCAGAGGCTGAGCAGCAGAGGTTGGGCAGCAGAGGTTGAGCAGCAGAGGTTGAGCAGCAGAGGCTGAGCAGCAGAGGTTGGGCAGCAGAGGTTGGGCAGCAGAAGCTGAGCAGTAGAGGCAGAGCAGCAGAGGCTGAGCAGCAGAGACTGAGCAGCAGAGGTTGGGCAGCAGAGGCTGAGCAGCAGAGGCTGAGCAGCAGAGGTTGAGCAGCCGAGGCTGAGCGGCAGAGGCTGAGCGGCAGAGGTTGAGCAGCAGAGGCTGAGCAGCCGAGGCTGAGAAGCAGAGGCTGAGCAGCAGAGGCTGAGCAGCAGAGGTTGGGCAGCAGAAGTTGAGCAGCAGAGGCTGGGCAGCAGAGGCTGAGCGGCAGAGGTTGGGCAGCCGAGGCTGAGAGGCAGAGGCTGAGCGACAGAGGCTGAGCAGCAGAGGTTGAGCAGCCGAGGCTGAGCGGCAGAGGCTGAGCAGCAGAGGCTGAGCGGCAGAGGTTGAGCAGCAGAGGCTGAGCGGCAGAGGTTGAGCAGCAGAGGCAGAGCAGCCGAGGCTGAGCGGCAGAGGCTGAGCAGCAGAGGCTGAGCAGCAGAGGTTGAGCAGCAGAGGCTGAGCAGCCGAGGCTGAGCGGCAGAGGCTGAGCAGCAGAGGCTGAGCGGCAGAGGTTGAGCAGCAGAGGCTGAGCAGCAGAGGCTGAGCAGCAGAGGTTGAGCAGCAGAGGCTGAGCAGCCGAGGCTGAGCGGCAGAGGCTGAGCAGCAGAGGCTGAGCAGCAGAGGTTGGGCAGCCGAGGCTGAGCGGCAGAGGTTGAGCAGCAGAGGCTGAGCAGCAGAGGTTGGGCAGCAGAGGTTGAGCAGCAGAGGCTGAGCGGCAGAGGTTGAGCAGCAGAGGTTGAGCAGCAGAGGCTGAGCAGCCGAGGCTGAGCAGCAGAGGTTGAGCAGCAGAGGTTGGGCAGCAGAGGCTGAGCAGTAGAGGCTGAGCAGCAGAGGTTGAGCAGCAGAGGTTGGGCAGCAGAGGTTGGGCAGCAGAGCTTGAGCAGCAGAGGTTGGGCAGCAGAGGTTGTGCAGCAGAGGCTGAGCAGCAGAGGTTGAGCAGCAGAGGTTGGGCAGCAGAGGTTGGGCAGCAGAAGCTGAGCAGTAGAGGCAGAGCAGCAGAGGCTGAGCAGCAGAGGTTGGGCAGCAGAGGCTGAGCAGCAGAGGCTGAGCAGCAGAGGTTGGGCAGCAGAGGTTGGGCAGCAGAGGCTGAGCAGCAGAGGTTGAGCAGCAGAGGTTGGGCAGCAGAGGTTGAGCAGCAGAGGCTGAGCAGCAGAGGCTGAGCGGCAGAGGTTGAGCAGCAGAGGTTGGGCAGCAGAGGTTGGGCAGCAGAGGCTGAGCAGTAGAGGCAGAGCAGCAGAGGCTGAGCAGCAGAGACTGAGCAGCAGAGGTTGGGCAGCAGAGGTTGGGCAGCAGAGGCTGAGCAGCAGAGGCTGAGCAGCAGAGGTTGGGCAGCAGAGGCAGAGCAGCAGAGGCTGGGCAGCCGAGGCTGAGCGGCAGAGGCTGAGCGACAGAGGCTGAGCGGCAGAGGTTGAGCGGCAGAGGCTGAGCAGCAGAGGCTGAGCAGCAGAGGCAGAGCAGCAGAGGCTGAGCAGCAGAGGCTGAGCGGCAGAGGTTGAGCAGCCGAGGCTGAGCAGCCGAGGCTGAGCGGCAGAGGCTGAGCAGCAGAGGCTGAGCAGCAGAGGCTGATCAGCAGAGGTTGGGCAGCAGAGGCTGAGCAGCAGAGGCAGAGCAGCAGAGGTTGGGCAGCAGAGGCAGAGCAGCAGAGGTTGGGCAGCAGAAGTTGAGCAGCAGAGGTTGGGCAGCAGAGGCTGAGCAGCAGAGGCTGAGTAGCAGAGGCTGAGCAGCAGAGGTTGGACAGCAGAGGTTGGGCAGCAGAGGTTGAGCAGCAGAGGCTGAGCAGCAGAGGCTGAGCAGCAGAGGTTGGGCAGCAGAGGTTGGGCAGCAGAGGCTGAGCAGCAGAGGTTGAGCAGCAGAGGCTGAGCAGCAGAGGCTGAGCAGCAGAGGTTGGGCAGCAGAAGTTGAGCAGCAGAGGCTGGGCAGCAGAGGTTGGGCAGCAGAGGTTGAGCAGCAGAGGTTGGGCATTAGAGGCTGAGCAGCAGAGGCTGAGCAGCAGAGGCTGAGCAGCAGAGCAGCAGATATTGAGCAGTAGAGGCAGAGCAGCAGAGGCTGAGCAGCAGAGGCTGAGCAGCAGAGGCAGAGTAGCAGAGGCTGAGCTGCAGAGGCTGAGCAGCAGAGGTTGGGCAGCAGAGGCAGAGCAGGAGAGGCTGGGCACAGGGGCTGAGCGGCAGAGGCTGAGCGGCAGAGGCTGAGCGACAGAGGCTGAGCAGCAGAGGTTGGGCAGCAGAGGTTGAGCAGCAGAGGTTGAGCAGCAGAGGTTGGGCGGCAGAGGCTGAGCAGCAGAGGCTGAGCAGCAGAGGTTGGGCAGCAGAAGTTGAGCAGCAGAGGTTGGGCAGCAGAGGCTGAGCAGCAGAGGTTGGGCAGCAGAGGTTGAGCAGCCGAGGCTGAGCGGCAGAGGCTGAGCAGCAGAGGCTGAGCAGCAGAGGCTGAGCAGCAGAGGTTGGGCAGCAGAAGTTGAGCAGCAGAGGTTGGGCAGCAGAGGCTGAGCAGCAGAGGTTGGGCAGCAGAGGCTGAGCGGCAGAGGTTGGGCAGCAGAGGCTGAGCAGCAGAGGTTGGGCAGCCGAGGCTCAGCGGCAGAGGTTGGGCAGCAGAGGCTGAGCAGCAGAGGTTGGGCAGCAGAGGCTGAGCAGCAGAGGTTGGGCAGCAGAAGTTGAGCAGCAGAGGCTGAGCAGCAGAGGTTGGGCAGCCGAGGCTGAGCGGCAGAGGCTGAGCGGCAGAGGTTGGGCAGCCGAGGCTGAGCGGCAGAGGCTGAGCGGCAGAGGCTGAGCGGCAGAAGCTGAGCAGCAGAGGCTGAGCAGCAGAGGTTGGGCAGCAGAAGTTGAGCAGCAGAGGTTGGGCAGCAGAGGCTGAGCGGCAGAGGTTGAGCAGCAGAGGCTGAGCGGCAGAGGCTGAGCGGCAGAGGTTGAGCAGCAGAGGCAGAGCAGCCGAGGCTGAGCGGTAGAGGCTGAGCATCAGAGGCTGAGCAGCAGAGGCTGGGCAGCAGAGGTTGGGCAGCAGAAGTTGAACATCAGAGGTTGGGCAGCAGAGGCTGAGCGGCAGAGGTTGAGCAGCAGAGGCTGAGTAGCAGAGGCTGAGCAGCAGAGGTTGGGCAGCAGAGGTTGGGCAGCAGAAGTTGAACATCAGAGGTTGGGCAGCAGAGGCTGAGCGGTAGAGGCTGAGCAGCAGAGGCTGAGCAGCAGAGGCTGGGCAGCAGAGGTTGGGCAGCAGAAGTTGAACATCAGAGGTTGGGCAGCAGAGGCTGAGCGGCAGAGGTTGAGCAGCAGAGGCTGAGTAGCAGAGGCTGAGCAGCAGAGGTTGGGCAGCAGAGGTTGAGCAGCAGAGGCAGAGCAGCAGAGGCTGAACAGCAGAGGTTGGGCAGCAGAGGTTGAGCAGCAGAGGCAGAGCAGCAGAGGTTGGGCAGCAGAGGCTGAGCAGCAGAGGCTGAGCAGCAGAGGTTGGGCAGCAGAGGTTGAGCAGCAGAGGTTGGGCATTAGAGGCTGAGCAGCAGAGGCTGAGCAGCAGAGGCTGAGCAGCAGAGCAGCAGATATTGAGCAGTAGAGGCAGAGCAGCAGAGGCTGAGCAGCAGAGGCTGAGCAGCAGAGGCAGAGTAGCAGAGGCTGAGCTGCAGAGGCTGAGCAGCAGAGGTTGGGCAGCAGAGGCAGAGCAGGAGAGGCTGGGCACAGGGCTGAGCAGTAGAGGCTGGGCACAGAGGCTGGGCACAGGGGCTGGGCACAGGGGCTGAGCAGTAGAGGCTGAGCAGCAGAGGCTGAGCAGCAGAGGCAGAGCAGCAGAGGTTGGGCAGTAGAGGCAGAGCAGCAGAGGTTGGGCAGTAGAGGCAGAGCAGCAGAGGCTGGGCACAGAGGCAGAGCAGCAAAGGCAGAGGTGCAAAGGCAGAGCAGCAGAGGCTGGGCACAGGGGCTGGGCACAGGGGCTGAGCAGTAGAGGCTGGGCACAGAGGCTGGGCACAGGGGCTGGGCACAGGGGCTGGGCACAGAGGCTGAGCAGTAGAGGGCTCCCAGGGCTGGCTGATGCCTCTCCTCATTTCTTGCTGATTCCAGGGCAGGCTGGCTGGGACACCTTGCCAGGGCTGGGCCTGCTTCTCATGCCAGCCTGGTTCCCATCCCTGTGGGGTGGAGTGGGGGCTGGCCATGCTCCATGTGAGTGCTCCCAGGCTTGCTCCTTTCCCAGCAGTTCCCATGGCCAGAGCCCTGGTGAGTGCCTGGGGCATTAAAGTATCGTTTCCCTCCTCTGCATTCCCCACTGGTGTCAGGTTCTGCTCTGTGCCTCTCAGCTTCCCTTGGCCTCTGAGCGTCTCCAAGGCCACACATGTCACTGTTGTCCTTGCAAAGTCCTGCTCCACTCAGCCCCCCAGGAAGCAAGGGGGGGTGGGCAAAGGAGGCAGCCCAGGCTCCTGGCTGGTGGACATCATCCTGCTGCTTCTAGATCACTTGCCCCCCCCCCCCTTCCCCCCCCAGTCTCAGGCTTGATTCTGAAACACAAATCTCACCCCAGGAGGATATCTTCATCATCACAGAGTCATGGAATGGGTTGAGTTGGAAGGGAGCTTCAAGCTCATCCAGCTTCAAGCCCCTGCCAGGGGCAGGGACACCTCTCACCAGCACAGCTTGCTCAGGGCCTCATCCAGCCTGGTCCTGAACACCTCCAGGCAGGAGGCAGCCACAGCCTCCCTGGACAGCCTGTGCCAGTGGTTGCACTGCCCAGAATTGCTGCCCAGGAGCCAGCCTGGATCCCCCTCCCAGCATTTTCCCCGGGCTTGGAAGGCTGGGCAGATGGGAAGCCACCCAAACCCGAGTGGCTGTGCTTTGAGGCCTCTTGGAGTCCCCCAGCAGCAGCAGCAGGATGGTTGTCTCCAGCAAGGCTGACCACAAAGCCTCACCCAAATCCCAGCCTAAGCCCCAGCTAACTCCAGCAGAAAGAAGTTAGCTGTTGTTGCCCAGCAGCCAACCCAGCTGCTGCCTGGGCTGGGCTCGGGGCTGGCTGTGAGAGGGCAGCTCTGTGGTGGCTTTGGATGGCTGCCCCTGCCTGCCCCCTGCCTGCCCCTGCCTGCCCCTACCTGCCCCTGCCTGCCTCTGCCTGCTTCTGTTTGCCTCTGCCTGCCTCTGCCTGCCTCTGCCTTCCCCTGCCTGCCCCCTGCCTGCCCCTGCCTGCCCCTGCCTGCCCCTGCCTGCCTCTGCCTGCCTCTGCCTTCCCCTGCCTGCCTCTGCCTTCTCCTGCCTGTCCCTGCCTGCCTCTGCTTGCCGCTGCCTGCCTCTGCCTCCCCCTGTCTGCCTCTGCCTTCCTCTGCCTGCGCCTGCCTGCCTCTTCCTGCCTCTGTCTGCCTGTTTGCTTGCCTATATCTCTCTGCTTCTGTTTGCCTGCCTCAGCCTGCTTCTACCTGCCTGCCTCTGTCTGCCTCTGTCTGCCTCTGCCTGCTTCTGTTTGCCTGATTCTGCGTCCTCTTGTTCTGCTGCTGGGTGGCTGCCTGGGAGCAGAGCCCAACCCCCACCTGGCTCCAACCTCCCTGCAGGGAGTTGCAGAGAGCAAGAAGGTCTCCCCTGAGCCTCCTCTTCTCCAGGCTAAGCAACCCCAGCTCCCTCAGCCTCTCCTCCCAGGGCTGTGCCCCAGACCCCTCCCCAGCTTTGTTGCCCTTCTCTGGACACCTTCAAGTCTCTCAATGTCCTTCTTGAGCTGAGGAGCCCAGAGCTGGACACAGCACTCAAGGGGTGGCCTGAGCAGTGCTGAGCACAGGGCAGGATGATTCCCTGCTCCTGCTGGCCACACTCTTCCTGCTGCAGGCCAGGATGCCCTTGGCCTTCTTGCCCCCCTGGGCACACTGCTGGAACTTCAGCTGTGTTCCAGCCTGCTCCAGAGGGCTGCAGAACCTCCCCTGTGGGGACAGGCTGGGAGAGCTGGGGCTGTGCAGCCTGCAGAAGAGAAGGCTCCAGGCAGCCTCCCAGTACCTGAAGGGCTCCAGGAGAGCTGGGGAGGGACTTGGGCCAAGGGCTGGGAGTGCCAGGCCCAGGGCCAATGGCTTTGAGCTGGGAGAGAGGAGACTGAGAGTGGAGAGGAGGAAGAAATCCTTTGCAGTGAGGCTGGGGAGACTCTGGCCCAGGCTGCCCAGGGAGGCTGTGGCTGCCTCCTGGCTGGAGGTGTTGAGGACCAGGCTGGATGAGGCCCTGAGCAAGCTGTGCTGGTGGGAGGGGTCCCTGCCCATGGCAGGGGGGTTGGAGCTGGATGAGTTTTCAGTTCCCTTCCATGCTAACCCTTCCTGTGAATGCCAAAAGCTGCTCCTGAGTCATTGCTGATGGGAAGCAAGGGGTTGCAAGGACATGAAGGAGAGGCTCGAAGCAGGCAAGCCCTTGTGCTTGTGCAGCTCCTGAGGCCCCCCACATCCTGTGGGGATCATCTGGAGATGCCCCAACACACTATCAGGCTGCAGGGCTCTTTGTTTCTCTGAGGAGTGGTCAGAGACTGAGATGAACTTGCTGTGGGGTGAGCAAAGGTTTGTGTCTGAGCAAGGGGAGGGAGTGGACCCAGCACTGCCCAGCTGGGATGGCTCTGCAGGGAGCAGATGTCCCTCACCAGCCTCAGCAGACACTCCAGAAGCCTCTTCCTGATTCCTCACCTCCTCTGGCTCCTCCTGCATGAGGCAGGACAGAGCAGGGGTTGATCTCCTCCCAGGGGCACCCTGGGGCAGCAGTCAGTACTGCTGCAAGGTCTCCAAGGCTGATTTGGAGATGGAGACTTCCTTCATCACCATATCCCTCAGACAGACACCTCTGCTCTCCTCTTGATCAGCTGCCTGCCTTTGAAACAGCTCAGATAGTATCTCCTGTGCCCTCCTTCCCAGCCTGGTGTGGCCAGCTCCTGGGAGCCAGGGTGGGAAGAGCCAGGGTGGAAACAGCTAGGTGGGAAGAGCCAAGTGGGAAGAGCCAGGGTGGGAAGAGCCAGGGTGGGAAGAGCCAAGTGGGAAGAGCCAGGGTGGGAACAGCTAGGTGGGAAGAGCCAGGGTGGGAAGAGCCAGGGTGGGAACAGCTAGGTGGGAAGAGCCAGGTGGGAAGAGCTAGGTGGGAAGAGCCAGGTGGGAAGAGCCAAGTGGGAAGAGCCAGGGTGGGAAGAGCCAGGTGGGAAGAGCCAGGGTGGGAACAGCTAGGTGGGAAGAGCTAGGGTGGGAAGAACCAGGGTGGGAAGAGCCAGGTGGGAAGAGCCAGGGTGGGAACAGCTAGGTGGGAAGAGCCAGGGTGGGAAGAGCCAGGTGGGAAGAACCAGGGTGGGAACAGCTAGGTGGGAAGAGCTAAGGTGGGAAGAGCCAGGTGGGAAGAGCCAGGTGGGAAGAGCCAAGTGGGAAGAGCCAGGGTGGGAAGAGCCAGGTGGGAAGAGCCAGGGTGGGAACAGCTAGGTGGGAAGAGCTAAGGTGGGAAGAGCCAGGTGGGAAGAGCCAAGTGGGAAGAGCCAGGGTGGGAACAGCTAGGTGGGAAGAGCCAGGGTGGGAAGAGCCAGGTGGGAAGAGCCAGGGTGGGAACAGCTAGGTGGGAAGAGCTGGGGTGGGAAGAGCTAGGTGGGAAGAGCCAAGTGGGAAGAGCCAGGGTGGGAACAGCTAGGTGGGAAGAGCCAGGGTGGGAAGAGCTATGTGGGAAGAGCTAGGTGGGAAGAGCCAAGTGGGAAGAGCCAGGGTGGGAAGAGCCAGGGTGGGAAGAGCTAGGTGGGAAGAGCCAAGTGGGAAGAGCCAGGTGGGAAGAGCCAGGGTGGGAAGAGCCAGGGTGGGAAGAGCTAGGTGGGAAGAGCCAGGGTGGGAAGAGCCAGGGTGGGAAGAGCTAGGGTGGGAAGAGCTAGGTGGGAAGAGCCAAGTGGGAAGAGCCAGGTGGGAAGAGCCAGGGTGGGAAGAGCCAGGGTGGGAAGAGCTAGGTGGGAAGAGCCAGGGTGGGAAGAGCCAAGTGGGAAGAGCCAGGTGGGAAGAGCCAGGGTGGGAAGAGCTAGGTGGGAAGAGCCAGGGTGGGAAGAGCCAGGGTGGGAAGAGCTAGGGTGGGAAGAGCTAGGTGGGAAGAGCCAGGGTGGGAAGAGCCAGGGTGGGAAGAGCTAGGGTGGGAAGAGCTAGGTGGGAAGAGCCAAGTGGGAAGAGCCAGGTGGGAAGAGCCAGGGTGGGAAGAGCTAGGTGGGAAGAGCCAGGGTGGGAAGAGCCAGGGTGGGAAGAGCTAGGGTGGGAAGAGCCAGGGTGGGAAGAGCTAGGTGGGAAGAGCCAGGGTGGGAAGAGCCAGGGTGGGAACAGCTAGGTGGGAAGAGCCAGGGTGGGAAGAGCCAAGTGGGAACCAGGGTGGGAAGAGCCAGGTGGGAAGAGCCAGGGTGGGAAGAGCTAGGTGGGAAGAGCCAAGTGGAAGAGCCAGGGTGGGAAGAGCTAGGTGGGAAGAGCCAGGTGGGAGGCTTGGCTGCTTGTGCACAGCACTGCCTGGAGAAGGGGAGGGAACCCAACTGGACTTTCCCCCTGGCACTCAGAGCTGAGAGAGGTTCTTGGGTGCTGTGATTATTCCTCCAGTGGCCTCCCAAAGGGATCCTTCTCCTTCCTCTCCTTGGAGCATCTCTGGAGGCAGCCCCCAGGTAGGGTTGCTCACAAAGGGCAGGTCCTCCCTCTCCAACCTGAGCTCCTTCTATGCCCTGGTGACTGCCTGGTGACATGGGGAGGGCTGTGGATGTGGTCTGTCTGGACTGCAGCAAGGCCTTTGCCACCATCCCCCACAGCAAACTCCTGGCCAAGCTGTCAGCCCCTGGCTGGGACAGCAGCTCTCTGAGCTGGGTGAGGAACTGGCTGGAGGCTGAGCCCAGAGAGTGGTGGTGAATGGTGCCACAGCCAGCTGGCAGCCAGGCACCAGTGGTGTGCCCCAGGGATCAGTGCTGGGCCCTGTGCTCTTTAACATCTTCATTGATGATCTGGAGGAGGGCATTGAGTCCATCAGCAGTGAGCTTGCAGATGGCACCAAGCTGGGGTCAGGAGTTGATCTGTTAGAGGGCAGGAGAGCTCTGCAGAGGGACCTAGCCAGGCTGGGCAGATGGGCAGAGGCCAACAGGATGGCATTCAACAAGTCCAAGTGCCAGGGGCTGCACTTTGGCCACAGCAACCCCAGGCAGAGCTACAGGCTGGGGGCAGAGTGGCTGAGAGCTCCCAAACAGAGAGGGACCTGGGGGTGCTGGTTGACAGCTGCCTGAACATGAGCCAGCAGTGTGCCCAGGGGGCCAAGAAGGCCAAGGGCATCCTGGCCTGCATCAGGAAGAGTGTGGCCAGCAGGAGCAGGGAAGTCCTTGTGCCCTGTGCTCAGCACTGCTCAGGCCACCCCTTGAGTCCTGTGTCCAGCTCTGGGCTCCTCAGCTCAAGAAGGACATTGAGAGACTTGAAGGTGTCCAGAGAAGGGCAACAAAGCTGGGGAGGGGTCTGGGGCACAGCCCTGTGAGGAGAGGCTGAGGGAGCTGGGGTTGCTTAGCCTGGAGAAGAGGAGGCTCAGGGGAGACCTTCTTGCTCTCTGCAACTCCCTGCAGGGAGGTTGGAGCCAGGTGGGGGTTGGGCTCTGCTCCCAGGCAGCCAGCAGCAGAACAAGAGGACACACTCTCAAGCTGTGCCAGGGGAAGTTTAGGCTGGAGGGGAGGAGAAAGTTCTTCCCAGAGAGAGTTGTTAGGCACTGGGATGTGCTGCCCAGGGAGGTGGTGGAGTCCCCATCCCTGGAGGTGTTCCAGAGGGGATTGGATGTGGCACTTGGTGCCATGGTCTGGTCATGAGGTCTGTGGTGCCAGGTTGGACTCAATGATCTTTGAGGTCTCTTCCAACCTTGGTGATTCTGTGAGACTGTGATCCTGTGATACAAGGCAGAGAGGCACTCAGGTCAGCTTTGGAACTCTTCTCTCTGGTGAAGAGCTCCCAGGGACTCCAGAACCCCTGGAATGCTCCAAGGGTGCTTGCTGAGGGGGGCTATGCATAGCACAGTGCCTGCTCAGGCCCTGGGAATGTTTTCTTATCCCTGTGGAATGTCAGGGAGGGCAGCAGGAGGAGGACTGATGAGGATGATTCGCTCCTAGGGCACGGCTTTGAGGGCTACAGCTTTGGTTGCCTCCACAGCCCCTCCAGCCCCCTCCAGCAGCTCCACTGTGATGCTCTCCTCAGCAGTAGAGCCAAGACCAAGGTCTGCCACAGCAAGGCTCCCCTGAGGGAGGTCACAGCAGGCTTGCCACCAGGTTGAGCCGGTGCCAAGGGCACATCCCAGGCTCCTGACTCACCTCCCACCACCCAGGCCTGCAGCCCACTCCCTAACCCTGGTTTGCACAGCCTGCCTGAGGCTGGGAGGGGAACAGGAGAAGCAAAGGACCCCGCTGGAGTCCTTCTCTTTGTGTTTTGTAGAACTAGAATCACAGAATTGTCAGAGCTGGAAGGGACCTCAGGGCTCAGCCAGGTCCAAGCCACTGCCATGTGCAAGGGCAGGGTCCTGCAGCTGGCTGGAGGCAATCCCAGGCACAAATCCAGGCTGGGCAGGGACTGGCTGGAAAGCAGCCCTGAGGAGAGAGCCTTGGGGGTGCTGGGGGAGGAGAAGCTCACCAGGAGCTCTCAGTGTGCACTTGCAGCCCAGAAAGCCAACCAGAGCCTGGGCTGCAGCAGGAGAAGTGTGGCCAGCAGGGCAAGGGAGGTGATCCTCCCCCTCTGCTCAGCTCTGCTGAGACCCCACCTGGAGTACTGCCTCCAGTGCTGGAGCCCCTAGCACAAGAGGGATCTGGAGGTGCTGGAAGGTGTCCAGAGCAGGGCCAGGAGGATGAGCAGAGGGCTGGAGCTGCTCTGCTGTGAGGACAGACTGAAGGAGTTGGGGCTGTTCAGTCTGGAGAAGAGAAGGCTCCCAGGTGACCTCATTGTGGCCTTCCAGGATCTGCAGGGGGCTACGGGAAGGCTGGGGAGGGACTGCTCAGGATCTCAGGCAGTGCTAGGACTAGGGGGAATGGAATGAAGCTGGAGGTGGGGAGATTGAGGCTGGAGGGGGAGGAGGAAGTTCTTCCCCATGAGAGGCTGGTGAAGCCCTGGAATGGGTTGTGCAGGGAGGTGGTTGGGGCCCTGTCCCTGGAGGTGTTTAAGGCCAGGCTGGCTGAGGCTGTGGCCAGGCTGATCTAGTGTGGGAGGCTGTCCCTGCCCATTCTCCAGGCAGGGGTCCCCTCAGGGAGGTTCTGTAGCCCTGGAACTGGATGATCCTTGTGGTCCCTTCCAACCCTGACTGATTCTATACTATGATACTATGAACTACTTGCAGAAGCAGAGCACTCTGGGGGTGTGTGTGTCCCCTTGTCCTCCCCAGTCCCTCTGCTCCCAGAAGGGCAGGGACCATGTGCTCAGTCCCAGCTGTGGTACAAGATGCAGCTCTTCCCTGGGGGGTTTGACCTCAGGGCAAGATGTTTCTAATGGTGATTTGATGAAACATCAACTAGCAGAGGGCTTCCCACAGCCAGGGAGCCCTGGCTCAGCCCTGGCAGGGGGTTTTGGATGTTAGAGGCAGCAGCAGTTTGGTCCTGAGAAGCTCTTGCAGGGTGAGGGCTCACAGCTAGGGAGCAGGCAGCTATCTGGTTGCCCAGCTGCAGACTGCAGAGCAGGGAGAAAGCTCTGCATAGAGTCACAGAACTGGCAGGGCTGGGAGGGAGCTCAAGGCTCAGCCAGCTCCAACCCCCTGCCATGGCCAGGGACACCTCACACCACAGCAGCTTGCTCACAGCCACCTCCAGCCTGGCTGCAAACACCTCCAGCCAGGAGGCTGCCACCACCTCCCTGGGCAACCTGGGCCAGGCTCTCACCACCCTCCTGGCCAACAACTTCTTCCTCACAGCCAATCTCAATCTCCCCACTTCTAGTTCTGCTCCATCCCCCCCACTCCTATCCCTCCCTGACCCCCTCCAAAGTCCCTCCCCAGCTTTCCTGGAGCCCTCTGCAGATCCTGGCAGGCCACAAGGAGGTCTCCTGGGAGCCTTCTCCTCTCCAGCCTGCACAACCCCAACTCTCTCAGGCTGTGCTCAGAGCAGAGCAGCTCCAGCCCTCTGCTGCTCCTCCTGGCCCTGCTCTGGACACCTTCCAGCCCCTCCAGACCCTTCCTGGCACAGAGGCTCCAGAGCTGAACAGAGTGCTGCAGCCTTCTCCTCAAGGAGACCTAATTGTGGCCTTCCATAATCAGTAGCCCCTCACTGGGTAGAGAATCCTCCTGACTGCCCTGCTAGGGCTGAGTGCTGGCTCCTGAGAGGAGAAGGCAAGGGGGAGCTGGCTGGGGCTTGGGAGCCTTCCTTGGTTTGGTTTGGGCTGGTGGGTGACTGAGAGGAGCTTTGTGTGGGGCTGTGGCAGAGCAGGTGACACTGGGCTGGATGGAGGCCAGGCTGGACTGATGGGCTGGGGTGACTTGGGTGAGGGTCAGCAAGGCCAAGTGGTGGCCAGCAGGAGCTGAGCAGTGCTGGTGCCCCTGGGCTGGGCACTGGGGAGGCCACAGCTTGAGTGCTGGGCTCAGCTCTGGGCTCCTCACTGCAGGAAGGAGATTGAGGAGCTGGAGCAGGGCCAGAGAAGGGCAAGAGAGCTGGGGAAGGGTCTGGGGAAGAGGGCTGGGGAGGAGCAGCTGAGGGAGCTGGGGGTGTTGAGCCTGGAGCAGAGGAGGCTGAGGGAGACCTCCTTGCTCTCTGCAGCTCCCTGAGAGGAGGCTGCAGCCAGCTGGGGCTTGGGCTCTGCTCCCTAGGCTCAGGGGAGAGAAGGAGAGGCAATGGCCTGAAACTGTGCCAGGGGAGGCTTAGGTTGGAGAGGAGGCCAAATGTCTTTGGTGGCAGAGTGGTCAGGGCCTGGCAGAGGCTGCCCAGGGAGGTGGTGGAGTCCCCATGGCTGGAGGGGCTGCAGAACCCTGTGGCCATGGCAGCTGGGGCCAGGGTTTGGTGGCCATGGTGGGGTTGGGTTGGTGTTGGCCTGGCTGCTCTGGGAGGGCTTTGCCAGCCCAAGCCATTCCACTGGCCAAGTAGGCTTCACATCAGACCCTCCCTGAGCCTCCACCATGCCCCTGGTTAGCAGTAGCCTGCTGGGTGGCAGAGAGGGGCTGCTGGCAGGGCTCAGGGCTGTGCCCATCCCTCCAGGGCTAGCCCAGGAGCCTGGGCATGGCTGGTGGGTGGCTGTGGGGCGAGGCCATGAGTCACAGAGTGTCCTTGGAGTGCTTCTTGGGCTTTCTCTCAGGCACAAACACATCAGAGAGGGCTGCGGGGAGGGAGGTGAAGCACTGCCCTTATCTTAGGAGGTGGCAACCTGCAGAACCTGCTGCCACCCAGCAGCTTCAAAGGCAAAGCCATCAGCTGGAGGATGAGCCTCATTTGTAGCTGATAGGATCAGGAAGAGTTGCTCAGGGCACAGCAGGAGTCTGCAATTCATGCTCCTGCTTCGGGGCAGGCCAGCAGCTGACCCCATTCCCAAGCTCTTCGGTTTTACTCCTCTCTCTGCTCCATGGAGGCAGGATCTGGACCTGGTTCTACTGTCCCCAGCAGCAGAAGGACACAGAGCTGCTGGAGAGAGGCCAGAGGAGGCCACAAAGATGCTGCCAGGGCTGGAGCAGCTCTGCTGGGAGCACAGGCTGAGGGAGCTGGGGCTGTGCAGCCTGCAGAGGAGAAGGCTCCAGGGGCTCCTCAGAGCTGCTGCCAGGAGCTGAAGGGATCCTGCAGGAAGGCTGCAGAGGAACTTTGGCTGAGGGGGTCTGAGGCAGGCCCAGGGGAATGGTTTGGAGCTGAGGCAGAGCAGGGTTAGAGTGGAGCTGAGGAAGAAGTTCCTCAGTGTGAGGGTGGTGAGGGCCTGGCACAAGGGCTGGGGGTGCCAGGGTGAGGGACAAGGGCTTTGAGCTGGGAGAGAGGAGACTGAGAGTGGAGAGGAGGAAGAAGTTCCTCAGTGGGAGGCTGCTGAGCCTCTGGCCCAGGCTGCCCAGGGAGGCTGTGAAGGTGTTCAAAGCCTTCCAGGAGCTGAAGGGATCCTGCAGGAAGGCTGCAGAGGAACTTTTCATAAGCCTCCCTTGCACAGAGCCCAGCAGCTCCCTGCCCCTCTTGAAGTGGGGAGCCCAGAACTGGAGACAAAGCTCCAGCTGTGGCCTCAGCAGGGCAGGGTACAGGGGCAGGAGAACCTCCCTGGCCCTGCTGGTCACACTGCTCTGCAGGCACCCCAGGAGGCCACAGGGGCACATTGCTGTGCCACAGAGAGCTTCCTGTCCCCCAGCACTCCAAGGTCCTCCTCCATGCAGCTGCTTCCCAGCAGCTCAGCCCCTGAGCCACACTGCTGCTGGGGGCTGCAGGACTCCACACTTGCCCTGCAGGCAGGGGGGTGGCAGCCTCAGCACTCAGCCTGTGGGGCAGGAGCAGCCAAGGGCACTCCAGGCAGGGACATTGCTTGGCTGCATGGACAGCTTGGGGAGCAATAGTTGCCTCCACCCTGGGGGTGTTGAAGGCCAGGCTGGATGAGGCCTTGAGCAGCTGAGTCCTGCTGAGAGGTGTCCCTGGGCATGGCAGTGGGGTTGGAGTGGATGATCTCTGAGGTCCCTTCCAAGCTGAGCCATTCTCTGATGTGGTGAGGCTCTGGGGTCTGCACACTGAAACCTGCTCCTTTAGCAGGCTTGGCAGAACCAGGAAGGTCAATGGCAGCTCTGCCCTCTCCATGATGCTCTGAGCCCAGCCCTGCACAGCAGGCTGAGTGCAGGAGCCTCCTGTTTTGCTCTGAGGTGAAGCATGGTTTGCCTGGCAAGGTCCAGCAGGGTGTTCCCAGGCTGGGGCATTGCTGGGTGGCAGGAGCTGGTCTGGGGTGGGACACAGGGGCTGAGATGCTTGGGAAGGGGAGGCAGGGCTTCCTCCTTAGCAGGGAGAGATGGAGAACCTGGCAGCCCTGGGCTCCCCAGTTCTAGAGGGACAGGGAACTGCTGGAGAGAGCCCAGGGCAGGCTGCAGAGCTGCTGAGGGGCCTGGAGCAGCTGTGGGAGCAGCAAAGGCTGAGAGCCCTGGGGCTGAGAGCCTGCAGAAGAGCAGCCCCAGAGGGCAGCTGAGCAATGCTCAGCAAGAGCTAAAGGAGCTGTGGGGGGCAAGAGGCTGGGGCCAGGCTCTGCTGAGTGCTGCCCAGGGACTGGCAAGGGGCACAAAGTGGCAGCCAGGCCTGGCTTGCTGCAGGGAACCTGATCCCAGTGTTAGCCCCAGCCCCACTTCCAGCTTGCCCATTCCTGGCAGCACTGAGCTGGGCTCCAGCTTTGCAGTGGGTGTGAGAGCAGAGGTAGCTGAGCACTTGGGCTGCTGCCTTGGACTCAGCTTTGACCAGGCAGGCACTGAAGAGGCTTCAGGGGTGCCTGCAGCCCAAGGCAGGCTGCCCAGTGAGTCACTAGAGACACTTCTGGAGCTGGGGAGACAGAAGAGTCAGAGCCTCCCCAGGCTGGCAGGCATCAGGCTGGCAGGAGAGGTGTTGGGAGAGCAGTTTGGGAAGCCCTCCTCAGCTCTGATCCTGGGGGGTGTGTGTTGAAAGCAAGCCCATGGCACCTGTGCTGGGCCAGGAGCTGCTGCTCCTGGGCATCCTGGCTGCCTCTGGGGGCACCAGGGGCATGGTGCTGCTGGGGGTGCTGTGGGCATGGCTGTGGCAGAGACTCAAAGAGTTGTTTGGGTTGGAAGAGGCCTCTGAGATCCCCAACAGGCAGCCCAGCACTGCCCAAGGGCAGGAGGGCTGAGATCAAGCAGCTGCCAGGCTCAGCTGGGCCCTGGTGGTGACACAAGTGGGCACCTGGGGGCCCAGCCTGACCTGAGAGGTCCTTGAGGCCTGGGAAGTTTGAGCCATGGCTGGTGAGGAGCATTGATGAGGCTGATCCCAGGGGGTTGGTGTCTTCTCCTGGAGCTTTGGCATCTCCCTGAGCTTTGGCATCTTCCAGCTTGGGCTTGGTGATCCCTGAGGTCTTTTGCAACCTTATTGATTGTGTGATTCCTGAGCTGCTCAAGCACAGGCACCAGGACAGGTTCCTCCCACCTGGCTGGCACAGCTGTGGCAGAGAAATCTCTTCTGAAAGGGCTTTCTGTAAGTTGGGCTCTGTGTCCTTGAGGTTGGGGCCCTGGGCACACCCCCAGGAGGACACAGAGGTCTGTGCCAGGCTGAGTCAGTTCCCTTCATGGAATCACAGAACTGTCAGGCTTGGAAGGAAGCTCAAGGCTCAGCCAGCTCCAACCCCCTGCCATGGCCAGGGACACCTCACACCACAGCAGCTTGCTCACAGCCACCTCCAGCCTGGCTGCAAACACCTCCAGCCAGGAGGCTTCCACCACCTCCCTGGGCAACCTGGGCCAGGCTCTCACCACCCTCCTGGCCAACAACTTCTTCCTCACAGCCAAGCTCAATCTCCCCACTTCTAGTTCTGCTCCATCCCCCCCAGTCCCTATCCCTCCCTCACCCCCTCCAAAGTCCCTCCCCAGCTTTCCTGGAGCCCCCTGCAGATCCTGGAAGGCCACAAGGAGGTCTCCTGGGAGCCTTCCCCTCTCCAGCCTGCACAACCCCAACTCTCTCAGGCTGTGCTCAGGGCAGAGCAGCTCCAGCCCTCTGCTCCTCCTCCTGGCCCTGCTCTGGACACCTTCCAGCCCCTTCCTGGCACAGTCTCCAGAACTGGACACAGTGCTGCAGCCTTCTCCTCAAGGAGTCCTTATTGTGGCCTTCCATAATCAGTTGCCTCTCACTGGGTAGAGAATCCTAACGAGAACACTGCTAGGGCTGAGTGCTGGCTCCTGAGAGGAGAAGGCAAGGGGAGCTGGCTGGGGCTTGGGAGCCTTCCTTGGTTTGGTTTGGGCTGGTGGGTGACTGAGAGGAGCTTTGTGTGGGGCTGTGGCAGAGCAGGTGACACTGGGCTGGATGGAGGCCAGGCTGGACTGATGGGCTGGGGTGACTTGGGTGAGGGTCAGCAAGGCCAAGTGGTGGCCAGCAGGAGCTGAGCAGTGCTGGTGCCCCTGGGCTGGGCACTGGGGAGGCCACAGCTTGAGTGCTGGGCTCAGCTCTGGGCTCCTCACTGCAGGAAGGAGATTGAGGAGCTGGAGCAGGGCCAGAGAAGGGCAAGAGAGCTGGGGAAGGGTCTGGAGAAGAGGGCTGGGGAGGAGCAGCTGAGGGAGCTGGGGGTGTTGAGCCTGGAGCAGAGGAGGCTGAGGGAGACCTCCTTGCTCTCTGCAGCTCCCTGAGAGGAGGCTGCAGCCAGCTGGGGCTTGGGCTCTGCTCCCTAGGGACAGGGGAGAGAAGGAGAGGCAATGGCAGCCTGATCCCCTGGCATCCCAGCCTGACCCCCTGGCCTCCCAGAGCCTCCCAAATCCATGCCCCCTCCTCCTGCCCACTTCCCAGCTCCTCCCTTTTACCCTGCAACGATCCCATTCAGTGCTGGTGCCTTAGGGCAGTGCTGGTGCCCTGGGGCAGTGCTGGTGCCTTAGGGCAGTGCTGGTGCCCTGGGGCAGTGCTGGTGCCTTAGGGCAGAGCTGGTGCCCTGGGGCAGAGTTGGTACCCTGGGACAGTGCTGGTGCCCTAGGGCAGTGCTGATGCCCCGGGGGCAGAGCTGGTGCCCTAGGGCAGTGCTGATGCCCCGGGCAGAGCTGGTGCCCTGGGGCAGAGCTGGTGCCTTAGGGCAGAGCTGGTGCCCTGGGGCAGAGTTGGTACTCTGGGGCAGAGCTGGTGCCCTAGGGCAGTGCTGATGCCCCGGGGGCAGAGCTGATGCCCCGGGGCAGAGCTGGTGCCCCGGGGCAGCTCCGCGGGTGGCTGCGGCTCGCTCCCAGCCATCTCCGCCGCCTCGCCGCTCACTTGTTGCTCACTCCTTGGCTCTGCCTTTGGTGGTGGCTGGAGGGGGGGGGGCACGGGACACCCAGACTGGAACTCCATCGGACTGCTCGATTAGGAGGACACCCTGAGGAATTTCCTGCCTGGCGCTGCAGCAGCCGCTGGCTCCCTCCCCGTCTGCCGGCTGGGCGCAGCCCGGGCTCCGTGCGCTCCTCCGGGCTGCCGGCCCGCAGCGCAGCCTCAGCCTCCTTCCCCCTCTGGCTGCCGGGCTTCGGGAGCTGCTTTGGAAGCTCCTGACGTCAGCCCCGTCGGTAGTATCTCTGTCTCCAGCCTCGTTAGGCTCTTCCTGCCGGCTGGCTCGCACCCGCCCGCGCCTGGCGGGGCTCTGCTCGCTCTTCTCCTCCACAAGCCCTCAGGGACTCCTTCTCGACTGCTTCTTCCCCACCATCACCCTCCCTCCCCCTCCACACACATACCACCACCCCCCCCCCCCGCACTTCTTACACAGCAGTTTTTTCTTCCCCGTTGCCTTTTGGGCTTGGATCTGCCCTCCCAGGCAGGCTCTTTGCCCCCCAGAGCTGCCCCTGCCCAATCTCCTCTGGGCCCGAGGCTGCTGCCACTCATCCCCGTGGTGCTGGGCTGCTCCTGGCTAATCCATCCCCTAGGGCACAGAGGGAGACCCCCAGCTGAGCAGTGTGCAGGTGCCCCTGGGTGGCACTCAGGCAGGATGTGGCCTGGGATGGTTGCTTTCTGCAGTGCCCCCAGCCAGCTCAGGCTGCCCTTCTCCCTCCTGCCCCCAGCTCATCCTGGCCCAGCTTTTCCTTGCACAGCAGATCTGCTTTACCCTGCCAAGCTGGCACTGAGTGCTGCCAGCCCCAGCCTGGCCTGGGCTGCTCCCCAGCAGGGTGGGCAGCAGGGGCAGGGAGGGGATTCTGCCCCTCTGCTGTGCTCTGCTGAGACCTCCCCTGCAGTGCTGGGGCAGCTCTGGAGCCCTCAGCACAGCACAGCCAGGGAGCTGCTGGGAGGGTGGAAGCCCTCTGCTGTGGGACCAGGCTGAGAGGGTTGGGGCTCAATCTCAAGAAGGCTCTGGGGAGAGCTTCTGGTGGCCTTTCAGTGCTGACAGGGGACAGGAAAAAGCTGGGGACAGAGATTTGAGCAGGGCCTGCAGTGGCAGGACAAGGTGAGGATGGTGGGAACTGGGGGGATAGTGGGAACTCAAATCCCCTGAGAGTCTTTCCCCTGTGGCTGGGATCCAGCCTTGGTCATGGGCAGTGGCTGCCTCCTCAGGAGGGAGTGTGAGCAGTGGTGAAGCTCCAGCAGTGGTCAGAAGCTTTCATGCAGCCTCCTGCTCAGGTTTTGGGTGCTGGGCTGCAGAGGGTCTGGCTGCAGGAGCCTCTTGAGCTCAGTTCAGTCAGCTCTTGCTCTGGCTTTGATCTCAGCACCCTGCACATGCTCCTTTCAAAGCCACTCTCTCCATCACCAGGTGGTGCTTGCTGGACACCAGTGGTGAGCTTCTAGAAGGACAGAATTGAAGCATTCTGCTTGGAGAAGACCTCTGAGCTCCTGGAGTCCAGCTGCCAGGTCCCCACTAAACCATCTCCAGCAGCATCACATTGCCACTGTGCCTCCTGGGGCTCTGCTGGGAAGGAGTCAGTGGGACTGGGCACTGGGGTGGCACAGGGGTCTGGGGGATCACAGCTCATAGGGTGTCAGGGCTGGAAGGGACCCAAAGAGATCATCCAGCCCAAGCCCCCTGCCAGAGCAGGAGCACAGAGCCCAGCACAGGGCACACAGAACACATCCAGACAGGGCTGGGAAGGCTCCAGAGCAGGAGACTCCACAACCTCTCTGGGCAGCCTGCTCCAGGCCTCTGGGAGCCTCCCAGGGCAGAAGTTCCTCCTCCTGCTGAGGTGGAACCTCCTGGGCTGCAGTTTCCATCCACTGCCCCTTGGCCTGTCCCAGGGCACAGTGAGCAGAGCCTGGCCCTGGCCCTTCCTTCCTGACCCCCAGCCCTCAGCTCTTGAGAGACATTGAGCAGATCCCTCTCAGCCTTCTCCTCTCCAGACTAAGCCCCCCCAGGGCTCTCAGCCTCTCCTCCCCAGGCAGTGCTCCAGGCCCTGCAGCATCCTTGGAGCCTCCCTTGGGCTCTCTGCAGCAGATCCCTGTCCCTGCTGAGCTGGGGAGCCCAGAGCTGGATGCAATATTGCAGGGGAGGTCTCCTCAGGGCAGGGCAGAGGGGGAGGAGAAGCTCCCTGGCCCTGCTGGCCAGCCTCTGCTGAATGCCCCCCAGGACCCCCTTGGCCTTCTTGGCCCCCAGGGCAGATTGCTGTGCCCTGCAGCCCTTGCTGCCCCCCAGCACTGCCAGCTGCTTCTCCTTGGGGCTGCTCCCCAGCAGATCCCCTCCCAGCCTCTGCTGCTGCAGTTGGTTCTTCCTGCCCAGCTGCAGGGCTCTGCTCTCCTCCTGGCTGAGCCTCCTTGGGCTCCTCTGTGCCCAGCTCTCAGCCTGCCCAAGTCTCTGGATGGCCTCACAGCCTGCAGCAGCCTCAGCCAAGCCTCCCAGCTTGGTGTCCTCAGCAGCCTTGCCAGGACAGCATTGTGCCCTCCTGCTGCCCCCCTCCTGGGGCTCACCCTGCTGCTCCCAGTGCTGCCCCTGCTGCTGCCAGGCTCCTGCAGGGCAGCTCAGAGCCTGGGCCCTCACCTCTGCACACACAGCTTTGCCAGGACAAAGGTATCCTCTTCCTCCTCTGGATGCCTCCGGGAGTCTCAGCCCAGCCTCCCAGCTTGGTGTCCTCAGCAAACCTGCTGAGCAGACTCTGTCTGTCTGTCTGTCTGTCCCCTCTCCAGTGGCATTTCATAGCCTGACCTTAGGACAGCAGGGATGGAGCTCCCCCTCCCCTTGTTGTGTGTGTCAGGCTGGGGGCACTGTGCTGCTCTTGGCCTGCTTGTCTGGGCTGGCTGCTCTGCAGAGCATGCAGGATGCTCTTTGCAGGCAGCAGAGAGCAGGGGCAGCTAAACCTGCCTCTGAAGAGAGACATTTCCATGGAACTTGCCTCCAGGTCTGTCATTGCCACCCAGCCTGGGCCAGCCACAGAGGCCTCTAATTGTGGGGAGAGGCTGGGGGTGGCTGGATAGGGATCTCGGGACAGGTTGCTGCCCTCCTGGCAGGCAGAGCCCAACCACCTTGGGAGGGAGGGGAGGGGAAGGAGGAGGAGGAGGAGGAGGAGGAAGAGAAGGAGAAGGAGAAGGAGAAGGAGAAAAGGAGAAGGAGAAGGAGGAGAGAAGGAGAAGTAAGAGGAAGAGGAGGAGGAAGGAGCAGGGGCCAGTGTGCAACTCTGAGCCTTGCAGGGATGGTGAGTGATTCAGCACCAGAGCTGAGGGGAGCAGCAGGGAGGTTTGCTGAGCAGAGGGCAGCCCTGGTTGGCAGCCCTGGTTGGCAGCCCTGGTTGGCAGCCATGGTTCCCAGGTGCTTCTTCCCCAGGAGGGTGGTGAGAGCCTGGCCCAGGCTGCCCAGGGAGGTGGTGGCAGCCTCCTGGCTGGAGGTGTTTGCAGGCAGGCTGGAGGTGGCTGTGAGCAAGCTGCTGTGGTGTGAGGTGTCCCTGGCCATGGCTGAGTCCCTGGGACTGGCTGAGCCTTGAGCTCCCTTCCAAGCCTGCCAGCTCTGTGCCTCTGTGACTCCTGGAGACATCGTGGGTCTGGCTGTGCTGAAGGCCTCAGCTGGCAGCCAGGGGTGCTGCTGGGCTGTGGCACCAGTGCCCAGAGCCCTGCCTGTGGAGCAGGGGCAGTGGCAGAGCAGAGACCCCCCTGGCAGAGGGGCTGCTGCAGCAGGTGTGGGGGGCCCAGGCCCTCTCTGCTCTCTGGGGGAGGGGAAGGGGTGGTGGAGCTGTGGGTTTGGCCAGCACCACCCCGGTGCTGAGGGCTTCCCCATGCCCCTGCTGTGGGGGGGGGGGTGGGCAGGAGCTGGCAGGCTGGGGTGAGCCTGGGGCAGGAGCTGGCAGGCTGGGGTGGGCCAGGGGCAGGAGCTGGCAGGCTGGGGTGGGCAAGGGGCAGGAGCTGGCAGGCTGGGGTGAGCCTGGGGCAGGAGCTGGCAGGCTGGGGTGAGCCTGGGGCAGGAGCTGGCAGGCTGGGGTGAGCCTGGGGCCAGGGGCAGGAGCTGGCAGGCTGGGGTGAGCCTGGGGCAGGAGCTGGCAGGCTGGGGTGAGCCTGGGGCAGGAGCTGGCAGGCTGGGGTGAGCCTGGGGCAGGAGCTGGCAGGCTGGGGTGGGCCAGGGGCAGGAGCTGGCAGGCTGGGGTGAGCCTGGGGCCAGGGGCAGGAGCTGGCAGGCTGGGGTGAGCCTGGGGCAGGCTGGGGTGGGCCTGGGGCAGGGCAGGAGCTGGCAGGCTGGGGTGAGCCTGGGGCAGGAGCTGGCAGGCGGGGGTGGGCCAGGGGCAGGAGCTGGCAGGTGGGGGTGGGCCAGGGGCAGGAGCTGGCAGGCTGGGGTGGGCCAGGGGCAGGAGCTGCAGGGAGGGGGCAGGGAGGAGGTGTGAGGAGGAAGGGCTGCAGGCGGCAGGGGGGGAGGCGGTGGAGCCCTGCCCGGCCCGGGCAGCCCCAGCGGCTGGCAGGGAGGTGGTGCTGTGCGGGCAGGATGTGTCACCCACCGCCCCAGCTGCCCCTGGGCCTCCACACGGCCCTCCCAGGGTGCCTGACCTGCCAGGGCACCCTGCCCAGCGCTGCTGGGCTGGCCTGGAGCTGGCAACAGCTCCCCTGGGAGCAAGTGGAGTCAGCACAGAGCCTTTCCCCCTGCTCTGCCTGCCCCTGGCAGTGTGAGCAGCACCATCCTGCTGCCCTCTGCTCAGCCCCAGAGAGGCCACAGCTGGAGAGTTGGGTCCAGTCCTGGGCTCCCCAGCTCCAGAGGGACAGGGGTGGGCTAGGGAGTGTCCAAGGGAGGCTGTGAGGATGATGAAGGGGTTGGAACATCTGAGGAGCAAAGGCTGAGAGCCCTGGGGCTGAGAGCCTGCAGAAGAGAAGAGAAGAGAAGGCTGAGAGGGGATCTGAGCAATGTCTGCAATCCTCTGCAGGGTGGCTGGCAGGAGGATGGGGCCAGGCTCTCTCCAGTGGTACCCAGGGGCAGGGCAAGGGGCAGTGGAGGTGAACTCAGCCACAGGAGGTTCCATGGGGACAGGAGGAGGAAATTCTTCGGTGTGAGGCTGCTGGAGGCCTGGAGCAGGCTGCCCAGAGGAGTTGTGGAGTCTCCTGGTGTGGAGAGCTTCCAAACCCCAGCTGGCTGTGCTCCTGGGTGACCTGCCCTGGGTGATGCTGCTTTGCAGGGGGTGGGGTTGGGCTGGATGATCTCCAGAGGTCCCTTCCAGCCCCTGGAGTTCTGTGCTTCTATGCTTTTGTGATCACTGTGTTGTCCCTCAAGAGGTTGTACACTGCCATGGGGGTCCTCCAAGGCAGGGCTGAGGTCTTTCCATCACCCTGCTCCCCACAAGGGATCTCTTAAGCTGGTGTGGTGATGCATTCAGACTGCTCCCTTGCTGCCAAGTGATGCAGGAGAGGACTCAGGGAGGGTTTCAGGGGGGCCCAGGCAGCAGCAGGCTGTCCCAGGTCTCGTGCTGGGTGGTGGAAGGGAGTTGGGCTTCCAGCTCTGTGTGGCTTACTCTGAGGACCTGCAGCAGAGGGATGCTTGAGCTGAGAGGTGCAAGGAAGCAGAGGTTTGGGGTCAGATGGGCTGCTGGTGGGACATCATCTGTGTCCTTGGCAAGGGGCTGGGGGTGTTGAGCCTGGAGAGGAGGAGGAGGCTGAGGGAGACCTCCCTGCTCTCTGCAGCTCCCTGCAGGGAGGTTGGAGTGAGGAGGGAGCAGCCTCTGCTCCTTGGTGTGAAGAGCCAGGAGCAGAGGCAATGGCTCCAAGCTGCCCCAGGGGAGGCTCAGGCTGGAGCTCAGGAAATCTTTCTGCCCTGGAAGGCTCTCAGAGCTTGGCAGAGGCTGCCCAGGGCAGTGCTGCAGGCCCCAGCCCTGGGGGTGCTCCAGCAGCTGTGGAGCTGATGCTGAGGGCCATGGCTCAGTGGTGACCCTGCAGGGATGGGGGCAGGGATGGGCTGCAGCAGCTTGGAGCTCCCTTCCAGCCAGAGGCATCCTGTGAGCTCCCCAGGCTGTGCCATGCCAGGGGGGGATGTTTTGGGCCCAGCCTGCAGCTGGGGCTCCAGATGAAGTCAGATGCAATCCCTGGGGCAGCACAAGTGCCCCATGCAGCCAGGCTGGTGGAGGCAGATCTCCTCTGCCTGCAGGCAGTCGATGCACAGCAGTGTCCCAGGGCACCCAGGGCCCCTGCAGTGCCCCAAGCTCTGCAGCCTCAGCCTCCAGGGGCTGGGGGGTGACTCCCATGTGTGTGGCTTGGGGCTTGGTGGCTCCTTCCCTGGTGCTGAAGCTGAGAGCTGCCAGGAGCTGAGTCTGGCCCTTGGAAGCACCCAGTTCTGCAGGCCCAAACAGGAGGAAACAAACCAGGAGGCTGCTGCTGGCACAGGTGCTGGTGGTACCCCCAAAACCTCTGCTGGGGTCTCTGGGCTCTGCAGCACAGCACCAGGCTGCTGCCCCCATGGCATGGCCCTGCTGCTGCCCACCCCCAGCAGGGTGCTGCTGCCCTTTCCCTTGGGCACTGCCCAGCCCTGGTGTGCAGGAGCCCCCAGGGAGCAGGGGAGGACCTTCCAGCAAGGGCTCCCCAGCAACCAGAGGGTTCCTCCAGTCTTGTTTCCCAGCCTCACACCCCTGGGGCAACTCTCCTGTGCAGTTCTGGAGGAGGCAGACAGGGGTGGAGGTGGATGCTCCCTTGCCCACACTCTGTTGTTCTCCCTGCTGACAGCAGTGATGCCAATAAAACAACCTGGGGAAAGAAGGCCAAAGGCTTCCTGGGCTGGATGAGAAGGGCTATGGTGAGGAGGTCAGAGAGGTTCTCCTGCCCCTCTGCTCTGCCCTGCTGAGGCCACCTCTGGAATCTTGTGTCCAGTTCTGGGCCCCTCAGCTCAAGAAGGGCCTCAGGGAAGTGCCTGAGAGAGTCCATGGCAGAGGCACAGAGCTGCTGCAGGCAGTGGAACATCTCCCTGGGAGGCCAGGCTGAGGCAGCTGGGGCTTGGAGCTGGGAGCAGAGGAGCCTGAGGGCTGCCCTCAGTGCTGGGGCTAAAGATGTGCAGGGCTGGAGCCAGGCTCTGCTCAGGGCTGGCCAAGGAGAGCAGAAGGGGCACTGGGGGCAAGCTGGAGCAGAGGAGCTGCCAGAGGGCCAGGAGGGAAACCTTTGTCCCTGTGAGGGTGGCAGAGCCTGGAGCAGGCTGCCCAGAGAGGTTGTGGAGTCTGTTGGGGTGGAGAGCTTCCAACCCCCCCTGGCTGTGTTCTGGGTGCCCTGCCCTGGGGGCTCCTGCTCTGGCAGGGGCTTGGTCTGGATGAGCTCCAGGGGTCCCTTCCAACCTCTAATGCCTGTGGCTGTGTGAGACACTGGCACAGGTTGCCCAGGGAGGCTGTGGATGCTCTTCCTGGACATGTTCAGGGCCAGGCTGGATGAGGCCTTGAGCAGCCTATGCTGGTGGGAGGTGTCCCTGCCCATGGCAGGGGGGTTTGGGATGATCTTGAAGGTCCAACCCAACCATTCATAGAATCATGGAATCAACCAGGTTGGAAAAGACCTCAGAGATCACCAAGTCCAACCTGTGACCCAGCACCTCCTGACAGCTAACCCATGGCTCCAAGTGCCACATCCAATCCCCTCTGGAACACCTCCAGGGATGGGGACTCCACCACCTCCCTGGGCAGCACATCCCAGTGGCTAATCTCTCAGTGAAGAACTTTCTCCTCACCTCGACTCTAAACCTCCCCTGGCACAGCTTGAGACTGTGTCCTCTTGTTCTGCTGCTGGCTGCCTGGGAGCAGAGCCCAACCCCCACCTGGCTCCAACCTCCCTGCAGGGAGTTGCAGAGAGCAAGAAGGTCTCCCCTCAGCCTCCTCTTCTCCAGGCTAAGCAACCCCAGCTCCCTCAGCCTCTCCTCCCAGGGCTGTGCTCCAGACCCCTCCCCAGCTTTGTTGCCCTTCTCTGGACACCTTCCAGCAGCTCAACAGGCTGCCCAGGGAGGCTGTGGATGCTCTTCCTGGACATGCTCAGGGCCAGGCTGGATGAGGCCTTGAGCAGCCTGTGCTGGTGGGAGGTGTCCCTGCCCATGGCAGGGGGGTTTGGGATGATCTTGAAGGTCCAGGCCAACCACCCCATGCTCCTGTGCTCCTGTCCTGGTTTGCTCAGCTGCCTGGGGAGCTCTGCAGCCCTCCAGCTCCCTGCAGAGCTGTGTGGGCACTCACTGGGACCAGTGAGAGGCATCTGGGGCAGGGACAACAGAAAGGTTGATTTGTTGTTCTGTGTGCCATGCAGGGGCTGTCAGGGCCATCCTGCAATCCTGAGTGTCCCAGGGTGTTCCTGGGGCAGGGCAAAGGAATGCATCCTGCAAGGAGCTTCCTTCTCTCACACTTGGAACAACCTCTTGGCTCTTCTGGGGCTGAAAAGCTGAACTTTGGCTGAGCAGCAAATGAGTGCTGTCTCTTACTCACTGTCTGGCTTGGCTGACCTGGGTTATCTGTGGAGCCATCCCCATGGCTTGGACAGGGCTCTCTGCTGCCTGCCAGCTGGCTGCCAGGGCACTTGGACCTGCTGCTGCTGCTGCTGACTGTGATCTCAGCACAGGGGCAGGGGGGGGTGGTGGTTCTGGAAGGTTGTTGTTAAAGGCAGGGGAAACTGAGGCCTCTCACTGCAGGAAGGACATTGAGGAGCTGCAGAGTGTCCAGAGGAGGGCAAGAGAGCTGGGGAAGGGTCTGGAGAAGAGGGCTGGGGAGGAGCAGCTGAGGGAGCTGGGGGTGTTGAGCCTGGAGAAGAGGAGGCTGAGGGAGACCTCCTTGCTCTCTGCAGCTCCCTGAGAGGAGGCTGCAGCCAGCTGGGGCTTGGGCTCTGCTCCCTAGGCTCAGGGGAGAGAAGGAGAGGCAATGGCCTGAAACTGTGCCAGGGGAGGGTGAGGTTGTAGAGGAGGCCAAATGTCTTTGGTGGCAGAGTGGTCAGGGCCTGGCAGAGGCTGCCCAGGGAGGTGGTGGAGTCCCCATGGCTGGAGGGGTTGACTTGGGGCCAGGGTTGGGTGGCCATGGTGGGGTTGGGTTGATGTTGGCCTGGCTGCTCTGGGAGGACTTCTCCAACCCAAACATAGTATCATAGTACCATAGAATCAGTCAGGGTTGGAAGGGACCACAAGGATCATCTAGCTCCACTCCCCCTGCCATGGGCAGGGACACCCCACACTAGATCAGGCTGCCCAGAGCCATTCTAAGATTCTATGAATGACAGAGCTGAAGCAGGGTAAGAGAAGCCTCCTTCAGGCCTTGCATCCCTGAGGAGCCTCCCCTAAACCACCATAGAATGGGCTGGGTTGGAAGGGACCCCTCCAAAGGTCATCCAGCCCAACCCTGCCCCTTGGCCAGCCAGAAGCAAGCCCCTGTGGAGCAGTTGGTTCTAGCGTGGGGCCAAGAGACACAGCACTGAGCAAAGAGCAGGAACCAAACCAAGACCTGCACTTGGCACTGGGGTTCCAGAGGTGTCCCTTTGCATGTGCAGAGTCTGCCCTGCCTGCAGGCAGAGATCTTCAGGGCAGGGCCAGGAGGAGGAGCAGAGGGCTGGAGCTGCTCTGCTCTGAGCACAGCCTGAGAGAGTTGGGGTTGTGCAGGCTGGAGAGGAGAAGGCTCCCAGGAGACCTCCTTGTGGCCTTCCAGGATCTGCAGGGGGCTCCAGGAAAGCTGGGGAGGGACTTTGGAGGGGGTCAGGGAGGGATAGGACTGGGGGGGATGGAGCAGAACTAGAAGTGGGGAGATGGAGATTGGCTGTGAGGAAGAAGTTGTTGGCCAGGAGGGTGGTGAGAGCCTGGCCCAGGTTGCCCAGGGAGGTGGTGGCAGCCTCCTGCCTGGAGGTGTTTGCAGCCAGGCTGGAGGTGGCTGTGAGCAAGCTGCTGTGGTGTGAGGTGTCCCTGGCCATGGCAGGGGCTTGGAGCTGGCTGAGCCTTGAGGTCCCTTCCAGCCCTGACAGCTCTGTGATTCCTTCCAGCCCTGCCCCTTGCCTCAGCCCCCCCTGGCAGCAGCACCTCCTGCCGCGCCGCTCTCTCCTGCCTCTCTCCTCCCTTCCCAGCACATCCTGCTCTGCTTTCCCAGCCTCCCTTCCATGAACTGGAGAGCTTTGGTGGCTCCTGGCTCCTTGCAAGAGGAGCTGGGTGGAGTCTGCCCCCTCCATCCCCCTCCTCTCTCCCCTGGCCACGCTGGTATGAAGTGAATTCGAAGCTGGCGCAGCCGAGAGTGGGGGAAAGAGCTTTGGAGCAGCTGACTGTCTGCTATCTTCCTCTGGGAACATCAGAGCTCCTGGCCTGCTCCTGGGGCTCCTGCCATCCCAAATACAATTTATTCTTTTATATAACTGCTTTCATATGATACACCCTGGAGAGCAGGGGGGGATGATGGCTCAGGGAGGGCTAACGAGCAATTCCCTCCCCCCACCGTCCCCACCTCCCCTCCAAGGCTCTCTGCCCAATTAATGAGATTGAGAACATGTTCTCCCCCCACAAAATCTATTGTATCCCCTCTGGGCTTTCCTTCTGATGGACTCCAGGTATTCTGCAGGGTGTCTTGGGCTCCCTTTGTGGAGCCTGAGGCCTCAGTGTTCAGTGGTGCTTGGCTGCAGCCCCTCAGCCTGCTGCTGCCTTCTCTGCCCGGCCCTGGCCCTCCCCACCTCCCCCTCCAGGCAGGTAGGCTTAGGGGCAGGACAAAGCCCTGGCAAGGGGTCACAGATGGCATTGGGTGGCAAGGGACCCTCCCAGGGGTTGCTCACAGTCACCTCCAGCCTGGCTGCAAACACCTCCAGCCAGGAGGCTTCCACCACCTCCCTGGGCAACCTGGGCCAGGCTCTCACCACCCTCCTGGCCAACAACTTCTTCCTCACAGCCAATCTCAATCTCCCCACTTCTAGTTCTGCCCCATCCCCCCCAGTCCTATCCCTCCCTCACCCCCTCCAAAGTCCCTCCCCAGCTTTCCTGGAGCCCCCTGCAGATCCTGGAAGGCCACAAGGAGGTCTCCTGGGAGCCTTCTCCTCTCCAGCCTGCACAACCCCAACTCTCTCAGGCTGTGCTCAGAGCAGAGCAGCTCCAGCCCTCTGCTCCTCCTCCTGGCCCTGCTCTGGACACCTTCCAGCCCCTCCAGATCCTTCCTGGCACAGAGGCTCCAGAGCTGGCCCCAGAGCTCCAGCTGTGGTCTCGGCAGAATGGAGCAGAGGGGCAGAATCCCCTCCCTGGCCCTCCTGGCTATGCAGTCACAGCCTGCACTCGGTGGGAAGGGAGCCTCCAAGGGCCTCCTGTCCAACCCCCTGCAGGCAGCAGGGACAGCTCCAGCCAGAGCAGGCTGCCCAGGGCCACATCCAGGCTGAGCTTCAATGGCTCCAGGGATGGAGCCTCCACCACCTCCCTGGGCAGCCTGTGCCAGTGTTGCCTTCCACAGCACAAGAGCTGCTTGCTCCCCAAGCTGTCCATGCAGCCAAGCAATGTCCCTGCCTGGAGTGCCCTTGGCTGCTCCTGCCCCACAGGCTGAGTGCTGAGGCTGCCACCCCCCTGCCTGCAGGGCAATTGTGGAGTCCTGCAGCCCCCAGCAGCAGTGTGGCTCAGGGGCTGAGCTGCTGGGAAGCAGCTGCATGGAGGAGGACCTTGGAGTGCTGGGGGACAGGAAGCTCTCTGTGGCACAGCAATGTGCCCCTGTGGCCTCCTGGGGTGCCTGCAGAGCAGTGTGACCAGCAGAGCCAGGGAGGTTCTCCTGCCCCTGTACCCTGCCCTGCTGAGGCCACAGCTGGAGCTTTGTCTCCAGTTCTGGGCTCCCCACTTCAAGAGGGGCAGGGAGCTGCTGGGCTCTGTGCAAGGGAGGCTTATGAAAAGTTCCTCTGCAGCCTTCCTGCAGGATCCCTTCAGCTCCTGGCAGCAGCTCTGAGGAGCCCCTGGAGCCTTCTCCTCTGCAGGCTGCACAGCCCCAGCTCCCTCAGCCTGTGCTCCCAGCAGAGCTGCTCCAGCCCTGGCAGCATCTTTGTGGCCTCCTCTGGCCTCTCTCCAGCAGCTCTGTGTCCTTCTGCTGCTGGGGAGAGCAGAGCTGGAGGCAGGACTGGAGGTGAGGGCTGAGCAGAGCAGAGCCCAGGGGCAGAATCCCCTCTCCTGCCCTGCTGGCTATGCAGAGTCACAGCTTGCACTGGGTGGCAAGCTGCAGAAGCTTGAAGCTCAGCACCTCTGAGGTCTGAGGGCCAGGAAGGGCATATCAAGGTCCTGCTTGCATCATGCCATGGCAGATGGGCACAGAGCTGGCAGCCAGGTGCCCTGGGGTGGGGATTTGCAGGGCCGTGGTTTGACTCAGCTGTTGTGTAACCTTGAGGAGCCACTTGCTGGGCCAAAAGCAGGCAGCTGCTCTCTGCTGGCATTGCAGGGCCTGGCTGGGTGATGCCCTGTGCAAGGGCTGGGTGCTCCTGGGTGCCCTCCTGCCAGCCCCAGCCACCTTCTGCCAGGCTTTGGTTATGAAGAGCTTGGCAGTGGCTCCCTGCTCTGAGCCTCTCTGTGATCTCTGTCACCCTCTCCCTTCCCCCAGGCCTGCAACCCAAGCAGTGGGTAGAGGGCAGAGGCCCTTCCCCAGGCTGCTGGACCCCTGCTGAGCTGGGGGTGGTGCTGCCTGGGTGCTGCCAGGGCAGGGTCTGCAGTGCCCAGGGGAGTAGAGCTCCAGCAGCTGGGCTGCAGCCTTGGGGACCCTCCTGCTGTGCTCCATCAGCAGCTGGAGGCTTGGCCCTGCCCGGGGGGCAAGGCTGCTGGGGCAGAGGGAGTGGGGCAGGACTCACACAGCTCTCCTTTGCCAGAGTGAGGGGAGGGGAAGCCCCAGTAGAGGCAGGGGGACAAAACAAGACATAGAAACACAGAGCCCCAGACTGGTTTGGGTGGGAAGAGACCTTCCAAGCTCACCCAGATCAGCCCTGCAGCCAGCAGGGACATCCCCAGCCACAGCAGGCTGCTCCCAGCCCCAACCAACCTGCCCTGCACTGCTGCCAGCCATGGGGCAGCTCCACCTCTCTGGGCAGCCTGGCACAGGCTCTCCCCACCCTCAGCACCAAACATTTCTCCTTCTCTCCACTCTCAGGCTCCCTCTTGCACTTCAAACCATCCCCCCTTGGCCTGGCCCAACAGGCCCTGCTCAGAAGTCTCTCCCCAGCCTTCTTCTCTGCATCCTTTAAGCCCCAGAAGGCCACCAGGAGGTCTCCCTGGAGTTGGGGCCAAGGTCTCCCCTCCCTCAGTGTCAGACGTCTCTTTCCATGGCACTTGGAGCCATGGGTTAGCTGTCAGGAGGTGCTGGGTGCCAGGTTGGACTTGGTGATCTCTGAGGTCTTTCCCAACCTTACTGATTCTGTGATTCTCTGATTCCTTCTCTCCAGCCTCAATCTCCCTCTGCTAGTTTAAACCATCCCCCCTTGCTCAGACTGCAGTCCCCAGCTCTCCTCTGGCCCCTTGCAGCACTGCAAGGCCTCCAGAAGCTCTCCCTGGAGCCTTCTCCTCTCCAGGCTGAGCACCCCCAGCTCTCCCAGCCTGGCCTCCCAGCAGAGGGCTTCCATCACTGCTCTGCAGGAGCTGCTCCTGGGAGAGCTGAGTCCCTCCAGCAGCTGAGGGAACCAAACCAAACCATTCAAGCACTGCAGGCCACCTCTCTTTCAGCTCAAACCCATCACCACTTGCAGAATTGTGTCCAAGGAGAGGTGGACTGGCACAGGTTGCCCAGGGAGGTGGTGGAAGCCTCCTGCCTGGAGGTATTTGCAGCCAGGCTGGAGGTGGCTGTGAGCAAGCTGCTGTGGTGTGAGGTGTCCCTGGCCATGGCAGGGGGTTGGAGCTGGCTGAGCCTTGAGCTCCCTCCCAGCCCTGACAGCTCTGTGGTTCTGTGGGGAGGAACTTCTGCCCTTTGAGGGTGGCAGAGCCCTGGAGCAGGCTGCACAGAGAGGCTGTGGAGTCTCCTGCTCTGGAGGGAGCTGAGCCCTTGGTGGTTCTCCTCTGGCTGCTTGCTCTGGGAGGGATAATGGTGCTGAGCAGCTTGGGCTCCTTGGGCTGTGCTGAGCAGACTTGCAGACACTGCTCAGCTGCTGATGGAACAGGGTGCCTGAGGGCACTGGGGGAGCAAGAGGCAAAGCTGTGTGTGCAGAGGTGAGGGCCCAGGCTCTGAGCTGCCCTGCAGGAGCCTGGCAGCAGCAGGGGCAGGACTGGGAGCAGCAGGATGAGCCCCAGGAGGGGGGCAGCAAGAGGGCACAATGCTGTCCTGGCAAGGTTGCTGTGGTGTGAGGTGTCCCTGGCCATGGCAGGGGGTTGGAGCTGGCTGAGCCTTGAGGTCCCTCCCAGCCCTGAGCATTCTGTGACTGTGACTGCCTGGCCAAGCAGCAGCCCAGCTTCAGCTGGCACCAGCCCTGCTCAGCCTGGTCCATTGGGAGTGGTTGAAGTGTGAGGGTGGTGGATGGCAAGCCTGCCCCATGCCAAGGTGCTCTTGGGGGGGCTCTGTGTCTGGGGGTCAGAGCCTGTGATGAACACAACCTGAAGTTCTCTCCTGGAGCCTCTGTGCTTTGTGGTGCCCCAGGGGGGGTAGTGGTGTCAGCCTTGGGTGTGCTGAGCAGGTTGATGTGGGAGGGTGGTGGATGGCAAACCTGCTCCATGCCAAGGTGCTCTTGGTGGATGGCAAACCTGCCCCAGCCTCTCAGCCAAGGTGCCCAGCAGGGTGGGGGTTGTGTTTGTCAGCCCTGGGTGTGCAGGGCAGGTTGAAGTGGGAGGGTGGTGGATGGCAAACCTGCCCCATGCCAAGGTGCTGTTGGTGGGGTTCTGGGGGGGTCAGAGCCTGTGAACACAACCTGAAGTTCTCTCTTGGAGCCTCTGTGCTTTGTGGTGCCCAGCAGGATGCCAATCACAGAGCCTGTGCACACAACCTGAAGTTCTCTCCTGGAGCCTCTCAGCTTTGTGGTGCCCCAGAGTGGTGGTGCCAGCCCTGGGTGTGCCTCCCCCATGCCAAGGTGCTCCTGGGGAGGATCTGGGGGGGTCAGAGCCTGTGATGAACACAACGTGAAGGTCTCTCCTGGAGCCTCTGTGCTTTGTGGTGCCCCAGGGGGGTGGTGGTGCCAGCCCTGGGTGTGCTGAGCAGGTTGATGTGGGAGGGTGACGGATGGCAAACCTGCCCCATGCCAAGGTGCTGTTGGTGGGGTTCTGGGGGGGGGTCAGAGCCTGTGCACACAACCTGAAGTTCTCTCTTGGAGCCTCTCAGCTTTGTGGTGCCCAGCAGGATGCCACAGGGGGATCTGGGGGGGTCAGAGCCTGTGCACACAACCTGAAGTTCTCTCCTGGAGCCTCTCAGCTTTGTGGTGCCCCAGGGTGGTGGTGGTGCCAGCCCTGGGTGTGCTGGGCAGGTTGAAGTGGGAGGGTGGTGGATGGCAAGCCTGCTCCATGCCAAGGTGCTCTTGGGGGTGTCTGGGGGGGTCAGAGCCTGTGCACACAACCTGAAGTTCTCTCCTGGAGCCTCTGAGCTTTGTGGTGCCCCAGGGGGGGGTGGTGCCAGCCCTGGGTGTGCAGGGCAGGTTGAAGTGTGAGGGTGGTGGATGGCAAACCTGCCCCATGCCAAGATGCTCTTGGAGGGGGTCTGGGGGGGGTCAGAGCCTGTGAAGAACACAACCTGAAGGCCTCTCCTGCAGCCTCTCAGCTTCATGGTGCCCAGCAGGGTGCCCCAGGGGGGTTGGTGTTTGTCAGCCCTGGGTGTGCAGGGCAGGTTGAAGTGGGAGGGTGGTGGATGGCAAACCTGCCCCATGCCAAGGTGCTCCTGGGGGGATCTTGGGGGTGGTCAGAGCCTGTGATGAACACAACCTGAAGGTCTCTCCTGGAGCCTCTGTGCTTTGTGGTGCCCCAGGGGGGTGGTGGTGCCAGCCCTGGGTGTGCTGGGCAGGTTGATGTGGGAGGGTGGTGGATGGCAAGCCTGCCCCATGCCAAGGTGCTCTTGGGGGGTGTCTGTGTCTGGGGGGGTCAGAGCCTGTGATGAACACAACCTGAAGGTCTCTCCTGGAGCCTCTCAGCTTTGTGGTGCCCCAGGGTGGTGGTGGTTCCAGCCCTGGGTGTGCAGGGCAGGTTGAAGTGGGATGGTGGAGGATGGCAAGCCTGCCCCATGCCAAGGTGCTCTTGGGGGTGTCTGTGTCCTGGGGGGGGGGTCAGAGCCTGTGATGAACACAACCTGAAGGTCTCTCCTGGAGCCTCTGTGCTTTGTGGTGCCCCAGGGGGGGTGGTGGTGCCAGCCCTGGGTGCTGGCTGTGCTGGAAAGCTGCAGCTGCCTGAGCAAGGCATTCAGTGGGGCTGGGGCAGGCTCCTTGGCTGCCTGCTGTGTAATTAGCTGGGCTGCTGGGCAGAGCTGCTGTGCCAGGCTGCTTGCCACTGCCCTGCCACTGCAGCCTGGCCAGTCCATGCTGGAGGAGAGGGTGGAATCGAGCTGGAGCTGGAGCTCAAGAGCTGCCTGCTCCCATTCCCACCTTTCCTTTGTCCTTTTCTTCCCTCTTCTTGCAGTGATGTAACCCAGACCAGTATGGACCTGCAGCAGCTGGGGTGCCCAAGCAGTCCAACCCTCCACAGCCTTTGGGAACACAGGGGCAGGGCATGAGCAAGGCATTGAGAGGGGGCCAGCTGGGAGGAGCCATAATTAACCCCCCCCCAGGGTTCTCTCAGCAGCTGGAGCTCAGCTCCCCCTGCTCCAGCCAAGCTCAGGGCTCCAGGCTATAACCAGCAGCACATCCAGGTCCTGCTGCTGCAGCCCCTTCAGCTCCTGCCCAGGGTGCTCAAAGCTGAAGTGGTGGCTTGCAGGGAGGCCTCCAGAGAGAGGAATGAACAGCAAGGAGCCACAGAATGCAATGGGTTGGAAGGAACCTCTAAAGGGCAGCTTGCCCAAGCCCCCTGCAGTCAGCAGGGACACAGGCTGGGGGTTAGGAGGAAGATCTTCCTAGAGAGAGAGAGAGGTTGGCCACTGGGATGTGCTGCCCAGGAGGTGGTGGAGTCCCCATCCCTGGAGGTGCTTAGGGTGAGCCTGGCTGAGGCCCTTGGTGCCATGGTTGAGTTGATCTGATGGTGCTGGGGGAGAGGTTGGACTTGGTGATCTCAAAGGTCTCTTCCAACCTGGTTAATTCCATTCCATTCCATTCCATTCCATTCCATTCCATTCCATTCCATTCCATTCCATTCCAATTTTATTCCTATTCCTATTCCTATTCCTATTCCTATTCCTATTCCTATTCCTATTTCTATTTCTATTCCTATTCTATTCTATTCCATTCCATTCCATTTCTATTCTATTCTATTCTATTCTATTCTATTCTATTCTATTCTATTCTATTCTATTCTATTCTATTCTATTCTATTCTATCTCCAACTAGAGCAGGTTGCTCAGAGCCCCCTCAAGACTAACCCTCAACACCCCCAGGCAGGAGGCAGCCACAGCCTCCCTGGGCAGCCTGGGCCAGAGTCTCCCCAGCCTCACTGCAAAGGATTTCTTCCTCCTCTCCACTCTCAGTCTCCTCTCTCCCAGCTCAAAGCCATTGGCCCTGGGCCTGGCCTCCCAGCCCTTGGCCCAAGTCCCTCCCCAGCTCTCCTGGAGCCCTTCAGCTACTGGGAGGCTGCTCTGAGGTCTGCCTGGAGCCTTCTCTTCTGCAGGCTGCACAGCCCCAGCTCTCCCAGCCTGGCCCCCCAGGGGAGGTTCTGCAGCCTCTGATCATCTCTGTGGCCTCCTCTGGCCCCTCCCCAGCAGCTCCAGGTCTCTCTTGTGCTGGGGGTCCCTTAGCTGGCCCCAGCCCTGCAGGGGAGGTCTCCCCAGAGCAGAGCAGAGGGCAGGATCCTCTCTCTCCAGCTCTGGCCACCCTGCTTTGGATGCAGCCCAGGCTGCCCTTGGCCTCCTGTGCTGCCAGTGCCCATTGCTGCCTCCTGCCCAGCTCCTCCCCCAGCACCCCCAAGCCCTTCCCTGCAGGGCTGCTCTCTCCCCTCTCCCAGCCCTGCAGTGCCGTGCCTGCAGCTCCCAGCCCTTCGCTGCCTACTCAGGGCTTGGCTCGCTGGGCAGGCAGGGCGAAGGTGCCCACACCCCTGCGTGCCTCTGCCCCTGGGAGCTGCTGTGGAGCTGGCAGGCTAGGCAGGGCTTTGCCAGCCCTGTCACACCTTCTTTCCTGCCGAGGAGCTGGGCTGAGCAGGCAGCCCAGGGCCCAGCCTCGGCTCAGCGTGGCGTGAGGAGGGGAGGGATGTCCCCAGGCAGCAGCCGCTCGGCGGCCAGCCTCTGCCTCATGCCTGCCTCTATATAAGCAGGGACTCAGCCCTGCAGGGCAGCAGGAGGCCAAAGAGAGACCTTCCTGCAGGAGCTCTTGAAGTTGGGGCACCAGGCTTTGGGGTGAGCAGCCCTCCCCCCTCGGAGCAGGGCCTGGGCTGAGGCTGGGCTGGGGCCAGCTGGGCTGGGAGCTGCCGGCTGGGGCTTGGGGGCAGGGGAGGGAAGGCACAGGGGGGGCAGGGGAAGGGGAGAGCAGGGAAGCTGCACTGGGTCCTAGGGGAGGCACAGGGGGGGCAGGGGAATGAGAGAGGAACCCCCTGGCTGCCTCAAGCACAGCCCTGTGAGGAGAGACTGAGGGAGCTGGGGTTGCTTAGCCTGGAGAAGAGGAGGCTCAGGGGAGACCTTCTTGCTCTCTGCAACTCCCTGCAGGGAGGTTGGAGCCAAGTGGGGGTTGGGCTCTGCTCCCAGGCAGCCAGCAGCAGAACAAGAGGACACACTCTCAAGCTGTGCCAGGGGAGGTTCAGGCTGGAGGGGAGGAGAAAGTTCTTCCCAGAGAGAGTTGTTGGCCACTGGGATGTGCTGCCCAGGGAGGTGGTGGAGTCCCCATCCCTGGAGGTGTTCCAGAGGGGATTGGATGTGGCACTTGGTGCCATGGGTTAGCCATGAGGTCTGTGGTGCCAGCTTGGACTGGATGATCTCTGAGGTCTCTTCCACCCTTGGTGATTCTGTGGTTCCTAGGGGGGTGCTGGCAGATGCCCCTTGGCACCCTTGCTTTCCCTCCTGGTGGGAGCCTGTCCTCATCAACCCTGCCTGAGGAGGCTGTGAGGCTTCATTCTGCTGCCAGCTCTGTGCTGTTTGTTTGGTGGTGGAGATCTAGGCAGGAGCAGGGGGCACTGAGTGCTGCTTGGCAGCAGGGCTGGCACTGGGGGGTGGCACTGGGGCTTGGCTCCCTTCCTCTGCACTCCCACAGGCTGAGGTGCACTGCTCCCTGCTCCTCTGTGCCATGCACCTGCAAGGCTTGTGCTGCAGGGAGGAGAAGAAGGAGGCAGGGTGTAATGGTCTGGGGGGAGTTTGGCCCTGTGAGGGGGCAGCAGTGTCCAGGACAAGCATCTCCCTGCTTTCCTGGGGAGGCAGATGCAGGGTGGGTGAGGATGAAGGCTGTCTGCCAAAGAACAAGGAACTCATCCTGCCCTGTGCTCAGCACTGCTCAGGCCACACCTTGAGTCCTGTGTCCAGCTCTGGGCTCCTCAGCTCAAGAAGGACATTGAGAGACTTGAAGGTGTCCAGAGAAGGGCAACAAAGCTGGGGAGGGGTCTGGAGCACAGCTCTGTGAGGAGAGGCTGAGGGAGCTGGGGTTGCTTAGCCTGGAGAAGAGGAGGCTCAGGGGAGACCTTCTTGCTCTCTGCAACTCCCTGCAGGGAGGTTGGAGCCAGGTGGGGGTTGGGCTCTGCTCCCAGGCAGCCAGCAGCAGAACAAGAGGACACAGTCTCAAGCTGTGCCAGGGGAGGTTTAGGCTGGAGGGGAGGAGAAAGTTCTTCCCAGAGAGAGTTGTTGGCCACTGGGATGTGCTGGCCAGGGAGGTGGTGGAGTCCCCATCCCTGGAGGTGTTCCAGAGGGGATTGGATGTGGCACTTGGAGCCATGGTTTGGCCATGAGGTCTGTGGTGCCAGGGTGGACTTGGTGATCTTTGAGGTCTCTTCCAGCCTTGGTGATTCTGTGGGGCTGTGATGTTTGCAGCTCAGCCCCTGGGGACCAGCAGGATCTCCCCTCCTGAGTGCTGGAGGGGAGGGTGGAGAAGCAACCAGGGGCCAGCTGCCAGCTTCCTGGGAGCTGAGTTGGTGGAACAGGGGTGGCCACCTCCCCCAGGAGGCTCTCCTGGTGTGCTGGGGTCAGGCTGGCAGCTGAGCCAGGCTGTGGGGTCAGGGTGGCTCCAGGGAAGCTGCTGGAAGGAGGGAGCTCCTCCTGGCTGTCTCCCCTGGGGAGAGCTGCTGCAGGACACCAGGAGCTCCTCCACTTCCCAGCTGTGTGCTGAAGCTGCTCTGCTGGGGGAGGTGGCTGCAGGGCTTCATTCCCTGCCTGCCCTCCGTGTCTCCTGTGTGCACAGCCCTGCTTCCCTTCTCCTCCCTGCCTCCCCGTGCTCCAGAAGCCCTTTGCTCTGGCTTGCAGCTCCGTTGTTCACCTTCCAGCAGCCTCAGAGCCTGGCCTGGCTGCACAGCAGTGCCCTGTGTGCCTGCCCAGGCAGCCTGATGGCCTGGGTCAGGCTCCAGAGCCGGGCTGGGATGAGCTAGCTGCTGAAGAATGAACATGTTGGAGCCATTGGCATCCTCCCCTGGCTGGGTCAGGTCTGCAGGGAATTGCTCCCCCCACCCCCCCTTGGAGCCTTTGTAGCAGAGGCAGGACCAGGCAGGACGAGGCAGGATGAGGGTGGGGAGAGCCTGGGGCTGCCCACTCCTGCCCCATGGCCACCTCAGCTTGGCCAAAAGGGCCTCTGAGACAACAAAGCCCTTGGCTGGTTCCCAGTGGCCTGTGCCCTCCTCCCTCCTTCCCCTGGGGGGAAGCCAGCCCCTTCCAGCTGCCCCTGGAGCAGCTCCAGAGGAGGACAACTAAGGACTGCCCTGCTAGGGCTGAGTGCTGGCTCCCGAGAGGAGAAGGCAAGGGGGAGCTGGCTGGGGCTTGGGAGCCTTCCTTGGTTTGGTTTGGGCTGGTGGGTGACTGAGAGGAGCTTTGTGTGGGGCTGTGGCAGAGCAGGTGACACTGGGCTGGATGGAGGCCAGGCTGGACTGATGGGCTGGGGTGACTTGGGTGAGGGTCAGCAAGGCCAAGTGGTGGCCAGCAGGAGCTGAGCAGTGCTGGTGCCCCTGGGCTGGGCACTGGGGAGGCCACAGCTTGAGTGCTGGGCTCAGCTCTGGGCTCCTCACTACAGGAAGGAGATTGAGGAGCTGGAGCAGGGCCAGAGAAGGGCAAGAGAGCTGGGGAAGGGTCTGGGGAAGAGGGCTGGGGAGGAGCAGCTGAGGGAGCTGGGGGTGTTGAGCCTGGAGCAGAGGAGGCTGAGGGAGACCTCCTTGCTCTCTGCAGCTCCCTGAGAGGAGGCTGCAGCCAGCTGGGGCTTGGGCTCTGCTCCCTAGGCTCAGGGGAGAGAAGGAGAGGCAATGGCCTGAAACTGTGCCAGGGGAGGCTTAGGTTGGAGAGGAGGCCAAATGTCTTTGGTGGCAGAGTGGTGAGGGCCTGGCAGAGGCTGCCCAGGGAGGTGGTGGAGTCCCCATGGCTGGAGGGGTTGCAGAACCCTGTGGCCATGGCAGCTGGGGCCAGGGTTTGGTGGCCATGGTGGGGTTGGGCTGGTGTTGGCCTGGCTGCTCTGGGAGGGCTTTGCCAGCCCAAACCATCCCATGGCTCTGTGATGCTGTCTGCAGGTGCTGCTGCCTCTCCTGCCCCCAGATGTTGCTGTGCCATTGTTGTCCCTTGTCACCCAACCTCGACCCAGCAGCCCTGCCTGGACCATTCCTCTCTGCCCCCTGCTCCAGCTGCCAGGCAGGACTCAGCCCCTCAGCCAGCCTGGGCTTGGGGAGTGTAGAGCTGGCTGGCCTGGAGCTCCCTCCTGGGCCTGAGCTGCTTTGCAGCACTGCCAGGTGCCAGGCAGGAGCTCTCCTGCTGATTTCCAGCTGGGCACTCAGGTTCACCCAGCCTGAGGTGCAGCCTGGGGCTCACCTGGCCTCACACTCCTGGCATGGGGGAGCCTGGGGGCTGGGGCAGCCCAGGGGGCTGGCAGGGCCATGGCAGAGCTGTGCTCAGGGGTGCAGGGCTCTGGGGCAGGCAGGATGGGGGCTGCTCTCCCACAGCCCCTTGCTTCCTGGGCCAACCTGGGGGCAGGGGCAGGGGCTGAGGGGGACCAGGGTGCCTGATGTGCCAAGGCCTGCTGGGCTGTCTTGTGCTCAGAGGGGATGCTGCTGGCTCCTCCTCCTCCTCCTCCTCCCAGACAGCCCTCTCACATGCCAGGCTCTGAGTTGCATTCCCCTCCTGACAGGCAGGCATCAGCTCTGATTACTCATCAATGCAGCACGTTGCAGAGCCCTGCAGCCTGCTGCTCCTCACAGCTCCAACAGCAGCAGCCCAGGGCCAGCAGCTGAGATGAGTGGGGACAGGGCTGGTGCAGCCCCAGCCTGCCCTGGGGGCCCAGCACCTGCTGCCTGAGCCCAGATCATAGAATCAATAAGGTTGGAAAGGACCTCAGAGGTCATCAAGCCCAAGCTGTCACCCAGCACCATCTGATCAACTCAACCATGGCTCCAAGGGCCTCATCCAGGCTCTTCCTAAACCCCTCCAGGGATGGGGACTCCACCACCTCCCTGGGCAGCACATCCCAGTGGCTAACAACTCTCTCTGGGAAGAACTTTCTCCTCCCCTCCAGCCTGAACCTCCCCTGGCACAGCTTGAGACTGTGTCCTCTTGTTCTGCTGCTGGCTGCCTGGGAGCAGAGCCCAACCCCCAGCTGGCTCCAACCTCCCTGCAGGGAGTTGCAGAGAGCAAGAAGGTCTCCCCTGAGCCTCCTCTTCTGCAGGCTAAGCAACCCCAGCTCCCTCAGCCTCTCCTCCCAGGGCTGTGCTCCAGACCCCTCCCCAGCCTGGCTTGGCCAACCTGGCTCAGGGGCACTGTGCCCACTGGGGAGGCCAAGAGCTGCCAAGAGGTGAGCAGGTCACTGCTGCTAGCCCAGAAAGGGTTGGGTTGGAAAGGACCTTCAAGACCAAAGCAGGAGACTCCACAACCTGTCTGGGCAGCCTGCTCCAGGCCTCCAGCACTCTCATTGCACATTAAGAAAAGCTTCTTTGCTGCCAGAGTGGTCAGGGCCTGGCAGAGGCTGCCCAGGGAGGTGGTGGAGTCCCAGGGGGCTGCCTGGGCCAGGCAGCTGGGGCTGCAGAACCCTGTCCTGGCCAGCCCTGGCAGCTGGGGCCAGGGCTTGGCACTGGCAGAGGCTGGGGAGGTGGTGGAGTCCCCATGGTGGGGTTGGGTTGCTGGTTGAACCCAAGGGTCTTGGAGGGCTTCTCCAGCAGACAGGAATTCCATGATTCCATGTTTCCAAGTTGCTCCTCCTGGGGTGCAAGCTGTGTTCCTTGCCCCTTGTCCTGTCACACTGCAGAGAGCCTGCTGCCTTCCTCCTGCCCTACCAGCCTCAGCTCTTTAGAGACAGTAATCAGCTCCCCTCTGGGGCTGCTCTTCTGCAGGCTCAGCAGCCCCAGGGCTCTCCATCTTTCCCCATCAGACAGAGCTTCCAGAGCCTTCATCATCCTTGCAGTCTTCATTGGACTCTCTCCCCTGCCCCTCTTAAACTGGGCAGCCCAGAAGGGCAGGGACCTGGAGGGCACAAACCAAGGCAGAGTCACAGAGCTGTCAGGGCTGGGAGGGAGCTCAAGGCTCAGCCAGCTCCAACTCCCTGCCATGGCCAGGGACACCTCACACCACAGCAGGCTGCTCACAGCCACCTCCAGCCTGGCTGCAAACACCTCCAGGCAGGAGGCTTCCACCACCTCCCTGGGCAACCTGGGCCAGGCTCTCACCACCCTCCTGGCCAACAACTTCTTCCTCACAGCCAATCTCCAGCTCCCCACTTCTAGTTCTGCTCCATCCCCCCCAGTCCTCTCCCTCCCTCACCCCCTCCAAAGTCCCTCCCCAGCTTTCCTGGAGCCCCCTGCACATCCTGGAAGGCCACAAGGAGGTCTCCTGGGAGCCTTCTCCTCTCCAGCCTGCACAACCCCAACTCTCTCAGGCTGTGCTCAGAGCAGAGCAGCTCCAGCCCTCTCTGGGCACCTTCCAGCCCCTCCAGATCCTTCCTGGCACAGAGGCTGCAGAACTGGCCCCAGAGGCTGCAGAACTGGACCCAGTGGCTCCAGAACTGGACACAGAGGCTCCAGAACTGGACAGAGTGCTGCAGCCTTCTCCTCAAGGAGTCCTTATTGTGGCCTTCCATAATCAGTTGCCCCTCACTGGGTAGAGAATCCTCCTGACTGCCCTGCTAGGGCTGAGTGAGAAGGCAAAGTGAGTGCTGAGGTGCTGGGGGCACTGCCAGGCTCCGAGGGCAGCTTCCTGCTGTCTCACCACCTTCTGCTGCTGGCAGCAGGAGCCTGGAGGCTGGAGGGATGGAGTGTGGAGCCTGGCAGCTTTCTGGGCAGCTGCCTTGCCCAGCACCTTGTGCTGGGGGCGCTGGAGGGGGCTGCTGGGCTCGGGGGGGAGCTGCTGCTGCCCCTCCAGGCGCCCCTGGGAGCGCCCGGCTCTGCGTGTCAGCAGGAGAGGCAGGGAGGGGATGGGCAGCAGCCTGGCTTGTGGGATTTGTGTGAAGGTTCCAGGCGGCTGGGGATGACTCTCTGCATTATTTCATTAAGGGATTTAGGATGTGCTGCCTGAAGCCTGAGTCATCAATGAAATGAGCAAGCGAGGAGCAGCTCGGCAGGGCTGCCGGAGGCTGACTCACGCTGCGGGGGGGCCGGGGGCTCGCAGGGCTCTCTTTCAGCTGGGGGATGCTCCACTCCCTCCCTCCAGCCGCGGCCACGGCCTCCCCAGCAGCCTCAGCAGCCTCAGCAGCAGCAGCAGGAGGGCCCTGGGAGCCTGAGGGGGCTTGTGGATTGATCCAGGGGAGCTGAGCCGCCGTGCTTGAGCTCTGCCTCCAGCCCTGATGCAGAGGAGGCAGCAGCAGCCAGCGCTGCTGGAAGCCCACGGATCAGCCACAGGCAGCTGGGCACACAGCAGGCACTGGCTTTGCTGTGCCCAGAACCTGCCCCTCTGCTCTGCTGAGAGCTCAGCTGCAGTGCTGTGTGCCTCTGTGGGACCTCAACACAGTGATCTACAGAGCAGCCCTGCAGGGAAGGGCTTGGGGGTGCTGGGGGGAGAGGAGCTGGGCAGGAGCCAGCAATGGGCACTGGCAGCACAGGAGGCCAAGGGCAGCCTGGGCTGCATCCAAAGCAGGGTGGCCAGAGCTGGAGAGAGAGGATCCTGCCCTCTGCTCTGCTCTGGGGAGACCTCCCCTGCAGGGCTGGGGCCAGGTATGGGACCCCCAGCACAAGAGAGACCTGGAGATGCTGGAGAGGGGCCAGAGGAGGCCACAGAGATGCTCAGAGGCTGCAGAACCTCCCCTGTGGGGCCAGGCTGGGAGAGCTGGGGCTGTGCAGCCTGGAGAAGAGAAGGCTGCAGGCAGACCTCAGAGCAGCCTCCCAGTACCTGAAGGGCTCCAGGAGAGCTGGGGAGGGACTTGGGCCAAGGGCTGGGAGTGCCAGGCCCAGGGCCAATGGCTTTGAGCTGGGAGAGAGGAGCCTGAGAGTGGAGAGGAGGAAGAAATCCTTTGTAGTGAGGCTGGGGAGACTCTGGCCCAGGCTGCCCAGGGAGGCTGTGGAGGCTCCATCCCTGCAGACATTCAAGATCAGACTTAATGTGGCCCTGGGCAGGCTGATCTAGTTGGAAGTGTCCCTGCTGGCTGCAGGGGGGTTGGACAGGATGAGCTTTGAGGGACCCATAGCACCCAATGCAATCTGTGAAGCTGTGAGTCACAGAATCATGGTGAGGGCTGGAAGGGACCTCTGGAGATCACTGAGTTCAGCTCTGGTGAGTAAGTCAGAGAGGTTTTCCTCCCCATTTTCTCAGCTCTGCTGAGGTCACCTCTGGAATCTTGTGTCCAGTTCTGGGCCCCTCAGCTCAAGAAGGACCTCAGGGAAGTGCCTGAGAGAGTCCATGGCAGAGGCACAGAGCTGCTGCAGGCAGTGGAACATCTCCCTGGGAGGCCAGGCTGAGGCAGCTGGGGCTTGGAGCTGGGAGCAGAGGAGCCTGAGGGCTGCCCTCAGTGCTGGGGCTAAAGATGTGCAGGGCTGGAGCCAGGCTCTGCTCAGGGCTGGCCAAGGAGAGCAGAAGGGGCACTGGGGGCAAGCTGGAGCAGAGGAGCTGCCAGAGGGCCAGGAGGGAAACCTTTGTCCCTGTGAGGGTGGCAGAGCCTGGAGCAGGCTGCCCAGAGAGGTTGTGGAGTCTGCTGGGGTGGAGAGCTTCCAACCCCCCCTGGCTGTGTTCTGGGTGCCCTGCCCTGGGGGCTCCTGCTCTGGCAGGGGCTTGCTCTGGGTGCTCTCCAGAGGTCCCTTCCAACCCCTCACAGTCTGAGGCTATGATTCCAGTGCTGCCTTGGTGCCTGCTTCATGTCCTGCCTGGAGGAGCCCACTCTGTGCACAGCAGCTTGGAAGGGAGCAGCCCAGGGGCTTGAGGTGTAGCTGAGGGGCCCAGCACCCAAGGTGCCAGAGCCTGCTGGGGCTGGGGCTGTGCTGGGGGACTGGGAAGCAGCTCCCCTGGATGGGCTGAGCCTGGGTGCTGGCATGAGAGAGGCTCACAGCAAGGGAAGCTGCAGCACCACTGAGGCTTCATTTCTGCAGTGAAGGCACAAAGAGGCTGCCCAGAGAGGTGGTGGAGTCTCCTGGGGTGGAGAGCTTCCAACCCCCCTGGCTGTGTCCCTGGGTGCCCTGCCCTGGGGGCTCCTGCTCTGGCAGGGGCTTGGTCTGGATGAGCTCCAGGGGTCCCTTCCAACCTCTAATGCCTGTGGCTGTGTGAGACACTGGCACAGGTTGCCCAGGGAGGCTGTGGATGCTCTTCCTGGATATGCTCAGGGCCAGGCTGGATGAGGCCTTGAGCAGCCTGTGCTGGTGGGAGGTGTCCCTGCCCATGGCAGGGGGTTGGGATGATCTTGAAGGTCCAGGCCAACCACCCCATGCTCCTGTGCTCCTGTCCTGGTTTGCTAAGCTGCCTGGGGGGCTCTGCAGCCCTCCAGCTCCCTGCAGAGCTGTGTGGGCATGGCACACATCTCTGGCAGGGGGGGTTGGGCTGGGTGATCTCCAGAGGACCCTTCCAGCCTCTGCCATCCTGTGATGGTTGTGTGGAGGGTCTGGCTGCACAGGCTGCAGGCTTTCCATGGGCAGCTTCAGCAGTGTTGAGAAAGCTCTGTCCAGAGGTTCCTCCCCAGATCCCCCCCAGTCCCCCATCAGCCCTGCTAGTACAGGGAGCAGAAGGACCTCAGTTCAAGAAGGACATTGAGAGACTTGAAGGTGTCCAGAGAAGGGCAAGAAAGCTGGGGAGGGGTCTGGGGCACAGCCCTGTGAGGAGAGGCTGAGGGAGCTGGGGTTGCTTAGCCTGGAGAAGAGGAGGCTCAGGGGAGACCTTCTTGCTCTCTGCAACTCCCTGCAGGGAGGTTGGAGCCAGGTGGGGGTTGGTCTCTTCTCCCAGGCACCCAGCAGCAGAACAAGAGGCCACAGTCTCAAGCTGTGCCAGGGGAGGTTTAGGCTGGGGGTGAGGAAGAAGTTCTTCCTAGACAGAGAGATTGGCCACTGGGATGTGCTGCCCAGGGAGGTGGTGGAGTCCCCATCCCTGGAGGGGTTTAGGAAGAGCCTGGCTGAGGCCTTTGGTGCCATGGTTGAGTTGATCAGATGGTGCTGGGGGATAGGTTGGGCTTGGTGATCTCTGAGGTCTTTTCCAACCTGGTTAATTCCATTCCATTCCATTCCATTCCATTCCATTCCATTCCATTCCACTCTACTCTACTCCTATTCTATTCTGTTCTAGTCTAGTCTAGTCTAGTCTAAGGCTCAGCTTGGCAGGGGCTGGGCCAGCTCATTCCAGCTGTTCTGGGCCCTAGAGAGGTTGGAGCAGGAGTTCCTTGGGGTCCCTTCCACTCTGGCACTCTGTGATTCTGTGTCCAGCCACCACCTGCATTCCCCGGGGTGGGGTCAGCCAGTACCGTGCCGTAGCTCCATCTCTCCAGCTCGGGTGGCTGCCCTGCTGCCAGTGGATCCCTGCCGGCCCCGAGCCAGGGCTCTCCGCTCCCGGCTGGCCCTGCAGCCCCTGGCGGGGAGCGCTGGGGGGGAGCAGCAGCGGCCCGGAGAGCTGCAGCCCCCCTTGATTAGCATTCGGCCCCGCTGCTCGGCGTCGGCTCTGCCATTGCCTGGCAACCGCCGAGCCAAACTCCAACAGCGGCCCCGGGGCCCCGGCGCGATTCCCGCGGGCACCGCCTGCTGCCGCCGCGGCCACGGCCACGGCCACGCTGCTGGGGCCACCCCGCGCCGCTGCCCACCCGGGGCCACCCCGCGCCGCTGCCCACCAAGGGTCACCCACGCCGCTGCCCACCCGGGGCCACCCCGCACCGCTGCCCACCAAGGGTCACCCACGCCGCTGCCCACCCGGGGCCACCCCGCGCCGCTGCCCACCAGGGGCCACCCCGCACCGCTGCCCACCAAGGGTCACCCCGAGCTGCTGCCCACCCGGGGCCACCCACGCTGCTACTCACCCAGGGCCACCCCGAGCCGCTGCCCACCCGGGGCCACCCCTCGCCGCTGCCCACCCGGGGCCACCCCGAGCTGCTGCCCACCCGGGGCCACCCGCGCCGCCGCCCACCCGGGGCCACCCCGAGCTGCTGCCCACCCGGGGCCACCCCGCGCCCACCCGGGGCCACCCCGAGCTGCTGCCCACCCGGGGCCACCCGCGCCGCCGCCCACCCGGGGCCACCCCGAGCTGCTGCCCACCCAGGGCCGCCCCACCCGGGGCCACCCCGAGCTGCTGCCCACCCGGGGCCACCCACGCTGCTACTCACCCAGGGCCACCCCGCGCCGCTGCCTACCCGGGGCCACCCCGAGCCGCTGCCCACCCGGGGCCACCCACGCTGCTACTCACCCGGGGCCACCCCGCGCTGCTGCCCACCCGGGGCCACCCCGCGCCGCTGCCCACCCGGGGCCACCCCGAGCTGCTGCCCACCCAGGGCCGCCCCGCGCCGCTGCCCACCCGGGGCCACCCGCGCTGCTGCTCACCCGGGGCCACCCCACGCCGCTGCCCACCCGGGGCCACCCCGCGCCGCTACTCACCCGGGGCCACCCCGCGCCGCTGCCCACCCGGGGCCACCCCGCACTGCTGGCCACCCACGCAGGTGCCCACCCACGGCCACCCCGTGCCGCTGCCCACCCGGGGCCACCCCGCACTGCTGGCCACCCACGCAGGTGCCCACCCACGGCCACCCCGTGCCGCTGCCCACCCGGGGCACCCCGCGCCGCTGCCCTGCGCGGCACAAGGGCAAGGAGCATCCACAGCAGGAGGGGGAGGAGGACGAGAGGGCTGTGGCGATGCGGCTGCTGCGCTGACCCGCAGGTTTGGTGGGTGGGTCTGTCGGTCTGTCTGTCTGTCTGCCTGCCTGCCCGCCCCGGTGATGCCCTTGTGCGGCGGGCACGGTAAGTCCCTCTGCAGCCCTTGGAGGCAGAGGCCCTTCCATGCCCATGGAACGGGGCCTGGGGGCAGGGCAAGGGGCCAGGCTCTGCCGGGGCTGGCTCCAGGGTTGGAGGTGCTGGGGGCCAGCCCTGGCCGGGTGTGGATGGAGCTGGCCCCGTGGGGCAGCAGGATGAGGCCTGGCAGAGCTCCTGTGTGTGCCCTGCCTGGCAGCCAAGGCAGGCTCCGTGGGACGCCCATCACCCCCACGCTGCCCGGGGGCAGGCTCAGTCTGGCTGGGGGCCTGCAGGGGCTGCGGGGAGGCTGTCAGCCTGCTGCTAGACTCTGCTGGTGGTGGAGTTGGCAGCGCTCAGGGAAGAGCTGGCACCTGGGGCTGTCTCTGCTTCCCAGGCAAGCCACATGCTTGGGGGCTGAGAGCTTCAAGGCAGGAGAGTTCCATGGTCCTGCAGCCAGGGGGCCTGGGCTCTGCCCCCTGCCCTGCCAGAGGGTCTCTGCAAGCCCTGCTGGCTCAGGCCCTCTGCCAAGAGGCTCAGGAGGGCAGGGGCCCCCTCCTGACACAAGGTGCCACACTTGTGCCAGGGAAGGGAGAGAATCCACACGTGCCTGAACACCTGCAGTCCAGACCTGAGGCATCCCCAAGCCTCTGCTTCGGTCCCATTTTCATGTTTGTGGCTGCTGTGGGCTGTGCCTGTGGTGTGCTTGGTGGCTGGAGGTCCAGAGCTGCCTGCCCTGTCCCTCCAACAGAGCTGGGGAAGGGGCTGGGGAAGAGGGCTGGGAAGAGCTGGGGGTGTTGAGCCTGGAGCAGAGGAGGCTGAGGGAGACCTCCTTGCTCTCTGCAGCTCCCTGAGAGGAGGCTGCAGCCAGCTGGGGCTTGGGCTCTGCTCCCTAGGCTCAGGGGAGAGAAGGAGAGGCAATGGCCTGAAACTGTGCCAGGGGAGGCTTAGGTTGGAGAGGAGGCAGAGTGGAGAGGAGGCAGAGTCTTTGGTGCCAGAGTGGTCAGGGACTAGCAGAGGCTGCCCAGAGGGAGGATACTGCCTTTGTCCAAGGAGTCAATGGCAAAGGCAAGGGCTGATGGGTTCAGGTTCCTGCCAGGTTGGACTCCAGGGCAGAGTCAGAGACTGGAATCATCTCCCAGGGGCAGCAGGGGAGTGCCCTGCCTTGGGCAGTTTCAAGTGAGGTCCTTGTGCCCTGTGCTCAGCACTGCTCAGGCCACACCTTGAGTCCTGTGTCCAGCTCTGGGCTCCTCAGGTCCAGAAGGACATTGAGAGACTTGAAGGTGTCCAGAGAAGGGCAACAAAGCTGGGGAGGGGTCTGGGGCACAGCCCTGTGAGGAGAGGCTGAGGGAGCTGGGGTTGCTTAGCCTGGAGAAGAGGAGGCTGAGGGGAGACCTTCTTGCTCTCTGCAACTCCCTGCAGGGAGGTTGGAGCCAGGTGGGGTTGGGCTCTGCTCCCAGGCAGCCAGCAGCAGAACAAGAGGACACAGTCTCAGGCTGTGCCAGGGGAGGTTCAGGCTGGAGGTGAGGAGAAAGGCCTTTCCAGCCCTGTCTGGATGTGTTCCTGTGTGACTGGTGCTGAATTCTATGCTCCTGCTTTAGCAGGGGTTGGACTGGAAGAGGTTTAGGCTGGATGTTAGGAAGAAGTTCTTCCCAGCAAGAGGGATTGGCCACTGGGATGTGCTGCCCAGGGAGGTGGTGGAGTCCCCATCCCTGGAGGTGCTTAGGAAGAGCCTGGCTGAGGCCTTTGGTGCCATGGTTGAGTTGATCAGATGGTGCTGGGGGATAGGTTGGGCTTGGTGATCTCTGAGGTCTTTTCCAACCTGGTTAATTCTATTCTATTCTACTCTACTCTACTTCATTCCATTCCATTCCAGCCCTGGAGGTGCTGCAGACCCCTGTGGCCGTGGCACCTGGGGCCAGGGGTTGGTGGCCATGGTGGGGTAGGGTTGGGTTGCTGCTTGGCCTGGCTGCTCTGGGAGGGTTTTGCAATGGTTCTGTGATTCCAGGCCCCCAGCAGGCAGGGAGAGCTGCAGGCTGGTGCCTTATCCTGCTCACCACTCCTGATCACACAGCATCATTGAGGACATTTGCTGGCCAAGGGGTTAAAGCCACACCTGTCCTTTGTGTCTTGCAGAGCCTGGGGTCAGCAGACAAGAAGGACTTCTACCAGCCCAAGTAAGTGGCAGCAGCAGTGGTGAGTAAGAGCTTGGCAATTCCTGGCTGCTTGGTTGGGGAGCAGTGGCTCTGGGGCTGGCTAAGATTAGCCACCTCAACATCCCAGAATAGCTGCTGCAGTTACACAAGGGGAGGGCTGCCAGGCATGGGGGCTGCAAATCATCCCTTCAGCAAGGCAAGGCAGCACCTCAGCTGGGCTGAGCCTGAAGGGCAGAGCTGGGCAGGCAGCACCACAGCTGGGCTGAGCCTGAAGGGCAGAGCTGGGCAGGCAGCACCACAGCTGGGCCTGAGGCAGCAGCAGCACCACAGCTGGGCTGAGCCTGAGGGCAGAGCTGGGAGCTGCAGAGCACTGCAGCACCTCAGCTGGGCTGAGCCTGAAGGGCAGAGCTGGGAGCTGCAGCACCTCAGCTGGGCTGAGCCTGAAGGGCAGAGCTGGGAGCTGCAGCACCACAGCTGGGCTGAGCCTGAAGGGCAGAGCTGGGAGCTGCAGCACCACAGCTGGGCTGAGCCTGAAGGGCAGAGCTGGGCAGGCAGCAGCACAGCTGGGCTGAGCCTGAGGGGCAGAGCTGGGCTGAGCCTGAAGGGCAGAGCTGGGCAGGCAGCAGCACAGCTGGGCTGAGCCTGAAGGGCAGAGCTGGGCAGGCAGCACCACAGCTGGGCTGAGCTCCCTCAGTTGCTCCTCCCCAGCCTTCTTCTCCAAACCCTTCCCCAGCTCTGTTGCCCTTCTCTGGCCCTGCTCCAGCCTCTCTATGTCCTTCTTGCAGTGTGGAGCCCAACACTGACCCCAGGAGTTGAGGTGCAGCCTCCCCAGTGCTCAGCACAGGTCCCTTTAACAACCCTTCCAACTCAAACCCTTCCATGAGCTCTGTGGATTCTTTGCACTTCCCTCTGTGCAGCCCAGCAGGAGACCTGTACCTAAGAACCTCTTGGATGGAGCTGGCAGAGGAAGAGCCCAGGGCAAAGGCCATCAAAGGCTGGTGGGGGAGGGTGGACCTCTCCTCCACACCCTTGATGAGCTCTGGACTGTTCCAGACACTCAGGAACCACCTTGCTGGTGGCTGAGCTGGGTGAATGGAGACTGTGGGGTGAGGAACATGGTGACAGCATTTCCACTGCTGAAGGGAAGAGGCAACAAAGGAAGGTTCAGTGTGGGCTCCTCACTCCCAGAAGGACACTGAGGAGCTGGAGCAGAGCCAGAGAAGGGTAAGAGAGCTGGGGAAGGGTCTGGAGAAGAGGGCTGGGGAGGAGCAGCTGAGGGAGCTGGGGGTGTTGAGCCTGGAGCAGAAGAGGCTGAGGGAGACCTCCTTGCTCTCTGCAGCTCCCTGAGAGGAGGCTGCAGCCAGCTGGGGCTTGGGCTCTGCTCCCTAGGCTCAGGGGAGAGAAGGAGAGGCAATGGCCTGAAACTGTGCCAGGGGAGGCTTAGGTTGGAGAGGAGGCCAAATGTCTTTGGTGGCAGAGTGGTCAGGGCCTGGCAGAGGCTGCCCAGGGAGGTGGTGGAGTCCCCATGGCTGGAGGGGTTGCAGAACCCTGTGGCCATGGCAGCTGGGGCCAGGATTTGGTGGCCATGGAGGGGTTGGGTTGGTGCTGGCCTGGCTGAGCTTGGCTTTCCCAAGCCAAACTGTGACTCTGTGATTTCAAGCTGCTGACAGAGGGCCCTGGCTGCTGTCCCAAGACAGTTGCCTAATCAAACAGCTGCTGGCTGAAGCCCCAGGGCCACCTCTCTTGGAGACAGAAATGTGCTCTCCTGGGACAGATGCTTGTGCTTAATACCTCTCCAGGCAGGGCTGGTTGGAAGTGTCTTGACAGGGAGTGAGAGGAGCTGCTGTGCCTGCTGATTACCCCTGGCAGGGATCTGCTCCTCGGTGCCAGCCACTGCCTGCCTCTCACTTTCTTCAAGCCCAGGAGGAGGCTTTGGCAGCAGGAACACTCAGAAGCCCTCAGCAGAGCTGGGATGAGACACCTGCCTTTAATTAAGGTGTCCTTGATTTGCTGCTGCTGCTGCTGCTCACTCTGGGTGCTGCCTCCTCTGCTGGGAGCTGTGCTCCTGCCAGGAGAGCTTGGGGGAGCAGCTGGTATTTGCCAGGCACTTCAGAGGTGTCAGGAGAGACACTGCTGGAGGGACACAACATGATCAGCAAGGCCAAGGTCCTGCAGCTGGGTCAGGACAATCCTTGATATGAACCCAGGCTGGGGGGGATGAGGTTGAGAGCAGCCCTGCAGGGAAGGGCTTGGGGGTGCTGGGGGGGCAGGAGCTGGGCAGGAGCCAGCAATGGGCACTGGCAGCACAGGAGGCCAAGGGCAGCCTGGGCTGCATCCAAAGCAGGGTGGCCAGAGCTGGAGAGAGAGGATCCTGCCCTCAGCTCCACTCAGCTGAGACCACAGCTGGAGCTCTGGGGCCAGTTCTGGAGCCTCTGTGCCAGGAAGGCTCTGGAGGGGCTGGAAGGTGTCCAGAGCAGGGCCAGGAGGAGCAGCAGAGGGCTGGAGCTGCTCTGCTGTGAGCACAGCCTGAGAGAGTTGGGGTTGTGCAGGCTGGAGAGGAGAAGGCTCCCAGGAGACCTCCTTGTGGCCTTCCAGGATGTGCAGGGGGCTCCAGGAAAGCTGGGGAGGGACTTTGGAGGGGGTGAGGGAGGGATAGGAGTGGGGGGAATGGAGCAGAAGTAGAAGTGGGGAGCTGGAGATTGGCTGTGAGGAAGAAGTTGTTGGCCAGGAGGGTGGTGAGAGCCTGGCCCAGGTTGCCCAGGGAGGTGGTGGAAGCCTCCTGGCTGGAGGTGTTTGCAGCCAGGCTGGAGGTGGCTGTGAGCAAGCTGCTGTGGTGTGAGGTGTCCCTGGCCATGGCAGGGGCTTGGAGCTGGCTGAGCCTTGAGCTCCCTTCCAGCCCTGCCAGCTCTGTGGTTCTCTGCTTCTGCAGCACAACTCCCCAAGAGCTGCTGCAGCTCTTCTGAGCCCAGCCTCACATCAGAGCCTTGTGCTGGCTGGCTCACCCCTAGTGAGCCTTGGGCCTTGCTGGAGGCTCTCTCTGCTCTGGGATGCAGCCCCTGGCCATACCTGCTGCCTGCAGCCCCCCCCTGGAGCTCTGCCCTCCCTCGCTGGCTGCCCAAACAGGCAGAGCCTTTCAATGGGCTCAGCACCACCAAGCACCCCACACCTTCCTCTCTCCTCATCAATATTTACCCTCCCATCAATCTCCCTGTCATCTGCTAATGTTCCTGGGGGTGAGGCCTTGGTGCTTTTTCTCCTGGATCACAGAGGGACCCCTTGCCCTGGGCTGGCTCCCGGCGGGGCCTGGGGAGCTGTCCCCACGGGGGGCTCCTGCTGGAGAGCTCTCAGCCTGCTCTCTGCAGACAGTCACAGATGGCATCCAACTGGAAGGGATCCTCAAAGGTCACCTTGTCCAACCCAACCACAGCAGGCTGCTCCCAGCCCCAACCAACCTGCCCTGCACTGCTGCCAGCCATGGGGCAGCTCCACCTCTCTGGGCAGCCTGGCACAGGCTCTCCCCACCCTCAGCACCAAACATTTCTCCTTCTCTCCACTCTCAGCCTCCCTCTTGCACTTCAAACCATCCCCCCTAGGCCTGGCCCAACAGGCCCTGCTCAACAGTCTCTCCCCAGCCTTCTTCTCTGCATCCTTTAAGCCCCAGAAGGCCACCAGGAGGTCTCCCTGGAGCTGGGGCCAAGGTCTCCCCTCCCTCAGTGTCAGACATCTCTTCCTTCTCTGCAGTCTGAATCTCCCTCTGCTAGTTTAAACCATCCTCCCTTGCTCAGACTTCTGTCCCCAGCTTTCTTCTGTCCCCTTTAAGCACTGCAAGACCACCCCCAGCCTCACTGCAAAGGATTTCTTCCTCCTCTCCACTCTCAGTCTCCTCTCTCCCAGCTCAAAGCCATTGGCCCTGGGCCTGGCACTCCCAGCCCTTGGCCCAAGTCCCTCCCCAGCTCTCCTGGAGCCCCTCAGGTACTGGAAGGCTTCTCCAACATCTGCCTGGAGCCTTCTCCTCTCCAGGCTGAGCACCCCGAGCTCTCCCAGCCTGGCCTCCCAGCAGAGGGCTTCCATCACTGCTCTGTAGGAGCTGCTCCTGGGAGAGCTGAGTCCCTCCAGCAGCTGAGGGAACCAAACCAAACCATTCAGAGCACTGCAGGCCACCTACAAGGGCTCACTCTTAAACATTTCATCCTCCTCTCCACTCTCAATCTCCCTCATGGAGCTCAAACCACCCCCCCTTGGCCTGGCACAAGAGGCCCTGCTCAGAAGTCTCTCCCCAGCTTTCAGACTCTCCCCTGAACAGAGTCACAGCTTGCATTGGGTTGGAAGGGATCCTCCAAGGGCATCCTGTCCCACCCCCTGCAGGCAGCAGGGACAGCTCCAGCCAGAGCAGGCTGCCCAGGGGCACAGCCAGGCTGAGCTTCAATGGCTCCAGGGATGGAGCCTGCACCACCTCCCTGGGCAGCCTGTGCCAGAGCCTCCCCAGCCTCCCTCTGCAGAGCTCCCTCCTGGGGTCCAACCTAACTCTGCCCTGCTCCAGTTCCAGACCATTGCCTCTGGTCCTATCCCCACAGCCCCTCTGAGCAGTCCCTCCCCAGCCTGCCTGCAGCTCCCCTGCAGAACTGCAGCTCTGAGGTCTCCCTGCAGCCTTCCCTTCTCCAGGCTGAGCAGCTCTGATTCTTCCAGCCTGGCTTCAGAGCTGCTTCAGAGAGGACCTTGGAGTTCTGCCTCCCCAGCTCCCAGGCTGGAGCCCTGCCTGCCCAGGCACACCCTGCCCAGGGCCTTTTCCAGCTCAGGCAGCTCTCAGGAGCTCTCCCTCCTTCCCACAGACCTCTTTGGCTGGCTGGGATTAGCACTTCCAGCCTTTCATTACCTCCTCCTTTCATTCCAGCTGGGCCCTGCCTTCTGGGTCTGACCTCGGGCTGACCACTTCTGGAGTTATCCAGGTCACCTTCAGGCTGGCTGGGAGCCCTCTGGAGGTGGCAGCCCCCAGGCTGCTTGAGCCCAGCTCAAGGCCCAGCTCTGGGTGCCCCTTCTCTGTGCTGCCTGCTCACTGCTGTTGGGACACCTGCAGGGGGGGTGAGGACAGCCATGGTTTGGAGTGATTCAGGCTGGAAAAGATCTTTAAGAGCATCAGGTCCAACCCAGGGCCCCACTGAGCCATGGCCCTCAGCACCACAGCTACACAGCTCTGAAGCCCCTGCAGGGATGGGGACTGCACCACTGCCCTGGGCAGCCTGGGCCAGGCCTGGGCAACCTTCTCAGGGAAGAAATTGCTCCTCAGGGCCAACCTGATCCTCCCCTGGAGCAATTTGAGGCCCTTCCCTCTTGTCCCATCTCTTGTTTAGGAGCAGAGCCCAAGCCCCAGCTGGCTCCAGCCTCCTCTCAGGGAGCTGCAGAGAGCAATGAGGTCTCCCTCAACCTCCTCTTCTCCACATTAAAGCTTCATCTCCCCAGGGAAATGCTTTGCTCTCTTTTTTTCCCCCCCACCATCTATTGACTGTTTGCTTGTTCTGCATCATTAGGAGCAGTCCTACAGCCTCTGCTTACAAATGACCCTCCTGCTCCTCCAGGCACAGTTTGATTGCTCCTCACAAATCCATCTGTTGCTGGAATTGTGTCCTTCCAGCCCCTGATGGGTACAAGAAGGACCTGGGACTGTTGGAGACAGTCCAGAAGAGGTCATGAAGGTGATCAGAGGCTGCAGAACCTCTGGGGCCAGGCTGGGAGAGCTGGGGCTGTGCAGCCTGGAGAAGAGAAGGCTCCAGGCAGACCTCAGAGCAGCCTCCCAGTAGCTGAAGGGCTCCAGGAGAGCTGGGGAGGGACTTGGGCCAAGGGCTGGGAGGGCCAGGCCCAGGGCCAATGGCTTTGAGCTGGGAGAGAGGAGACTGAGAGTGGAGAGGAGGAAGAAATCCTTTGCAGTGAGGCTGGGGAGACTCTGGCCCAGGCTGCCCAGGGAGGCTGTGGCTGCCTCCTGGCTGGAGGTGTTGAGGACCAGGCTGGATGAGGCCCTGAGCAAGCTGTGCTGGTGGGAGGGGTCCCTGCCCATGGCAGGGCTTGGAGCTGGAGGAGCTTGAAGCTCCCTTCCAACCCAAACCCATTCTGGGATCCTCTGAACTGCTTTGGCTCCCACCAGTAGGTTTTGCATCCCCATTGAGACTGTGCCAGGGGAGGGTTAGGTTGGAGAGGAGGCCAAATGTCTTTGGTGGCAGAGTGGTCAGGGCCTGGCAGAGGCTGCCCAGGGAGGTGGTGGAGTCCCCATGGCTGGAGGGGTTGCAGAACCCTGTGGCCATGGCAGCTGGGGCCAGGGTTTGGTGGCCATGGTGGGGTTGGGCTGATGCTGCCCTGGCTGCTCTGGGAGGGCTTTCCCAACCCATTCCCTGGTGTTTCATCCCTGAGCATGCAGGGTGCTGCCTGCCCCTTCTCCTCCCCATGCTGTGTTGGGAGTGCTGCCCTCCTCAGCCACTTCTGTGGGCAGCCAAGGGACTGCCCTGAGCCTTTTGTCAGCTTCCCCTCCTCGGGCAGTGCTGAAGTGCAGTGCTTGGAGCTGCTGCCGGCATCCTGCTGCCCGCATCCTGCTGCCGGCTCTGTGACTCTCCCAGTGCCTGACTCACAGCCCCAGCAAGCCTTCATGAGCTGCTGCCTGCTTCCCAGCCATTCAGGAGAGGGGTTTCAGCTGAGCTCCTGCAGCCCTGTGCTGGCTGAGGTGTGCTGTGCTCTTTGCCAGCCTCTGGGGAGAAAGCAAACCCAATTCTCCCAGCCCTGCTCTCTGATTCTAAAGCAACCAGCCCAGGAGTGCTAGGATGAGGGACAATGGATTTGAGCTGGGAGAGAGGAGACTGAGAGTGGAGAGGAGGAAGAAATCCTTTGCAGTGAGGCTGGGGAGACTCTGGCACAGGCTGCCCAGGGAGGTGGTGGAAGCCTCCTGCCTGGAGGTGTTCAGGACCAGGCTGGATGTGGCTGTGAGCAAGCTGCTGTGGTGTGAGGTGTCCCTGGCCATGGCAGGGGCTTGGAGCTGGCTGAGCCTTGAGCTCCCTTCCAGACCTGACAGTTCTGTGACTCTATGGGGAAGAACTTCTGCCCTGTGAGCGTGGCAGAGCCCTGGAGCAGGCTGCACAGAGAGGCTGTGGAGTCTCCTGCTCTGGAGGGAGCTGAGCCCTTGGCTGCTTGCTCTGGGAGGGATAATGGTGCTGAGCAGCTTGGGTTCCTTGGGCTGTGCTGAGCAGACTTGCAGACACTGCTCAGCTGCTGATGGAACAGGGTGCCTGAGGGCACTGGGGGAGCAAGAGGCAAAGCTGTGTGTGCAGAGGTGAGGGCCCAGGCTCTGAGCTGCCCTGCAGGAGCCTGGCAGCAGCAGGGGCAGGACTGGGAGCAGCAGGATGAGCCCCAGGAGGGGGGCAGCAGGAGGGCACAATGCTGTCCTGGCAAGGTTGCTGAGGACACCAAGCTGGGAGGCTTGGCTGAGGCTGCTGCAGGCTGTGAGGCCATCCAGAGACTTGGGCAGGCTGAGAGCTGGGCACAGAGGAGCCCAAGGAGGCTCAGCCAGGAGGAGAGCAGAGCCCTGCAGCTGGGCAGGAAAAACCAACTGCAGCAGCAGAGGCTGGGAGGGGATCTGCTGGGGAGCAGCCCCAAGGAGAAGCAGCTGGCAGTGCTGGGGGGCAGCAAGGGCTGCAGGGCACAGCAATCTGCCCTGGGGGCCAAGAAGGCCAAGGGGGTCCTGGGGGGCATTCAGCAGAGGCTGGCCAGCAGGGCCAGGAAGCTTCTCCTCCCCCTCTGCCCTGCCCTGAGGAGACCTCCCCTGCAATATTGCATCCAGCTCTGGGCTCCCCAGCTCAGCAGGGACAGGGATCTGCTGGGGAGAGGCCAAGGGAGGCTCCAAGGATGCTGCAGGGCCTGGAGCACTGCCTGGGGAGGAGAGGCTGAGAGCCCTGGGGGGGCTTAGTCTGGAGAGGAGAAGGCTGAGAGGGATCTGCTCAATGTCTCTCAAGAGCTGAGGGCTGGGGGTCAGGAAGGAAGGGCCAGGGCCAGGCTCTGCTCACTGTGCCCTGGGCTAGGCCAAGGGGCAGTGGATGGAAACTGCAGCCCAGGAGGTTCCACCTCAGCAGGAGGAGGAACTTCTGCCCTGGGAGGCTGCCAGAGGCCTGGAGCAGGCTGCCCAGAGAGGTTGTGGAGTCTCCTGCTCTGGAGTCTTCCCAGCCCTGTCTGGATGTGTTCTGTGTGCCCTGTGCTGGGTTCTATGGCCCTACTCTGGCAGGGGGCTTGGGCTGGAAGATCTCCAGAGGTCCCTTCCAGCCCTGACACCCTATGAGCTGTGCTCCTGTGTGGCTACTTGGTGGTCTCTCCAGGCTTGGGTCCCTGTGTAACAGGGCTCTGCCTCTAGCATCACCAACTAATTGATGGGGAAATGAATTCCTCCTCCAGAAGTGCCTCAGCTCTGCATGGGCTGCCCAGGGAGCCTGGGCAGCTAGCTCAGATCTCTGCCATCAGCCCTGGTGGCTTTCAGCTCATCCTTAAGATGCAGCTGAAGGTAGGATGAGCTCATAATAATCACTGAGGGAACAACTGGGGGATGGCCTTGGTACCTAATTAGAGGCCTGGCTGAATCAAGCTGTGGCCAGCTCAGCCAGGTTGTCTTGGAAGAGCCTCTGGGGCACAACTCTGAGGGGACTGTGGGGGCTGTGCTGGGAGGAAACACCTCCCTGCCCCTCAGGCAATGGCAGTGCCTTCAGTGCTGGGAGGCTGTGGGCTGCAGGAGGAGGCAAAAGGAGCTCTGGTGCCCACAAAAGGACATTTTGACATTGAAAACCTGGGGGGGAGGGGAAGGCAAAAGCAGAGGAGAAGCCTTCCAGAGAGCTGGAATGGCTCAGGCAGGCCCTGGAGCTGCTGGGGCCGCTGCAGGCTTGGCTCTGTGCTGCGAGGTAGGAAGGAAAAGCACCGAGGGAGGCAGAGCTCAGCTGCATTCCCTCTCCCCCCCGGAGGGCAGAGGTGCTTTGTGCTGCACATCCTTCATGCAGCTCTCTCATTAGGCAGCTGAAATGCAGCTCCAGCCCTGTGGTGTCCCCCAGCTCTGCACCACCACTTGGCAAGCCTCAGCCCCACCAGGGCTGGCAGGATGCTACTTGGAGCCTGCCTTCAGGTCCAGGAAGGATCTGGAGGGGCTGGAAGGTGTCCAGAGCAGGGCCAGCAGGAGCAGCAGAGGGCTGGAGCTGCTCTGCTCTGAGCACAGCCTGAGAGAGTTGGGGTTGTGCAGGCTGGAGAGGAGAAGGCTCCCAGGAGACCTCCTTGTGGCCTTCCAGGATCTGCAGGGGGCTCCAGGAATGCTGGGGAGGGACTTTGGAGGGGTGAGGGAGGGATAGGACTGGGGGGAATGGAGCAGAAGTAGAAGTGGGGAGCTGGAGATTGGCTGTGAGGAAGAAGTTCTTGGCCAGGAGGGTGATGAGAGCCTGGCCCAGGTTGCCCAGGGAGGTGGTGGAAGCCTCCTGCCTGGAGGTGTTTGCAGCCAGGCTGGAGGTGGCTGTGAGCAAGCTGCTGTGGTGTGAGGTGTCCCTGGCCATGGCAGGGGGTTGGGACTGGCTGAGCCTTGAGCTCCCTTCCAGCTCTGACAGTTCTGTGACTCTGTGTGCACTGTTCCAGGCCATGATCCCCATCTCCATCCTTTGCTCTCCTCCCAGCCCTGGGAATCAGCTCTTCAGGAGCAGAGATGTCAGGGCTGCCTGCTCTGCCTCCTCCCTGTGTGCAGCTCTGGGGGGCACTGAGGAAAGTGTGGCCAAGGGAGGTTCTCCTCCCCCTGTACTCTGCCCTGCTGAGGCCACAGCTGGGGTCCTGAGCCCAGTTCTGGGCTCCCCAGCTCAAGAGGCTCAGGGTCCTGCTATGACTCTCTGGTTCTGTGGTGCTGGGAGAACTTTGCTCATCCTTTCCCCACTGCCTTCCTCTTCTGTCCTTCTTTCAGTCCAAGGCTTTGCCCTGGGTCCTGGGCCACTCTCCAGTATGGCCTTGGCATTGCTGGGCCCTGAGGGTCCTTCAGCTCTCAGCTGCACTCTTCCTGCAGGAGGCACAGCACAAGGGCTGCTGCCTCCAGGTCTTTCCCTTCCGCTTCCAGCCCCTCTGGGCAGCCTGCTCCAGAGCTCCAGCACCCTCACACCAAAGGAGCTTCTCCTCCTGCTGAGGTGGAACCTCCTGGCTTGCAGCTGGTATCCATCCACAAGCAGGGCTGGTTGGATGAGCCAGGGAATTCCAGGCCTGGCAGCCTGACCTCAGTGCCAGGCAAGATCATGGAGCAGGTCATCCTGAGTGCAATCACACAGCACTTGGAGGATGGCCAAGGGCTCAGGCCCAGCCAGCATGGGTTTAGGAAGGGCAGGTCCTGCCTGACCAACCTGAGCTCCTTCCATGCCCAGGTGACTGCCTGGTGGGTGTGGGGCAGGCTGTGGATGTGGTCTGCATGGACCTCAGCAAGGCCTTTGCCACCATCCCCCACAGCAAACTCCTGGCCAAGCTGTCAGCCCCTGGCTGGGACAGCAGCTCTCTGAGCTGGGTTAGGAACTGGCTGGAGGCTGAGCCCAGAGAGTGGTGGTGAATGGTGCCACAGCCAGCTGGCAGCCAGGCACCAGTGGTGTGCCCCAGGGAGCAGTGCTGGGCCCTGTGCTCCTTAACATCTTCATTGATGATCTGGAGGAGGGCATTGAGTCCATCAGCAGTGAGCTTGCAGATGACACCAAGCTGGGAGCAGGAGTTGATCTGTTAGAGGGTAGAGAGGCTCTGCAGAGGGACCTGGACAAGCTGGGCAGATGGACAGAGGCCAAGGGCAGGAGATTGAACACATCCAAGTGCCAGGGGCTGCACTTTGGCCACAGCAACCCCAGGCAGAGCTACAGGCTGGGGGCAGAGTGACTGAGAGCAGCCAGGCAGAGAGGGACCTGGGGGTGCTGATTGACAGCTGCCTGAACAGGAGCCAGCAGTGTGCCCAGGGGGCCAAGAAGGCCAAGGGCATCCTGGCCTGCATCAGGAAGAGTGTGGCCAGCAGGAGCAGGGAAGTCCTTGTGCCCTGTGCTCAGCACTGCTCAGGCCACCCCTTGAGTCCTGTGTCCAGCTCTGGGCTCCTCAGGTTAGGAAGGTGTGCTGGGTGGAGGCAGCCCCCTTCCCCACCCCTGGCAACAACAAACACTCAGACAAAGGGATTGCCAAAGTGATGGAGAGTTTAACTAGAAAGCAGTGAGCATTTACAGAAAGCCAAAAGCACAGTGACAAAGAAAGATCCCAAACAGACCCAAAGAGATCCCATCCCCACCTGAGGGTACACCCAAGACCCCCAGGGCTCCTTCTTCCCCCTCCCACTGCTAGGCTGGTCTCAGCTGGCCAGATCTGAGACTGCCCATCCCCCCCCCCCCATGGCCTTGGGGCTAGCCAGGCCCAAAGCCAGGAGACATCTCCCCCAGTTACCGGCTGAGAGAGGAGGAAGAGAAGAGGCAGTGCTAGACTCTGCACTGCATCTGATAGTGGTGCAAAAGATTGTGGTAGGGAATACTGCATAATTCCCTGTGTCCACCCCTCTGGGCTGGACTTCTGGACACAGGAAGTAAACATTGCAGGGGGGACACCCAGCTCAAACTGCAACAGAAGGACATTGAGAGACTTGAAGGTGTCCAGAGAAGGGCAACAAAGCTGGGGAGGGGTCTGGGGCACAGCCCTGTGAGGAGAGGCTGAGGGAGCTGGGGTTGCTCAGCCTGGAGAAGAGGAGGCTCAGGGGAGACCTTCTTGCTCTCTGCAACTCCCTGCAGGGAGGTTGGAGCCAGGTGGGGGTTTGGCTCTTCTCCCAGGCAGCCAGCAGCAGAACAAGAGGACACAGTCTCAAGCTGTGCCAGGGGAGGTTCAGGCTGGAGGGGAGGAGAAAGTTCTTCCCAGAGAGAGTTGTTGGCCACTGGGATGTGCTGCCCAGGGAGGTGGTGGAGTCCCCATCCCTGGAGGTGTTCCAGAGGGGATTGGATGTGGCACTTGGTGCCATGGTTCAGTTATGAGGTCTGTGGTGACAGCTTGGACTGGATGATCTCTGAGGCCTCTTCCAACCTTGCTGATACTGTGATAGGTGGTCCAGCCTGAGTCCAGCCTGCTGGATCCCACCTCCTCCCACCAGTGCTCAGTGAGGTCCTGGAGGGGAGCTTCCAGTCAGCAGCCCCATGGCTGTGCCACCCAAGCCCCCCTACCCCAGGGGGGACCCACAGAGGTGGTCCAGCCTGATGGATCCCACCTCCTCCCACTGGCTCAGTGAGGTCCTGGGGGGTCTTCCAGCCAGCAGCCCCATGGCTGTGCCACCCAAGCCCCCCTACCCCATGGGGGACTCACAGAGGTGGTCCAGCCTGATGGATCCCACCTCCTCCCACTGGCTCAGTGAAGTTCTGGGGGGGTCTTCAAGCCACAAGCTCCATGCTTGTGCCACCCAAGCCCCCCTACAGCAGGGGGGACCCACAGAGATGGTCCAGCCTCATGGATCCCGCCTCTTCCCACTGGCTCAGTGAGGTCCTGGGGGGTCTTCCAGCCACCTGCCCCATGGCTGTGCTACCCAAGCCCCCTTACAACAGGGGGGGACCCACAGAGGTGGTCCAGCCTGATGGATCCCTCCTCCTCCCACTGGCTCAGTGAGGTCCTGGGGGGTCTTCCAGCCAGCAGCCCCATGGCTGTGCTCCCCAAGCCCCCGATGCTGCAGGCACCAACCACATCTTCTGGCTGCCCAGCAACAGGGACACTGGGGGGGGGTGTGCGAGGCACAGGCAAGGAGAAACCCTCTCCCTCTGTCCACAGAGCCCGGGCTGGAACCCCCAGAGGTGCCAGCTTTGGTTTCCCAGCCGCAGAGAGAGCCCTTTCAGCCCCGGGGCCCTGCTCAGACACTGCAGCTTTAACGTCCCGGCCCCCAGCGGGGTCCCACTCCCCTCCGAGGCATCAGCCAGGCCTGGGGGAGGCTCTGAAAGAGGCAGCTTGTTGAAAGAACCCCAGCCTGAATGTAGCGAGCTGCTGCCGGTTAATGAGGGGCTGCGTGGCAATGGAAACGAACGGCCCGGCTGGCATCCGCCAAGGCAAACAGCCCTGGGGGAGAAGCGTCCTGGCCAGGCAGGGAGGCAAACAGCCGCCTCAGGCTGCCCTTATTTATGGCCCTTTTTATGCCTCTCTCTATTTATCTGGGACATTCCTGAGCGGGAAGGCTCGGGGCCAGGCCCAGCTGCCCGCCCCGGCGCTCGCAGGGTGTCCGCTGGCACTGGCAGCAGCTCAGCTGAGGCGCAGGGGGGTGCTGCCCAGGGGAGCCGGGGTGCTCCCTCAGCACCTCCCTCCAGGCTCCTCCTTCCTGTCCAGCTCTGGGCTCCTCAGGTTAGGAAAGATGTGGAGATCATAGTATCATAGTATCATACAATCATTCAGGGTTGGAAGGGACCACAAGGATCATCCAGTTCCAACCCCCCTGCCATGGGCAGGGACACCCCACACTAGATCAGCCTGGCCACAGCCTCATCCAGCCTGGGCTGAAACACCTCCAGGGACAGGGCCCCAACCACCTCCCTGCACAACCCATTCCAGGGCTGCACCACTCTCCTGGGGAAGAACTTCCTCCTCCCCTCCAGCCTCAATCTCCCCACCTCCAGCTTCATTCCATTCCCCCTAGTCCTAGCACTGCCTGAGATCCTGAGCAGTCCCTCCCCAGCCTTCCTGTAGCCCCCTGCAGATCCTGGAAGGCCACAATGAGGTCACCTGGGAGCCTTCTCTTCTCCAGACTGAACAGCCCCAACTCCTTCAGTCTGTCCTCATAGGAGAGGTGCTCCAGCCCTCTGCTCATCCTCCTGGCCCTTCTCTGGACACCTTCCAGCACCTCCAGATCCCTCTTGTGCTAGGGGCTCCAGAACTGGAGGCAGTACTCCAGGTGGGGTCTATCCCCACATGCTGGAAGATGCTGGAAGGTGTCCAGAGAAGGGCAACAAAGCTGGGGAGGGGTCTGGAGCACAGCCCTGTGAGGAGAGGCTGAGGGAGCTGGGGTTGCTTAACCTGGAGAAGAGGAGGCTGAGGGGAGACCTTCTTGCTCTCTGCAACTCCCTGCAGGGAGGTTGCAGCCAGGTGGGGGTTGGGCTCTTCTCCCAGGCACCCAGCCCCAGAACAAGAGGACACAGTCTGAAGCTGTGCCAGGGGAGGTTCAGGCTGGAGGGGAGGAGAAAGTTCTTCCCAGAGAGAGCTGTTAGCCATTGGGATGTGCTGCCCAGGGAGGTGGTGGAGTCCCCATCCCTGGAGGTGTTTAGGAAGAGCCTGGCTGAGGCCCTTGGTGCCATGGTTGAGTTGATCAGATGGTGCTGGGGGATAGGTTGGGCTTGGTGATCTCTGAGGTCTTTTCCAACCTGGTTAATCCTACCCTATCCTATCCTATCCTATCCTATCCTGTTGGGATGGGTGGCAAGAAGCAGGAGCCAGGCTCTTGCCAGGGGTGTCCTGTGACAGGACAAGGGGCAGTGGGCACAGGCTGGAACCCAGAAGGTTCCATCTGAGCAGGAGGAGAAACTTCTTTACTGATGATCTCAAAGGTCTCTTCCAACCTGGTCTATTCCATTCCATTCCATTCTATCCCATCCCATCCCATCCTATCCTATCCAGAAGCAGAGGTCAGCTGTTGGCTGTGGAAGCAGTGGGCTCGCTGGAGGAGGCAGGCAGGCTGGCAGGCAGGCAGGCTCGTTGGAGGAGGCTGGCAGGCAGGCAGGCAGGCAGGCAGGCAGGCTCGCTGGAGGAGGCTGGCAGGCAGGCAGGCAGGCAGGCAGGCAGGCTCGCTGGAGGAGGCTGGCAGGCTCGCCAGAGGAGGCAGGCAGGCAGGCAGGCTCGCTGGAGGAGGCTGGCAGGCAGGCAGGCAGGCTTGCTGGAGGAGGCTGGCAGGCTCGCTGGAGGAGGCTGGCAGGCTCGCTGGAGGAGGCTGGCAGGCTCGCCAGAGGAGGCAGGCAGGCAGGCAGGCTCGCCAGAGGAGGCAGGCAGGCAGGCAGGCTCGCTGGAGGAGGCTGGCAGGCTCGCCAGAGGAGGCAGGCAGGCAGGCAGGCTCGCCAGAGGAGGCAGGCAGGCAGGCAGGCTCGCTGGAGGAGGCTGGCAGGCTCGCCAGAGGAGGCAGGCAGGCAGGCAGGCTCGCTGGAGGAGGCTGGCAGGCTCGCCAGAGGAGGCTGGCAGGCAGGCAGGCTCGCTGGAGGAGGCTGGCAGGCTCGCCAGAGGAGGCTGGCAGGCAGGCAGGCTCGCTGGAGGAGGCTGGCAGGCTCGCCAGAGGAGGCTGGCAGGCAGGCAGGCTCGCTGGAGGAGGCTGGCAGGCTCGCCAGAGGAGGCAGGCAGGCAGGCAGGCAGGCTCGCTGGAGGAGGCAGGCAGGCTCGCCAGAGGAGGCAGGCAGGCAGGCAGGCTCGCTGGAGGAGGCTGGCAGGCTCGCCAGAGGAGGCTGGCAGGCAGGCAGGCTCGCTGGAGGAGGCTGGCAGGCTCGCCAGAGGAGGCAGGCAGGCAGGCAGGCTCGCTGGAGGAGGCTGGCAGGCTCGCCAGAGGAGGCAGGCAGGCAGGCAGGCTCGCCAGAGGAGGCAGGCTGGCAGGCTGGCTCGCCAGAGGAGGCAGGCAGGCAGGCAGGCTCGCTGGAGGAGGCAGGCAGGCTCGCCGGAGGAGGCAGGCAGGCAGGCAGGCAGGCAGGCAGGCTCGCCAGAGGAGGCAGGCAGGCAGGCAGGCTCGCCGGAGGAGGCAGGCAGGCAGGCAGGCAGGGTGGCGCTGCGGAAGCAGCAGCTGAGGGCTGGGGATTAGCAGCGGGTAGCCTTGCCGGAGGGCTGCAGCCCCTTCCTGCGGCATTAGTCACCCGAGCCGGCCGCCGGGGCGGGGGAGGCGAGGGCGAGGCCTCAGGTTACCTCCTCCTGCCTCTCTCCTGGCCCCAGCCTGGCCCCCTGCTCCCAGCTGCCCTCTCCTTGCTTCGTGCCCCTCCGGCTCTGCCCTCTGCAGCCACACGGGGCCAGGGTTGCAGCGGCCAGGAGGGGAACACCAGCAGCTGTTGGCTATGGGAGGGTACCAGCAGCACCTCTGTTGGTCCCCCCTGTTGTAGCCACAACCACAGAATCAAGCAGGTTGGACAAGACCTCAGAGATCATCAAGTCCAACCTATGACCTAATACACAACACCTCCTGACAGCTAACCCATGGCTCCAATCCCCAGGGATGGGGACTCCACCACCTCCCTGGGCAGCACATCCCAGTGGCCAATGACTCTCTCAGTGAAGAACTTTCTCCTCCCCTCCAGCCTCAACCTCCCCTGGCACAGCGTGAGACTGTGTCCTCTTGTTCTGCTGCTGGCTGCCTGGGAGCAGAGCCCAACCCCCACCTGGCTCCAACCTCCCTGCAGGGAGTTGCAGAGAGCAAGAAAGTCTCCCCTGAGCCTCCTCTTCTGCAGGCTAAGCAACCCCAGCTCCCTCAGCCTCTCCTCACAGACCCCCCTCCCCAGCTTTGTTGCCCTTCTCTGGCCTTAAACACCTCCAGGCAGGAGGCTTCCACCACCTCCCTGGGCAACCTGGGCCAGGCTCTCACCACCCTTATGGGGAACAACTTCTTCCTCACAGCCAATCTCAATCTCCCCACTTCTAGTTCTGCTCCACTGAGACACCTTCAAGTCTCTCAATGTCCTTCTTGACCTGAGGAGCCCAGAGCTGGACACAGGGCTCCAGGTGTGGCCTGAGCAGTGCTGAGCACAGGGCAGGATGATTCCCTGCTCCTGCTGGCCGCACTCTTCCCGACCCAAGCCAGGATGCCTGCCTCAGAAGTGTGGCAGAAGCATGAGGTCCTCTTCTGATCACTCTTGGGGCTGCATTCTTCTTTGGAGGGGTAGAGCAGGGTTCTGCCCCTGCACTGGCAGAGCCTTGTGTGCCTGGTGGACAAACCCAGGGCTCTTCCACCCTTCTCATCTGCCCTCATCCCATCCAGGCCTGATTCTTCTGGTGCTGGGAAGTCCTGAGGCAGACAGCTGAGTTTCCCACTGGGAGCAAGTTGCCATCCAGAGCCTTTTATGCCCTTTGCAGGAAAGTTTCTGTTCCCTTGCAGCTGTCAGATGCCTGTGGGGCACTCTCTGTGGCTTCTGGCTGTGATGGCACACAGGGGTGGAAAGCCTGGACTGGGACATGCATGCTTGGAGGGACCTAGAAAGGGCTGAAGGTCAGAGCTGAGCATTGTTAGCTGCAGAGATGAGTCCTGAGGCTGGTCCTGAGACAGGACTTCAAGGTCAGGTCTAGCAGACGTCCCCAGCCATGGCAGGGGGTTGGAAGTTCATAATCTTGAAGGCTCCCTTCCAACCTAAACCATTCCATGATTCTATGATTTCATCTGAGGGATCCTTCCTATGACAGGAAGGCTCTGGAGGGGCTGGAAGGTGTCCAGAGCAGGGCCAGGAGGAGGAGCAGAGGGCTGGAGCTGCTCTGCCCTGAGCACAGCCTGAGAGACTTGGGGTTGTGCAGGCTGGAGAGGAGAAGGCTCCCAGGAGACCTCCTTGTGGCCTTCCAGGGTCTGCAGGGGGCTCCAGGAAAGCCGGGGAGGGACTTTGGAGGGTGTGAGGGAGGGATAGGAGTGGGGGGGATGGAGCAGAAGTAGAAGTGGGGAGATGGAGATTGGCTGTGAGGAAGAAGTTGTTGGCCAGGAGGGTGGTGAGAGCCTGGCACAGGCTGCTCAGGGAGGTGGTGGAAGCCTCCTGGCTGGAGGTGTTTGCAGCCAGGCTGGAGGTGGCTGTGAGCAAGCTGCTGTGGTGTGAGGTGTCCCTGGCCATGGCAGGGGGTTGGAGCTGGCTGAGCCTTGAGCTCCCTTCCAGCCCTGACAGTTCTGTGGTTCTGTGGTGAACAGCACTGCAAAGGAAACTTTGGGCATCATTCCTCGAGCTTGGGAGAGGGCAGAGGAGGGGTTGGGGAGTTGGGTGCAAGCCCCTTGGGTCCTTGGAGCCAGCTGGCCCCTCTGGAGGGGTCATGTGAAAACACCAAGCTGAAAAGTAGCCTGGAACCTCAGCCCTACATCTCCCTGCCCCACTGCTGGGCTCTGTTGGAGGCAGCCCCACTGATGCTTCAGAAAGAACAGTGCCCCCCCCAGTGCCACAGCCACCTGCAAGGGGCTCCCTGTGCCCACCACCCTCCCCAGGAACCTGGGTGGGCAGAGGGCAGGGTGCCAGGCACCTCCTCTCCTCTCCTCTCCCTCCCTCTCCTCTCCTCTCCTCTCCTCTCCTCCCTCTCCCTCCCTCTCCTCTCCTCTCCTCTCCTCTCCTCTCCTCTCCCTCCCTCTCCCTCTCCCTCTCCTCTCCTCTCCTCTCCTCTCCTCCCCTCTCCTCCCTCCTCTCCTCCCCTCCTCCCTCTCCTCTCCTCTCCTCTCCTCTCCTCTCCTCTCCCTCTCCTCCTCCTCCCTCCCTCTCCCTCTCCTCTCCCTCCTCTCCCTCTCCTCTCCCTCCCTCCTCTCCTCTCCTCTCCTCTCCTCTCCTCCTCTCCTCTCCTCCCTCCCTCTCCCTCTCCTCTCCTCTCCTCCTCCCTCTCCTCTCCCTCCCAGGGATTTGAGCTCTCTCTTCCTAGATTGACTCTGCTGTCAGGGCTTATTTTTAGCTCCTCCAGTGCCATGCAGATCCCTTGAGGGATTCTTTCTCTCCCTCTCCCTCCTACAGGTTTGTTTGCAGTGCAGCCACGAGCTCTGTGCAGCACATCAGCTCTGGGGGTGTCTCTCAGGTCCACGGGGGCTGGGTGCCCTTGCAAGAGACCCAGGGGTGCTGGGAGGCAGCATTGCTCTCTCCAGCAGCTGGGCAGAAGATGGCAGCTTGGAAGGCACCCCAAGGGTCAGCTGGTCCAACCTTTAGCCTGGGGTCACCACTCAAAACCCAAAGGCTGCTCCTGATGGGCTTGGAGATGTCCCTGCTCCCTGCAGGGGGGTTGGACAGGATGACCTTCCAGGCTCCCTTCCAGCCTGCTGCAGTCTCTCCTGGGTGACTTTGTCCCCCAGGATCTTCTCAGGGCTGCCCTCCCCAAGGTCAGAAAGGTGATCAGAGGGCTGCAGAACCTCCCCTGTGGGGCCAGGCTGGGAGAGCTGGGGCTGTGCAGCCTGGAGGGGAGAAAGCTGCAGGCAGACCTCAGAGCAGCCTCCCAGAAGGGCTCCAGGAGAGCTGGGGAGGGACTGCTCAGAAGGGGCTGTGGGGATAGGCCAAGGGGCAATGGTTTGGAACTGGAGCAGGGCAGAGTTAGGTTGGACACCAGAGGAAGCTCTGCAGAGGGAGGCTGGGGAGACTCTGGCACAGGCTGCCCAGGGAGGTGGTGCAGGCTCCATCCCTGGAGTCACTGAAGCTCAGCCTGGCTGTGTCCCTGGGCAGCCTGCTCTGGCTGGAGCTGTCCCTGCTGCCTGCAGGGGGTTGGACAGGAGGCCCTTTGAACAAGGGCTGGGAGTGCCAGGCCCAGGGCCAATGGCTTTGAGCTGGGAGAGAGGAGACTGAGAGTGGAGAGGAGGAAGAAATCCTTTGCAGTGAGGCTGGGGAGACTCTGGCCCAGGCTGCCCAGGGAGGCTGTGGCTGCCTCCTGCCTGGAGGTGTTGAGGACCAGGCTGGATGAGGCCCTGAGCAAGCTGTGCTGGTGGGAAGGGTCCCTGCCCATGGCAGGGGCTTGGAGCTGGAGGAGCTTCGAGTTCCTTTCCCACTCAAGCCAGTTTGTGGTTCTGTGGAGGTCAGGTTGGAAGGGATTGTTTAGCCTAGAGAAGAGGAGGCTCAGGGGAGACCTTCTTGCTGCCTACAGCTCCCTGAAGGGAGGTTGTAGCCAAGAGGGGGTTGGTCTCTTCTCCCAGGCAAGCAGCACCAGAACAAGAGTCTCAAGCTGTGCCAGGGGAAGTTTAGACTGGAGGTGAGCAGAAAGTTCTTCCTGGAAAGAGAGATTTGCCGTTGGGATGTGCTGCCCAGGGAGGTGGTGGAGTCCCCATTCCTGGAGGTGTTCAAGAGGAGATTGGATGTGGCACTTGGTGCCATGGTTTAGTCATGAGGTCTGTGGTGCCAGGTTGGACTCGATGATCTCTGAGGTCTTTTCCAACCTTATTGATTCCATGTTGACCTCAAGGCTCCTCTGCTCCAGCCTTGAGACTCCTGTGTTTTCACTAGCCAGAGGGAGAGGCTGAGGCCAGGGGGAGAGGCTGAGGCCAGCAGCAGCAGCCTGGCAGGGAGGGGAGCACCCCCTGCAGGGTCCTGCTGCAGCTTCCCAGCCAGCTGGGCTGGCAGGCTTTCGGGGTGTGCTGTTGGGGAGGCCCTGCTGAAGGTCATCCAGAACAGCCTGGGAGTATGTTTTGGCCTGGGGCAGAGCTGTCCTGGTCACCTCCCTGCTCCTGCTGCCCCTCCCAGACCGGGGCTCACTTTGAGTGCCCCTCCTGCAGGGCGAGGAGGGGCAGGGGGAGGGAGGGAGGGGGTGTGTGAAATGTTTGCCTTCCTCCTTCAGAGCATCCATCCCACCAGGGCCAGCCCCTGGCCCCTGCAGGGCTGGGGAACTCCCTGCAGCCAGGGCACCTCTCCCCACCGGCTCCAGGGCTCTGTCCTGGCTAGGAAATGTGACCCTCCTTGGACTTCAGCTCCTCCCTGTCCCCTGGGCTGGCTCTGGGGGGTGTGTGGGAAGGTACAGCCTGTGCTCTGTCTGGGGTTCCTTCCAGGGTTTCTGTTACTCTGGAGAGGAGGGGAAGCTTGGCTTGGTTTTAAACACCTCCAGTCTGGGTTGGGACTCAGCACAGGGTTGGTGTTTGGCCTGGGGGGAGGCAGCCCTGGGAGGTCCCCAGCAGCTGGGGTGGTGGCAGCTCCATCACCGTGGCCTGCACCCAGGGATGTGCCTTGGGCTGAGGCACTGATCCCCACAGGCCACTCTTAGCCTGGCAGAGGAGCACACAGCATCAGGTCTGGGCTGGAAGGGACCTTCCAAGCTCACCCAGTCCAGCCCTCTGCAGCCAGAGCAGGCTGCTCCCAGCCCCAACCAACCTGCCCTGCACTGCTGCCAGCCATGGGGCAGCTCCACCTCTCTGGGCAGCCTGGCACAGGCTCTCCCCACCCTCAGCACCAAACATTTCTCCTTCTCTCCACTCTCAGCCTCCCTCTTGCACTTCAAACCATCCCCCCTAGGCCTGGCCCAACAGGCCCTGCTCAGCAGTCTCTCCCCAGCCTTCTTCTCTGCATCCTTTAAGCCCCAGAAGGCCACCAGGAGGTCTCCCTGGAGCTGGGGCCAAGGTCTCCCCTCCCTCAGTGTCAGACATCTCTTCCTTCTCTGCAGTCTGAATCTCCCTCTGCTAGTTTAAACCATCCTCCCTTGCTCAGACTTCTGTCCCCATCTTTCTTCTGTCCTCTTTAAGCACTGCAAGACCACCCCCAGCCTCACTGCAAAGGATTTCTCCCTCCTCTCCACTCTCAGTCTCCTCTCTCCCAGCTCAAAGCCATTGGCCCTGGGCCTGGCACTCCCAGCCCTTGGCCCAAGTCCCTCCCCAGCTCTCCTGGAGCCCCTCAGGTACTGGAAGGCTTCTCCAACATCTGCCTGGAGCCTTCTCCTCTCCAGGCTGAGCACCCCCAGCTCTCCCAGCCTGGCCTCCCAGCAGAGGGCTTCCATCACTGCTCTGTAGGAGCTGCTCCTGGGAGAGCTGAGTCCCTCCAGCAGCTGAGGGAACCAAACCAAACCATTCAGAGCACTGCAGGCCACCTACAAGGGCTCACTCTTAAACAGAGCCCAGCAGAACAGAGCTGAGCAGAGCCCAGCAGAGCAGAGCAGTGCCCAGCAGAGCAGAGCAGAGCCCAGCAGAGCAGAGCAGTGCCCAGCAGAGCAGAGCAGTGCCCAGCAGAGCAGAGCAGAGCCCAGCAGAGCCCAGCCCAGCAGAGCAGAGCAGTGCCCAGCAGAGCAGAGCCCAGCAGAGCCCAGCTCAGCAGAGCTGAGCAGAGCCCAGCAGAGCAGAGCCTAGCAGAGCCCAGCCCAGCAGAGCAGAGCCTAGCAGAGCAGAGCAGTGCCCAGCAGAGCCCAGCCCAGCGCCCAGCAGAGCCCAGCCCAGCAGAGCTGAGCAGAGCCCAGCAGAGCAGAGCCCAGCAGAGCCCAGCCCAGCAGAGCAGAGCAGTGCCCAGCAGAGCAGAGCCTAGCAGAGCAGTGCCCAGCAGAGCAGAGGAGTGCCCAGCAGAGCAGAGCCCAGCAGAGCCCAGCCCAGCAGAGCAGAGCCTAGCAGAGCAGAGCAGAGCAGAGCAGTGCCCAGCAGAGCCCAGCCCAGCGCCCAGCAGAGCCCAGCTCAGCAGAGCAGAGCAGTGCCCAGCAGAGCAGAGCCCAGCAGAGCCCAGCTCAGCAGAGCTGAGCAGAGCCCAGCAGAGCCCAGCCCAGCAGAGCAGAGCAGTGCCCAGCAGAGCAGAGCCCAGCAGAGCCCAGCTCAGCAGAGCTGAGCAGAGCCCAGCAGAGCCCAGCCCAGCAGAGCAGAGCAGTGCCCAGCAGAGCCCAGCCCAGCAGAGCAGAGCAGTGCCCAGCAGAGCAGAGCCCAGCAGAGCAGAGCAGAGCTGAGCAGAGCCCAGCAGAGCCCAGCCCAGCAGAGCCCAGCCCAGCAGAGCCCAGCCCAGCAGAGCAGAGCCCAGCAGAGCCCAGCCCAGCAGAGCAGAGCCCAGCAGAGCTGAGCAGAACCTAGCAGAGCAGAGCCCAGCAGAGCCCAACCCAGCAGAGCAGAGCCCAGCAGAGCCCAACCCAGCAGAGCAGAGCCCAGCAGAGCCCAGCCCAGCAGAGCAGAGTAGAGCCTAGCAGAGCAGAGCCCAGCAGAGCCCAACCCAGCAGAGCAGAGCCCAGCAGAGCCCAGCCCAGCAGAGCAGAGCCCAGCAGAGCTGAGCAGAGCCTAGCAGAGCAGAGCCCAGCAGAGCCCAACCCAGCAGAGCAGAGCCCAGCAGAGCCCAGCCCAGCAGAGCAGAGCCCAGCAGAGCAGAGCCCAGCAGAGCTGAGCAGAGCCTAGCAGAGCCCAGCCCAGCAGAGCCCAACCCAGCAGAGCAGAGCCCAGCAGAGCAGAGCCCAGCAGAGCCCAACCCAGCAGAGCCCAGCCCAGCAGAGCAGAGCCCAGCAGAGCAGAGCCCAGCAGAGCTGAGCAGAGCCTAGCAGAGCAGAGCCCAGCAGAGCCCAACCCAGCAGAGCAGAGCCCAGCAGAGCAGAGCCCAGCAGAGCCCAGCCCAGCAGAGCCTAGCAGAGCAGAGCCCAGCAGAGCTGAGCAGAGCCTAGCAGAGCAGAGCCCAGCAGAGCCCAACCCAGCAGAGCCCAGCCCAGCAGAGCAGAGCCCAGCAGAGCCCAGCCCAGCAGAGCAGAGCAGAGCCCAGCAGAGCAGAGCCTAGCAGAGCAGAGCCCAGCAGAGCTGAGCAGAGCCTAGCAGAGCAGAGCCCAGCAGAGCCCAACCCAGCAGAGCAGAGCCCAGCAGAGCCCAGCCCAGCAGAGCCCAACCCAGCAGAGCAGAGCCCAGCAGAGCAGAGCCCAGCAGAGCTGAGCAGAGCCTAGCAGAGCAGAGCCCAGCAGAGCCCAACCCAGCAGAGCCCAGCCCAGCAGAGCAGAGCCCAGCCCAGCAGAGCAGAGCTGAGCAGAACCTAGCAGAGCAGAGCCCAGCAGAGCCCAGCCCAGCAGAGCAGAGCCCAGCAGAGCCCAGCCCAGCAGAGCAGAGCCCAGCAGAGCAGAGCCCAGCAGAGCTGAGCAGAGCCTAGCAGAGCAGAGCCCAGCAGAGCCCAACCCAGCAGAGCAGAGCCCAGCAGAGCCCAACCCAGCAGAGCAGAGCCCAGCAGAGCCCAGCCCAGCAGAGCAGAGCAGAGCCTAGCAGAGCAGAGCCCAGCAGAGCCCAACCCAGCAGAGCAGAGCCCAGCAGAGCCCAGCCCAGCAGAGCAGAGCAGAGCCCAGCAGAGCAGAGCCCAGCAGAGCTGAGCAGAGCCTAGCAGAGCAGAGCCCAGCAGAGCCCAACCCAGCAGAGCAGAGCCCAGCCTGCTCAGCCCAGCAGAGCAGAGCCCAGCAGAGCAGAGCCCAGCAGAGCTGAGCAGAGCCTAGCAGAGCAGAGCCCAGCAGAGCCCAACCCAGCAGAGCCCAGCCCAGCAGAGCAGAGCCCAGCCCAGCAGAGCAGAGCTGAGCAGAACCTAGCAGAGCAGAGCCCAGCAGAGCCCAACCCAGCAGAGCAGAGCCCAGCAGAGCCCAACCCAGCAGAGCAGAGCCCAGCAAAGCAGAGCAGAGCCTAGCAGAGCAGAGCCCAGCAGAGCAGAGCAGAGCCTAGCAGAGCAGAGCCCAGCAGAGCCCAACCCAGCAGAGCCCAGCCCAGCAGAGCAGAGCAGAGCCCAGCAGAGCAGAGCCCAGCAGAGCTGAGCAGAGCCTAGCAGAGCAGAGCCCAGCAGAGCCCAACCCAGCAGAGCAGAGCCCAGCAGAGCCCAGCCCAGCAGAGCTGAGCAGAGCCCAGCAGAGCAGAGCCTAGCAGAGCAGAGCCCAGCAGAGCAGAGCAGTGCCCAGCAGAGCAGAGGAGTGCCCAGCAGAGCAGAGCCCAGCAGAGCCCAGCAGAGCCCAGCCCAGCAGAGCAGAGCCCAGCAGAGCCCAGCCCAGCAGAGCAGAGCAGTGCCCAGCAGAGCAGAGCCCAGCAGAGCCCAGCTCAGCAGAGCTGAGCAGAGCCCAGCAGAGCCCAGCCCAGCAGAGCAGAGCAGTGCCCAGCAGAGCAGAGCCCAGCAGAGCCCAGCTCAGCAGAGCTGAGCAGAGCCCAGCAGAGCCCAGCCCAGCAGAGCAGAGCAGTGCCCAGCAGAGCAGAGCCCAGCAGAGCAGAGCAGTGCCCAGCAGAGCAGAGCCCAGCAGAGCAGAGCAGAGCTGAGCAGAGCCCAGCAGAGCCCAGCCCAGCAGAGCAGAGCCCAGCAGAGCAGAGCCCAGCAGAGCTGAGCAGAACCTAGCAGAGCAGAGCCCAGCAGAGCCCAACCCAGCAGAGCAGAGCCCAGCAGAGCCCAACCCAGCAGAGCAGAGCCCAGCAGAGCCCAGCCCAGCAGAGCCCAGCAGAGCAGAGCCCAGCAGAGCTGAGCAGAGCCCAGCAGAGCCCAACCCAGCAGAGCAGAGCCCAGCAGAGCAGAGCCCAGCAGAGCCCAGCCCAGCAGAGCCCAGCCCAGCAGAGCAGAGCCCAGCAGAGCAGAGCCCAGCCCAGCAGAGCAGAGCTGAGCAGAGCCGAGCAGAGCAGAGCCCAGCAGAGCCCAGCCCAGCAGAGCAGAGCCCAGCAGAGCCCAGCCCAGCAGAGCAGAGCCCAGCAGAGCAGAGCCCAGCAGAGCAGAGCCCAGCAGAGCCCAACCCAGCAGAGCAGAGCCCAGCAGAGCCCAGCCCAGCAGAGCAGAGCCCAGCAGAGCCCACCCAGCAGAGCCCAGCCCAGCAGAGCAGAGCCCAGCAGAGCAGAGCCCAGCAGAGCCCAGCCCAGCAGAGCCCAACCCAGCAGAGCAGAGCCCAGCAGAGCTGAGCAGAGCCTAGCAGAGCAGAGCCCAGCAGAGCCCAACCCAGCAGAGCCCAGCCCAGCAGAGCAGAGCCCAGCCCAGCAGAGCAGAGCTGAGCAGAACCTAGCAGAGCAGAGCCCAGCAGAGCCCAGCCCAGCAGAGCAGAGCCCAGCAGAGCTGAGCAGAGCCTAGCAGAGCAGAGCCCAGCAGAGCCCAACCCAGCAGAGCAGAGCCCAGCAGAGCCCAACCCAGCAGAGCAGAGCCCAGCAGAGCCCAGCCCAGCAGAGCAGAGCCCAGCAGAGCAGAGCCCAGCAGAGCTGAGCAGAGCCTAGCAGAGCAGAGCCCAGCAGAGCCCAACCCAGCAGAGCAGAGCCCAGCAGAGCCCAACCCAGCAGAGCAGAGCCCAGCAGAGCCCAACCCAGCAGAGCAGAGCCCAGCAGAGCCCAACCCAGCAGAGCAGAGCCCAGCAGAGCCCAGCCCAGCAGAGCAGAGCAGAGCCCAGCAGAGCAGAGCCCAGCAGAGCTGAGCAGAGCCTAGCAGAGCAGAGCCCAGCAGAGCCCAACCCAGCAGAGCAGAGCCCAGCCTGCTCAGCCCAGCAGAGCAGAGCCCAGCAGAGCTGAGCAGAGCCTAGCAGAGCAGAGCCCAGCAGAGCCCAACCCAGCAGAGCAGAGCCCAGCAGAGCAGAGCCCAGCAGAGCCCAACCCAGCAGAGCCCAGCCCAGCAGAGCAGAGCCCAGCCCAGCAGAGCAGAGCTGAGCAGAACCTAGCAGAGCAGAGCCCAGCAGAGCCCAGCCCAGCAGAGCAGAGCCCAGCAGAGCCCAGCCCAGCAGAGCAGAGCCCAGCAGAGCAGAGCCGAGCAGAGCCCAGCAGAGCAGAGCCCAGCAGAGCTGAGCAGAGCCTAGCAGAGCAGAGCCCAGCAGAGCCCAACCCAGCAGAGCAGAGCCCAGCAGAGCCCAACCCAGCAGAGCAGAGCCCAGCAAAGCAGAGCAGAGCCCAGCAGAGCAGAGCCCAGCAGAGCAGAGCAGAGCCTAGCAGAGCAGAGCCCAGCAGAGCCCAACCCAGCAGAGCAGAGCCCAGCAGAGCCCAGCCCAGCAGAGCAGAGCAGAGCCCAGCAGAGCAGAGCCCAGCAGAGCTGAGCAGAGCCTAGCAGAGCAGAGCCCAGCAGAGCCCAACCCAGCAGAGCAGAGCCCAGCAGAGCAGAGCCCAGCAGAGCCCAGCCCAGCAGAGCTGAGCAGAGCCCAGCAGAGCAGAGCCTAGCAGAGCAGAGCCCAGCAGAGCAGAGCAGTGCCCAGCAGAGCAGAGGAGTGCCCAGCAGAGCTGAGCCCAGCAGAGCCCAGCTCAGCAGAGCCCAGCAGAGCCCAGCAGAGCCCAGCTCAGCAGAGCTGAGCAGAGCCCAGCAGAGCCCAGCCCAGCAGAGCAGAGCAGTGCCCAGCAGAGCAGAGCCCAGCAGAGCCCAGCTCAGCAGAGCTGAGCAGAGCCCAGCAGAGCCCAGCCCAGCAGAGCAGAGCAGTGCCCAGCAGAGCAGAGCCCAGCAGAGCAGAGCAGTGCCCAGCAGAGCAGAGCCCAGCAGAGCAGAGCAGAGCTGAGCAGAGCCCAGCAGAGCCCAGCCCAGCAGAGCAGAGCCCAGCAGAGCAGAGCCCAGCAGAGCTGAGCAGAACCTAGCAGAGCAGAGCCCAGCAGAGCCCAACCCAGCAGAGCAGAGCCCAGCAGAGCCCAACCCAGCAGAGCAGAGCCCAGCAGAGCCCAGCCCAGCAGAGCCCAGCAGAGCAGAGCCCAGCAGAGCTGAGCAGAGCCCAGCAGAGCCCAACCCAGCAGAGCAGAGCCCAGCAGAGCAGAGCCCAGCAGAGCCCAGCCCAGCAGAGCCCAGCCCAGCAGAGCAGAGCCCAGCAGAGCAGAGCCCAGCCCAGCAGAGCAGAGCCCAGCCCAGCAGAGCAGAGCCTAGCAGAGCAGAGCCCAGCAGAGCAGAGCAGAGCCTAGCAGAGCAGAGCCCAGCAGAGCAGAGCCCAACCCAGCAGAGCAGAGCCCAGCAGAGCCCAGCCCAGCAGAGCAGAGCAGAGCCTAGCAGAGCAGAGCCCAGCAGAGCAGAGCCCAGCCCAGCAGAGCAGAGCGCAGCAGAGCCCAACCCAGCAGAGCAGAGCCCAGCAGAGCCCAGCCCAGCAGAGCAGAGCCCAGCAGAGCAGAGCCCAGCAGAGCAGAGCAGTGCCCAGCAGAGCAGAGCCCAGCAGAGCCCAGCTCAGCAGAGCTGAGCAGAGCCCAGCAGAGCCCAGCCCAGCAGAGCAGAGCAGTGCCCAGCAGAGCAGAGCCCAGCAGAGCCCAGCTCAGCAGAGCTGAGCAGAGCCCAGCAGAGCCCAGCCCAGCAGAGCAGAGCAGTGCCCAGCAGAGCAGAGCCCAGCAGAGCAGAGCAGTGCCCAGCAGAGCAGAGCCCAGCAGAGCAGAGCAGAGCTGAGCAGAGCCCAGCAGAGCCCAGCCCAGCAGAGCAGAGCCCAGCAGAGCAGAGCCCAGCAGAGCTGAGCAGAACCTAGCAGAGCAGAGCCCAGCAGAGCCCAACCCAGCAGAGCAGAGCCCAGCAGAGCCCAACCCAGCAGAGCAGAGCCCAGCAGAGCCCAGCCCAGCAGAGCCCAGCAGAGCAGAGCCCAGCAGAGCTGAGCAGAGCCCAGCAGAGCCCAACCCAGCAGAGCAGAGCCCAGCAGAGCAGAGTCCAGCAGAGCCCAGCCCAGCAGAGCCCAGCCCAGCAGAGCAGAGCCCAGCAGAGCAGAGCCCAGCCCAGCAGAGCAGAGCCCAGCAGAGCAGAGCCCAGCCCAGCAGAGCAGAGCCCAGCCCAGCAGAGCAGAGCCTAGCAGAGCAGAGCCCAGCAGAGCAGAGCAGAGCCTAGCAGAGCAGAGCCCAGCAGAGCAGAGCCCAGCCCAGCAGAGCCCAGCAGAGCAGAGCCCAGCAGAGCTGAGCAGAGCCCAGCAGAGCCCAGCCCAGCAGAGCAGAGCAGAGCCTAGCAGAGCAGAGCCCAGCAGAGCAGAGCCCAGCCCAGCAGAGCAGAGCGCAGCAGAGCCCAACCCAGCAGAGCAGAGCCCAGCAGAGCCCAGCCCAGCAGAGCAGAGCCCAGCAGAGCAGAGCCCAGCAGAGCAGAGCCCAGCAGAGCCCAGCCCAGCAGAGCAGAGCCCAGCAGAGCAGAGCCCAGCAGAGCCCAGCCCAGCAGAGCAGAGCCTAGCAGAGCAGAGCCCAGCAGAGCAGAGCCCAGCAGAGCAGAGCCTAGCAGAGCAGAGCCCAGCAGAGCTGAGCAGAGCCTAGCAGAGCAGAGCCCAGCAGAGCCCAACCCAGCAGAGCAGAGCCCAGCAGAGCCCAGCCCAGCAGAGCAGAGCAGAGCCTAGCAGAGCAGAGCCCAGCAGAGCAGAGCCCAGCAGAGCCCAGCAGAGCTCAGCAGAGCTGAGCAGAGCCCAGCAGAGCCCAGCCCAGCAGAGCCCAGCCCAGCAGAGCAGAGCCCAGCAGAGCAGAGCAGTGCCCAGCAGAGCAGAGGAGTGCCCAGCAGAGCAGAGCCCAGCAGAGCCCAGCTCAGCAGAGCTGAGCAGAGCCCAGCAGAGCCCAGCCCAGCAGAGCAGAGCAGTGCCCAGCAGAGCAGAGCCCAGCAGAGCCCAGCTCAGCAGAGCTGAGCAGAGCCCAGCAGAGCCCAGCCCAGCAGAGCAGAGCAGTGCCCAGCAGAGCAGAGCCCAGCAGAGCAGCGCAGTGCCCAGCAGAGCAGAGCCCAGCAGAGCAGAGCAGAGCTGAGCAGAGCCCAGCAGAGCCCAGCCCAGCAGAGCCCAGCCCAGCAGAGCAGAGCAGAGCTGAGCAGAGCCCAGCAGAGCCCAGCCCAGCAGAGCAGAGCCCAGCAGAGCCCAACCCAGCAGAGCCCAGCCCAGCAGAGCAGAGCCCAGCAGAGCTGAGCAGAGCCTAGCAGAGCAGAGCCCAGCAGAGCCCAACCCAGCAGAGCAGAGCCCAGCAGAGCCCAGCCCAGCAGAGCAGAGCAGAGCCTAGCAGAGCAGAGCCCAGCAGAGCCCAACCCAGCAGAGCAGAGCCCAGCAGAGCCCAGCCCAGCAGAGCCCAGCAGAGCAGAGCCCAGCAGAGCTGAGCAGAGCCCAGCAGAGCCCAACCCAGCAGAGCAGAGCCCAGCAGAGCAGAGCCCAGCAGAGCCCAGCCCAGCAGAGCAGAGCCCAGCCCAGCAGAGCAGAGCTGAGCAGAACCTAGCAGAGCAGAGCCCAGCAGAGCCCAGCCCAGCAGAGCCCAGCCCAGCAGAGCAGAGCCCAGCAGAGCCCAGCCCAGCAGAGCCCAGCCCAGCAGAGTAGAGCAGAGCCCAGCAGAGCAGAGCCCAGCAGAGCTGAGCAGAGCCTAGCAGAGCAGAGCCCAGCAGAGCCCAACCCAGCAGAGCAGAGCCCAGCAGAGCCCAGCCCAGCAGAGCAGAGCAGAGCCTAGCAGAGCAGAGCCCAGCAGAGCAGAGTCCAGCCTGTTCCCTGTTCCCTCCCTGCCCTCCTGCTCTGCCCAGCCTGTGCTGCTGTGGCAGATGTGGCCCAAGGCAGCAGGGGCTCTGGGAGCCACTCCTGGCACAATGGGCAGCTGTCAGCAGGCAGAGCTCAACAGCAGCCTTCAGCCCAAGAGAGGGCTGCCTGGCCCCACTGCAGGGCCCAGCCTCTGTGCCCTGGGAGGGTTGAACCAGCCTGGCCCGGCCCCTGGCCCAGGGCCCAGGTCCTCTCCCAGCTGCTGAGAGCTGCTCTGGGCCCGAGTGGTTGCTCCTCTGTTCAGAGCTGCTCACAGCAGCCTCCCTCCCCTGCATGAGGCTCTGCCTGGGAGGTAACCATGGCTGAGGCTCACAGGCCCCTGAAACCCTCTGTGGCAGCAGCAGGAGAGCACCTGGGGGGAGGAGATCACACAGCAAAGGCTGAGCTGTGGCAAGCACCATGGGTGTTGGAGGGACAGCCTGGGGAGCAGGGGAAGGAGAAGGTGGAGGACATCATAGAGCAAAGGCTGGGAGGGATGCGCTGGGGAGCAGGAGAAAGAGAAGGTGCAGGAGAAGACCTAAGGTGGAGGAGATCACAGGACAAAGGTTGAGCTATGGCAAGCACCATGGGTGTTGGAGGGACAGCCTAGGGAGCAGGAGAAGGAGAAGGAGCAAGAGAAGACCTAAGGTGGAGGAGATCATAGAGTAAAGGCTGGGAGGGATGTGCTGGGGAGCAGGAGAAAGAGAAGGTGCAGGAGAAGACCTAAGGTGGAGGAGATCATAGGACAAAGGCTGAGCTGTGGCAAGCACCATGGGTGTTGGAAGGACATGCTGGGGAGCAGGAGCAGGAGAAGCAGCAAGAGAAGCCAGGCACCAGTGGTGTCCCCCAGGGATCAGTGCTGGGCCCCAGCCTGTTCAATATCTTTATTGATGATCTGGATGAGGGCATTGAGTCCATCAGCAATGAGTTTGCAGATGGCACCAAGCTGGGGGCAGGAGTTGATCTGTTAGAGGGCAGAAGGGCTCTGCAGAGGGACCTTGCCTGGACAGGTGGGCAGAGGCCAACAGGATGGCATTCAGCAAGTCCAAGAGCCAGGGGCTGCACTTTGGCCACAGCAACCCCAGGCAGTGCTACAGGCTGGGGGCAGAGGGCTGAGAGCAGCCAGGCAGAGAGGGACCTGGAGGTGCTGATTGACAGCAGCTGAACAGGAGCCAGCAGTGTGCCCAGGGGGCCAAGAAGGCCAAGGGCATCCTGGCCTGCATCAGGAAGAGTGTGGCCAGCAGGAGCAGGGAAGTCCTTGTGCCCTGTGCTCAGCACTGCTGAGGCCACCCCTTGAGTCCTGTGTCCAGCTCTGGGCTCCTGAGGTCAAGAAGGACATTGAGAGACTTGAAGGTGTCCAGAGAAGGGCAACAAAGCTGGGGAGAAGAGGAGAGGTTTGGAGAGGGGAGGGAGGAGGGGAGGGAGGGGAGGAGAGGAGAGGAGAGGAGAGGAGAGGAGAGGAGAGGAGAGGAGAGGAGGGAGAGGAGAGGAGAGGAGAGGAGAGGAGAGGAGAGGAGAGGAGAGGAGAGGAGAGGAGAGGAGAGGAGAGGAGAGGAGAGGAGAGGAGAGGGAGAGGAGAGGGGAGGGAGGAGGGAGGAGAGGAGAGGAGAGGAGAGGAGAGGAGAGGAGAGGAGAGGAGAGGAGAGGAGAGGAGAGGAGAGGAGAGGAGAGGAGAGGAGAGGAGAGGAGAGGAGAGGAGAGGAGAGGAGAGGAGAGGAGAGAGGAGAGAGGAGAGAGGGGAGAGTTTGGATAGAATCAGTATGGTTGGAAAATACCTTCCCTCCAGCCTGTCCAGGTCCCTTTGGATGGATCCTTCCCTCCAGCTGTCTGCTGCACCACACAGCTTGGTGTCAGCAGCAAACCTGCTGAGGCTGCACTCAGTGCCACTGTCCATGGCACCCACAGAGATGCTGAACAAGCCTGGGCCCAGGGCTGATCCCTGAGGGACTCTGCTTGTCCCTGGCCTCCCCTGGGCCATGGAGCCATGGACAGCCACTCTTTGGGTGCAGCCATCAAGCCAGTTCCTTATCCACCTGGTGGTCACCCCTCCAAGCCGTGTGTCCCCAGCCTGGAGCCCAGGCTGTGGTGCAGGACAGTGTCAGAGGCTGTGCTCAGGACCTCCCTGCCGTGCTGCCCCGTGGGCTCAGCCCCGGGGGGGTGGGGGGGGATGGGCTCCCAGCAGGGTGGTTTGTGCCCGGGGACGGTGGGTGGTGCCCAGGAGGGGGGGATGGTGCCAGTGCAGGTCCAGGGGCAGGGGCTGGGGGGTGGTGCAGAGCCCATTGTGAGGCAGCAGGCTGCGGGCAGACGTGCCCAGCATCCCTGGGGCTGCCTGGACAGCTGTGGGGCAGGGGGAAGGGAGGGGGAGGGGACAGCTGTTATTGTCAGGATGCAAATGAAGGCGCTAATTGATGTGGCAGAGAACGCTGAGGGGAGGGCCAGGCAGCTTCCACCTTCCTCCCAGAGAACATTTGCGAGCACCACACAATGTCTGGAGGCCAAAACCGAGGGAACATTTTAATTGGGGGCCCATCAGCTGCTCCCTGCTGCTTGGATCAGCATCAGATGCTGGGCAGCAAAGTGCCTCTCCTGGGCTGGGCTAAAGCTCTGCTCTGCAAAGGGAACAACCACCCACCCACCCCCCTAAAACCCACCCCCCAAAAACACAGCTCAGGAAGAACTTCTGCAGATGCCACCCACTGCCAGGCCTGGCTGCTGCCCTCAGCTCTCTGCCCTGCTGGGGGGCAAGCAGCCTGCTCCCAGCTGGTGGCTTTGTGGGGAGTGAAGGAGGAGGTGAGGCTCAGGCTGCCTGGCTTTGGGGGGCTGCTTTTCATCTGCCCTCTAGAGAGCTCAGACAAATCCCCCCGGGGGTGGCACAGAAGGTGAGAGCTCTGCCAGGAAGGTGCTGCAAGAGGAGGGAGCCCTGAGGTCCCTTCCAAGCCTGAGAAGTCTGTGACCTCAGAGACCCCTGGGGGGTGCTGACAGACCTCACCTCAGAGGCTCCTGGAATGGGTTGGAAGGGACCTTCAAGAGCAGCCAGCTCCAAGCCCCAGCCATGGGCAGGGACCCCTCCCACCAGCACAGCTTGTTCAGGGCCTCAGCCAGCCTGGTCCTCAACACCTCCAGGCAGGAGGCAGCCACAGCCTCCCTGGGCAGCCTGGGCCAGAGTCTCCCCAGCCTCACTGCAAAGGATTTCTTCCTCCTCTCCACTCTCAGTCTCCTCTCTCCCAGCTCAAAGCCATTGGCCCTGGGCCTGGCACTCCCAGCCCTTGGCCCAAGTCCCTCCCCAGCTCTCCTGGAGCCCTTCAGGTACTGGGAGGCTGCTCTGAGGTCTGCCTGCAGCCTTCTCCCCTCCAGGCTGCACAGCCCCAGCTCTCCCAGCCTGGCCCCACAGGGGAGATTCTGCAGCCTCTGATCATCTCTGTGACCTCCTCTGGCTCCTCTCCAGCAGCTCCAGGTCCTTCCTGTGCTGGGGGCCCCAGAGCTGGAGGCAGTGCTGCAGGTGGGGGCTGAGCAGAGCAGAGCAGAGGGGCAGAATCCCCTCCCTGTGCTGCTGCTCTCCCTGCTCTGGCTGCAGCTCAGCACTCAGCTGGCTCTGGGCTGCTGCAGGGGCATCAGGATGGGCTGTAGTGGGCAGCAGGGTCCCAGGGCTGCCCAGCCTGCTGCTGAGGGCTGTGCTGAGGGGCTGGGCTGGGTTTCTTTTCTTAGCCATCTCCATAAACACCCTGCAAATAACTCCTGCTTTCCCCCTGCTTTGGAAGCAGCTGTGCTGCTTATGTAAGCCCAGCCAGGAGGTATCTCTGTCCTTCTGCCCCTGCTTCCTCCTCCTCCTCCTCCTCTCATCCTTGGTGCACCTTCCTGCCTTGTGTTGCAGGGCAGAAATAGAGGCTGGCCAGCAGCTTGCCTCCTGTAACCCAGCCTGCTGCTGGCAGCTATACTTAGCTGGGCACATCCCACGTGGCTTTGCTGGAGGAAGCTCTCTGTGACCCCTCTTTAAATAGAGGACCCTGCCTGCCTGGCTCCTCACTGCAGGCTCCAACTGCAGGCTCCCCAGGGCAGCCAGCCCAGCAGCAGGATAGGTGCTGCTCAGATCTGCCCAGCCTCTGAAGAGCCAGGCTGGGCTGAGGAGTGCTCACTGACAAGCTGGAAGTGCTGCTCATGCCTCTCACTGCAGAAGGGTTGGGGTTGGCAAAGCCCTCCCAGAGCAGCCAGGCCAAGCAGCAGCCCAACCCCACCATGGCCACCAAACCCTGGCCCCAGCTGCCATGGCCACAGGGCTCTGCAACCCCTCCAGCCATGGGGACTCCACCACCTCCCTGGGCAGCCTCTGCCAGGCCCTCACCACTCTGCCACCAAAGACATTTGGCCTCCTCTCCAACCTAAGCCTCCCCTGGCACAGTTTCAGGCCATTGCCTCTCCTTCTCTCCCCTGAGCCTAGGGAGCAGAGCCCAAGCCCCAGCTGGCTGCAGCCTCCTCTCAGGGAGCTGCAGAGAGCAAGGAGGTCTCCCTCAGCCTCCTCCAGGCTCAACAACCCCAGCTCCCTCAGCTGCTCCTCCCCAGCCCTCTTCCCCAGACCCTTCCCCAGCTCTCTTGCCCTTCTCTGGCCCTGCTCCAGCTCCTCAATCTCCTTCCTGCAGTGAGGAGCCCAGAGCTGAACCCAGCACTCAAGCTGTGGCCTCCCCAGTGCCCAGCCCAGAGGCACAATCCCTGCCCTGCTCCTGCTGCCACCCCACTGCTGCTCCAGCCCAGGCTGCTGCTGCCCTTCTTGCCCCCCTGGGCACCCCCTGGCTCCTCTCCAGCTGCTGGCACCCAGCACCCCCAGGGCCTTCTCTGCTGGGCACTTTGCAGCCACTCTGCCCCCAGCCTGGAGCCTTCCTGGGGTGGTTGTGACCCAAGGGCAGGACCCAGCCCTGGGCCTGCTTGGACCTCATCCCCTTGGCCTCAGCCATGGCTGCAGCCTAGCCAGGGCTCTCTGCACAGCCTCCTGCCCTGCAGCAGACCAACTCTGCCACCCAGTTTGGTGCCATCTGCAGGCTGCCTCCATGCCCTCCCCCAGCTCATTGGCGCAGACATCTAAGAGAGCTGTGCCCAGTGCTGAGCCCTGGGGAACACCACTGCTGAGTGGCCACCAGCTGCAGCTAACTCCATCCCCCCTGACTCCTTTGGCCCAGCCTTCAGCCAGCTCCTAACCCAGGGAAGTTTCCAAGCCATCAGCAGAAGGATGTGGCAAAGGTTGGCAACCACTGAGAGATTTGCTGCCACCAAGTCCCTTCCCCCAGTCCCTGCTCAGCACAGCTGGCCAGGTGTGCTGTGCCAGCCAGGTGAGGCTGCCCAGGGCTGTGCTTCTTGGGGTTTGGCAGCTCTGACATCTCTCTCCTTTCCAGCTGGAGTCCTCCTCAAACAAGAGGTAGCTTTGGAGCAATGAAGAGTGACTCAGGATCTCTGAATCGTGCAGGGTCCTGAGCTCAGCTTGTGCAGAGCTGCAGCACTGTGTGCCAGGGCTGCCTGACAGCTCTCCTGCCTCCCCTTGGCAAGGCTGGGTGCTGAGCAGGGAGAGCAGCAGCACAGGGAGGGGATTCTGCCCCTCTGCTCTGCTCTGCTCAGCCCCCACCTGCAGCACTGCCTCCAGCTCTGGGGCCCCCAGCACAGGAAGGACCTGGAGATGCTGGAGAGGGGCCAGAGGAGGCCACAGAGATGATCAGAGGGTTGTGGGAACAGGCTGGGAGAGCTGGGGCTGTGCAGCCTGGAGAAGAGAAGGCTCCAGGCAGACCTCAGAGCAGCCTCCCAGGACCTGAAGGGCTCCAGGAGAGCTGGGGAGGGACTTGGGCCAAGGGCTGGGAGTGCCAGGCCCAGGGCCAATGGCTTTGAGGTGGGAGAGAGGAGCCTGAGAGTGGAGAGGAGGAAGAAATCCTTTGCAGTGAGGCTGGGGAGACTCTGGCCCAGGCTGCCCAGGGAGGCTGTGGAGGCTCCATCCCTGGAGGCTCCATCCCTGGAGGCAGCCACAATCCAGCTTGGTGGGGCCCTGGGCAGCCTGCTGTAGTTGAAGCTGTCTCTGCTCACTGCAGGGAGCTGGACAAAATGACCTTGGAATCACAGAAACATAGAATCAATCAGGTTGGAATAGACCTCAGAGATCACCAAGTCCAAGCTGTCACCCAGCACCTCCTGACAGCTAACCCATGGCTCCAAGTGCCACATCCAATCCCCTCTTGAACACCTCCAGGGCTGGGGACTCCACCACCTCCCTGGGCAGCACATCCCAGTGGCCAACTCCTCTTTCTGGGAAGAACTTTCTCCTCCCCTCCAGCCTGAACCTCCCCTGGCACAGCTTGAGACTGTGTCCTCTTGTTCCGGGGCTGGGTGCCTGGGAGAACTTGGAGCACCCCTCCCAGGGCAGTGCACTCTGTGAGCCTGTGGCAAGGTTTGGTTGGGTGACCACACTCAGGTTCAGCCCTTGGAGATACAGAATCATTTAGGTTGGAGAGGACCTTTCAGATCCTTGAGTCCAGCCCTGCCAGGGCACCACTGAGCCATGGCCCTCAGCACCACAGCTCCAGGGCTTTGAAGCCTGTCCAGCCACAGAGACTCCACCACTGCCCCTGGGCAGCCTGGGCCAGGCCTTGACAACCACTCTCCATCCCTTTCCTCCAGTCCTGGCTCACTGGAGAGGTCCCAGATGAATGGAACTGGCCAGTGTGGTCCCCGTCCACAAGAAGGGTCAGATGGAGGAACCTGGAAACTCCAGGCCTGGCAGCCTGACCTCAGTGCCAGGGAAATGATGGAGCAGATTGTCCTGGGGGCAATAACTGCACACCTGAAGGATGGCCAAGGGCTCAGGTCTGTGGTCTGCCTGGACTGCAGCAAGGCCTTTGCCACCATCCCCCACAGCAAACTCCTGGCCAAGCTGTCAGCCCCTGGCTGGGACAGAAGCTCTCTGAGCTGGGTTAGGAACTGGCTGGAGGCTGAGCCCAGAGAGTGGTGGTGAATGGTGCCACAGCCATCCGGCAGCCAGGCACCAGTGGTGTGCCCCAGGGAGCAGTGCTGGGCCCCAGCCTGTTCAATATCTTCATTGATGATCTGGAGGAGGGGATTGAGTCAGTCATCAGCAAATGTGCAGCTGACAGCAAGCTGGGAGCAGATGTAGGTCAGTTAGAGGGCAGAAGGGCTCTGCAGAGGGACCTTGCCAGGCTGGACAGATGGGCAGAGGCCAAGGGCAGGAGATTGAACACATCCAAGTGCCAGGGGCTGCACTTTGGCCACAGCAACCCTAGGCAGTGCTACAGGCTGGGGTCAGAGTGGCTGAGAGCAGCCAGGCAGAGAGGGACCTGGGGGTGCTGGTTGACAGCAGCTGAACATGAGCCAGCAGTGTGCCCAAGGGGCCAAGAAGGCCAAGGGCATCCTGGCCTGCATCAGGAAGAGTGTGGCCAGCAGGAGCAGGGAAGTCCTTGTGCCCTGTGCTCAGCACTGCTCAGGCCACCCCTTGAGTCCTGTGTCCAGCTCTGGGCTCCTCAGCTCAAGAAGGACATTGAGAGACTTGAAGGTGTCCAGAGAAGGGCAACAAAGCTGGGGAGGGGTCTGGGGCACAGCCCTGTGAGGAGAGGCTGAGGGAGCTGGGGTTGCTTAGCCTGGAGAAGAGGAGGCTGAGGGGAGACCTTCTTGCTCTCTGCAACTCCCTGCAGGGAGGTTGGAGCCAGGTGGGGGTTGGGCTCTGCTCCCAGGCAGCCAGCAGCAGAACAAGAGGCCACAGTCTCAAGCTGTGCCAGGGGAGGTTTAGGCTGGAGGGGAGGAGAAAGTTCTTCACTGAGAGAGTAATTGGCCACTGGGATGTGCTGCCCAGGGAGGTGGTGGAGTCCCCATCCCTGGAGGTGTTCAAGAGGGGATTGGATGTGGCACTTGGAGCCATGGTCTAGTCATGGGGTCTGTGGTGACAGGTTGGACTTGAGGATCTTTGAGGTCTCTTTCAGCCTTGGTGATTCTGTGAGACTCTGACCCCTCAGGGGGAAGGAATTGTTCCTCATGGCCAACCTAAACCTCCCCTGGGGTAGCTTGAGGGCATTGCCTCTGTCCTGTCAGTTGGTCCTTAGGAGCAGAGCGCAAGCCCAGCTGGCTCCAGCCTCCTCTCAGGGAGTTGCAGAGAGCAATGAAGCCTCCTCTGGGACTTGCTCACACTGTGGCTGCCTGCAGCTGTTCTGCTCCTCTGTCTCATCTGGCCTGGGATGGTCAGGGATGTGCAGGAGCACCTGTCCCGGGGAGGAGCTCTTTGGCACCCAGGCTCTCAGCAGGGCAGAGCTTTCCTAAGCCAACAGCCCCAGGGCAGACCTTGGGCACCAGATCTCACAGCTAATCACAGCTGAGTCAGCCTGAGAAGTGGGACAATGAGGTCCCAGAGGAAGCCCAGGGCAAAAGTGTTGATGAGTTCCTCCCGCTGTGTGCAGACAGCGAGGAAACCAAACCTCCTGAGCTGCTCTCTGCCCTCTGCTCTCACCAAAAGGGAAGGGCTGGTGACCAGTGTGAGGCTCAGGGGCAGCCTTGGCTGCTGTGACCATGAAGCAATTGAATTTAAGATCCTCAGAGCAGCTAGGAGGATGTGTCCCAGGCTTGCAACCCTGGGCTTCAGGCTTTGATTGCTGCAGGGATCTGCTGGCCGCAGTATCCCAGGAGACCTCCTTGTGGCCTTCCAGGATCTGCAGGGGGCTCCAGGAAAGCTGGGGAGGGACTTTGGAGGGGGTGAGGGAGGGATAGGAGTGGGGGGGATGGAGCAGAAGTAGAAGTGGGGAGCTTGAGCTTGGCTGTGAGGAAGAAGTTGTTGGCCAGGAGGGTGGTGAGAGCCTGGCCCAGGTTGCCCAGGGAGGTGGTGGAAGCCTCCTGGCTGGAGGTGTTTGCAGCCAGGCTGGAGGTGGCTGTGAGCAAGCTGCTGTGGTGTGAGGTGTCCCTGGCCATGGCAGGGGGTTGGAGCTGGCTGAGCCTTGAGCTCCCTTCCAGCCCTGACAGTTCTATGACTATGATTCAATGCTGCCCTGCAGGGTTCCTGTGCAGGAAGGCCTCTCACTGCCCTTTGGATCAGACTGCTGTGTGCTGGCAGATCACCCAAGCTGCCCATTCCCAGCCTTGAGCAGCCCCTGGGGGAGCCCCCAGCTGTGCAGCAGCAGGACAATGTCCATCACAGGCCTGGGAGCTTCTCAGCAGATGCCCTGAGTGGGCCACCTGGGCAAGCAGCAGTGGCCACATGCAGTCAGTGTCTGCCCTGGAGCTAAGGGAGCACATTGAGGGCAGGCTCCTCACCACTTCCCACCCACCCCTCTCCTGGAGCTAAGGTAGGAAGCATCCATTTGGGCTTGGGAAGTCCCTCTGGGACAGTGTGTCCCAGTGTGTCCAAAGGGACATTGCCAGGCTGGGCAGATGGGCAGAGGCCAAGGGCAGGAGATTGAACACAGCCAAGTGCCAGGGGCTGCACTTTGGCCACAGCAACCCCAGGCAGAGCTACAGGCTGGGGGCAGAGTGGCTGAGAGCAGCCAGGCAGAGAGGGACCTGGGGGTGCTGGTTGGCAGCAGCTGAACAGGAGCCAGCAGTGTGTCCAGGGGGCCAAGAAGGCCAAGGGCATCCTGGCCTGCATCAGGAAGAGTGTGGCCAGCAGGAGCAGGGAAGTCCTTGTGCCCTGTGCTCAGCACTGCTGAGGCCACCCCTTGAGTCCTGTGTCCAGCTCTGGGCTCCTCAGCTCAAGAAGGACATTGAGAGACTTGAAGGTGTCCAGAGAAGGGCAACAAAGCTGGGGAGGGGTCTGGGGCACAGCCCTGTGAGGAGAGGCTGAGGGAGCTGGGGTTGCTTAGCCTGCAGAAGAGGAGGCTCAGGGGAGACCTTCTTGCTCTCTGTAACTCCCTGCAGGGAGGTTGGAGCCAGGTGGGGGTTGGGCTCTGCTCCCAGGCAGCCAGCAGCAGAACAAGAGGCCACAGTCTCAAGCTGTGCCAGGGGAGGTTTAGGCTGGAGGGGAGGAGAAAGTTCTTCCCAGCAAGAGAGATTTGCCACTGGGATGTGCTGCCCAGGGAGGTGGTGGAGTCCCCATCCCTGGAGGTGTTCCAGAGGGGATTGGATGTGGCACTTGGTGCCATGGGTTAGCTGTCAGGAGGTGTTGGGTGACAGCTTGGACTTGGTGATCTCTGAGGTCTTTTCCAACCTTATTGATTCCATGATTCTCTGATAATGACCCCAGTCAGTGGTGGCAGAGCTCAGCCTGTGGCTTGTGTGTCCCAGCCCCAGGCATCACTGCTGGATTTGAAAGCTGGAGGAGGAGGAAGGAGAGAGGATTGGACAATGTGGCTGTCTGCACCTCCCCAGATTCCCTGTGGCCAAAGGCCCTTTCCTGAGTGGGGAGGGCAGGGGCAGGTGGCCTGGCAGCACGGGGGGCTCTGGGGCCTTCCTCCTCTGAAGCTCAACCAGAGAGCCCAGAGGGTTTGCTGGGAGCTGGGGCAGCTGTCAGCATCACTGCCTCTGCTTCCTGCAGGGCAGCAGGGAGTGAGGCAGGGCCATGCCGGCCACCAGGGGCTGGTGGCATCCTCTGAGGCTGCCAGTGGGGGGTCTGGTGGCACCTTGCCTCATCAGCAGTGCCACAGAAAGCCCAAAGCCACCATAGGGGAGTTTGAGGCACTGCTGCCTTCTGCCTGGCTGAGCCTGGACCCTTCATCTGGGCTCAGGTCTGCTCATCTGGGACCATTCTTCCAGTCCAAGCCTTGTCCTCCCATCTGAGCCTCACCTCCCCCTTCAAGGCCAATGCCCTGGCTGAGCCTGGTCCCACTTGGCTGAGCCCAGGGCCTCACCTAAGCCTGGCCTCCCCAACAAAGCTTGGGCCCTTCACCTGAGCCTGGTTTCCTTGGCCAAGCCTGGTCCCCCCAATTTGGGCCTGGCCCCTCCTGTGAGGATGGTCACCCTTGGCCAAGCCTGGTCCTGCCATCCAAGCCTGGTCCCCCTCATCCAAGCCTGGTCCTCTCATCTGAGTCTGGCCTCCTTGGACAAGGCTGTTCCCCCCCTTCTGAGCCTGGTCCCCTCATCTGAGTCTGACCTTCTTGGCCAAGCCTGGTCCTGCCATCTGAGCCTGGCCTCTTTGGACAAGGCTGTTCCCTTGTCTGAGCCCTGTGCCCCCATCCAAGTCTGGTGCCCCCATCTGAACCTGGTGCCTCCATCTGAGCCTGCTCCCCTCATCTGAGCCTGGTGCCCCCATCTGAGCCTGCTCCCCTCATCTGAGCCTAGTGCCCCCATCTGAACCTGGTGCCCTCACCTGAGCCTGCTCCCCTCACCTGAGCCTGGTGCCCTCATCTGAGCCTGGTGCCCTCATCTGAGCCTGCTCCCCTCACCTGAGCCTGCTCCCCTCACCTGAGCCTGGTGCCCTCACCTGAGCCTGGTGCCCTCATCTGAGCCTGCTCCCCTCACCTGAGCCTGGTGCCCTCATCTGAGCCTGGTGCTCCAATCTGAGCCTGGTGCCCCCATCTGAGCCTGGTGCCCTCATCTGAGCCTGGTGCCCCCATCTGAACCTGCTCCCCTCACCTGAGCCTGGTGCCCTCATCTGAGCCTGGTGCCCCCATCTGAGCCTGGTGCCCCCATCTGAACCTGCTCCCCTCACCTGAGCCTGGTGCCCTCATCTGAGCCTGGTGCCCCCATCTGAGCCTGGTGCCCTCATCTGAGCCTGGTGCCCCCATCTGAGCCTGGTGCCCCCATCTGAACCTGCTCCCCTCACCTGAGCCTGGTGCCCTCATCTGAGCCTGGTGCCCCCATCTGAGCCTGGTCCTCCCATCTGAGCCTGGTGCCCTCATCTGAGCCCGATGCCCCCATCTGAGCCAGGCCTCCTTGGCCAAGCCTGGTCCTCCAATCTGAGCCTGGTGCCCCCATCTGAGCCTGGTGCCCTCATCTGAGCCTGGCCTCCCTGGCCAAGCCCTGTGCCCCCCTGGCAGGCAGGTGCCCTCTGGCAGGCAGGTGCCCCTGGCAGACAGATGCCCCCTGGCAGGCAGGTGCCCCGTGGCAGGCAGATGCTCCCTGGCGGGCAGGTGCTCCCCTGGCAGGGGTTGCCCACTGGCAGGCAGATGCCTGCTGGCAGGCAGGTGCCCCCTGGCAGACGGGTGCCCCCTGGCAGGCAGGTGCCCCCTGGCAGGCAGATGCCCCCTGGCAGGCAGATGCCCCGTGGCAGGCAGGTGCTCCCTGGCAGGCAGGTGCCCCCCGGCAGGGGGGTGCCCGCTGGCAGGGGGGTGCCCCGCACCGGCTGGGCACAGGCTGGTGGTTATGTAAAGGCTGGGCCGGCTGGGCCGGGCGCTTGTTCCGTGTCAGAATGTGAGTCACATGGGGCTGGCTGGTTCCCCCCCCGCCGCTGCTCTGTTTCTATAGAAACAAGATTGGGAGGCAAAGGGAAAAAAGAGAAAGAGCAAAAAAAGAGAGAAAGGGAAAGAGAGAGAGAGAGAGGGGGGAAAAAAGAAAGAGAGAAAGAAGGGAGAGCAGCGAAGCAAAGGAAGGAGGCAGGCGGGGAGCGAGGCGGCAGCCCGCGGCGGTGGCTGTGGGGAGCGGAGGTGGTGCGGGAGCAGGTCGCTGATGCGGGAGGCAGCCGGGGATCCCGGCCGGGATGGGAGCGATGCTGCCTGCCTGCAGGGCACAGCGAGCGTCCCGCGCAGCCCCTCCGAGCTGAGCCGTGCCCACCTGGGCCGCTCCGACCTCAGCCCTTCCGACCCGAGCCCTTCTGAGCCGAGCCGCTCCGAGCTGAGCCGTTCCGAGCTGAGCCGCTCCGAGCTGAGCCGCTCCGAGCTGAGCCGCTCCGAGCTGAACCGTTCCGAGCTGAGCCTCTCGGAGCTGAGCCGCTCCGAGCTGAACCGTTCCGAGCTGAGCCTCTCGGAGCTGAGCCGCTCGAAGCTGAGCCGTTCCGAGGCGAGGCGCTCCTGCGGGTGAGCGGCAGAGCCGCAGGGAGGGCAGCGGCGGCGGCGCAGGTGAGTGAGCAGCGCTGGCGCGGCTCCCGGGCATCCTTCCGTGGCACGGCACGGCTCGGCACGGCTCGCCGGGGGTGGGGGGGGGACGGCCCTGCCTGCTGCCTTGGAGACCTGCTGGCAGCTGGAGCCGTGGTCGGTGGGCACCGTGCCCGACGCCGTGCCGCTCGCAGCGGGGGCTTTGCCCGGGCAGCCTTGGCTCGCCCGGGGGCTGCCTGCGGGCGTCTGGCCGTGCACGGTCCCTTTGCCACAGCCGCTGCTGAAGGCTGCTCCCAGCTCAGGAGGCACCTTCCAGGCTCCCACGGTTTGCCCTCTGCTTCATCCTACCTGTACCCGAGCAAACCCGAGGCGCCCGGGGGCCGAGCCCCGCAGGGAGCTGAGGTCCCTCACAGCCTCTGTCACCCACAGCCGGCGCCCAGCTCGCCGAGGGCAGGCTGCAGCCGGGATGGGCACGGGGATGAGCCCAGCTCGGAAGCTCGGACCGCTGCTGGAGGCAGGACCGGCCGGGAGCGCTGCTCCCCTGCCTGCTGCCCGGTGCCAGGGCTTGCCCCGGGCCCCCTGCTCGCCCGTGCCGGCGCAGGAGGCTGGCAGCTGCCAGCCAGGAGCGGCCTCAGCTCCGAGCCGTGCAGGAGCACGTGTGGGCTTGGCAGTGCAACAGGTGGCACTGGTCCTGCCTGGGCCGGGATGGCGCCGGGGGAGGGCTGGCTGCTGCCCGTGCCGTGGTGACAGCCTCAGCTGGGCATCTTGGTGGAGCAGGAGCATTGCCAGTGCCCAGGCTGGCACTGACTCATGACCTCAGTCATCCTGCATGCGTGGCATGGTCTGGCCGTGCCTGGGCAGACCACGGAGCGCTCTGCAGCCCTGGCCGCGGCAGGGCCAGCACCTGGGGGAGGTGGCAGAGCAGCACCAGGGCCCCGGCAGGCACAGGTGTGCCCTGATGGCTGCAGGCTGCTGAAGTGCCCTGCTCTCTGCAGGGGCAGTGTCCTTCCACAGGCCACCACAGGGCAGAAGGGCCATGGGGAGGGTGCCCAGGGACTGTACAGGTCACTGCTCTCCAGCTGGGGTGTGGGGGCCCTGCCATGGGGGCACTGCAGGCCCCCAGCTGGAGCCGGTGCAGCTGGAGGGGTGGATGGAGCCCTGGTGTACTTCCGTGCCGGGTCAGCCTTGGGAGATGTCACTGCTGTCCCCCCTGGCCACTGAGGGGGCAGAGGGCAGCGCCTCAGACCCTTGTCCTCACCCCAAAAAGCAGCCCTGCAGCTGCTTGTGCCGGGATGGCTCAGCCAGTTGGATCAGCCATGGGCAGGATGGGGCCCTGCTGCCAGGCCCCCGGGGCCCTGCTCTGCCAGCTGGCTCAGCAAGCTGGAGGCTTCAGCTGACCCACACTGGGGTCACCCCCACCCCAGAAAACGTGCCTGGTGAAGGGGTGGCAGCAGGCTGCTGTGAAGAACACACTTAGGCAGTGCAGGTGGCATGGGAGCTGTGCCCTGCACCAAGCCAGAGGCTAACCCCTTGCCCAGGTTGGGCTGTGCCAGCAGCAAGGGTCTGAGCTCATCCTGGTGGAACACCCCAGCTCCATCAGGACACAGCCTCTGCTGCTGGCTGTGGGGAGGCTGGGGGCTGTGGTGAGACTGGGGGCTGTGGGGAGGCTGGGGGCTGTGGTGAGGCTGGGGGCTGTGGTGAGACTGGGGGCTGTGGTGAGGCTGGGGGCTGTGGTGAGGCTGGGGGCTGTGGTGAGACTGGGGGCTGTGGGGAGGCTGGGGGCTGTGGTGAGGCTGGGGGCTGTGGTGAGACTGGGGGCTGTGGTGAGGCTGGGGGCTGTGGTGAGACTGGGGGCTGTGGGGAGGCTGGGGGCTGTGGTGAGTCTGGGGGCAGTGGTGAGGGCTGGGGGCAGTGGTGAGGGCTGGGTGAGTGCTTGGGGCTGTGGTGCTGGGAGCTGTGGTGAGGGCTGGGGGTAGTGGTGAGGCTGGGGGCTGTGGTGAGGGCTGGGTGAGTGCTTGGGGCTGTGGTGCTGGGGGCTGTGGTGAGGCTGGGGGTTGTGGTGAGGGCTGGGTGAGTGCTTGGGTCTGTGGTGCCGGGGGCTGTGGTGAGAGCTGGGTGAGTGCTTGGGGCTGTGGTGAGGCTGGGGGCTGTGGTGAGGACTGGGTGAGAGCTTGGGGCTGTGGTGCTGGGGGCTGTGGTGCTGGGGGCTGTGGTGAGGGCTGGGTGAGTGCTTGGGGCTGTGGTGCTGGGGGCTGTGGTGAGAGCTGGGGGCTGTGATTAGAGCTGGGGGCTGTGACTGGCATGGAGTGGGTGTTTGCCACGCCAGGTCCTGCCACCCCCACGCGTGCACGCAGTGAGGGCTCTGTGGGGCGGAGAAGCTGCCACACGCAGGCTTTGCATCCCCCCTGCCCCATTCCCGCTTCCCCCCGGGGGTGCCAGCTCTGCCGGGCCGGGAGGGCAGCGGCTAGGCACTGCTGCCGGGGGGCTCCGGCGGGAGCTGGGCGCTGCTGCCGGGGGGCTCCGACAGGAGCTGGGCGCTGCTGCCGGGGGGCTCCGGCGGGAGCTGGGCGCTGCTGCCGGGGGGCTCCGGCGGGAGCTGGGCACTGCTGCCGGGGGGCTCCGGCCGGGGCTGGGCGCTGATGCCGGGGGGCTCCGACAGGAGCCGGGCACTGCTGCCGGGGGGCTCCGACAGGAGCTGGGCACTGCTGCCGGGGGGCTCCGGCCGCGGCTGGGCGCTGCTGCCGGGGGGCTCCGGCCGCGGCGGGTGGGGGGAAGGTGCCTTGTGCGAGAGCAGCTCGCCAGGGGCTGCCGGGGGGGTGTGATGTGGCTGACAGATGGCGAGGCAGAGAGGTGTGATGGATGAGACAGCGCAGGAGCTGAGCAGCCTCCTCTGGTTGTCAGGAGACCGCTCTGCCCGCCGCTGCCCTCGATCTTTTCGGTTGCTGCCTTGTCCCGCCCGGCCTCTCGGCTCCTCGGCCCCCAGGCAGCCTTGCGAGGGGCCAGGGCGGCAGCCTGGGGCCGCCGAGCTCCGGCAGCACCTCTGCTGAGCGTGAGGGGGTGGGCAGGTCCCCCCGAGCCGCACCGTGAGTTCTCCTGTGCGGCAGGCAGGGAGGGGGCAGCGCTGCCGGGCCGGGCCCCCAGGCACGGCTGGGATGGAGCTGAATGCTCTGCTTTGAGCTGGGTGACAGAGGCCCTCTGGGGCTCCTACCCCAACCTGGCAGCGGTGGTGCTGAGCATGCTGGCACGGGTGGGAGAAGGCAGGAAATGCAAGTGGCAGGAGAAGAGGAAAGAGCCTCAGGTTGTGCCAGGGGAGGCTCAGGTTGGACAGGAGGAACAATTCCTTCCCAGCAAGGGATCTCAGGCCCTGGCCCAGGCTGCCCAGGGAGGTGGTGGAGTCCCCAGCCCTGGAGGGGTTTAATAGTCTCCTGGAGGGGGTGCTGAGGGAGGGGGTTTGGTGGCAGTGGCTGAGCAGCAGGGCTGGGGCTGGGAGCTCTGGGTGAGTGTTGGACTGGCTGAGCTCAGAGGTCTCTCCCAGCCTCCCCAGCTGTGTGGCTCGATGAAATCCTGCCCAGCAGTGGCCCAAGAGGTCAGGTGGAGCCTGCTGCACTCACACAGCCTCTCCGTGAAGGGGTTTCCCTGCCTCTGCCTGAAGATCTCCCACAGGAGCAGCCTGTGGTGTTTGGAAAGCACTTGGGAATGCCCAGGTGGTGCCAGCAGCATCTCCCTCCCCGAGTCAGCAGCTCAGCACGGCTGCACAGTGCCAGTGTGGCTGTTGGAGCATGAGGTCAGAGAATGGGTTGGGTTGGAAGGGTCCTCAAAGCTCACCCAGCTCCAAGCCCCCTGCCATGGGCAGGGACCCCTCCCACCAGCACAGCTTGCTCAGGGCCTCATCCAGCCTGGTCCTCAACACCTCCAGCCAGGAGGCAGCCACAGCCTCCCTGGGCAGCCTGGGCCAGAGTCTCCCCAGCCTCACTGCCAAGAATTTCTTCCTCCTCTCCACTCTCAGTCTCCTCTCTCCCAGCTCAAAGCCATTGGCCCTGGGCCTGGCACTCCCAGCCCTTGGCCCAAGTCCCTCCCCAGCTCTCCTGGAGCCCTTCAGGTACTGGGAGGCTGCTCTGAGGTCTGCCTGGAGCCTTCTCTTCTGCAGGCTGCACAGCCCCAGCTCTCCCAGCCTGGCCCCACAGGGGAGGTTCTGCAGCCTCTGCTCATCTCTGTGGCCTCCTCTGGAGCCTCTCCAGCAGCTCCAGGTCCTTCCTGTGCTGGGGGCTCAGAGCTGGAGGCAGTGCTGCAGGTGGGGGCTGAGCAGAGCAGAGCAGAGGGGCAGAGTCCCAGCCCAGCCCAGCCCTGGGGGGCTGGAGCAGCTCCATCAGGAGGAGCTGAGGGAAGCTGCCCCAGGGGCAGGCCCTCGGTGGGGCTCGGGGAGCAGGCTGGGGCTGCCTGCACAGCAGGTGTGATTCATCCCCCTCCCGCAGCTCGGTTTATGTAAAGCAGTGCTGTAAATAGCCAGCTGAGGCCCTGCTGTGCTCCTGGCTCGCTAATTAGTGAGGCTTCTGCTGGAGCTTCTGCCTCTGGTAGAGGTGAGGGGAGCCTGCCTGGCTGGGGAGGGCTGGAGGAGCTGCTGGCAGCGCTCAGCAGGCAGCCAGGGACCCCTCGGAGGGGTCACAGCCATCCCCTTTAACCTGGGTGTGGGCAGGTGGAGGTGGGGGCTGGAAAGTTGGTGCTTGGGGGAGGGGGGAGGGCTGGGAAAGCAGCACCCAGCAGCTCAGGCTCGTTGGTGACCCTCTGGTCCATGCATGGCCTTGCTTGTCCAGCCCGGGCTCAGACCTGCCCTGAGCTGGGGACCATCTCCTCCCCCCCTGCCCCTGCCATGCTGTGGGGGGAGCCACAGCAAAGTGGCACAACCCTGAGCACCCAGCTGGCTTCTCCAGCCCCCCCTCCCCCCCCAGCACACCCTGGGCCAGGGCTAGCATCCCTTCATCTCAGGCTCTGGTTTGCCCCCTGCCAGCTCTCCTGGCTGGGTGCTGTTGGCTCTATCCCAGCAGACAGAGCTCCTTCCTTGGGGCAGCCTCCTGGCTGTGGAGCTGTCCTGGTGGTGCTGAGGCTGTTCTCTGTTGGCAGGCACTTGTTTGGTGGGGGGTGGGGGGCACCTTCCTGCATCTCTGCAGATGGTTTGGGCTTTCCCAGGCCCCAACCCCTGCTGGGAACCAGTTTGGAAGGGGTGGCTGTGATGGTGTGGGGAGCACAGCAAACAGAACAGGGTTCTCCAGAGGTTCTTCAGGCAGGCCCCAGAGCTCAGGAGATCAACATCCCCAGCCTCCTGCCAGCTGGAGGTGAGGGGTGAGGGGGCAGGGAGGGGGAAGGTTGGGCAGTGCCAGGACTGCTGCAGTGGGAGCAGCCAAATGCTGCTGAGGAGGTGCTGTGGGAAGCCAGCAGTAGCTCTTCACAGGACCACAGCTCAGAGGATGTCAGGGCTGGAAGGAAACCTCTGAAGATCATCAACTCCAACCCCCCCCTGCCAGAGCAGGGCCATAGAACCCAGCACAGGGCACACAGAACACATCCAGACAGGGCTGGGAAGGCTCCAGAGCAGGAGACTCCACAACCTCTCTGGGCAGCCTGCTCCAGGCCTCTGGGAGCCTCACAGTGCAGAAGTTCCTCCTCCTGCTGAGGTGGAACCTCCTGGGCTGCAGTTTCCATCCACTGCCCCTTGGCCTGTCCCAGGGCACAGTGAGCAGAGCCTGGCCCTGGCCCTTCCTTCCTGACCCCCAGCCTTCAGATGTTGTCACCACCCAGCCCCATCTCTGGGTGTGCACAGCACCAGGGGCTGCTGCAGAGCATCACTCAGCACCCACATCACCCTAAACTGAGATGTTCCTTATCATAGCTGAGATCAAAGGCTATGGGAAGGCAGCAGGAGCTGTTGCCACCACCCAGCCCCATCTCTGGGGCATCCCAGGTCGTGCACAGCACCATGGGCTGCTGCAGAGCATCACTCAGCACCCACATCACCCTAAACTGGGATGTTCCCCTATCACAGCTGAGATCAAAGGGCAGGCAAGGTGCTGGGGGTGGTGCCAGGGCCAGGCTGTGCTCCAGGAGCTCCAAGGGCTTTCAGAAGGTGCCTCCACCACTCCTTCCTGAAGGCCTCTTCCTCTGGCTGCGAGCTGGGGAGAGCTGGGCCTTGGGTTTCTTTTAAGGCAAACCTCATCCTTTGACATCCAAGTAGTGTTCCTTCTCAAGAATGTCAAGAATGGCCCTGGAAGGTCTGAGCAGGCTCCTTCCCAGCAGTGATTGGAGAGAGAAGAGCCTCCTCCAGCAAGCTGTCTCCACGCCGGCCCCAGCAACAGCAATTCATAAGCTGAGGAATAAATCAATAAGCAGAGCTAATGAATTGAAGATGGCTGTGCTTGAAAGGCAGCAGGCCCAACAGCTGAGCTGGTGGAGGAGAGGAGAGGAGAGGAGAGGAGAGGAGAGGAGAGGAGAGGAGAGGAGAGGAGAGGAGAGGAGAGGAGAGGAGAGGAGAGGAGAGGAGAGGAGAGGAGAGGAGAGGAGAGGAGAGGAGAGGATCTGCTTCAGCAATGTGTGTAGATTCAAAGTCTCCCTTCAGCTCTGTCCCTCATCCCTCAGGACCTCTGTCAAATCTCTCCTGCCCCCTTCCCTGCCCAGCCCAGGGCAGCAGGTCACGCTGGCACAGGACCAAAGGAGGAGGAAAGGCAGTGGCAGTGCCAACATGTGTGGCAGGGCTGGCAGACAGCACTGGTGCCAGCAGCCTGGTCGTGTGCCCAAGCTGGGGTGTCTCAGCTCCCTGGGCTTGCTCCTCCCTTGCTCCCACTGCTGCTCCTGGCTCCTTGGCAGCAGCCACAGGTCATGAAGCCAGCTTTGGCTGCAAGCTGGGGGTGCCAGCCCCTGGCACTCGGGGTTCCTTGTGCTGCTGGAGGAGGCAGAGAGCTGTGGGTCTGGGGCTGACACTGCAGCATCTCTCCCCCAGGTCCAAGGGACTGGGGGTGACACTGCAGCATCTCTCCTCCAGGTCCAAGGGACTTAGGGGTGACACTGCAGCATCTCTCCCCCAGGTCCAAGGGACTGGGGGTGACACTGCAGCATCTCTCCTCCAGGTCCAAGGGACTGGGGGTGACACTGTAGCATCTCTCCTCCAGGTCCAAGGGACTGGGGGTGACACTGCAGCATCTCTCCTCCAGGTCCAAGGGACTGGGGGTGACACTGCAGCATCTCTCCTCCAGGTCCAAGGGACTGGGGTGACACTGCAGCATCTCTCCTCCAGGTCCAAGGGACTTGGGGGTGACACTGCATCTCTCCCCAGGTCATCTCTCCCCTCCAGGTCCAAGGGACTGGGGGTGACTGCAGGGTCCAAGGGACTTAGGGGTGACACTGCAGCATCTCTCCTCCAGGTCCAAGGGACTGGGGGTGACACTGCAGCATCTCTCCTCCAGGTCCAAGGGACTTAGGGGTGACACTGCAGCATCTCTCCCCCAAGGGACTTGGGGGTGACACTGGTCTCTCCCCAGGTCCAGGGACTGGGGGTGACACTGCAGCATCTCTCCTCCAGGTCCAAGGGACTGGGACTTCTCCTCCAGGTCCAAGGGACTGGGGGTGACACTGCAGCATCTCTCCCCCAGGTCCAAGGGACTTAGGGGTGACACTGCAGCATCTCTCCCCCAGGTCCAAGGGACTTGGGGGTGACACTGCAGCATCTCTCCCCCAGGTCCAAGGGACTGGGGGTGACACTGCAGCATCTCTCCTCCAGGTCCAAGGGACTGGGGGTGACACTGCAGCATCTCTCCTCCAGGTCCAAGGGACTGGGGGTGACACTGCAGCATCTCTCCTCCAGGTCCAAGGGACTTAGGGGTGACACTGCAGCATCTCTCCTCCAGGTCCAAGGGACTAGGGGTGACACTGCAGCATCTCTCCCCTTGGTCTGGGGACTGGGCCAAGTGGGGCTGCAGCATCCCAGCTGGTGGGAAAGGGCTTTTTCAGCACAGCTGGATCTTGAGACTGAGTTTGCAGACACTTCTGTTTCCTGCTCTGAAACACCTCCCAGCATGGCAGTCCTCCTGAGGAAAGCTGTCCTGCTGCCTGAGAGCCCTGGCTGGGAGGTTTTGGGGGGGCTCTGGGCTTTCTCTCAAGAGGCAGGAGTGGCCGTGGCAGAGCTCTGCATTGCTTCTCTTCCCCCCCCCCCGCCCCGGCTGCCCAAGCCCTCTGGGGCCGGCTCTGCAGCCGGCAGAAGCAGCTGGCGGCTCTCTGGGGTTAGCCCTCAGCAGCCGGGGGATGGCCGGAGCCTGGGGTGGGGTGGCGGAGGTGGTTTGGCGGCGGCGGGGAGCAGGACCCGGCGCTAGCTCATCCTGCCAGGCTTGCAGCTTCAGTCTCACTAGCAGTGACACTAACAGTGGCACTAACAGCACCCCGCCGACCTCCCCTGCTGCTGGGGCTTCTCCAAGCCCTGCTCAAGCTGCTGCTGCCCTGCCGCTGCGCACCGGCGCTGCTCGCAGCCCTCCTTTCGGCTCCCTCCTTTCGGCTCCTTCCTTTTGGCTCCCTCCTTAGGCTCCCTCCTTAGGCTCCCTCCTTTCGGCTCCTTCCTTTCGGCTCCTTCCTTTCGGCTCCCTCCTTTCGGCTCCCTCCTTTCGGCTCCCTCCTTTCGGCTCCTTCCTTTCGGCTCCTTCCTTTCGGCTCCTTCCTTTCGGCTCCCTCCTTTCGGCTCCCTCCTTTCGGCTCCGAGCATCCCCCGGCTTTGTGCCGCGCATCCTGCCCCGCTGGGAGCTGGCGGGGAGGGGGCTTCAGTGACATTAATTCCTTTCCTCTCCCCTCCCCCAGGTCGGAAAGCAGCCTCTCTAGGTTTGCACACCGCTTGTCGGTGAAGCAGAAGCAGGAGAAGAGAAGGAAAGCTGAGTATGGCTCAGCCGAGCTGTCTGCCTTCCGGCCCAGGTCTCTGAGCATTGAATGGTAAGAGCTGCAGCACAGGGCTGGGGGACAGGAGCTCCTGCCTCTCCGGGCCCCCTCCCTCTCCCTTGTCCCCACCACTGCCACTGTGACCCTTGGGACAACACCCTTGCAAGCCCCTCCACCAGGCTCCCCCCAGGGGATCACAGCTCACAGGATGTGAGGGGTTTGGAAGAGACCTCTGGAGAGAATGGAATGGAATGGAATGGAATGGAATGGAATGGAATGGAATGGAAGAGAGAAGGGAAGGGAGGGGAAGGGAGGGGAAGGGAAGGGAGGGGAAGGGAAGGGAGGGGAAGGGAAGGGAAGAGAAGAGAAGAGAAGAGAAGAGAAGAGAAGAGAAGAGAAGAGAAGAGAAGAGAAGAGAAGAGAAGAGAAGAGAAGAGAAGAGAAGAGAAGAGAAGAGAATTAACCAGGTTGGGAAAGAGCTCAGAGATCACCAAGTCCAACCTCTCACCCAGCACCATCTGATCAACTCAACCATGGCACCAAAGGCCTCATCCAGGCTCTTCCTAAACACCTCCAGGGATGGGGACTCCACCACCTCCCTGGGCAGCACATCCCAGTGGCCAATTCCTCTTGCTGGGAAGAACTTCTTCCTAAATGCAGCCTAAACCTCTTCCAGTCCAAGCCCCCTACCAGACCGGCACCACAGAGCCCAGCACAGGGCACACAGAACACATCCAGACAGGGCTGGGAAGGCTCCAGAGCAGGAGACTCCACAACCTCTCTGGGCAGCCTGCTCCAGGCCTCTGGCAGCCTCCCAGGGCAGAAGTTCCTCCTCCTGCTGAGGTGGAACCTCCTGGGCTGCAGTTTCCATCCACTGCCCCTAAACCAAACCAAAACATCCTCCCTCATGCCAGTGCAGGGAGCAGCAGGCAGTCCAAGGTAGCTTCTTCTTTAGGGGGCTGCAGGAGAGCCCACAGAATGAGCCATGGGAGCTTTCAGGGTCCGGTGTAGACAGCTGTGTCTGCAGGGCACATAGCTGCAAGGCCTCCAGCAGGTTCACAGATTCATAGAAGCCCAGAATGGGTTGGGTTGGAAGGGACCTTCAAGCTCAGCCAGCTCCAGCCCCTCCCATGGGCAGGGACCCCTCCCACCAGCACAGCTTGCTCAGGGCCTCATCCAGCCTGGTCCTCAACACCTCCAGGCAGGAGGCAGCCACAGCCTCCCTGGGCAGACTGAGGATGTAGTCTGCCTGGACTGCAGCAAGGCCTTTGCCACCATCCCCCACAGCAAACTCCTGGCCAAGCTGTCAGCCCCTGGCTGGGACAGCAGCTCTCGGAGCTGGGTTAGGAACTGGCTGGAGGCTGAGCCCAGAGAGTGGTGGTGAATGGTGCCACAGCCAGCTGGCAGCCAGGCACCAGTGGTGTGCCCCAGGGATCAGTGCTGGGCCCCAGCCTGTTCAATATCTTCATTGATGATCTGGAGGAGGGCATTGAGTCCATCAGCAGTAAATGTACAGATGAAACCAAGCTGGGAGCAGATGTTGGTCAGTTAGAGGGCAGAAGGGCTCTGCAGAGGGACCTTGCCAGGCTGGGCAGATGGGCAGAGGCCAACAGGATGGCATTCAACAAGTCCAAGTGCCAGGGGCTGCACTTTGGCCACAGCAACCCCAGGCAGAGCTACAGGCTGGGGGCAGAGTGGCTGAGAGCTGCCAAACAGAGAGGGACCTGGGGGTGCTGGTGGACAGCCACATGAACATGAGGCAGCAGTGTGCCCAGGGGGCCAAGAAGGCCAAGGGCATCCTGGCCTGCAGCAGGAAGAGTGTGGCCAGCAGGAGCAGGGAAGTCCTTGTGCCCTGTGCTCAGCACTGCTCAGGCCACACCTTGAGTCCTGTGTCCAGCTCTGGGCTCCTCAGCTCAAGAAGGACATTGAGAGACTTGAAGGTGTCCAGAGAAGGGCAACAAAGCTGGGGAGGGGTCTGGGGCACAGCCCTGTGAGGAGAGGCTGAGGGAGCTGGGGTTGCTTAGCCTGGAGAAGAGGAGGCTCAGGGGAGACCTTCTTGCTCTCTGCAACTCCCTGCAGGGAGGTTGGAGCCAGGTGGGGGTTGGGCTCTGCTCCCAGGCACCCAGCAGCAGAACAAGAGGACACACTCTCAAGCTGTGCCAGGGGAAGTTTAGGCTGGAGGGGAGGAGAAAGTTCTTCCTAGCAAGAGAGATTGGCCACTGGGATGTGCTGCCCAGGGAGGTGGTGGAGTCCCCATCCCTGGAGGTGTTTAGGAAGAGCCTGGCTGAGGCCCTTGGTGCCATGGTTGAGTTGATCAGATGGTGCTGGGTGATAGGTTGGACTTGGTGATCTCTGAGGTCTTTTCCAACCTGGCTAATTCCTCTTCTCTTCTCTTCTCTTCTCTTCTCTTCTCTTCTCTTCTCTTCTCTTCTCTTCTCTTCTCTTCTCTTCTCTTCTCTTCTCTTCTCTTCTCTTCTCTTCTCTTCTCTTCTCTTCTCTTCTCTTCTCTTCTCTTCTCTTCTCTTCTCTTCTCTTCTCTTCTCTTCTCTTCTCTTCTCTTCTCTTCTCTTCTCTTCTCTTCTCTTCTCTTCTCTTCTCTTCTCTTCTCTTCTCTTCTCTTCTCTCTTCTCTTCTCTTCTCTTCTCTTCTCTTCTCTTCTCTTCTCTTCTCTTCTCTTCTCTTCTCTTCTCTTCTCTTCTCTTCTCTTCTCTTCTCTTCTCTTCTCTTCTCTTCTCTTCTCTTCTCCTTTCTCTTCCACTCCACTCCACTCCATTCCTGTACCTAGCATAAGGAGCTGGGAGTTGCAGGGCTTTCTGCATCCTTAGCTGGGGAACCTGGTGTACAAGCTGACAAGAGGTGAGGGGGGGAGGTGGAGAGAAACAAAAAGGAGGCAATGCTTAGAGACTGGAGGAATGTGGAGCTTGGTTTGTGCTTCCCCTGCTGCTCCTGGAGCTCCTTCTGGCATTTATTGTTACCTTCTCCACACTGCAGCCTGAGCCTGTGGAGTCCTCCCCAAAGGCTTCCTCCAGCGGGGAGGTTCCTCAGGCATCCCAGCTAAGGAGGTGTTAATGAAGCCAGACAAAGGAGTGGAGCTGCCTGGTGACAAATTGCTTTCTTCCACCAGCCCCCCCTCCCCTCCTTGCCAACCTTGCTTCCCTCTGCTGCAACGCTGGCAGCAGGCAAGTGGTGCTGCAGTCTTCCAGGCAGGCGAATGTGTGGATTGGTGATGCAGCAAAGAGGCAAAGAGCTCGTTAGGAGCCACCAGGGTTTCTCTTTGTTCCTATCAAAGAAGCCAGAGCCGGCAGCAGAGCTCCCCTCGCCGATTCCAGGGCCTCTTGGGACCCCCCCCCCCGCCCGGTGCCACCTCGGCAAGGTGGCTTGGAGGGACCTGCTCCCCCGCAGGGCTCCCGGGGGGACCCAACTGCCTCGGCTCCTTGTGCCCTGCACGGCACTGCTGGGGCATGCTCTTGGGTGGGGGGTTGCAAACCAGCTGGGGAATGAGCCCGCGGCGAGGAAGGAACTCCTTTGCCTTGCCTTGGCCGAGCACCATCACGCTGGAGATGGAGGCTGCACAGGGAAGGACTGCTCCGGGGTCCAGGACCTCTGCAGCGTCCAGGATTGGTGCTGTGTCCAGGATTGGTGCTGTGTCCAGGACTGGTCCTGTGTCCAGCACTGGTGCTGTGTCCAGGACTGGTCCTATGTCCAGCACTGGTCCTGTGTCCAGGATTGGTGCTGTGTCCAGGACTGGTCCTGTGTCCAGCACTGGTGCTGTGTCCAGGACTGGTCCTGTGTTCAGCACTGGTGCTGTGTCCAGCACTGGTGCTGTGTCCAGGACTGGTCCTGTGTCCAGCACTGGTCCTGTGTCCAGCACTGGTGCTGTGTCCAGGACTGGTCCTATGTCCAGCACTGGTCCTGTGTCCAGGATTGGTCCTGTGTCCAGGACTGGTCCTGTGTCCAGCACTGGTGCTGTGTCCAGGATTGGTGCTGTGTCCAGGACTGGTGCTGTGTCCAGGATTGGTGCTGTGTCCAGGACTGGTCCTATGTCCAGCACTGATCCTGTGTCCAGGATTGGTGCTGTGTCCAGGACTGGTGCTGTGTCCAGGACTGGTCCTATGTCCAGGACTGGTGCTGTGTCCAGGACTGGTGCTGTGTCCAGGACTGGTGCTGTGTCCAGGACCTGTGCTGTGTCCAGGACTGGTGCTGTGTCCAGCACTGGTGCTGTGTCCAGTTCTGCAGGGTGTTTATAGAGAAGGCCAAGAAAAGAAACCCAGCCCAGCCCCTCAGCACAGCCCTCAGCAGCAGGCTGGGCAGCCCTGGGACCCTGCTGCCCACTACAGCCCATCCTGATGCCCCTGCAGCAGCCCAGAGCCAGCTGAGTGCTGAGCTGCAGCCAGAGCAGGGAGAGCAGCAGCACTGGGAGGGGATTCTGCCCCTCTGCTCTGCTCTGCTCAGCCCCCACCTGCAGCACTGCCTCCAGCTCTGGGGCCCCCAGCACAGGAAGGACCTGGAGCTGCTGGAGAGGCTCCAGAGGAAGCCACAGAGATGCTCAGAGGGCTGCAGAACCTCCCCTGTGAGGCCAGGATGGGAGAGCTGGGGCTGTGCAGCCTGCAGAAGAGAAGGCTGCAGGCAGACCTCAGAGCAGCCTCCCAGTACCTGAAGGGCTCCAGGAGTGCTGGGGAGGGACTTGGGCCAAGGGCTGGGAGTGCCAGGCCCAGGGCCAATGGCTTTGAACTGGGAGAGAGGAGACTGAGAGTGGAGAGGAGGAAGAAATTCTTGGCAGTGAGGCTGGGGAGACTCTGGCCCAGGCTGCCCAGGGAGGCTGTGGCTGCCTCCTGCCTGGAGGTGTTGAGGACCAGGCTGGCTGAGGCCCTGAGCAAGCTGTGCTGGTGGGAGGGGTCCCTGCCCATGGCAGGGGCTTGGAGCTGGGTGGTGTTTGAGGCTGCCTAGCCCTAAGCACAGGCATGCTCCCAGCACATATCTCACTGCCCAGCCCCTGCTGGCTGGCTGGGACCTGCTGACAGGTTGCCCTGCTCCCTGGGCACAAGGCTGGCAGCAGTGCCAGGGCAGATGTTTGTGAGGTGCCCCGGGGGGGTGCAGCACGGCGCTGCCCCCGGCTCGGCCAGCGCAGCCTCCTGACTTCCACCTGGCAAGGAGAAACTGCCGGAGGGGAGAGGGGGAAGGGAGGGAAGGCAGGGGAAAGGTGAAGGCTGGGGACAACTCTTCCCTCATTCACAGGCTGTTTACTGCAAGAAATGCTTCATTATTAGGCTTGTTTTGGGCCACAAAGGTCCTCAGTGTTGGGACCCAGGAATGTGCTGCATCACCTCTGCTCCAGGGGGCTGCCCAGGAGAGCAGCCCCATGGGCAGCAGGGCAGATCTGGGGCTGTCCCCAGGCACTGGGGGCACAGCTGGCTCTGCTTGTGCCCAGCCTGGGTTTGGTTTGCTGCCTCCTTTCCTCTCCCCCTCACGGGATGCTGCCTGCTGGGGCTCAAAGGGCACTGGGGCAGCTTCAGCCCCAAAGGAGGCAAATGCAGCAGGTGAGGCCAAGGAGGCTTTGGGGTCACAGGGTCATAGTATCAGTATCAGTCAGGGTTGGAAGGGACCCCGAGGATCATCCAACCCCCCTGCCATGGGCAGGGACACCCCACACTACATCAGCCTGGCCAGAGCCTCATCCAGCCTGGCCTTAAACACCCCCAGGGACAGGGCCCCAACCACCTCCCTGCACAACCCATTCCAGGGCTTCACCACTCTCATGGGGAAGAACTTCCTCCTCACCTCCAGCCTGAATCTCCCCACCTCCAGCTTCATTCCATTCCCCCTAGTCCTACCACTCCCTCAGATCCTGAGCAGTCCCTCCCCAGCCTTCCTGTAGCCCCCTTCAGATCCTGGAAGGCCACAATGAGGTCACCTGGGAGCCTTCTCTTCTCCAGACTGAACAGCCCCAACTCCTTCAGTCTGTCCTCACAGGAGAGGTGCTCCAGCCCTCTGCTCATCCTCCTGGCCCTGCTCTGGACACCTTCCAGCACCTCCACATCCCTCTTGTGCTAGGGGCTCCAGCACTGGAGGCAGTACTCCAGGTGGGGTCTCAGCAGAGCTGAGCAGAGGGGGAGAATCACCTCCCTTGCCCTGCTGGCCACACTTCTCCTGCTGCAGCCCAGGATCTGATTGGCTGGGTTGGAAGGGACCTCAAAGCTCAGGGGTGCAGGACACTGCCTACCATAATGGGGAGAAGGTGAATCATAGAGTCACAGAACCATGGAGTCACAGAACCATGGAATCACAGAATGCTCCAGGCTGGAAGGGAGCTCCAAAGCTCATCCAGTCCAACCCCCTGCACTCAGCAGGGACATCCTCCACCAGATTAGGTTGCCCACAGCCCTGTCCAGCCTCATCTGGAATAGCTCCAGGGCTGGAGCCTCAGCCACCTCCCTGGGCAGCCTGCTGCAGTGTTCCAGCAGCCTCCTGCTGCAGAACTTGTTCCTCACATCCAAACTCAATCTGCTCTGCTCTAGTCTGAAGCCATTGCCCCTGGGCCTGGCCCTGTAGGCCTTTGGGAACAGTCTCTCTGCAGCCCTGCAGCTCCCTTCAGGTCCTGGCAGGCTGCTCTGAGGTCTCCCTGGAGCCTTCTCCTCTCCAGGCTGCACACCCCCAGCTCCCTCAGCCTGTCCCCACAGCAGAGCTGCTCCAACCCCCTGAGCATTCTCATGGCCTCCTCTGGAGCCTCTCCATCAGCTCCAGGTCCTCCCTGTGCTGAGGGCTCCAGCCCAGCACCCAGCCCTGCAGGGGAGGGCTGCCCAGAGCAGAGCAAAGTGCCAGAATCTCCTCTTAAGCACTACTCCAGAGGCAATGGTTTGAAACTAGAGCAGGGAAGGTTTAGGCTGGACACCAGGAGGCTGCACAGTGAGGCTGGGGAGACACTGGGACAGGCTGCCCAGGGAGGAGGTGCAGGCTCCATCCCTGGAGGCATTCAGGGCTGAACTTGATGGGCTCTTGAGCAGCCTGCTGTGGTTGGAGCTGTCCCTGCTGAGTGCAGAGGGGTTGGACAAGATGCCCTTGGGGGATCCCCTCCAAGCCCATGCAGTCTGTGATTCCATGCAGAGTGCTGTGAGCCTCTGGCTCACCCTTGTGAGCCTGTAAGCTGCTGCTCCCCTCTTGCACCCTTCAGGCTCTGGTGTTCATCAGCACTTCCCTCCTGGCAGCCATTTCTCTCTTCCCTTTCCTTCCTCTGGCTCTGCTTTTCCTTCTTCCATTTACTCCTCTGCCAGCCTTCCCCCTCCACTCTCCTTCTCCCATCCTCACCTCACATTCACCCTGAGTTTTCCTCTTGGTTTCCCCCTCCCCCCCTCGGTTGTTTTCCTCCCCTGGCTGCCTCTCCTGTTTGTGCTCCTGCAGTGCTCCAACTCTGGGCAGCCTCCCCACCATCCCTGCTCAGGAACTGCCTATTCCCGAGGTGGCTCGGGAAAAATGCAGCACATTCCTCCCTCCCCAGCCTCTTATCTCGGCTCCGCTGCTTGGCTGCCCACCACAGGCTGTGAGAGCCCTGCTGGCAGGAGCTTGTCCCCCGGTGCTTAGAGGCAGCTGGACAGCTCAGCGCGGCTCGGCTCAGCCCCGCCTGACCCCGGGCATGATGCTGAAGCTCAGCTCCTCACTTCCCCTCTGTCCCCATCCTGGAGGTGTTTGCAGCCAGGCTGGATGTGGCTCTGGGCAATCTGCGGCAGTGTGAGGTGTCCCTGGCCATGGCAGAGGGGTTGGGACTGGCTGAGCCTTGAGCTCCCTCCCAGCCCTGACAGCTCTGTGACTCTGTGATTCTTTGATTCTCTGGTTCTATAATTCTCTGACTCTTTGATTCTCTGCTTCTCTGCTTCTGATTCTTTGAGTCTCTGCCTCTGATTCTGTGATTCTCTGATTATGATTCTTTGATTCTCTGCTTCTCACTCTTTGATTCTCTGATTCTCTGCTTCTCTGCTTCTGATTCTCTGATTCTCTGCTTCTCTGATTCTCTGTTTCTGATTCTTTGATTCTCTGCTTCTGATTCTCTGATTCTCTGCTTCTGACTCTTTGATTCTCTGCTTCTGATTCTTTGATTCTCTGCTTCTGACTCTTTGATTCTCTGCTTCTGATTCTTTGATTCTCTGCTTCTGATTCTTTGATTCTCTGCTTCTGACTCTTTGATTCTCTGCTTCTGACTCTTTGATTCTCTGCTTGTCTGCTTGTCTGCTTCTCTGCTTCTGATTCTTTGATTCTCTGCTTCTGACTTTGATTCTCTGCTTGTCTGCTTGTCTGCTTCTCTGCTTCTGATTCTTTGATTCTCTGCTTCTCTGCTTCTGATTCTTTGATTCTCTGATTGTGATTCTTTGACTCTCTGCTTCTGACTTTGATTCTCTGCTTCTCACTGTTTGATTCTCTGATTCTCTGCTTCTGATTCTGATTCTCTGCTTCTCTACTTCTCTGCTTCTGATTCTTTGATTCTCTGCTTCTGACTCTTTGATTCTCTGCTTCTGGCTGATTCTCTGCTTCTCTGATTCTGATTCTCTGATTCTCTGATTCTGACTCTTTGGTTCTCTGCTTCTCTGCTTCTGATTCTATGATTCTCTGATTCTCTGATGATGATTCTTTGATTATTTGCTTCTCTGCTTCTCTGATTCTGATTCTTTGATTCCCTGCTTCTCTGATTCCAATTCTTGATCCTCTGATTCTCTCCTCTGCTTCTCTGATCCTTTATTCTCTGCTTCTCTGATTCTTTGATTCTCTGCTTCCCTGATTCCCTGCTTCTCATCCTCTGTCACCCCAATTCTTCTGGTGAGAGACTAACCAAGGTGGTACAGCACAGAAGCAGGACAGGGTGGAGGGATTTAGCTCTCACCTCTCCCACAGTCCCCCCTGGGTGACCTGGAGCAGGTCCCTCAAGCCCTGGGGATGCAAAGGAGAGGCCCCCAGGCTCCCCAGGAGCAGGGAGAGCCACAGCTACAGCAGCAGGCTGCCTGTGTAGGCCAGGCACAGCTCTGCCCATCTGCTGCTGTCTCTGCCTGGGGTGGAGAGCAGCAGAGCCCTGCTCCATGGCACAGCAGGAGGATGAGGTGACCCTGCCCATGGCAGGGGGGTTGGAACTGGCTGAGCCTTGAGGTCCTTTCCTGCCCTGACAATTCTATGACTCTGTGCCCAGGGAGCCCCTGCCCAGGAGCTGCTATGGGAAGGTGCAGAGTGGCTTCCCCTTCTCTACAATGTGAGACTGTGGTGCCCTGAGGACAGGAGGCACAGCTGCCAGGCTCAGGAGGGCTGCTGGCAGAGGTGGCACAAGTGGCCTGCCCTGTGGCTCAGGTTTGCTTAGAGGCAAATGGAGGCTTCATGGAAGTGATTTGCATGGAAGTAGTTAAGAGCTTTGAAGGCAATGAGAATCCCTCTTGGGATGGGGAGGAATTCCTCCATGGAAATTCTCCCTACATGGCTGTGCCAGGGCATGAAATCCATGCCATGGGGGTGCCTGGCACTGCCCAGCCTCCTTCTGTAGCTGCTGTCAGCTGGGAGCAACCTGAGCTAGTCAGAGATGTCCCTGCTCCCTGGGGAGGGGTTGGACAAGGTGACCTCTGAGGGTCCCTTCCAGCTGGATGCATTCTGTGACTCTGTGATGACCTCAGCCCACCTGGAGCACTGCATCCAGGTCTGGAGCCTCTGTGCCAGGAAGGCTCTGGAGGGGCTGGAAGGTGTCCAGAGCAGGGCCAGCAGGAGGAGCAGAGGGCTGGAGCTGCTCTGCCGTGAGCACAGCCTGAGAGAGTTGGGGTTGTGCAGGCTGGAGAGGAGAAGGCTGCCAGGAGACCTCCTTGTGGCCTTCCAGGATGTGCAGGGGGCTCCAGGAAAGCTGGGGAGGGACTTTGGAGGGGGTGAGGGAGGGATAGGAGTGGGGGGGATGGAGCAGAACTGGAAGTGGGGAGCTTGAGCTTGGCTGTGAGGAAGAAGTTGTTGGCCAGGAGGGTGGTGAGAGCCTGGCCCAGGTTGCCCAGGGAGGTGGTGGCATCCTCCTGGCTGGAGGTGTTTGCAGCCAGGCTGGAGGTGGCTGTGAGCAAGCTGCTGTGGTGTGAGGTGTCCCTGGCCATGGCAGGGGGTTGGAGCTGGCTGAGCCTTGGGGTCCCTTCCAGCCCTGGCAGTTCTGTGAGGCTGCACCTCCCCTGCTGGCACAGGAGCCCTGTGGGGCTGCAGAGCTGCTGGCTGGTCCCCAGCCCCTGCACTGGAGGCTGCTCCTGCAAAGCTTGAGGAGTCCCCAGGACCCCTGCCAGCTGTTGGGGTGTCAGGAGGAGCCAGCACACAGTCAAGTGCCAGAAGCTTTTTGGGGAGCTGGGGAGCAGCAGCCCCCCAAAGAGAGAGGGCTGAGAGCTCCTCTGGCTTCCACAGCCCTGCTCCAGCTGCCTGGCTCCTGACTTGATCTGCACCTCCAAGAGGAGGCTTGGACTCCTCCTTCGGTGCTGGGTTGGACTTGATGGTCTTTGAGGTCTCTTCCAACCCTGGTGATTGACTGTGTGATTGTGTGATTGTGTGTGTGATTCCAGCCCAGGAGGCTCTGTGGGCACCCAGGATGCTCTGGGCAGGCTGAGGTCTGTGGTGTGGGGCAGGCAGCCCTGGGGCAGAGCTTGGCCTCCCCCATCCCCTCAGTCATAGGCAAGGGGCCAGGGGTGCAGCTGGGCCCAGGCCCTGGCTGTGGCATGGCCAGGGGACAGCAGGCACTTGGTCTGCACTGGGAGTGCTTTAAGGCCTGGTTGAGGAACAATGGCCAAGCTCTGGGGTCATTTGTTCTGCTGTTTCAGCAGCTCCCCATGATTTATGGGATGTTTTGTTCTGCTGCTCCTCTTAGCTTCCCCCTCGCTACCCTCCCTGTCTCCATCCCTTCTCCATTTCAGCTCCTCCTCCCCCCTCTCCCAGCTCCCCTAATAGCTGTGGAGCCTCTCTGCCTCATGAAGTCATGGGATGTGGGGCTCAGGAATGAGCTCTCTGGGAGCTGGGCTTCCCCCCCGTGCCCTGCTCCTCCTGGCTGCCCAGGGAGCTGCCCCGCAGCAAAGCTCCTTGCCCGAGGGCCCCAGGCAGCCTGAGCTTCCCCTGAGTGCTGCCAGAGTGACCTGGGCACCAGCAGGCTGCTGGAAGCTTGGTTTTCAGGTGACACATGAGGTCAAGAGGAGCTGTGGTCCCAGTGAGCAGGGACAGCTCTGCCTGCAGAGCTCCTCACCTCCGGGCAGGGCAGGGCTGGGCTGCCTGCTCCTGGTGCTGCCCTTCCCAGCCAGCCAGGACACCTCTCTGGTGGGGTGATAACCACTCAGGGACTTCTGCTGTCCAGCTTACACCTGGAGGTGCAATGGCATCCTGGCCTGCAGCAGGAAGAGAGTGGCCAGCAGGAGCAGGGAACCATCCTGCCCTGTGCTCAGCACTGCTCAGGCCACACCTGGAGTCCTGTGTCCAGCTCTGGGCTCCTCAGCTCAAGAAGGACATTGAGAGACTTGAAGGTGTCCAGAGAAGGGCAAGAAAGCTGGGGAGGGGTCTGGGGCACAGCCCTGTGAGGAGAGGCTGAGGGAGCTGGGGTTGCATAGCCTGGAGAAGAGGAGGCTGAGGGGAGACCTTCTTGCTCTCTGCAACTCCCTGCAGGGAGGTTGGAGCCAGCTGGGGGTTGGGCTCTGCTCCCAGGCAGCCAGCAGCAGAACAAGAGGACACAGTCTCAAGCTGTGCCAGGGGAGGTTCAGGCTGGAGGTGAGGAGAAAGTTCTTCCCAGCCAGAGAGATTGGCCACTGGGATGTGCTGCCCAGGGAGGTGGTGGAGTCCCCATCCCTGGAGGTGTTTAGGAAGAGCCTGGCTGAGGCACTTGGTGCCATGGTTGAGTTGATCAGATGGTGCTGGGGGAGAGGTTGGGCTTGGTGATCTCTGAGGTCTCTTCCAACCTGGTTAATTCTCTCTTCCCTTCCCTTCCCCTTCCCTTCCCCTTCCTTCCCCTTCCCTTCCCTTCCCTTCCCTTCCCTTCCCTTCCCTTCCCTTCCCTTCCCTTCCCTTCCCTTCCTTCCCTTCCCTTCCCTTCCCTTCCCTTCCCTTCCCTTCCCTTCCCTTCCCTTCCCTTCCCTTCCCTTCCCTTCCCTTCCCTTCCCTTCCCTTCCCTTCCCCTTCCTTCCCTTCCTTTTCCCTTCCCTTCCCTTCCCTTCCCTTCCCTTCCCTTCCCTTCCCTTCCCTTCCCTTCTCTTCTCTCTAGTCTAGTCTAGTCTATTCCATTCCTTTCTTGTACCTAGCATAAAGAGCTGGAAGTTGCAGGGCTTTCTGCTTCCTTAAATGGAGGTGTTCAAGAGGGGCTTGGATGAGGCCCTTGGAGCCATGGGTTAGCTGTCAGGAGGTGTTAGGGATTAGGCCATAGGTCGGATTTGATGATCTCTGAGGTCTCTTCCAACCTGCTTGTTTCTATGATTCTGTGCTGCCCATACCCCAGAGGGACAGGAGGGCATCCAGAGGGACCTGGGCAGGCTGCAGAGGTGGTGCCCAGGGGAAGCTCCTGAGGCTCAACAAGAGCAAGGGCAGGTCCTGCGCCTGGGCTGGAGCAATCCTCACTGTCAGCACAGGCTGGGGGAGGAGGGGGTAGGGTAGGAAGCATTCCATGACTGAAGAGCAGGGCTTCCTCCCCAGCCCCCCTGGGGCTGGCCATGGTTGGGCAGTGTGCAGGCTCAGCTTGGCAGGGGCTGGGCCAGCTCATTCCAGCTGCTCTGGGACCTAGAGAGGTTGGAGCAGGAGGTCCTTGGGGTCCCTTCCAGCCTGGCACTCCGTGATGCTGTCATTCAGGGGTGTAAGGGGAGAGTAGGAGTTTAGTCACCACCCCCCACCCCCCCCTGAGCTGGTGGGACAGTGACTCACCAGTGACTGTGAGTGACTTGCTGATGGGCTGGGAGAGAAGCAAGCCCTCAAAATATCTCCAGCAGTTAGGTTTGCCTTGAGGGAAGCATTGGGAAGCAGTCATTTGCTTGTGGAAAATCACCTTTCATCCTCCCTGCCTCTGAGTCATCTGCAAGCAGAGAGAGCCTGAAGGGAAACTGCTGCTCATGCTGGGGAGCTGCTGCAGGGCAGGAGGCTGTGCAGGGGGCCCTGGCCAGGCTGCAGCCATGGCTGAGGCCAAGGGGATGAGGTCCAAGCAGGCCCAGGGCTGGGTCCTGCCCTTGGGTCACAACCACCCCAGGAAGGCTCCAGGCTGGGGGCAGAGTGGCTGCAAAGTGCCCAGCAGAGAAGGCCCTGGGGGTGCTGGGTGCCAGCAGCTGGAGAAGAGCCAGGGGGTGCCCAAGGGGGCAAGAAGGGCAGCAGCAGCCTGGGCTGGAGCAGCAGTGGGGTGGCAGCAGGAGCAGGGCAGGGATTGTGCCTCTGGGCTGGGCACTGGGAGGCCACAGCTTGAGTGCTGGGCTCAGCTCTGGGCTCCTCACTGCAGGAAGGAGATTGAGGAGCTGGAGCAGGGCCAGAGAAGGGCAAGAGAGCTGGGGAAGGGTCTGGGGAAGAGGGCTGGGGAGGAGCAGCTGAGGGAGCTGGGGGTGTTGAGCCTGGAGCAGAGGAGGCTGAGGGAGACCTCCTTGCTCTCTGCAGCTCCCTGAGAGGAGGCTGCAGCCAGCTGGGGGACAAGAGGAAAGAGCCTCAGGTTGTGCCAGGGGAGGCTGAGGTTGGACAGGAGGAACAATTCCTTCCCAGCAAGGGATCTCAGGCCCTGGCCCAGGCTGCCCAGGGAGGTGGTGGAGTCCCCAGCCCTGACACCCCCTACTCCTATCCCTCCCTCACCCCCTCCAAAGTCCCTCCCCAGCTTTCCTGGAGCCCCCTGCAGATCCTGGAAGGCCACAAGGAGGTCTCCTGGGAGCCTTCTCCTCTCCAGCCTGCACAACCCCAACTCTCTCATTCTGTGCTCACAGCAGAGCAGCTCCAGCCCTCTGCTCCTCCTCCTGGCCCTGCTCTGGACACCTTCCAGCCCCTCCAGAGCCTTCCTGGCACAGAGGCTCCAGAGCTGGCCCCAGAGCTGCAGCTGTGGTCTCAGCAGAGTGGAGCAGAGGGGCAGAATCCCCTCCCTGGCCCTGCTGGCCACACTTCTCTTGCTGCAGCCCAGGCTCTGCTTGGCTCTCTGGGCTGCCAGTGCTCCCTGCTGGCTCCTGCTGAGCTTCTCCTCCCCCAGCACCCCCAAGGCCTTTCCTTCAGGAAAACCCTTCAAGGGCTTTCTCCTTGTCTGGGCAGAGGCTCAGCTGAGGCTGCAGAGGTTGGGAGAAGATCAAGAGGCAGCTGCAGGCTCTGGCAGCAGCAGGTCCAGAGGTCTCCTCTGCATTCCCTTCTCCTGTCCCTGCAGCAGGACAAGTGGAGCCCTCTGGGACAGTGGCAGAGGACAATGTTCAGAGGAGACTGATTTGCAGCTTCTCTCTGTGTGGGATGGGAGCCCTCAGCCAGAGCCCTTCCTCACTGAGAGCCCAGGGAGCAAAGAGCATTTGCCTGAAAGCCAAAGAGCAAAGATGGTGCTGAGGACGTTGCTGTGGCTGCTCCCCTCTGCTGGGAGCTGACCCCTCCAAGGCCCAGGGAGGGGATGTCCCAGGGCAGCACACCCACTGTCCCCAGCAGCCCATTTGCCTGCTGGGGTTTGGCTCATTCTCATCATCTCTCTGCCATTTCCCATGGCCTGGGCCTGCCAAGCAGGATGGCTGCCTTGCTCCCTGCTGGGGTGCCTGCAGGATCTCCACTGCATGGCTGTGGCCATGCCCAGAAGGTGCCAGCTGCCTGGCTCTGCATGGCAGGCAGCCCAGCCCCAGGGGTGTGCTTGGTGTGAAAGGGAAACCTGATGGATGTCTGCAGCTCACTGTGAGGCACAGGATCATGGAAGGGGTTAGCTTGGAAGGAGCTTCAGGATCACCCAGCTCCAAACCCCTGCCATGGGCAGGGACCCCTCCCACCAGCACAGCTTGCTCAGGGCCTCAGCCAGCCTGGTCCTCAACACCTCCAGGCAGGAGGCAGCCACAGCCTCCCTGGGCAGCCTGGGCCAGAGTCTCCCCAGCCTCACTGCAAACAATTTCTTCCTCCTCTCCACTCTCAGTCTCCTCTCTCCCAGCTCAAAGCCATTGGCCCTGGGCCTGGCACTCCCAGCCCTTGTCCCACATCCTTCCTGATGGCCCCAAGGGTTCTTCACTCCTGCTGCTGGTCCCTTAGTGTCAGGGGGGGCCTGGCTCTCCCACTCCTCTTAGCCAGCACACAAAAAGTATCTCAGCAGCAGCACCACCAGCAGCCCTGGCTTGCTGCTAGTGCCCAGGCCTTTGGCCCTGCTGCCTTTGACCCTGGCCCCTCCAGGAGCTGATCTGCACTCAGGGAACCACAGAATCAGCCAGGCTGGAAGAGACCTCAGGGATCATCAAGCCCAACCTATGACCTCATCCCCAACACCTCCTGACAGCTAAGCCATGGCTCCAAGCAGAATGGAATGGAATGGAATGGAATGGAAGAGGAGAGGAGAGGAGAGGAGAGGAGAGGAGAGGAGAGGAGAGGAGAGGAGAGGAGAGGAGAGGAGAGGAGAGGAGAGAGGAGAGGAGAGGAGAGGAGAGGAGAGGAGAGGAGAGGAGGAGAGGAGAGGAGAGGAGAGGAGAGGAGAGGAGAGGAGAGGAGGAGAGAAGAAAGGAGAGGAGAGGAGAGGATAACCCTCCCTTGTCCTTCAGCAGTGGTTGTCCCTCTCATGCAGGGTTTCTCTGCTCTCAGTTTCTCTCTGGCCCAGGCACTTCTGCCTGCCACAGCTCCAGGAGCCTCCTGTTTATCTTCCTGGAGAGCATCTCTCAGTGCCAGGCCAATATTGGAGCTCCTGGCTGGGATGCTGGCAGGATGAGCAGCACTCAGCTGAAAGGTCAAACTAGAGGTGGAAGACAGCCCAGGGACACTTGGGACAGCCAGGACCAAGTCCTCCAACCTTCTGGGATCTAGCTTCATCTTGGTTTGAGCCTTTCCTGCTGCTGCTGCAAGCTCACTGTTCCCCACTGCTTTCTTTCACACCCATCCCTCCTGCCCCCCTGTCCTCTGCTGCCTGCCTGCTCCTGCATGGAGCTGTGTGACCTCCACTCCTGCTGAGCTTTGGTTCACATCCATCCCTCCTGTCCTCTGCTGCCTGCCTGCTCCTGCATGGAGCTGTGTGACCTCCACTCCTGCTGAGCTTTGGTTCACATCCATCCCTCCTGTCCTCTGCTGCCTGCCTGCTCCTGCATGGAGCTGTGTGACCTCTACACCTGCTGAGCTTTGGTTCACATCCATCCCTCCTGTCCTCTGCTGGTACCTGCTCCTGCATGGAGCTTTGTGACCTCTACACCTGCTGAGCTTTGGTTCACATCCATCCCTCCTGTCCTCTGCTGGTACCTGCTCCTGCATGGAGCTTTGTGACCTCTACACCTGCTGAGCTTTGGTTCACATCCATCCCTCCTGTCCTCTGCTGCCTGCCTGCTCCTGCATGGAGCTTTGTGACCTCTACACCTGCTGAGCTTTGGTTCACATCCATCCCTCCTGTCCTCTGCTGGTACCTGCTCCTGCATGGAGCTTTGTGACCTCTACACCTGCTGAGCTTTGGTTCACATCCATCCCTCCTGTCCTCTGCTGGTACCTGCTCCTGCATGGAGCTTTGTGACCTCTACACCTGCTGAGCTTTGGTTCACATCCATCCCTCCTGTCCTCTGCTGCCTGCCTGCTCCTGCATGGAGCTTTGTGACCTCTACACCTGCTGAGCTTTGGTTCACATCCATCCCTCCTGTCCTCTGCTGCCTGCCTGCTCCTGCATGGAGCTTTGTGACCTCTACACCTGCTGAGCTTTGGTTCACATCCATCCCTCCTGTCCTCTGCTGCCTGCCTGCTCCTGCATGGAGCTGTGTGACCTCCACTCCTGCTGAGCTTTGGTTCACATCCATCCCTCCTATCCTCTGCTGGTACCTGCTCCTGCATGGAGCTTTGTCACCTCCACTCCTGCTGAGCTTTGGTTCACATCCATCCCTCCTGTCCTCTGCTGCCTGCCTGCTCCTGCATGGAGCTGTGTGACCTCCACTCCTGCTGAGCTTTGGTTCACATCCATCCCTCCTGTCCTCTGCTGCCTGCCTGCTCCTGCATGGAGCTTTGTGACCTCTACACCTGCTGAGCTTTGGTTCACATCCATCCCTCCTGTCCTCTGCTGCCTGCCTGCTCCTGCATGGAGCTGTGTGACCTCCACTCCTGCTGAGCTTTGGTTCACATCCATCCCTCCTGTCCTCTGCTGCCTGCCTGCTCCTGCATGGAGCTGTGTGACCTCTACACCTGCTGAGCTTTGGTTCACATCCATCCCTCCTGTCCTCTGCTGGTACCTGCTCCTGCATGGAGCTTTGTGACCTCTACACCTGCTGAGCTTTGGTTCACATCCATCCCTCCTGTCCTCTGCTGCCTGCCTGCTCCTGCATGGAGCTTTGTGACCTCTACACCTGCTGAGCTTTGGTTCACATCCATCCCTCCTGTCCTCTGCTGCCTGCCTGCTCCTGCATGGAGCTGTGTGACCTCCACTCCTGCTGAGCTTTGGTTCACATCCATCCCTCCTGTCCTCTGCTGCCTGCCTGCTCCTGCATGGAGCTTTGTGACCTCTACACCTGCTGAGCTTTGGTTCACATCCATCCCTCCTGTCCTCTGCTGCCTACCTGCTCCTGCATGGAGCTTTGTCACCTCCACTCCTGCTGAGCTTTATTAGCTGCTGAGCTCCCCCTGATCACATCTGGCCACTCACTGCTCTCCAGCTGCATCTCCTGACCCTGCTTGAGCCCAGCTCAGGTACCCCTGATCACATCAGGCCACTCACTGCTCTCCAGCTGCATCTCCTGACCCTGCTTGAGCCCAGCTCAGGTACCCCTGATCACATCAGGCCACTCACTGCTCCCCAGCTGCATCTCCTGTCCCATGTCTGGAGGCCTTCTCTTGCCCACCTGAGGTCAGGTCAGGAGTGGTGACTTGAGGGAGCCTGAGTGGTTCATTGGAGCTCCTCATGAGGCATTCTCAGGGCACTTCCCAGCAGTCAGCATTGGCTTGGCCTCCATTTCCCATGGAGCCAAGGCCTGGGCACCCCCTGCCTCCTGTCCTCAGTGGCAGAGCAAGGAGCAGAGCTCAGGTCCCTGAAGCATAGAATCCCCTGGCTTGGAAGGGACCTCCAGAGCTCATCCAGTGCAACCTCCCTGCAGTCAGCAGGGACATCCTGTGCCATTCCAAGGGCATCTGTGGGTTATCTCCTAGGAAACAATGGTCAAACCAGCACTGATCCCTGGGGCACACCACTGGTGCCTGGCTGCCAGCTGGCTGTGGCACCATTCACCACCACTCTCTGGGCTCAACCTCCAGCCAGTTCCTAACCCAGCTCAGAGTGCTGCTGTCCAAGCTTCTGAGTCCATCAGCAGTGAGTTTGCAGAGGGCACCAAGCTGGGGGCAGGAGTTGATCTGTTAGAGGGCAGAAGGGCTCTGCAGAGGGACCTTGCCAGGCTGGGCAGATGGGCAGAGGCCAACAGGATGGCATTCAACAAGTCCAAGTGCCAGGGGCTGCACTTTGGCCACAGCAACCCCAGGCAGTGCTACAGGCTGGGGGCAGAGTGGCTGAGAGCTCCCAAACAGAGAGGGACCTGGGGGTGCTGGTGGACGGCAGCTGAACAGGAGCCAGCAGAGTGCCCCAGGAGCCACTGCGCATCCTGGCCTGCATCAGGAAGAGTGTGGCCAGCAGGAGCAGGGAAGTCCTTGTGCCCTGTGCTCAGCACTGCTCAGGCCACACCTTGAGTCCTGTGTCCAGCTCTGGGCTCCCCAAATGGGGAACCAGCCTGGGCCATGGTGGGGGGTGGCTGTTCGTGGGAGCAGTGCCAGGGATGTCCTGTGGGCAGTGGTCAGCCTGCCCAGAGCTGCTGGCTGGCTCCTAGGGTCACAGCACAGCTCACAGGGTATCAGGGCTGGAAGGGACCTCTGGAGATCATCCAGCCCAAGCCCCCTGCCAGAGCAGGGCCATAGAACCCAGCACAGGGCACACAGAACACATCCAGACAGGGCTGGGAAGGCTCCAGAGCAGGAGACTCCACAACCTCTCTGGGCAGCCTGCTCCAGGCCTCTGGCAGCCTCACAGGGCAGAAGTTCCTCCTCCTGCTGAGCTGCAACCTCCTGGGCTGCAGTTTCCATCCACTGCCCCTTGGCCTGTCCCAGGGCACAGTGAGCAGAGCCTGGCCCTGGCCTTTCCTTCCTGACCCCCAGCCCTCAGCTCTTGAGAGACATTGAGCAGCTCCCTCTCAGCCTTCTCCTCTCCAGACTAAGCCCCCCCAGGGCTCTCAGCCTCTCCTCTCCAGGCAGTGCTCCAGGCCCTGCAGCATCCTTGGAGCCTCTCTTGGGCTCTCTGCAGCAGATCCCTGTCCCTGCTGAGCTGGGGAGCCCAGAGCTGGATGCAATATTGCAGGGGAGGTCTCCTCAGGGCAGGGCAGAGGGGGAGGAGAAGCTTCCTGGCCCTGCTGGCCAGCCTCTGCTGAATGCCCCCCAGGACCCCCTTGGCCTTCTTGGCCCCCAGGGCAGATTGCTGTGCCCTGCAGCCCTTGCTGCCCCCCAGCACTGCCAGCTGCTTCTCCTTGGGGCTGCTCCCCAGCAGATCCCCTCCCAGCCTCTGCTGCTGGCTGCCTTGCAGCAGGACCAGGATGCTGTAAGCCCCAGAGCCTGGCAACAGGGCTGGAGCAGGGCAGCAGGGCTGGAGCAGGGATGCAGGGTTGGAGCAGGGATGCAGGGTTGGAGCTGGGCAGCAGGGCTGGAGCAGGGCAGCAGGGCTGGAGCAGGGATGCAGGGCTGGAGCAGGGATGCAGGACTGGAGCAGGGCAGCAGGGCTGGAGCAGGGATGCAGGGCTGGAGCAGGGCAGCAGGGCTGGAGCAGGGCAGCAGGGTTGGAGCAGGGATGCAGGGCTGGAGCAGGGATGCAGGGTTGGAGCTGGGCAGCAGGGCTGGAGCAGGGCAGCAGGGCTGGAGCAGGGATGCAGGGCTGGAGCAGGGCAGCAGGACTGGAGCAGGGCAGCAGGGCTGGAGCAGGGCAGCAGGGTTGGAGCAGGGATGCAGGGCTGGAGCAGGGCAGCAGGGCTGGAGCAGGGATGCAGGGTTGGAGCAGGGATGCAGGGTTGGAGCAGGGCAGCAGGGCTGGAGCAGGGATGCAGGGTTGGAGCAGGGATGCAGGGTTGGAGCAGGGATGCAGGGCTGGAGCAGGGCAGCAGGGCTGGAGCAGGGCAGCAGGGCTGGAGCAGGGATGCAGGGTTGGAGCAGGGCAGCAGGGCTGGAGCAGGGATGCAGGGTTGGAGCAGGGCAGCAGGGTTGGAGCAGGGATGCAGGGCTGGAGCAGGGATGCAGGGTTGGAGCAGGGATGCAGGGTTGGAGCAGGGATGCAGGGTTGGAGCAGGGATGCAGGGTTGGAGCAGGGCAGCAGGGCTGGAGCAGGGCAGCAGGACTGGAGCAGGGCAGCAGGGCTGGAGCAGGGATGCAGGGTTGGAGCAGGGATGCAGGGTTGGAGCAGGGCAGCAGGGCTGGAGCAGGGATGCAGGCCTGGAGCCGGCAGTGTGCCTTTGTCTCTCCTTCCATTGTGTCTTGGCCGGCGTCTGCTCCTCCCTGCCGAGCTCGATGCCTGTGGCCTGCCTTTTACAACCCCCTTGGGGTCGTCTCTGGCAGCCTCCAGCCAGTGCTGCTGCTTTCCATCCTGCAGCCGGAGCCAGCCCCGGCTGCTCCTGGCTTGCCAGCGGGGCTGCCTGGCCCGGGCAGCACAATGGGCTGGAGGGGGCCGGGGGCTGGCTGCGGGGAGCTGCTCCGGAGAGGTGCGGAGCAGAAGCGGGTGCGGCCGGCTGAGGATGGGGGCCGGGCACAGGTAGGGAGGGATGAGCTCCGGTGACCTCCAGAGCCCTCCCCGGGGCTGGTTCGTGCCCGGGCATGGTGCTGGCTGGAAGGAGGCTCCCGGCGGCCGCCAGGTCTCACCGGCGCTGTCTTCCTGCTGACACCAGGGGGCGCAGGAAGGCAAAGAATTTGCTCCCCGGCGGCCGGTGGGGGTCAAGTTGGTTGCCTCCCACTGCTGTGATGAGTCTCTAAGGTCTCAGCCCTCCCATGGCATGAGGCTGTGTCCCCAGGCCAGGACGAGCTGCAGCCCCGGGGCCAGGCAGTGAGGATGTAGCTCCCAGGAGTCAATGTTTGAGCCCCAGCAGGGGGCCTGGGTACAGTGTAAGAGCAGGGCACAAGCACCATGGAGGAGCTGGTCTCAGGGCAGAGCCCTGGTGGGTCTCAGCAGGAGTGAGGAGGAGGTGAGAATGGCTCAGGTTGGAAGGGACCCCAGAGATCATCTGCTCCAAGCTCCCCACCATGGGCAGGGAGGCTTCTCAACTAGACTCAGCTGCTCAAGGCTTCATCCAGCGTGGATCTGAGCACCCCCAGAGGGGAGGCAGCCACAGCCTCCCTGGGCAGCCTGTGCCAGAGCCTGTGAGCTGGTGTGAGGCCATGCTGAAGCCCACACCCTTGAGCTATCACGGGAGAAGTCAAGTCAGAGCTTCTGCCTGGCTCCTGAGGGCTCCTGGACATTTCTTTGTGCTACAGGTCCGTGGTGGCAGCTCTCAAGAGGAGCTGGGGCAATGTCATCCCACTCCTCGGAGCTCCTTGTCCCATTATGTTCAGGCACAGCCAGTGGCCCCAGGCTCTGCTAGCAGCCTGCCCCTCTTCCTTCCCAGAAGTCAATGTCAGGACCCAAGCGAGGGGACAGGACCCAGCTTGGATCAGAGAGGAAGAATCAGGAAGGGCTGGGGAGACTCTGGCCCAGGCTGCCCAGGGAGGCTGAGGCTGCCTCCTGCCTGGAGGTGTTGAGGACCAGGCTGGATGAGGCCTTGAGCAAGCTGTGCTGTTGGGAGGGGTCCCTGCCCATGGCAGGGCTTGGAGCTGGATGGTTTTGAAGCTCCTTTCCACTCCAACCCATTCTGGGATGGTTCCCTGAGGGGATGAGGGAGGCCTTACTCCTCCCAGCATGGCAGCCAAGGCTCAGCATTCCCACACTGAGCATCCACCTCCTGCTCCAGTTGGGTGCAAGCTGGGGCCCTGCAACCCCTCTGAGATATTCACACACACACACACACACACACACCCCTCCCCCCTCCTGCTGCCTTCGGTGATCTTGGAGCGCAGGCATCGTATGACTCAGCTCCCGCATTCGATACCCCCGAGCAGAGCTCGCACGCAGGGGGCCGTGGCACAGCGCAGGGCTCGTTCCTGGCAGGCCACACCAGGGTAGGGTTTCGGGGTGCCAGAGGAGCAGTCGGTCCCACTTCCCAGCTGCGGAAGTCTTGATTTAGCCAGGACGGTGCCAGCAGGTCGGAGCTGTCCCTCGGAGCGCCGCTGAGCTGCTCCCGCAGCTGGGCCCCGGGCCGGCCCGGCAGGAGGGGAGGAAGCAGCCACGCAGGGCAGAGCAGCTGCTCGGTGCCTCCTTCTGTGGCCTTGGAAGAGAGAGGAGAGAAGGAGAGAGGCTGCAGGGCTGAGGCTGCTGAAGGAGAGAGGCTGCAGGGCTGAGGCTGCTGATGGAGAGAGGCTGCAGGGCTGAGGCTGTTGATGGAGAGAGGCTCAGGGCTGAGGCTGCTGAAGGAGAGAGGCTGCAGGGCTGAGGATGATGAAGGAGAGGCTGCAGGGCTGAGGATGCTGAAGGAGAGAGGCTCAGGGCTGAGGATGCTCAAGGAGAGAGGCTGCAGGGCTGAGGCTGCTGATGGAGAGAGGCTCAGGGCTGAGGCTGCTGATGGAGAGAGGCTGCAGGGCTGAGGCTGTTGATGGAGAGAGGCTCAGGGCTGAGGCTGCTGAAGGAGAGAGGCTGCAGGGCTGAGGATGATGAAGGAGAGGCTGCAGGGCTGAGGATGCTGAAGGAGAGAGGCTCAGGGCTGAGGATGCTCAAGGAGAGAGGCTGCAGGGCTGAGGCTGCTGATGGAGAGAGGCTCAGGGCTGAGGCTGCTGAAGGAGAGAGGCTGCAGGGCTGAGGATGCTGAAGGAGAGAGGCTACTGAAGGAGAGAGGCTGCAGGGCTGAGGCTGCTGAAGAAGAGGGGCTGAGGGCTGAGGCTGCTGAAGGAGAGAGGCTCAGGGCTGAGGCTGCTGAAGGAGAGAGGCTGCAGGGCTGAGGCTGATGAAGGAGAGAGGCTGCAGGGCTGTGGCTGCTGAAGGAGAGAGGCTGCAGGGCTGAGGCTGCTGAAGGAGAGGGGCTGAGGGCTGAGGCTGCTGAAGGAGAGAGGCTGCAGGGCTGAGGCTGCTGAAGGAGAGAGGCTGCTGAAGGAGAGGGGCTGAGGGCTGAGGCTGCTGAAGGAGAGAGGCTGCAGGGCTGAGGATGATGAAGGAGAGAGGCTACTGAAGGAGAGAGGCTGCAGGGCTGAGGCTGCTGAAGGAGAGGGGCTGAGGGCTGAGGCTGCTGAAGGAGAGAGGCTCAGGGCTGAGGCTGCTGAAGGAGAGAGGCTGCAGGGCTGAGGATGCTGAAGGAGAGAGGCTACTGAAGGAGAGAGGCTGCAGGGCTGAGGCTGCTGAAGGAGAGGGGCTGAGGGCTGAGGCTGCTGAAGGAGAGAGGCTCAGGGCTGAGGCTGCTGAAGGAGAGAGGCTGCAGGGCTGAGGCTGCTGAAGGAGAGAGGCTGCAGGGCTGAGGCTGCTGAAGGAGAGGGGCTGAGGGCAGAGGCTGCTGAAGGAGAGAGGCTGCAGGGCTGAGGCTGCTGAAGGAGAGAGGCTGCAGGGCTGAGGCTGCTGAAGGAGAGAGGCTGCTGAAGGAGAGGGGCTGAGGGCTGAGGCTGCTGAAGGAGAGAGGCTGCTGAAGGAGAGGGGCTGAGGGCTGAGGCTGCTGAAGGAGAGAGGCTCAGGGCTGAGGCTGCTGAAGGAGAGAGGCTGCAGGGCTGTGGCTGCTGAAGGATAGAGGCTGGCTGTCCTCCCATGCCCACCTGCAGAGGTCCAGCCTGTTGTGGGTGCTTCATTTTGGGGGCTGGGGTTGGCAACTGTCCTGGCAGCTGGCACAGGGCATGGTCAGCAGAAGCTGACACCGATGGAGATCCTGAGGGGGCAGCTTGAGCCCAGTCCTGAGGGGGCAGCCTGAGCCCTGACCTTTAGGTCTTGGCCCTTTCTGCTGCCCAGTCCCCGGGAGCAGTGTGTGTCTGGAGGCAGCTCCCGACTCGGAGCAAGGAGCCCTCAGCCAGCCCCTGGAGCTGGGCAGCCTGGGCAGCAGTGCCAAGCTCCTCACCTGGGGTGCTGGTGGAGCACAAGGTCACAAGACCCTTGAGATAGACCCACAGGCACAGAGCAGAGGTTTGCAGCGGGGGCTGCAGAGCACAGGGGCAGGGGGGCTTTAGTGGGCACAGGACCTTGCAGGGTATGGAGGTTTTGCAGGGCAAAGGGGGTTGCTGGGCACATGGGTATGCAGCAGGCAGAGGCTAGGGAGGCACAGAGGTTGGAAGGGCAGAGGGGTTGGCAGGGAGATGGAGTTTGCAGGGCACAGGGGGTTGAAGGTTGTAGGGATTTACAGAGGGCACAGGGTTTGCAGGGCACAGGGTTTGCAGGGCACCGTGCTTGCAGAGGGCACAGTGCTGGCAGAGGGCACAGTGCTGGCAGAGGGCACAGTGCTTGCAGAGGGCACCGTGCTGGCAGAGGGCACCGTGCTTGCAGAGGGCACAGTGCTGGCAGAGGGCACAGTGCTTGCAGAGGGCACACTGCTTGCAGAGGGCACAGTGCTTGCAGAGGGCATCGGGATTGCAGAGGGCACAGTGCTGGCAGAGGGCACAGTGCTTGCAGAGGGCACAGTGCTGGCAGAGGACACTGTGCTTGCAGAGGGCACAGTTCTTGCAGAGGGCACAGTGCTTGCAGAGGGCACAGTGCTTGCAGAGGGCACCGTGCTTGCAGAGGGCACAGTGCTGGCAGAGGGTACAGTGCTTGCAGAGGGCAGTGCTTGCAGAGGGCACAGTGCTTGCAGAGGGCACAGTGCTGGCAGAGGGCACAGTGCTTGCAGAGGGCACAGTGCTGGCAGAGGGCACAGTGCTGGCAGAGGGCACCGTGCTTGCAGAGGGCACAGTGCTGGCAGAGGGCACCGGGCATGCAGAGGGCACAGTGCTTGCAGAGGGCACCGGGCTGGCAGAGGGCACAGTGCTTGCGGAGGCCACAGTGCTGGCAGAGGGCACAGTGCTGGCAGAGGGCACAGTGCTTGCAGAGGGCACAGTGCTGGCAGAGGGCACCGTGCTTGCAGAGGGCACAGTGCTTGCAGAGGGCACCGGGCATGCAGAGGGCACAGTGCTTGCAGAGGGCACCATGCTTGCAGAGGGCACAGTGCTTGCGGAGGCCACAGTGCTGGCAGAGGGCACAGTGCTGGCAGAGGGCACAGTGCTTGCAGAGGGCACAGTGCTGGCAGAGGGCACCGTGCTTGCAGAGGGCACCGTGCTTGCAGAGGGCACCATGCTTGCAGAGGGCACAGTGCTGGCAGAGGGCACCGTGCTTGCAGAGGGCACCGTGCTTGCAGAGGGCACCGTGCTTGCAGAGGGCAGGGTTTGCAGCGGTTGCAGGGTGGCTGCAAGCCCCAGCGGAGCCAGGCTCCGGCGCTTGTCTCTTGGCAGCCAGGACTGGCTCCGTCTGCCTCCCGCCTGGCAGCCGCAGGGGGTGTGGGTGGTCCCGGGGCTGCGCTCGCCGCCGGGGCCGCCCGTCGCTGCCCCTGGGTGCCTGGCAGGGGGCTGGCCCTGCAGGGCTTCCCCCGGCAGCCGCGGTCAGAGCTCGGGGCAGCCTCGTCCCGTCCCGCCGGGTCCCGTCTCCATCGGGTTCCAGTTAAAACCAAATGCGTTCCGCAGCCGAAGCCGCGCTGCCGCTCCAGCCCTGCCAGCAGCGAAACAAATACCCACGGACTGCAACTCCAATTGCAGCTCAATTAGGGCTGGTTCCCAGGGCGGTCATAAAACCTCCAGTACGAAAACAAACAACCCAGGCAAACCACATCCAAGCCTGACAGCATCCTCTGGAATGCCTTTAAAATAACAAAGCAGGGCAGAGGGAGATGAAAGCGGCGCCGCCGCCGGCAAGAGCGCTCCTGGGCCCCCCCCGCGGGCAGCCCAGAGGTGGGCACAGCAGGTGTGGGGCACGGCACTTTGGCGTGGGGAGCAGCGTGGAGGAGATGGGCATGGAGGGGAGGGGTATGGAGGAGATGGGTATGGAGGAGATGGGTATGGAGGAGGTGGGCATGGAGGGGATGGGATGGGCATGGAGGAGAGGGAATGGGCATGGAGGAGAGGGGATGGGCATGGAGGAGATGGGAATAGAGGAGATGGGATGGGTATGGAGGGGATGGGATGGTTATGGAAGGGATGGGATGGGCATGGAGGAGATGGGATGGGTATGGAGGAGAGGGGATGGGCATGGAGGGGATGGGTATGGAGGAGATGGGATGGGCATGGAGGGGATGGGATGGTTATGGAAGGGATGGGATGGGCATGGAGGAGATGGGATGGGTATGGAGGAGAGGGGATGGGCATGGAGGGGATGGGATGGTTATGGAAGGGATGGGTATGGTGGGGATGGGATGGGCATGGAGGGGATGGGTATGGAGGAGATGGGATGGGCATGGTGGAGATGGGATTGGCATGGTGGAGATGGGATTGGCATGGTGGGGATGGGATGGGCATGGAAGGGATGGGCATGGAGGAGATGGGATGGGCATGAAGGAGAGGGGATGGGCATGGAGGGGATGGGATGGTTATGGAAGGGATGGGTATGGTGGGGATGGGATGGGCATGGAGGGGATGGGATGGGCATGGAGGGGATGGTATGGTTATGGAAGGGATGGGATGGGCATGGAGGAGATGGGATGGGCATGGTGGGGATGGGATTGGCATGGTGGGGGTGGGATGGGCATGGAGGGGATGGGATGGGTATGGATGAGATGGGATGGGTATGGAAGGGATGGGCATGGAGGAGATGGGATGGGCATGGAGGGGATGGGATGGGCATGAAGGAGATGGGATGGGTATGGATAAGATGGGATGGGTATGGATGAGATGGGATGGGCATGGAGGGGATGGGATGGGCATGGAGGGGATGGGATGGGTATGGATGAGATGGGATGGGTATGGAAGGGATGGGTATGGAGGAGATGGGATGGGTATGGAGGAGATGGGATGGGTATGGATAAGATGGGATGGGTATGGATGAGATGAGATGGGTATAGAGGGGATGGGATGGGTATGGAGGAGATGGGATGGGCATGGAGGGGATGGGATGGAGAGCCGTGTGGAAGGGATGGGCATGGAGGGGATGGGATGGGCATGGAGGAGATGGGATGGGCATGGAGGGGATGGGATGGAGAGCCGTGTGGAAGGGATGGGCATGGAGGGGATGGGATGGGTATGGAGGAGATGGGATGGGCATGGAGGGGATGGGATGGAGAGCAGTGTGGAAGGGATGGGCATGGAGGGGATGGGATGGAGAGCCGTGTGGAAGGGATGGGCATGGAGGGGATGGGATGGAGAGCAGTGTGGAAGGGATGGGTGTGGTAGGGATGGACCAGCTTGGGGTCACAGATTCACAGCTTGCATTGGCTTGGAAGAGACTCTCAAAGCTCATCTTGTCGTCCCTCCCCTTCCCCCCCCCACTCAGCAGGGTCACCTGCAACTAGATCAGGCTGCCCAGGGCTACATCAAGCCTGACCTTGAATGCCTGCAGGGATGAGGCCGGTGGAGTAAAGGATGCGTTGCCAGCAGGCTCTGGGGGGGCGAGGAGGAGGTGGCAGCGTAGGCGATGCGGAGCTGCTTTGGCGAGGGGGGGTGGGGGGTGGTGGTGGTGGTGCAGGAGCAGGCCAGGGTTGGGAGGGAAGGGGAGGGGGGGTGCTGCAGGGGTGGCAGGGGCTGGAATGTGTGCCCTACGTAAGCCTGGCTTGCGCTGAGTCCAGCCAGTCTGGTGCCGCGGGTCGGGTTTCACGCCGGACTTTCCACCCAGCCATATTTAGCGAGAACCTCCCCGGGCTGTCAGGGAGGGGAAGCCGCAGCGCAACTCATGAAGGCAAAGAGGCAGGCAAACACAAACAATGTCATTAAAGAGCCTCAGCACTGCGTGTTCCCGGCGCAGGAACGTTTCCCCCAACCTTCCTCGCTCGCAGGCTTGCAGTCAAGCGGCGACTCCAGGCTGGCGCTCTGGGGGCAGGGTGGCACCCAGGGCTCTGCCCTGCCTGGGAGGGTTGACAGCCCCGGGGCTGAGCGCAGCCCCAGCCGGCCCCGGTGCTGCCGGGCAGGGACCGGGGGCTTCTGGCACTGGGAGGTGTCCCAGGGACGAGTGGGACACCCATCTGAGGGCTGGGGGTGAAGAGGGAGGGGAGAGGCTCTGCTCACTGTGCCCAAGGGGCAGTGGATGGAAACTGCAGCCCAGGAGGTTCCACCTCAGCAGGAGGAACTTCTGCACTGTGAGGCTCCCAGAGGCCTGGAGCAGGCTGCCCAGAGAGGTTGTGGAGTCTCCTTCCCTGGAGCCTCTCCATATCCTGTCTGGATGTGTTCTGTGTGCCCTGTGCTGGGTTCCCTGCTCCTGCTCTGGCAGGGGGGGTTTGGAATGGATGATCTTCAGAGGTCCCTTCCAACCCCTGACATCCAGTGAGCTGTGCTCCTGGGAAGTGGTCCTGGTGACAGGGGGATTGCTGCACTCCAAGCAGCAGCTCCTGAGCCCCTCCAGGCAGGGACACTCTTGGTCTGCCACGCACAAAGCCACTTGATAGAATCACAGAGTGCTCTGGCTTGGAAGGGAGCTCCAAAGCTCATCCAGTCCAACCCCCTGCACTCAGCAGGGACATCCTCCACCAGATCAGGTTGCCCACAGCCCTCTCCAGCCTCACCTTCAATGTCTCCAGGGCTGGAGCCTCAACCACCTCCCTGGGCAGCCTGCTGCAGGGTTCCAGCAGCCTCCTGCTGCAGAATTTGCTCCTCACATCCAATCTTCTCTTGATCCCCACAGACATTTGGTGGCATAAAACCCCAAATGGGCATTTTCTGGGTGTGACCTCTTGGCAGGGCAGGCCAGGAGCTCTCCTGGGGTAAATCCTTGCAGAGCTGGGCTGCAGAGCCAAGGGCCTGGCCTGGGCATTGTTTCTTGCCTCCAGCATCTCCACCCTGACCCATGTCCATTCCATGGAGCCTGTGTGAGACTCTAAGATTTTGTTTCACTTCCCTCCAGGGGTGGCTTGGGGTGCCTGATGCCAGGCTGTGCCAGCTGCTGCCTGCTTCAGGCTGGTGCTCATGGACTGATGGCACTGTTAGGCCTTGGGGGTGCTGGGGGAGGAGAAGCTCAGCAGGAGCCAGCAGTGAGCACTGGCAGCCCAGAGAGCCAAGCAGAGCCTGGGCTGCAGCAAGAGAAGTGTGGCCAGCAGGGCCAGGGAGGGGATTCTGCCCCTCTGCTCCACTCTGCTGAGACCACAGCTGCAGCTCTGGGGCCAGTTCTGGAGCCTCTCTGCCAGGAAGGCTCTGGAGGGGCTGGAAGGTGTCCAGAGCAGGGCCAGCAGGAGGAGCAGAGGGCTGGAGCTGCTCTGCTGTGAGCACAGCCTGAGAGAGTTGGGGTTGTGCAGGCTGGAGAGGAGAAGGCTCCCAGGAGACCTCCTTGTGGCCTTCCAGGATCTGCAGGGGGCTCCAGGAAAGCTGGGGAGGGACTTTGGAGAGTGTCAGGGAGGGATAGGACTGGGGGGGATGGAGCAGAACTAGAAGTGGGAAGCTTGAGATTGGCTGTGAGGAAGAAGTTGTTGGCCAGGAGGGTGGTGAGAGCCTGGCACAGGTTGCCCAGGGAGGTGGTGGCAGCCTCCTGCCTGGAGGTGTTTGCAGCCAGGCTGGAGGTGGCTGTGAGCAAGCTGCTGTGGTGTGAGGTGTCCCTGGCCATGGCAGGGGGTTGGAGCTGGCTGAGCCTTGAGGTCCCTTATAGCCCTGACAGTTCTGTGATTCTCTGACTGTCTGCCTTGGTTTGAGAGCCAACCTTTGTGCCCCAGCCCTGTGCAGAAGCAGAAGTGTCCTGGTGCTGCCCAGGAGGGACCTGTGTGTGTGAGCAGGGCCAGGATGGTGTCACTTTGTGCCTGCAGCATGGACAGGACAGCAGCCCCGACCCTGGTGGCAGAGTGTCACTGGGGACTGAGGATCAGAGAGCCTGGGTTTGGGCTGATTTGAATGGGGGTTGAGCCAGGGCCTCATTCAGAGCTCCTCTGAGAGTGGTGCTCAGGAGCAGCAGCGTGGCTGTGGAGCAGCAGAATCTGCTCTGCTGTCTCTGCTCCCTTCCCCACCTCCAAAGCACTCCTGGGGTGTTTTATGAGAGGCCTCCATGGGCTGTCAGCAAGTGATCTACTTGCTTGGCTCTGCAGCTCTGCTGGAGCCCTGAAGTCTCTTCCTTTCCTCTATTCAGAGCCTGTGATTTAGGAGGGAGGTGAGGTGGAGGAGAGCTGCAGGGCCCTGTCCCTGCTGCTGTGCTGCACCAGGGACAAGTCAGCCTTGGCAGGACACCACTGACTCCCCAGCCAGCCCCAGGGGGTGGGACATGGACTGCCCAGAACCTTTGCTTCCCTGCAGCCATAGCCCCTGGGGCAGCGCGCTGAGGACTGGCCCCTGGTGTCCTCAGCACACTGCAGCTGCTGAGCTCCCAGCAGGAGCATTCCCCAAGGGGTGCAAAATCCTCCTGCTTCAGGTAACAGTGAGCCATGGTGCTGACACCATCCTGCCTCCATGGGGGAATGCTCCTCCTCTTCCCCTTCAGAGGTGCAGGATGCTGAATGCTGGTGGGAGGTTGCAGATCTCACCTCAGATGAGCTGCTCATCTTCTGCAGCTTGCTTGAGTACTGAGCTGCTGGGAGTTCAAATCATCATGAGAAAGTTGTTTGGGGTGAGGCTGCTGGAGGCCTGGAGCAGGCTGCCCAGAGAGGTTGTGGAGTCTGCTGGGGTGGAGAGCTTCCAACCCCCCCTGGGCACTGTGCTGCTGGGCAGGGTGCTGGGGGTGCCCTGCTGGGGCAGGGCTTGGGCTGGGGGAGCTCCAGAGCTCCCTTCCCACCCCTCCCTGCTGGGGTTCTGTGCCTGGGGAAGGACAGAAGCTGGCTCTCCTGGGCTCGGGGCAGGCAGGGCTGCTCATAGCTCAGCTGGTGGGACTGGGCAGCCCTGGCTGACAGGGACTGGCTCTCTGCTGGAGGCTTGGAGAGGCCACACCCTTAAACAAAATGCACTTAAAAACCCTCTAATGGCAACAACTCTTAACGCTGCTCCCTGGGCCAAGCTCTGCAGGGCTGGGAACGCTGAAGCCCAGAATGTGGAGGAGCCACAGCGAGCCGGATGGCTCCGTGGCCCTACTCCTGTCCTCCGCGGGAGGGGGAGGCTGTCCTGTGCACATCCATCCTCATCTGCTTTTGGAAACGAATCCTCCTTGCAGTGCCTTCCACCAGCTGGGTCTGGGCAGCCCTGCCACATCCTTGTGCAGAGCCTCAGCTTTTCCAGCCGGAGTTTGCCGCTCTGCGGAGCTGCGGCACCCCGGGGGCGACGTCCACGCCGCCTCCCTGAGGGGTCACCAACACATCCCACAGCCGGGAGACTGAGCTGCTGGGGCAGGCAAAGCATCCCTTGCCCCGCTGCAGCGCTTGCAGGAGGCAGGTAAACAGCCAGGGACAAGAGGTGATGGTGGCTGAGCTGCCCCAAAGGCAGAGGGGGCTGAGACCTCCCTGCAGGACCAGGCTTCGGCAGGGCGCCGGCGCTGGCTGGCCCTGCCTTGAGGCCCTGACGTCTGGGGGTGTTGTTTGGAGCTATCACTTGCTCCACCACAAGGTTTAGCCCCAGATAAATCAGGCTGATTTCTCCCAGCCCAGATGAGTCATAGCCACAGGGCAGGAAAGCCTTTTACCTGGGGGGGGGGGGGGCAGCCTGGCTGCTGGAGATGCTCTTCCACTCGGGGTCACTTCCCTCTCTTCGCCTCCCATTAAAAGCAAATCAGAGGAAGGGGAACAAAAAAGTACTGAGGAAGTCCTCTGTGTCCCCTCTGCTTCTACCACCTCTGAGAGAACCTCCTCCAGGCTGTGCAGTCTACCTGGCCTGGGGCATTTGCCACGTGTTTGAACTGGCAGAGCAAAGGTCTCCCGCTCCACAGCATCCTTCCTTGCTCCAGCCTTGATGCTGAAGGCATGGGTGGAACAGGGATCTCTTACTAAGGGGTCTACAGCAGCTTCCAGAGAGGTACTTTTGGGGTCTTCCTGCCTCTCCTGGTGTGGGGGAGCATTGTTGCCTCCTGGGATGAAGGGTGTCCTCAGTGGTATTTGGTATCTTGTTGATAAGCCTGCTAAAGGAGTTCTCTTCACTTCCAAGCAGAAGCTGGAGTTGGAGAGAGGAGGACTTGGGCAGCAGAGAGCTCTGAAACACAAGAGGAAGGGCAAAGTTTTCCTGGAGAGTCTCTCAAGTCAGTCAGTTCTCATTCCTAAGTGATCCTGGCCTGGAGCACCACAGGAGTGGCCAGGAGGAGTAGGGAAGTGATTGTGCCCTGTATTAGGCACTAGTGATGCTGCACCTCGAATCCTGCACTCAGTTTTGGGTCCATCACTCCCAGAAGGACATTGAGGAGCTGGAGCAGGTCCAGAGAAGGGCAACAGAGCTGGGGAAGGGTCTGGAGAAGAGGGCTGGGGAGGGAAGTGATTGCGCCCTGTATTAAGCACTGGTGATGCTGCACCTCAAATCCTGCACTCAGTTTTGGGTCCATCACTCCCAGAAGGACATTGAGGAGCTGGAGCAGGTCCAGAGAAGGGCAACTCCTCTGGCAAAGCAGGGCAGGGCACCCAGGAACACATCCAGGTGGGTTTTGAATGTCTCCAGAGAAGGAGACTCCACAAGCCCTCAGGGCAGCCTGCTCCAGTGTTCTGTCAGTGTTTCTCCTCTCTGCCCTGTGCCCACCAAAGTCAAAGGCAGGAGCCAGGTGCTGCACTTTGAGTCCTGGGTTCAGTTTTGAGCCCCTCAGTCCAAGAAGGACACTGAGGGGCTGGAGTGTGTTGAGAGAAGGGCAAGAGAGCTGGGGAAGGGTCTGAAGAAGAGGGCTGGGGAGGAGCAGCTGAGGGAGCTGGGGGTGTTGAGCCTGGAGCAGAGGAGGCTGAGGGAGACCTCCTTGCTCTCTGCACCTCCCTGAGAGGAGGCTGCAACCAGCTGGGGCTTGGGCTCTGCTCCCTAGGCTCAGGGGAGAGAAGGAGAGGCAATGGCCTGAAACTGTGCCAGGGGAGGCTTAGGTTGGAGAGGAGGCCAAATGTCTTTGGTGGCAGAGTGGTCAGGGCCTGGCAGAGGCTGCCCAGGGAGGTGGTGGAGTCCCCATGGCTGGAGGTGTTCCAGAACCCTGTGGCCATGGCAGCTGGGGGCAGGGTTTGGTGGCCATGGTGGGGTTGGTTTGGAGGTTGGCCTGGCTGCTCTGGGAAGGCTTTTCCAACCCAAACAATTCCATGGTTCTGTGGTTCTATAACCACACTGGGCAGGATGCTCAGCCTGTCCATGTACCTCCAGCCCATGCCTCTGAGTGTGGGGGAGGAGGGATCTGCACATCTGGTGCAGCAGGCATCAGGTACAGGCCATGGCTGTGGGTCCTCTGCACTGCTGAGGCTACATCTGGAGTCCAATTCTGCGCTCCAGAACCCTGTGGCCATGGCACTTGGGGGCAGGGCTTGGTGGCCATGGTGGGGTTGGCGTTGGCCTGGCTGCTCTGGGAGGGGTTTTCCCAGCCCAAACCATCCCATGGCTCTGTTTGCCCTTGTGCCTGGCCGGCAGCCCCTCCACGCCTGCCTTTCCCCTCCTCGCCGTTGGGCAGGTCCTCGTCGCCGAAGATGACGCAGCAGATGCGGGACCTGCAGCTGGCGCAGGCCAGGAAGCCCCCCGGCCCCTCCTCGCCCAACGCCGCCAAGAGGCTCTACCGCAACCTCTCCGGCAAGTTCCGAGTCAACTACACCTCCTTCGACGAGGGCAGCCTGGCCGGGCGCCAGGACAAGGACAAGCTCCGCAAGGCCTTCCTGGTCAGTGCCTGCCGCCCCCACCCCGCCCCGCCTGCCCACCCTGGGGCTGGGGGCTGCTGCCGCAGCTCTCTACTGCCTCCAGTTCTGGGCTCCGGAACGTGAGCCAGCAGTGTGCCCAGGGGGCCACTGGGCATCCTGGCCTGCAGCAGGAAGAGTGTGGCCAGCAGGAGCAGGGAGGTCATCCTGCCCTGTGCTCAGCACTGCTCAGGCCACACCTGGAGTCCTGTGTCCAGCTCTGGGCTCCTCAGCTCAAGAAGGACATTGAGAGACTTGAAGGTGTCCAGAGAAGGGCAACAAAGCTGGGGAGGGGTCTGGAGCACAGCTCTGTGAGGAGAGGCTGAGGGAGCTGGGGTTGCTTAGGCTAAGGAGAAGAGGAAGCTCAGGGGAGACCTTCTTGCTCTCTGCAACTCCCTGCAGGGAGGTTGGAGCCAGGTGGGGGTTGGGCTCTGCTCCCAGGCAGCCAGCAGCAGAACAAGAGGACTCAGTCTCAAGCTGTGCCAGGGGAGGTTTAGGCTGGAGGGGAGGAGAAAGTTCTTCATAGAGAGAGTTGTTAGCCGTTGGAATGTGCTGCCCAGGGAGGTGGTGGAGTCCCCATCCCTGGAGGTGTTCAAGAGCGGATTGGATGTGACACTTGGAGCCATGATTTAGTTGATCAGATGGTGCTAGGTGAGAGGTTGGACTTGATGATCTTTGAGGCCTTTTCCAACCTTATTGATTCTATGATTCTATGATTCAGTGAGGTGGTGGAGTCCCCATCCCTGGAGGTGTTTAGGAAGAGCCTGGCTGAGGCCCTTGGTGCCATGGTTTAGTTGATCAGATGGTGCTGGGGGATAGGTTGGACTTGAGGATCCCTGAGGTCTTTTCCAACCTGGTTAATTCTGTGTTCTGTATCCTCTAATCTGTTCCCAGTGAGAGCTGCCAGCATGCCACTGAGGTGGCTTCTGCAGCATGTTGCAGCCCAAGGGTGCCAGCGTGAGGCTGTTGCTCTTGGCACCCATGGAGTGTGATTGTTTCACTCTAGGCAGCTAAGGGATTGCTCAGCTCAGGAATCCTGCACTCTGCATGCATCCAGCAGCTGCCCTCACAGCAGTGGCTGCAACATCCATCCAGCTGTGCCTGCAAGGAGCTGGTGCTCTGCAGCACGTGGGAGCAGGGCAGGCTGCTTGCTTTGGGTTTGTGGGGGGCTGGGGCGGGGCTGGGGTCTTTGGGGGGCTGGAACAGGCTGCTGCATGCTCAGCCAACCTGTGTGTCTCCTTGCACCCAGATCCAGAGCAATGCTGCACTTTTTGAGGCCGTGGAGCTGCAGGACCTAGACAGGGTCCAGGAGCTGCTGAAGCAGTACAGCCCTGAGGAGCTGGACCTCAACACTCCCAACAGCGAGGGGCTCCTGCCCCTGGACATCGCCATCATGACCAACAACGCTCCCATCGCCAGGGCCCTGCTGCAGGCAGGAGCCAAGGAGAGCCCACACTGTGAGTTGGTGTGGAAAGCCATCACCTGCCTCTCCAACCTGCTGGAACAGAGCATTCCAGGCTGCAGGGTCGGAGTGGGGAGGTGGACTCTGGTGGCAGCTGCCCAGGGCCCTGCTGCAGGAAGCAGGAGCAAAGGAGAATCCACAGTGTGGGCTGGTGTGGAGATGCAGGTGATGGAACCTGCTGGAACAGAGCACTGCAGGCAGCAGGGGCTGGGTGGGGAGGTGGACTCTCTGCCCTGGGCAGCTGCCAGGGCCCTGCTGCAGGCAGCAGGAGCAAAGGAGAATCCACACTGTGGGCTGGTGTGGAGATGCAGGTGATGGAACCTGCTGGAACAGAGCACTGCAGGCAGCAGGGGCTGGGTGGGGAGATGGACTCTGGGCCATGGGAAGCTGTCAGGGCCCTGCTGTAGGCAGCAGCAGAGGAGAATCCACACTGTGGGCTGGTGTGGAGACCCAGGTAAAGGAACCTGGTGGAACAGAGCACGGCAGGCAGAAGGAGCAAAGGATAGTTGGTGTGGGGAGCTAGCACCTAGGTCTCCAACTTGGTGGGACAGAGCACTCCAGGCAGTAGGGCCTGGGTGGGAGGTAGACTCTGGGCCCTGGGAAGCTGCCAGGGTCCTGCTGCAGAAAGCAGGAGCAAAGGAGAATCCATACTGTGGGCTGGTGTGGAGACCCAGGTGATGGAACCTGCTGGAACAGAGCACTGCAGGCAGCAGGAGCAAAGGAGAACCCACTCTCTAAGTTGGTGTGGAGACACAGGTGATGGAACCTGCTGGAACAGAGCACTGCAGGCAGCAGGGTCTGGGTGGGGTGGTGGAGTCTGGGCCCTAGGAAGCTGCCAGGGCCCTGCTGCAGGCAGCAGGAGCAAAGGAGAACCCACACTGTAAGTTGGTGTGGAGACCCAGGTGATGGAACCTGCTGGAACAGAGCACTGCAGGCAGCAGGAGCAAAGGACAACCCACACTCTAAGTTGGTGTGGAGACAAAGGCCATGGAACCTGCTGGAACAGAGCACTGCAGGCAGCAGGAGCAGAGGAGAACCCACACTCTAAGTTGGTGTGGAGACCCAGGTGATGGAACCTACTGGAACAGAGCACTGCAGGCAGCAGGGGCTGGGTGGGAGATGGTCGCCGCGCTCCAGGAGCAGGACATGGAGGGGAGGGGGCTGGGTGTTGGGGTGGGGAGCTGGCGCCTGGCAGAGGCTGGACTTGCTCTGACCACCTTCTCTTGCCTGCCCCCCGGCTGGCAGTCGTGAGCCTGGAGAGCCGCTCGCTGCACGTCTCGACGCTGGTGCGGGAAGCGGAGCAGAGGGTCAATGAGCTGACGGCGCAGGTGGTGAACGAGGCGCCCGGCGCCGACTGCTCCGACAAGGAGAAGCAGCTGAAGGCCTGGGAGTGGCGCTACCGGCTCTACAAGCGCATGAAGGCAGGCTTTGAGCACGCCCGTGAGTGCCCGCCCCAGGCACCTCCGCGCCGGGCAGGGAGCAGGGCTCTGTGTGTCCTGGGGGCAGGGCTCTGTGTGCATCGGGGCAGGGCTCCATGTGCCCGGGAGCAGGGCTCCATGTGCCCGAGGGCAGGGCTCCATGTGCCCGGGGGCAGGGCTCCATGTGCCCGAGGGCAGGGCTCCGTGTGCCCGGGGGCAGGGCTCCATGTGCCCGGGAGCAGGGCTCCATGTGCCCGAGGGCAGGGCTCCATGTGCCCGGGGTCAGGGCTCCGTGTGCCCGGGGGCAGGGCTCCATGTGCCCGAGGGCAGGGCTCCGTGTGCCCGGGGGCAGGGCTCCATGTGCCCGGGAGCAGGGCTCCATGTGCCCGAGGGCAGGGCTCCATGTGCCCGGGGGCAGGGCTCCGTGTGCCCGGGGGCAGGGCTCCGTGTGCCCGGGGTCAGGGATCCATGTGCCCGGGAGCAGGGCTCCATGTGCCCGAGGGCAGGGCTCCATGTGCCCGGGGGCAGGGATCCATGTGCCTGGGAGCAGGGATCCATGTGCCCGGGGTCAGGGATCCATGTGCCCGGGGTCAGGGATCCATGTGCCCGGGAGCAGGGCTCCATGTGCCCGGGGGCAGGGCTCCATGTGCCCGGGAGCAGGGATCCATGTGCCCGGGGTCAGGGATCCATGTGCCCGGGGTCAGGGCTCCATGTGCCCGGGAGCAGGGCTCCATGTGCCCGGGGTCAGGGCTCCGTGTGCCCGGGAGCAGGGCTCCGTGTGCCCAGGGGCAGGACTCTCTGTGCCCAGGGGCAGGGCTGTGGCAGCCACCAGCACAGGGACCCTGCACCCAGTGTGGGCTCAGCGCTCTGGGAGTCATGGAATGGTCTGGGTTGGAAGGGACCTCCATAGGGCATCCAGTCCAAGCCCTCTGCACTCAGCAGGGACATCGTCCACCAGATCAGGCTGCCCAGAGCCCTGTCCAGCCTCACTTGAGTATCTCCAAGGATGGGGCTTCAGACACCTCCCTGGGAAACCTGTGCCAGTGTTCCACCACCCTCCTGGTGCAGAACTTGCTCCTCACATCCAATCTAAACCCAACTCCTTGAGCACGATGGGAGGCCGGGGATCATAGAACCATAGAACTGTAGAGGTTGGAAGAGCCCTTTGGAGCTCATCCAGTCCAACCTCTCACCCAGAGCTCCCAACCCAACACTGCTGCTTCACCCGTTCCCTCAGCACCCCCTCCCTCAGCACCACCTCCAGGGGGCTTTGAACCCCCTCCAGGGATGGGGACTCCACCACCTCCTGGGCAGCCTGGGCCAAAGCCTGAGATCCCTTGCTGGGAAGGAATTGTTCCTCCTGTCCAACCTGAGCCTCCCCTGGCACAACCTGAGGCTGTTCCCTCTTGTCCTGTCTCTTCATAGAATCCTAGAATCAATAAGGTTGGAAAAGGCCTCAGAGATCACCAAGTCCAGCCTGTCACCCAACACCTCCTGACTAACTAAACCATGACTCCAAGTGCCACATCCAATCCCTTTTTGAACACCTCCAGGGGTGGGGACTCCACCACCTCCCTGGGCAGCACATCCCAGTGGCCAATAACTTGGTGCATGTGAGAGGAGACCAAGCTCCAGCTGGCTCCAGCTTCCTTTGAGGGAGTTGTAGGGGACAATGAGGTCTCCCTCAGCCTCCTCTTCTGAGGAGGACTAAAGAACCTCAGTTCCCTCAGCCACTCCTCCTAAGAGTTGTGCTCAAGGCCCAGCTTGGCCGGGAGGGGCATGGAGGGGCTCAGAGTGGCTGTCCCGGCTGTAGTGGTCCCTGCTCTCTCTGTCCCCAGGCGTGCCAGATGCCCCTGCCAATGTCCACCTCTCCGTGGCCAGCAGCTCCTCGGTGCAGGTGACCTTCTGGGAGCCCCTGAGCGTCAACTCTGCTGTGGTCACCAAGTACAAAGGTAAGGAGCGAGGTGCCCGGGGCGGCGCGGAGGGCACACGGCCACGGCAGGCACCTTGGGTGTGCTGGGGAGGGGGCAGGCTCAGCCCCTGCTCTGCCATGCCCACGCTCGCCAGGGGCACAGGCAGCGCTGCTGCTGAGCCCCCACTGAGCTGCCACTGCCCCCAGGCATGGGCACACTGTGGCATCTGCACCGCAGCAGCCAAGGCCAGGCCGCTGCTTCCCCCAGCGCCTCGCCCCACACACGGGTGGCGCTTTGCCCTCCTGCTGCTCCTGTGCCCCTCACCCACCTCGAGCAGGGGAGCTCACAGACTCAGTCACAGAATGGTAGGGGTTGGGAGGGACCCCCAAAGGTCATCGAGTCCAAGCCCCTTGCCAGAGCAGGATCAGCTGGGGCAGGGCACACAGGAGTGCAGCCGTTCCTCCATGCCCCTCTCCTGCCCCGCTGCTGGAGGCTGCTGCCCCTGCCCCATGCTGCTGCCCCTGCCCCATGCTGCCCCATGGCTTGGTGAGGAGGAGCACAACTCCCTGGCTTGGCCCTCCCACTGCATCTCCCTCTCTCCCCTGCCTTCACTCCACTGCCCCCAGCGCCGGTGGAGCTGCCCACGGTCCCTCTGCAGCTGCTGGCCCCAGCAGGCATCAGCCGGCCCTGGCGGCCGGTCCCTGGGCAGGGGGCTCCTGACACCCTGGGGTCTCTCTGCTTCCAGTGGAGTGGAGCTGCTCCTCCTCCTTCTCACCACTGCTGGGCGAGGCTGTGGTCGACAAGCTGAAGACCCTGAGCTTCACCATCCAGGGGCTGTCATCGGTGAGCTTTCAGGGTGCCCCGCGGGGGTCTGGGCTGCCAGGGGAGAGCCCCCGGGCTGGGAGCAGCCTCCGGGCACAACATTTCCCGAGGGCTTATTCCCTGTGCCTGCTGTGGGGAGGGGATGAGGCATCACCTCCAGCAGGATGGGGTTGTGCCAAGCTGCATGTGGTGGTCAGGACAGCCCACGGGTGTCCCAGAGAGGCTTCTGTCTGTCCCTGCTGCCTGGCCGTGGGGAAGCCTCTGCCCTGGGTGCCTGGGGGCTCGCCAGTGCAAGGCAGAGGGGACCTGTCCAGCGAGTACCTGATGTATCCTCTGCCCCCTCCCTGCTCCTCTCCCCAGTGCTCCTCCTGGGCAATAAATCAGCGGCTGGCTCCTCTGCCACCTGCACTCGCCCACCCCTGGCTCACTGGGGAGGGGAGGACCGGCCCCAGCGGCAGCTCCGGGGCCCCGGTGGAGCCATGTGCTGAAGCTCACTGCTGGTTTATGTCCTGCAGAACCGCAGGAGCCACCCGGGGGCTGCTGTGGAGAGGAGAAGGATGGAGCAGGGTGGTGCCCAGGGAGGTGTGGAGCGTGGGATGGGAACAGGAGGGGCTGGCACCATGCAGCACCTCCTGGGCAGCAGTTCCCAGCACCAGAGCCCCAGGACAGGCAGGCAGGGACGGCCGGCTCCAGGGGCAGGCAAAGCCTCCGGTGCAGTGCAGGCAGAGCGGCTTGGCCGCGGCAGCGGAGCCACAGCCCCGCAGCTGCTCTCGGGGCGGGAGAGCTGCCCTGGCACAGGGGGGATGGGTATGTGCTGGCACAGGGGGGATGGGGCTGCACTGGCACAGGGGGGATGGGGCTGTGCTGGCCCAGGGGGGATGGGACTGTGCTGGCACAGGGGGGATGGGGCTGCGCTGGCACAGGGGGGATGGGGCTGTGCTGGCACAGGGGGGATGGGTCTGTGCTGGCACAGGGGGGATGGGTATGTGCTGGCACAGGGGGATGTGGCTGTGCTGGCACAGGGGGGATGGGGCTGTGCAGGCACAGGGGGGATGGGGCTGCGCTGGCACAGGGCTGGATGAGGCTGTGCTGGCACAGGGGGATGTGGCTGTGCTGGCACAGGGCTGGATGAGGCTATTCTGGCACACGGAGGGGATGGGGCTGGAGCGGCGCCCGCAGCGGTGCTGCTGCAAGGAGCTGTCCAGAACCCATCCATCAGGCTCTGAGAGCTGCTTCGCAGGCTCCTGTCTTATTCCTGAGAGCCTGGAGGCCTTGCAGCATCTGGCAGCGTGGCTGGGGCTTTGCTCAGGGGCCTCCCATCGCTGCCACGCTGCCACCAGCTCTCCGCAGCGTTCGGCCAGCTCCGGGGCTCCGGGCGCTGGGTCCTTGCCGGTCCCGGTGGGAAGGCAGCACCTCGACCCCATGGCTGTGGGGCTGGAGCACCTCCCAGCAAGGAGCTCTCACCATGCCCCTCCTCCCTCTGCCTCCCCCCAGAGCCCAGAGCCACCCCGCCGGTCCTGGAGGGGGGGGATTCTCTGGTGTCTGATAACAGGAGCTGAGTCCAGTGGGGGGCTCAGAGCAGGTGACCCAGGCTGCAGGCTCCCTGTTTAGTGCTGCTCAGGCTCTGTGGAGTGCAGGGCCAGGGGAGATCCTCCTCCTCCTCCTGCACAGGGAGCAGGAGAGCTGCCAGGCTGCTGAGTGTGGCTCCCTCCTTGCAGGGCACAGCTTACTACGTCCGGGTGGCTGCCTACAACATGAAGGGCTGGGGGGCCCCCCCCTTTGCCATCCCCTCCAGGCCCATGGAGCTGGCATCAGCTGGGGGGATGGAGAGGGTGGATGGGTGGATGGATCTGGAACATGAAGGGCTGGGGGCCCCCACAGGCCTCCCTGCCCCCTTTTGCCATCCCCTCCAGTAAGTACCACTGGGAATGGGGGTGGATGGGGAGCTGGATGGATGGATGGATGGGGGATAGATGGATGGATGATGGATGGATGGATGGATGGGTGGATGGATGGAAGGATGGATGGATGGATGGATGATGGATGGATGGGTGGATAGATGGATGGATGGATGGATGGATGGATGGATGATGGATGGATGGAGGATGGATGATGGGTGGAAGGAAGGATGGGATGGATGGGTGGGATGGATGGATGATGATGGATGGATGGATGGATAGGATGGATGGATGATGATGATGGATGGATGGAAGGATGATGGATGGATGGAAGGATGATGGGTGGAAGGATGGATGGGTGGATGGATGGATGGATGGATGATGGATGGATGGATGATGGATGGATGATGGATGGATGGATGGATGGATGGGTGGATGGATGGGTGGAAGGATGGATGGATGATGGATGGATGGATGGATGGATGGATGGATGGATGGATGATGGATGGATGATGGATGGATGGATGGATGGATGGGTGGATGGATGGATGATGGATGGGTGGGTGAATGGATGGATGATGGATGGATGATGGATGGATGATGGATGGATGGATGGGTGGATGGATGGGTGGAAGGATGGATGGATGATGGATGGATGATGGATGGATGGATGGATGGATGGATGGGTGGGTGGATGGATGGATGGATGGGAGGAGGAGTTTGCTGTTCCCTGTGCAGTCCAGGACTCCCTCTCACTGCAGTACTGGGCCTGGAACCCTCCCTGTGCCACTCCATGCTTTCTCCCACCCAGCCCATCCCCAGGCTCCTGCATTCCCTGGCACTGAGCTAGAATGAGGAGCATGAGCCCCACCAGGGACCAGCTTTGGGCTGTCCACACTCCCCTGCCCATCCTGGCACCAGAGGAGAAAAGCCACTGAGTGTCATATGAAGCACCCCAGGATGCTGAGGGAGGCAGAGCAGGAGGATCACACTGGGCAGTGGTGGAGGCCCCATCCCTGGAGGGGTTTCCAAGCTGTGTAGATGTGGTGCTGAGGGCCATGGCTCAGTGGTGAGCTGGCACTGCAGGGTTAAGGGCTGGACTCTATGGTCTTAAAGGCCTCTTCCAACCAAAACCATTCTGTGATGTTCTGACTGATCTGGAAGGAGCAGTCCCCAAGGGTGAAGCTCAGGGCTGACCAGGCTCTGAGGTGGCCTCTGCCCTTTGCTGGGGGTCCCAAGAGAGATCTCCACTGCCTGCTGGTCCCGTGGGGTCAGCACTGTCAGATGCCTGAGGAGCAGCCCCATGTGCACCTGGGGAGGCTAAGGCCACCCTGGCAGGAGGCAGGGGGGTGGAGGGCACATGGTGCCTGCCAGCATTGTGGCTGGCAGTGAGGCAGCAGGCAGGGTGCTGCATGTCAGCAGGGAGTGCCCTGGGGTGCCCGAGGTGAGCAGGCACCGTGTGGAGCTCCGCCTGCAGGGACACAAACACCACAGCATCACTGTGCAGAGAGGCAGAGAGAGAGGTCATGGAGTCACAGCATGGGCTGGGCTGGAAGGGACCTTCAAGGTTATCCAGTTCCACCCCCCTGCCATGGGCAGGGACCCCTCCCACCAGCACAGCTTGCTCAGGGCCTCATCCAGCCTGGTCCTCAACACCTCCAGGCAGGAGGCAGCCACAGCCTCCCTGGGCAGCCTGGCCAGAGTCTCCCCAGCCTCACTGCAAAGGATTTCTTCCTCCTCTCCACTCTCAGTCTCCTCTCTCCCAGCTCAAAGCCATTGGCCCTGGGCCTGGCACTCCCAGCCCTTGGCCCAAGTCCCTCCCCAGCACTCCTGGAGCTCTTCAGGTACTGGGAGGCTGCTCTGAGGTCTGCCTGCAGCCTTCTCTTCTGCAGGCTGCACAGCCCCAGCTCTCCCAGCCTGGCCCCACAGGGGAGGTTCTGCAGCCTCTGAGCACCTCTGTGGCCTCCTCTGTCCCCTCTCCAGCAGCTCCAGGTCCTTCCTGTGCTGGGGGCCCCAGAGCTGGAGGCAGTGCTGCAGGTGGGGTCAGGGCAGAGCAGAGCAGAGGGGCAGAGTCCCCTCCCTGTGCTGCTGCTTTTGGGGCTGCCAGGCTCAATGTGTCTGAATGCCTCCAGTGAGCCTATGCATGCTCTGCATTGCCCTGGCTTTGCCTAGCCCTGGCAGCTGCTGCCAGTGGTGTTTGCAGCCCTGTGTATCCTGTTTGCCATCCTGGGTGGTGTTCCCTGTGGCCAGGATCCAGGCAGCAGGGACTGAGCGTGGCTGAAATGAATCAGGCACGAGTGGGCTTCAGGTATTTCTCCCTCCAGGGAAGCTCCCTCCCTGGCCCAGCAGCATGACAGGCTGGCACCTCCCTGGGTGTTTTGGAAGCTCCTAAAAATAGTGGTGAGCCCTGGCCAAAGCTAACAGAGCTGAACTTTCCATGGAAAACAGCAGCAGGCAGGCCCTGGGGGGTGCTGGAAGCCAGGAGCCTGAAGCTGAGGTTGTCCTCCTGCTCAGGGTCCTGCTGCTGCCAGAGGAGCTGAGTCCTGTGCTTGCTTGAGCTGAGCCCAGCTCCCAGCACTCACCTGGAGCAAGCTGCAGCTCCAGGGAACAGCTGGAGGAAGACACTGGAAGGAGTTAGAATCACAGACTGGGTTGGGTTGGAAGGGACCTTCAGGATCATCCAGCTCCAAGCCCCTGCCATGGGCAGGGACACCTCCCACCAGCCCAGGCTGCTCAGGGCCTCATCCAGCCTGGTCCTGAACACCTCCTAGATCAGCAATAATGTGGCCAGCAGGAGCAGGGAAGTCCTTGTGCCCTGTGCTCAGCACTGCTCAGGCCACCCCTTGAGTCCTGTGTCCAGCTCTGGGCTCCTCAGCTCAAGAAGGACATTGAGAGACTTGAAGGTGTCCAGAGAAGGGCAACAAAGCTGGGGAGGGGTCTGGGGCACAGCCCTGGGAGGAGAGGCTGAGGGAGCTGGGGTTGCTTAGCCTGCAGAAGAGGAGGCTCAGGGGAGACCTTCTTGCTCTCTGCAACTCCCTGCAGGGAGGTTGGAGCCAGGTGGGGGTTGGGCTCTGCTCCCAGGCAGTCAGCAGCAGAACAAGAGGACACAGTCTCAAGCTGTGCCAGGGGAGGTTTAGGCTGGAGGTGAGGAGAAAGTTCTTCCCAGCAAGAGAGATTGGCCACTGGGATGTGCTGCCCAGGGAGGTGGTGGAGTCCCCATCCCTGGAGGTGTTCAGGAAAGGTTTGGATGAGGCACTTGGAGCCATGGGTTAGCTGTCAGGAGGTGCTAGGGATTAGGTCCTAGGCTGACCTTGATGACCCCTGAGGTCTTTCCCAGCCTGGTTGCTCTCTGTGATTCCAAGTCCTGGAAGCCCTTAGCAGAGGAAGCAGCTGCCAGAAGCTCTGAGCATACCCTGAGCATGTCACCTGGATGGGGATGCTGTGCTTCTGATTCTGGGGGGAGAGGGGGATGGGAAGGCCTTGTTTGGCCACGCCTCGGGGTGCTGGGGGTGATGGTGCTGTGTGTCCCCTCCCAGACTGGCGGGAGCTGGACGGCCGGGCCCCGCGGCGCCGGGGGCAGGCTGAGGCTCTGGACCAGCTGCTGAGCCAGGTGAAGACTGTCCACCAGCACTGCGTCTGCCACGGTGAGTGCAGGGCCCTGGGGGGAGCCTGGGCTGCTAGGGGGGCTCACCTGGTGCCCCCCAGGTCCATGGCGTGGCCGTGGGTCCGGGGTGGAGCCAGGGATAGGAAGGGCACGGCGGGGAGAGAGCTCGGCGGAGCTCTGCCAGCCCTGCAGGGCAGCTCTCCAGCCGCAGCAGCAGCTGCAGCCTCTGCTCTCCCTGCTCCCCAGAGCCCTGCAAGAACCAGCCCCAGAGCCGGAAGCACTCGGTCTCCAAGAGCCTCAAGCACCTCTTCCACCCTGGCAGCAAGTTCCTCAAGACGCTGAAGCGGTGAGAGGCTGCCGTGGGGACGGGGGGAGCCTGGCTGCCAGCGGGGCCACAGGGCTGCTGCCCATCCTGGGGGCAGCTGGGGGCTGTGCCAGCAAGCCAGGGCTTGGGGGGGCTCAGGGGTGGATGCTTGCCTGCAGTGAGCTGGTGGTGGCAGTGGGGCTGGGTCCCAGTGCCCACAGCTCTCATGTTTCTTCTCGGGGTTGCTATTGGGACTGGCCAGGCCATGCCCAGAGCCACAGCCCTGAACTCTCTCCAAGCATCTCCAACACCCCACCTGCCTCTGGAGCCCACCACCCTCCTCAGCACCCCCCTTGGCCTCCAGGCACCACAGCCAGGCTCCTGTGCATGCCTGGCCCCATCCACCCCCTTGCAGTGCCCATGGCATCAGCCAGGCTCCTGTGCATGCCTGGCCCCATCCACCCCCTTGCAGTGCCCATGGCATCAGCCAGCCTGGCACCATCCAGCCCCTGGCCATGGCACCAGCCAGGCTCCTGCACATGCCTGGCCCCATCCATCCAGCCATGGCATCCTGCACATGCCTGGCTCCATCCAGCCCCTTGCAGTGCCCATGGCATCAGCCAGGCTCCTGCACATGCCTGGCCCCATCCAGCCCCTTGCAGTGCCCATGGCATCAGCCAGGCTCCTGGTCATGGCATCCTGCACATGCCTGGCACCATCCACCCCCTTGCAGTGCCCATGGCATCAGCCAGGCTCCTGGCCATGGCATCCTGTGCATGCCTGGCCCCATCCACCCCCTTGCAGTGCCCATGGCATCAGCCAGGCTCCTGCACATGCCTGGCACCATCCAGCCCCTTGCAGTGCCCATGGCACCAGCCAGGCTCCTGGCCATGGCATCCTGTGCATGCCTGGCCCCATCCACCCCCTTGCAGTGCCCATGGCACCAGCCAGGCTCCTGGCCATGGCATCCTGTGCATGCCTGGCCCCATCCACCCCCTTGCAGTGCCCATGGCATCAGCCAGGCTCCTGTGCATGCCTGGCCCCATCCACCCCCTTGCAGTGCCCATGGCATCAGCCAGGCTCCTGCACATGCCTGGCACCATCCAGCCCCTTGCAGTGCCCATGGCATCAGCCAGGCTCCTGGCCATGGCATCCTGTGCATGCCTGGCCCCATCCACCCCCTTGCAGTGCCCATGGCATCAGCCAGGCTCCTGGCCATGGCATCCTGTGCATGCCTGGCCCCATCCACCCCCTTGCAGTGCCCATGGCACCAGCCAGGCTCCTGGCCATGGCATCCTGCACATGCCTGGCCCCATCCAGCCCCTTGCAGTGCCCATGGCATCAGCCAGGCTCCTGGCCATGGCATCCTGCACATGCCTGGCACCATCCAGCCCCTTGCAGTGCCCATGGCACCAGCCAGGCTGTTCTTGCTGGCAGCTCTGGACTCTGTCCCTGCTCCTGCACTGGCCATGTGCCTCTTCTGCCTTGGGCTGTTGGAGAGAAGCTGAGGGCTGGGGCAGGGGCACCTCCTCCTCTTGCCTGGGGAGAGAGGCCTGTGGGCAGTGAAGCCTGGGGGCAGGCTGAAGCTGCCCTCCCTCCCGTGCAGGGGTCTCTACCTGACAGCCATCTTCTACAAGGATGACAACATCCTGGTGACCCACGAGGACCAGATCCCTGTGGTGGAGATTGATGACACCTACTCCTGCCTGCTCATGCAGGATTTCCTCTGGTTCACCAAGGTGGGCAGCTCAGGGCCCCTGGGAGCCTCCTGGCACATCTCTGCCTGCCTGCACGCTGCTGGGGTGATGGCCACCACCCTCTGCCCTCCTGGGGCCTCACAGGCTGCAGAGCTCATTCCTGGGCAGGGGTGCCTGCCAGGTGTGGGGGCACTGGAGGGTGTCATGGGGTTGGCTGGCTCAGACTGGGGGCTGGGAGCAGCACCAGGGGACACCCCAGGTGCTACACAGGAGCTGGTGGCTCCTGGGCTTCCTGAGGTGGCCTCTGGGACCTCTGCTGTGTGGCCTGTGGGGCAGAGTGATGTTGAGAGCTGACTGCAGCCCAGGAGTGCCAAGGGCAGCCAAGAGGGCACCGTGCACTCATCCCCTCCACCTGGGCACCAGGGCTTGGCTGAGGCTTGCTGGGGCTCAGGATGGACCAAGAAGGTAGGAAGGTTGCTCTTGGCAGCCTGCTCTGGTGTCCCTGCTGACTGTAGAGGGGCTGGATGAGATCAGCTTGGGAGCAATCCCACTCTGGGATTCTATGCACACCTCTGGCTGGAAGGTCCTTACCCACTGAGGGAGAAGTCTGCCCTGGAGGAGAAGTTATCTACTCCAACTGGAGAAGGTCTCAGCCCCAGATGAAGGCAAATGTCTGGGAGGGCACAGCATGGTGCTTCCCCTGGGGACAGGCTCTGAGGCATCTCAGGACACCTGTGAAGTATTCAAGGAGTGGTCAGGGCCTGGCAGAGGCTGCCCAGGGAGGTGGTGGAGTCCCCATGCCTGGAGGTGATCCAGAACCCTGTGGCCATGGCAGCTGGGGCCAGGGTTTGGTGGCCATGGGGGGGCAGGGTTGCTGCTTGGGGATCTTGGAGGGCTTTTTCCTCTCCCAGCTGAGAGGGAAGCTGTGCCCACTGAATCACAGGACTCCTGAGGCTGGAAAAGACCTCTGAGGTCATGTCAAGCCCAGCCCATGGCCTGACACCACCCTGTAAGCTGAGCCCTGCCACCAAGGGCCACATCCAGCCTCCTCCTAAAGACCTCCAGGGATGGCTTTGTAGCCTGGAGCAAACTGAGAGGGGATCCAATAACTGTAATAACCTGAGGGCTGGGGGGCAGGAGGGAGGGGACAGCCTCTGCCCCCTGGCACAGGCCAAGGGGCAGTGGATGGAAACTGCAGCCCAGGAGGTTCCACCTCAGCAGGAGGAGGAACTTCTGCTCTGGGAGGCTGCCAGAGGCCTGGAGCAGGCTGCCCAGAGAGGTTGTGGAGTCTCCTGCTCTGGAGCCTTCCCAGCCCTGTCTGGATGTGTTCTGTGTGATCTGTGCTGGGTTCTCTGTTCCTGCTCTGGCAGGGGGCTTGGACTGGATGATCTCCAGAGGTCCCTTCCAGCCCTGACACCCTGTGAGCTGTGCTGTGACCCTAGGAGCCAGCCAGCAGCTCTGGGCAGGCTGACCACTGTGTGGTCACTATGGTGACTCCACCACCTCCCTGGGCAGCACATCCCAGTGCCCAATTCCCCCTGCTCTGAGGAACTGCTTCCTAACACCCAACCTAAACCCCCCTGGCCCAGCTTCAGGCATTGCCCTCTTGTCCTGTCACAAGTTGCCTGGGAGCAGAGCCTGACCCCCACCTGACTACAGCTTCCTTTGAGGTGGTTGTAGAGAGTGATAAGGTCCCCTCTAAACCTCCTCTTCTCCAGGCTGAACACCCCCAGCTCCCTCAGCCTCTCCTGCCAGGGCTGGAAGGGGCCTCAAGGCTCAGCCAGCTCCAACCCCCTGCCATGGCCAGGGACACCTCACACCACAGCAGCTTGCTCACAGCCACCTCCAGCCTGGCTGCAAACACCTCCAGGCAGGAGGCTGCCACCACCTCCCTGGGCAGCCTGTGCCAGGCTCTCACCACCCTCCTGGCCAACAACTTCTTCCTCACAGCCAATCTCAAGCTCCCCACTTCTAGTTCTGCTCCATCCCCCCCCACTCCTATCCCTCACCCCCTCCAAAGTCCCTCCCCAGCTTTCCTGGAGCCCCCTGCAGATCCTGGAAGGCCACAAGGAGGTCTCCTGGGAGCCTTCTCCTCTCCAGCCTGCACAACCCCAACTCCCTCAGGCTGTGCTCACAGCAGAGCAGCTCCAGCCCTCTGCTCCTCCTCCTGGCCCTGCTCTGGACACCTTCCAGCCCCTCCAGAGCCTTCCTGGCACAGAGGCTCCAGAGCTGGCCCCAGAGCTGCAGCTGTGGTCTCAGCAGAGTGGAGCAGAGGGGCAGAATTCCCTCCCTGGCCCTGCTGGCCACACTTCTCTTGCTGCAGCCCAGGCTCTGCTTGGCTCTCTGGGCTGCCAGTGCTCACTGCTGGCTCCTGCTGAGCTTCTCCTCCCCCAGCACCCCCAAGGCCTTTCCTTCAGGGCTGCTCTCCAGCCCCTTCATCCTCCAGCTCACAAAAAGGGGCTGCCACAGAGCAGCTCTGTGTGAGCAGCTGGGGGTCAGGATGGGTGCCGCTGGCAGGGCAGGGTGGGTGCTGCTGGCAGGGCTGGGTGGCGCTGCTGCTGGGTGGCGCTGGCTGGGGGCTGGGCGCTGGGTGGGCTGGCAGGGCTGGGGCGCTGGCGCTGGCAGGCTGGGTGGGCGCTGCTGGCAGGCTGGGTGGCGCTGCTGGCTGGGGCTGGGTGGCACTGCTGGTAGGGCTGGGTGGCAGGCTGGGTGGGCGCTGCTGGCAGGGCTGGGTGGCGCTGGCAGGCTGGGTGGGCGCTGCTGGCAGGGCTGGGTGGCGCTGGCTGGCAGGCTGGGGGTGGCGCTGGCAGGGCTGGGTGGCGCTGGCAGGCTGGGTGGGCACTGCTGGTAGGGCTGGGTGCTGCTGGCAGGCTGGGTGGGCACTGCTGGCAGGGCTGGGTGGCGCTGGCAGGCTGGGTGGGCGCTGCTGGCAGGGCTGGGTGGCGCTGGCAGGCTGGGTGGGCGCTGGCAGGCCGGGTGGGCGCTGCTGGCAGGCTGGGTGGCGCTGGCAGGGCTGGGTGGCGCTGGCAGGCTGGGTGGGCACTGCTGGCAGGGCTGGGTGGCGCTGGCAGGCTGGGTGGGCGCTGCTGGCAGGGCTGGGTGGCGCTGGCAGGCCGGGTGGGCGCTGGCAGGCCGGGTGGGCACTGCTGGCAGGGCTGGGTGGCGCTGGTGAGAGCCCCGTGGTGCCAGCCCCGTGGTGCCCTGCAGGTGTCGTGCATGTGGGAGGAGATCCTGTGGCTCCGGCAGTGCCTCACCGTCTCGCAGTCCTCCTGCTCCTGCGTCCTGCAGACTCGCCTCAAGATGCTGTTGGCCATCTCCCAGATGCAGGTGACGTGGGGCCTGGGCGGGCTGCAGGCAGCTTTCGGGGGGCGCCGGACTCTGGGCGCCTCGGGGACAAGCTGGCAGATGTGGCCCGGCCAGGACCTGCCCAGGCTGTGCCAGCCCTGCCCAGCGTCACGCCGGGGTGCCCCTGGCATCGTCCTCCCTGCCAGGCACCCACAGTGCAGGGAGGCGGCAGGATGGTGCTGGGTTCATCCCAGCAGCGCTGGGGAGGTGCCAGGCTGGCGCTGGGTTGGGCAGGGAGGTGCCAGGCTGGCGCTGGGTTGGGCAGGGAGGTGCCAGGCAGGTGCTGGGCTCTGTAGAGAGGCACCAGACTGGTGTCAGGCTCTGGGGCAAAGCTCATGCTGAGGGGCTGGGGGTTGCCAGCGGGGGCTTGCTGGGCAGGTTGGCACTCAGCTGGCACAGGGCTCAGCCCCCAGCCTCATGCCGGCCCCCCGGCCCCACGGGGCACCGTGCCACGTCCCCTGACGCTCCTTCCTGCCCTGCCCTGCCCTCTTGCAGGGGCTGCTGGGCATCCAGGACCTGGGGCAGGTGTTCTTTGAGCCCGTGAAGGACAAGCAGGGCAACATCCTGATCGTCACGCTGAAGGAGGTGAAGAGCAGCCAGCCGCTGGAGAGCGCCCGCTGGCTGCCCCTCGGCAAGCTGCAGAGCAGCCGCAAGTCTGTGTCCTCCCCCGAGGAGCCCACGGCCCTGGACACGCTGCTCACCTCCCTCCAGGTGCTGCTCCTCCCCTCCTGCGGGCTGCCTGCTGCCCCCGGCCGGGGCAGGACCCGGACCCCCAAGGGAGGGAGGCAGCAGGGCAGCTGTGCCCAGCCAGCCTGCAAAGGGAGCAGGATGGTGCTGGATTGGGCAGGGAGGCAGCAGGGTGGTGCTGGGTTGGGTAGGGAGGTAGCAGGGTGGTGCTGGGTTGGGTAGGGAGGCAGCAGGATGGTGCTGGGTTGGGCAGGGAGGCAGCAGGATGGTGCTGGGTTGGGTAGGGAGGCAGCAGGGTGGTGCTGGGTTGGGTAGGGAGGCAGCAGGATGGTGCTGGGTTGGGCAGGGAGGCAGCAGGATGGTGCTGGGTTGGGTAGGGAGGCAGCAGGATGGTGCTGGGTTGGGCAGGGAGGCAGCAGGATGGTGCTGGGTTGGGTAGGGAGGCAGCAGGATGGTGCTGGGTTGGGCAGGGAGGCAGCAGGATGGTGCTGGGTTGGGCAGGGAGGCAGCAGGATGGTGCTGGGTTGGGCAGGGAGGCAGCAGGATGGTGCTGGGTTGGGTAGGGAGGCAGCAGGATGGTGCTGGGTTGGGTAGGGAGGCAGCAGGGTGGTGCTGGGTTGAGTAAGCAGGCAGCAGGATGGTGCTGGGTTGAGTAAGCAGGCAGCAGGATGGTGCTGGGTTGGGTAGGGAGGCAGCAGGATGGTGCTGGGTTGGGTAGGGAGGCAGCAGGGTGGTGCTGGGTTGAGTAAGCAGGCAGCAGGATGGTGCTGGGTTGGGTAGGGAGGCAGCAGGGTGGTGCTGGGTTGGGTAGGGAGGCAGCAGGGTGGTGCTGGGTTGAGTAAGCAGGCAGCAGGATGGTGCTGGGTTGGGTAGGGAGGCAGCAGGATGGTGCTGGGTTGGGCAGGGAGGCAGCAGGATGGTGCTGGGTTGGGTAGGGAGGCAGCAGGATGGTGCTGGGTTGGGCAGGGAGGCAGCAGGATGGTGCTGGGTTGGGCAGGGAGGCAGCAGGATGGTGCTGGGTTGGGTAGGGAGGCAGCAGGGTGGTGCTGGGTTGGGTAGGGAGGCAGCAGGATGGTGCTGGGTTGGGCAGGGAGGCAGCAGGATGGTGCTGGGTTGGGCAGGGAGGCAGCAGGATGGTGCTGGGTTGGGCAGGGAGGCAGCAGGGTGGTGCTGGGTTGGGCAGGGAGGCAGCAGGGTGGTGCTGGGTTGGGTAGGGAGGCAGCAGGGTGGTGCTGGGTTGGGTAAGCAGGCAGCAGGATGGTGCGGGGTTGGGTAGGGAGGCAGCAGGGTGGTGCTGTGTTGGTCAGGGGGTGCCAGGCTGGTGATGGGTTGGGCAGGGAGGTGCCAGGCTGGTGCTGGGCTGGTCAGGGGTGCCAGGCTGGTGCTGGGTTTGTCAGGGGGTGCCAGGCTGGTGCTGGGTTGGTCAGGGGTGCCAGGCTGGTGTGGGTCCGTCCCAGCAGCACTGGGTTGGTCAGGGGTGCCAGGCTGGTGCTGGGTTTGTCAGGGGGTGCCAGGCTGGTGCTGGGTTGGTCAGGGGTGCCAGGCTGGTGTGGGTCCGTCCCAGCAGCACTGGGTTGGTCAGGGGGTGCCAGGCTGGTGCTGGGCTGGTCAGGGGGTGCCAGGCTGGTGCTGGGTTGGTCAGGGGGTGCCAGGCTGGTGCTGGGTCCATCCCAGCAGCACTGGGTTGGTCAGGGGGTGCCAGGCTGGTGCTGGGCTGGTCAGGGGGTGCCAGGCTGGTGCTGGGTCCATCCCAGCAGCACTGGGTTGGTCAGGGGTGCCAGGCTGATGCTGGGCTGGTCAGGGGGTGCCAGGCTGGTGCTGGGTCCATCCCAGCAGCACTGGGTTGGTCAGGGGGTGCCAGGCTGGTGCTGGGCTGGTCAGGGGGTGCCAGGCTGGTGCTGGGTCCATCCCAGCAGCACTGGGTTGGTCAGGGGGTGCCAGGCTGGTGCTGGGCTGGTCAGGGGGTGCCAGGCTGGTGCTGGGTCCATCCCAGCAGCACTGGGTTGGTCAGGGGGTGCCAGGCTGGTGCTGGGCTGGTCAGGGGGTGCCAGGCTGGTGCTGGGTCCATCCCAGCAGCACTGGGTTGGTCAGGGGGTGCCAGGCTGGTGCTGGGCTGGTCAGGGGGTGCCAGGCAGGTGCTGGGTTGGTCAGGGGGTGCCAGGCTGGTGTGGGTCCATCCCAGCAGCACTGGGCTGGTCAGGGGTGCCAGGCTGGTGTGGGTCCATCCCAGCAGCGCTGGGCTGCGCCTGCCCTGCCCTGCGGCGGGTGTGCTGGCAGGCAGCGGAGGGCAGGCGCGGTGCCCTGGGCCAGGCTCACTGAGGGCAGGCCGCCTGTCTCCCCAGGACAAGCTGGCGTACCACCAGCGCAGCAGCCATGCCCTCTGCCCCGGCCTCTACCTGGGCTACCTGAAGCTGTGCAGCGCCGTGGATCAGATCCGGGTGCTGGTGCCCGAGCAGCTGCCCAACGTCCTGTGCCACGTCCGCGTCCGCGCCAACCCCAACGTCTCCAGGTGGGGCTCCAGCCAGGCTCCCCCTGCAGCCCCCACACAGCCATGGGGCTGGCAGGGAGCTCCAGGCTCAGCCATGGCCAGGGACACCTCACACCACAGCAGCTTGCTCACAGCCACCTCCAGCCTGGCTGCAAACACCTCCAGGCAGGAGGCTTCCACCACCTCCCTGGGCAACCTGGGCCAGGCTCTCACCACCCTCCTGGCCAACAACTTCTTCCTCACAGCCAATCTCAAGCTCCCCACTTCTACTTCTGCTCCATCCCCCCAAGTCCTATCCCTCCCTCACCCCCTCCAAAGTCCCTCCCCAGCTTTCCTGGAGCCCCCTGCAGATCCTGGCAGGCCACAAGGAGGTCTCCTGGGAGCCTTCTCCTCTCCAGCCTGCACAACCCCAACTCCCTCAGGCTGTGCTCACAGCAGAGCAGCTCCAGCCCTCTGCTGCTCCTCGTGGCCCTGCTCTGGACACCTTCCAGCCCCTCCAGAGCCTTCCTGGCACAGAGGCTCCAGAGCTGGCCCCAGAGCTGCAGCTGTGGTCTCAGCAGAGTGGAGCAGAGGGGCAGAATCCCCTCCCTGGCCCTGCTGGCCACACTTCTCTTGCTGCAGCCCAGGCTCTGCTTGGCTCTTTGGGCTGCCAGTGCTCACTGCTGGCTCCTGCTGAGCTTCTCCTCCCCCAGCACCCCCAAGGCCTTTCCTTCAGGGCTGCTCTCCAGCCAGTCCCTGCCCAGCCTATAGCAGTGCCTGGGATTGCCCTGCCCCAGCTGCAGGACCTCACCAGGTTGGGGTTGGAAAGGACCTTTAAAGGTCCAATCCCCTAGCAGTGCCCAGGGACACCTTCAGCTGCAGCAGGTTGCTCAAAATCTCATCCCAGCCGACCTCCTGCCTCTGCTTTTGGCCTCCTGGCAGCAGCAGAATGTTCCCTCACAGTCCTGCTGCCTGCCATGAAGGTCAGCCTGGAGCTGGGCTGAACCAAGGTCCTCCCCTCCCTCCACAGCTCCTGCAGCCCTTGTGGTGCTGCACCAGCTGAGGGAGGAGCAACCAAGCAAACAGCTCTGCTAGCAGCTGCCTGTTCAGGTCCACCCTGAGCTTCTCCTTCCCTCCTGCGTCTGTCTGTCCCTCTCCAGGGAGGAGTGGGAATGGCTGCAGAAGATGGCCAGCATGGATGAGCCTGTTCCTGCAGAGCCAGAGGCTGAGAGCTCCCAGAACCACCTCTTTCAGGAGCTCCAGGTGGCCATCAAGGAGCTGATGACCTTGGTCAACATCCCCCTGCAAGAGGTACAGGCAGGTGCAGGGGGCTGGGGAAGGGGCTGTGCAACACCATGCTGGTCCCTCTGGTCACTGATGGTCAGCACCAGGCCCTGCTCCCTCTTCACCCCTGGGATCCTGTGCAAACAGAAGGGGTGGGCAGCCAACATCCATCTGCCTGCCCAGGGAGAGTGTCCAGAGGAGCTTCCACCTGCAGCTCTGAGTGGCACATCTGGGTCTGCAGTGCTGCCTGCTGCAGGTTCTGGTCCTGGGCTCGGCTTCTGCAGCACAGGACCAGCCCAGCTCTGCCCTTCCAAAGCAGGATGGTCCCTGCCCAGTGGTGGGATGGAGCTGCAGCCCCCTGGGCCAGGCTGCATGGTGGGCAATCTCTCCTCCACCATGCTGAGAGTCCACTGAGGAGGTGCCCAGCAGCCCAAGTGCCAGGCTGGGCAAGCCCCCGTGGGGCCACCTCTGTGAGCAGGGCTCTGAGCTGGTGGCAGGTCTGCTCTGGGGCCCTGTTGCAGTGGCTGGGACCAGCACTTTGCAGACTTTCAGGAGAAAGGAGAGAGGTGGGGGAGGGGGTTTGCAGGTCACTGCAGCAGCAGGACCTTGTGGCTGTGTGCTGAAGCAGAAGTGAGCCCTGGCTGCAGGTGGAATGGAAGGGAATGGAATGGAATGGAATGGAATAGAATAGCATATGGAATGGAATGGAATGGAATGGAATGGAATGGAATGGAATGGAATGGAATGGAATGGAATGGAATGGAATGGAATAGAATAGAACCAGGTTGGAAGAGACCTTCAAGATCATTGCATCCAACCTATCATCCAACACCACCCAACCAACTAACCCATGGCACCAAGCACCCTGTCAAGTCTCCTCCTGAACACCTCCAGGGATGATGACTCCACCACCTCTCCAGGCAGCCCATTCCAATGGGCAATCACTCTCTCTGTGTAGAACTTCCTCCTAACCTCCAGCCTGAACCTCCCCTGGCACAGCTTGAGACTGTGTCCTCTTGTTCTGGTGCTGGCTGCCTGGGAGCAGAGCCCAACCCCCACCTGGCTCCAACCTCCCTTCAGGGAGTTGCAGAGAGCAAGAAGGTCTCCCCTGAGCCTCCTCTTCTCCAGGCTAAGCAGCCCCAGCTCCCTCACCCTCTCCTCACAGGGCTGTGCTCCAAGCCCCTCACCAACTTCGTTGCCCTTCTCTGGACTCGTTCCAGCAAGTCAACCTCCTTCCTAAACTGAGGAGCCCAGAACTGGACACAGGGCTCAAGGTGTGGCCTGAGCAGTGCAGTGTTCAGGGGCAGAATGACCTCCCTGCTCCTGCTGGCCACACTCTTCCTGATGCAGGCCAGGATGCCATTAGCCTTCCTGGCTGCCTGGGCACACTGCAGGCTCATGTTCAGCCTACTATCGACCAGCACCCCCAGGTCCCTCTCTGCCTGGCTGCTCTCAGCCACTCTGCCCCCAGCCTGGAGCACTGCCTGGGGTTGCTGTGGCCAAAGTGCAGCACCTGGCACTTGGATGTGTTCCATCTCCTGCCCTTGGCCTCTGCCCATCTGCCCAGCCTGTCCAGGTCCCTCTGCAGAGCCTCTCTACCCTCCAGCAGATCAACTCCTGCCCCTAGCTTGGTGTCGTCAGCAAACTCACTGCTGATGGACTGAATGCCCTCATCCAGATCATCAATAAAGATGTCAAAGAGCACAGGGCCCAGCACTGCTCCCTGGGGCACACCACTGGTGCCTGGCTGCCAGCTGGCTGTGGCACCATTCACCACCACTCTCTGGGCTCAGCCTCCAGCCAGTTCCTCACCCAGGCTCCCCTGGGGCCGAGCGCTCGGCAGGGCGCTGGCAGGGGCCCGTCTGGAGCTGTTATCTGCAGTGTCTCCTTGCAGGCCAAAGATTTCCGTCTGTACAGCCAAGAGGTGCTGGACTTTGGGGACCAGGTCTCCTTCCTGCTGCTGCTGCCTCCTTCAGATGATGTCTGCACCGCTCCAGGCCAGAACAATCCCTACACCCCTCGCTCCGGCTTCCTCACGCTGCCGCTGCAGATCTTCGAGCTAGGTGAGGGCTGAAACCCAACCTCCATGGTCTCCTTGTCCTCTGAGACCCCCACAGGGATGGCACAAGCAGGGCAGTGGGTTGCAGCTCCCCCACCTTCCTTTCCCCAGGGACAAGAGGGAGAAAGGGGAATGCTGTGGGCTGTTAGGGTGGGCTAGGGGAAGGGGAAGGAGCCTGTGGGACACCCACGTCAAAGGAGCTGATCTTTTTCATTCTCCCCATCTCTTTTTCCCCTCTCCCCAGTCCACTTCTTCACCTATGACCGGGAGTTCATCACCCAGTACTGCCAGGTGTCAGCCCTCCTGGAGCTGGAGTCCCTGCTCTCTCAGCAGAGCCTCAGGGAGGCCTTCTCTGATGCTGAGCTCTCCACCGCCAAGCAGAGGCACCAGCAGGTCCAGGACTACCTGCAGGTATGGAGCAGCAGTGCCCAGGGACTGAGCCAGGCCTGAGGGGGTGCACTGGACATGACCAGGAGCTGTGCCTTGGGGGAGACCCAGGAGCATCTGCCAGGCCTGAGGGGGTGCACTGGACATGACCAGGAGCTGTGCCTTGGGGGAGACCCAGGAGCATCTGCCAGGCCTGAGGGGGTGCACTGGACATGACCAGGAGCTGTGCCTTGGGGGAGACCCAGGAGCATCTGCCAGGCCTGAGGGGGTGCACTGGACATGACCAGGAGCTGTGCCTTGGGGGAGACCCAGGAGCATCTGCACTGGGGCTGTTCACTGGCCCTGGTGGCTGTGACCCTGGGGAGTCTCTCTGCGGTGGCAGACAGGCAGCAGCAGCAGGCAGGGCTTTACCTAGCAACTTCTCACTGCAGTGATCACATGGAAAGGTCCCCACCGTGCTGGCAAAGCACCTGGAAGGGCATTATGGGATGGACATGCCCAAGAGCACCCATGCTACCTTCTGCCAGCACTCCTGCCTGCAGCAGGCAGGTCCTGCTGAACCAGCAGCTGCCGGTGGCTGGAGCAGCATCGTCCCACCTGAGAGCACTGCCTGCACAGAGTCACAGACTGCCTTGGGTTGGGAGAGACCCTCAGAGGTCATCTTGTCTCCACCCCCCCTGCACTCAGCAGGGACATCTCCAACTAGATCAGGCTGCCTAAGGCTGATTTTGAATGTCTCCAGGGATGGGGCCTCACCCACACCTCTGGGCAGCCTGTCTCAATCATAGAATCACAGAACTGTCAGAGCTAGAAGGGACCTCAAGGCTCAGCCAGCTCCAACCCCCTGCCATGGCCAGGGACACCTCACACCACAGCAGCTTGCTCACAGCCACCTCCAGCCTGGCTGCAAACACCTCCAGCCAGGAGGCTTCCACCACCTCCCTGGGCAACCTGGGCCAGGCTCTCACCACCCTCCTGGGCAACAGCTTCTTCCTCACAGCCAATCTCAAGCTTCCCACTTCTACTTCTGCTCCATCCCCCCCACTCCTAGCCCTCCCTGACCCCCTCCAAAGTCCCTCCCCAGCTTTCCTGGAGCCCCCTGCAGATCCTGGAAGGCCACAAGGAGGTCTGCTGGGAGCCTTCTCCTCTCCAGCCTGCACAACCCCAACTCTCTCAGGCTGTGCTCACAGCAGAGCAGCTCCAGCCCTCTGCTCCTCCTCCTGGCCCTGCTCTGGACACCTTCCAGCCCCTCCAGAGCCTTCCTGGCACAGAGGCTCCAGAACCATGTCCTGACTGAGGGACTGCCCCAAGCTTTCTCCTCCTGGGCAGGGTGTGTGGGCAGAGCCTGTGCTCTGCTGTGGGCCTCTCTGGGTGCTGGTGGCTGCTTCCTGAGAGGTCTCCTCGCTTCCTTTGGCAGCAAATGGAGGAGATCTGGCGTGAGATGCGCTGGATCATGGACGCCCTGCAGCACGCCCGCTACAAGCAGCCCTCGGGGGGGGTGTCCCTCAGCGGCTTCCTCGGCGAGCCTGGGGGTGCAGGGAAGGAGAAAAACCAATCCAGCTCGTCCCACCTCGACTACCTGCCCTCCCCAGCACCCTCCCCGGAGACCAGCCGGAAGCTCAACTCCGGTAAGGCCCTGGCATGGCAAAGCTCCTGCCCTTGGGCTCCGAGGGGAAGGGAGCAGCATGGCATGGCAGGGCATGGAGTGGAGTGGAATGGAATGGAATGGAATGGAATGGAATGGAATGGAATGGAATGGAATGGAATGGAATGGAATAGAGTGCAGTGGAGTGGAATGGAGTGGAGTAGAGTGGAGTGGAATGGAATGGAATGGAATGGAATGGAATGGAATGGAATGGAATGGAATGGAATAGAGTAGAGTAGAGTGGAGTGGAGTGGAATGAAATGGAATAGAGTAGAGTGGAATGGAATGGAATGGAATAGAGTGGAGTGGAGTGAAATGAAATGAAATGGAATAGAGTAGAGTAGAGTGGAATGGAATGGAATGGAATAGAGTGCAGTGGAGTGGAATGGAGTGGAGTAGAGTGGAGTGGAATGAAATGGAATAGAGTAGAGTGGAATGGAATGGAATGGAATAGAGTGCAGTGGAGTGGAATGGAGTGGAGTAGAGTGGAGTGGAATGAAATGGAATAGAGTAGAGTGGAATGGAATGGAATGGAATGGAATGGAATGGAATGGAGTGGAGTGGAATAGAATAGAATTGAATACATCAGCTTGGAATAGACCTTTGAGATCACCAAGTCCAACCTATCACCCAGCACCATCTAAACCATGGCACCAAGGGCCTCATCCAGGCCCCTCCTAAACACCTCCAGGGATGGGGACTCCACCACCTCCCTGGGCAGCACATCCCAGTGGCCAATCTCTCTTGCTGGGAAGAATTTCTTCCTCCCCTCCAGCCTAAACTTCCCCTGGCACAGCTTGAGACTGTGTCCTCTTGTTCTGCTGCTGGCTGCCTGGGAGAAGAGCCCAACCCCCACCTGGCTCCAACCTCCCTGAAGGGAGTTGCAGAGAGCAAGAAGGTCTCCCCTGAGCCTCCTCTTCTCCAGGCTAAGCAACCCCAGCTCCCTCAGCCTCTCCTCACAGGGCTGTGCTCCAGACCCCTCCCCAGCATCTAGAGCCTCCCTGATGGACAGCTCTGGAGGCCTCAGCACAGCACAACCAGGGACCTGCTGGAGCAGGGCCTGAGCAGTGCTGGGAGGGTGGAAACTCTCTGCTGATGGAGCTGGGGTTCTTCAGCCTGAAGAAGAGAAGGCTCCAGGGAGACCTTCTGGTGGCCTTGCAGTGCTTCAAGGGTCGATCAAAAAGCTGGGGACAGACCTTTAAGCAGGGCCTGTTGGGCCAGGCCAAGGGGGGATGGTTTGAACTGCAAGAGTGAGACTGAGAGTGGAGAGAAGGGAGAAATGTTTGGTGCTGAGGGTGGGGAGAACCTGTCCCAGGCTGCCCAGAGAGGTGGAGCTGCCCCATGGCTGGCAGCAGTGCAGGGCAGGTTGGTTGGGGCTGGGAGCAGCCTGCTGTGGTTGGGGATGTCCCTGCTGGCTGCAGGGCTTGCACTGGGTGAGCTTGGAAGGTCTGTTCCAACCCCAATTATTCTTTGATTCCACAACAACTCCTTCTCCAGGGCTGCTGGCAGAAGGCTGAGCCACTCTTTTCTCCTTACCCCCTCACAGACTCCCACGGGCTGTCAGATGAGGAGGGCTCCTCGGAGGTCTTCCTGGCCACCGACAGCGACTACGACTCCAGCAGGGCACAGAGCCCGAAGGAGCTGGACCTGCTCTCCTCCTCCTCGGGGCCGGAGTGCTGCAGCAGGAGAGCCGCCCGCAGCCTGCGGGACAGCGCCCCGGACGTCCTGCAGACCCACGACCTGAAGACACCGCCACCACCACCACCACCACCTCCTCCAGCCCCCCCGGAGGAGCCGCAGCCCCCCGGCGAGCTCTACGACAGCGACTTCGTGCTGCCCAGCCGGCAGATCGAGCTGCTGCGCATCACGGAGAAGCGGCAGGCGTACTGCGTGCGCACCAGCAGCCTGGACTTCCCCAAGCCCCACTGCCCGGCCGCCAGGAAGTCCTGCCCCGGCTCCGTCGACAGCTCCCCGACGGAGGGCAGGACCGCGGGACGCCAGTGCGGGCAGCTCAGGCTGGGGACTGGCCGCACGCCCAGCCCCGAGCGCGGCCGGGGCGGGCAGGGCTCCGAGCCTGTCTTCCGGACGCGCTCGGCCGAGTGGACTCACAGCTCGCAGGAGGAGCCGGAGCGGCCCGCGGGGTGCTTGGGCGACCGAGGGAAGAAGCCGGGCTCTGTCACCCTGCGGGTCTGTCCTCAGTACGAAACTGGACTCTCCAAAGACACCAGCGTCAAGGTACCGCAGCCTGCACCCGGCAGCGGAGCAGCTCTGCCGCGACCCGACGGAAAGGGCTGGCAGGATGGGGGGATGCGGGCCTGTCCCTCCCCTAGCGCTGCCCTCTCCTTCCTGCGCCATCCCGGGGATGAGTTCCTGCCGCGGCACTCCCGCCCTGCATCCCTCTGTCCCTGCAGGAGTAACAAGGCTGCAGCAGCACGGGATGGGGCACCTGGATCTGCTGGAGCGATAGCCACCCCTGCAGGGGGGCCCAGCCAGGGCCGTGGGCAGGCTGTTCGGGGGCAGACAAGGCAGTGGAGCTGCGGTTCAGCTGCAGGGCTGTGGTTCAGCAGCTGACAGTGGGTTATTGACACCCAGCATGGGCAGGCAGTGAGCAGAGAGGCTCCTCCAGAGGCTGGAAGTGTTCCTGTGTGACCTGCCCTAGGTGGTCCTGGTTTGGCAGGGAGGGGTTGGACTCCATGACCTCCAGAGATCCCTCCCAACCCCTCCCATTCTGTGATTCTGTGAAAGGTCACTTTGAAGGGTTTCCCTCACCCACCCTGGTGTGCAAACAAATCATCTCCCAGGCCAAAATCCAGCTGTCACCTCCCTGCCCTGTCCCAGCACTCCCACAGCCTCCTCTCCCTGGGGCCTGTGCTCCCCACTCCAGCCCTGTGTGCTTTAGAGGAAGGAAGGCCAGGAGCTGCTTGTGTCCAGCCCATGAAGGGGACCAGGCAAAGCTGCCTCTCTGCTGCAAGCACTGAGGTCCATCAGAGCAGCTCTGCCACCTGGTTCCTCTCCTCTCCATTAGGGCTGACCCTGGCCCTGGTCATCATCATCTGCTCTGGGTGGCATCTCCCATGGAGAGGGTCCCATAGGGAACACAGCTCAGGCAGGTCCCCCTTTGGCTCTGCCACCTCCTTTGCTCACATCCATGAATCCTAGACTCATAGAATTGTTTGGGTTGGAAAAGACCTCCAAGGTGATCAACCATCAGCCCAACCCCCCCCATGGCCACCAAACCCTGGCCCCAGCTGCCATGGCCACAGGGTTCTGCAACCCCTCCAGGCATGGGGACTCCACCACCTCCCTGGGCAGCCTCTGCCAGGCCCTGACCACTCTGGCACCAAAGACATTTTGTCTCCTCTCCAACCTCAGCCTCCCCTGGCACAGTTTCAGGCCATTGCCTCTCCTCCTATCCCCTGAGCCTAGGGAGCAGAGCCCAAGCCCCAGCTGGCTGCAGCCTCCTCTCAGGGAGCTGCAGAGAGCAAGGAGGTCTCCCTCAGCCTCCTCTGCTCCAGGCTCAACACCCCCAGCTCCCTCAGCTGCTCCTCCCCAGCCCTCTTCTCCAGACCCTTCCCCAGCTCTCTTGCCCTTCTCTGGCCCTGCTCCAGCTCCTCAATGTCCTTTTTGGAGGGGGGGGACCCAAGCTCCTTCCTCCACTGGAATTTCCCTTCCAACACTCCCAGTGCCCAGAGCAGAAGCTGGTGGAGCAGCCCCAGAGCAGCCTGGCCATGGCAGAGGGAGGAGGGAGCTGCTGGGGAGCTTTGACAGCCAGGTTCTCCATGGCCAGGAAGGAGACTGGGAGCAGAGGGGAGTCTGCCTTGCAGAGTTTATTTTCCAGCTGAGCACAGACCACAGGGCTCTGTGTGACTGGAGGCAGCCCTGGGGCTGCTGGCAGGTCGCCCAAGTGGCTTTTGAAGTCGCCTGCTCTCAGGCCTTGTACCAGGTCCTTCTCCAAGGAGCCTGAGTTCCAGGGTGTAAAGCAGCTGAGCCCTGCCAGGGGAGCTGGCAGGGTTCATGTGGGCCCAGGGCTCAGACCACCCTGCCAGGGCACTGCTTGTGGTGCTCCATGAGCCCTGCTGGAGGTGCCAAAGGAAACTGTCACCGTGCCCAGGGCGGGATGGATGTCCCACTCCAGGGCTTTTGAAGTCAAGTAGCAGGCTCCCAGCGGTCATTAGCAGGCAGGGCCCAGAGGAGTTCGCTTGGGTTTGGGTTTGGGTTTCAGGGGGCAGTCCCCAAGGCAGCACAGAGGGACAGCAAGGGCTGGGAGAAGCCTGAGCTGGGGAAGGGGATGAAATTCAGTGCCACTGCCCAAAGGGCCTCCTGCTCAGCACCAGCTTGGCAGAGCTGTTGTGGTTCTGATGGTCTGGATCCTGCCGGTGAGAGGGACTCGCTGCAGATCTCTCCGTGGTGCCAGGAGCTGGGCTGGCACTGTTGCTCTCTGGCTGCAGGTGCTGGGGTGGTGTGGCAGCCTGCCTGCAGCTGGGGAGCCCTGGGTGGTACCTGCAAGAGCTGAGCCGTGAAGGAAGGAAGGCCTCAGTGAGGGCAAGAAAGTGGTGCAGGGGTTGGGGTCCCAGCACTGCAGCTGCCTCTGGGTGCCCACGGCCCCGTGCCAGGCCGCTGCCACCTCTGGAGGTGACTTCTCCTCCACCCCAAGGCTCCTTCACCGCTGTAGGACACACCATGTGCTGCCTTCCCGCCCCTGCCTGCTTCCTCCTCCTCCTCCTTCCTCCCCCTCACCAGCCGTCTCTCCCACCTTTCTCTTCCCCAGCTGCACATCACCAGCCAGACGTCCGCTGGGGAGGTGGTGAAGCTGGTGGTGCTGGAGATGAACGACCTCTCCCGCGGCGTGCTGGGCGCCTCGGCCGCCTTCCGCTACGGCCACGACCAGCTGCAGCACTTCGGACTGGTGTTCGCCTCCGAGCAGGGCGAGCGGTGGCTCCCCGACGACTTCCTGCCTCTGCCCCTCCAAAGCAGCCAGCCCGAGGGGCGGTTCTACGTCCGGCTGAAGGAGACGTCCCCCCTGGTGCTCCAGTACGGGCCAGCGACCACCGTATGAGAGGAGGAGGAGGAGGAGGAGGAGGAGGAAGAGGAGAAGGAGGAGACCCGGCGGGGCGGTGCGGGGACCTCAGCTTCCAGAGAGCAGACAGCTCGTCTCTGATGCTTCCTTCTTCCACAGACACCCTCTCATCAGGCGTCCGCGGGGTGGAATGGGATCATACTGGGCTGTGTGTTAGTTGTTTGTGTTCTTCTCTCTCTCTCCCCCCTCCGTTTTTTTCCCCTTTTCCCTTTTTATTTTCACCAAAGAGACACCGAGGCTCAGTTTCTCTGCCTGCAGAAGAGGAGGAAGGGAGGGTGGAGTGCAGAGACCTCAAGAGTTTGGGGAGGAATCTCTGCGGGAGTGGAATTTTGGAAAGTAAACATTTTTAATGGGGAAGTTTCTGAGGGGGGGGAGGGAAGGGGGGGGGGAAGAGAGAGAGAGAGAAGAAAAATATTAGAAGAGGAAGAAGCAGCAGCAGCAATACTTCCATTTTTCTTTCCCTTCCTTTTTTTTCTTGCCTTCCCCCCCCCCCCATCCCCCCTCTGAAAAGCCTTGTTTGGGAGTCACTGAAGGCAAAGCCACAGAGGAGTGCTGGGGTGGGTTGTGGCGGTCACCAGGAGGGGCCCTGAGTCACAGGGGCAGCACTGAGAAGGGGGTTTGCCACCTTGCCCTCCTTGCACTGCACCTGGAGAAGCAGCCCTTGCACCTAGATCCTGTAGAACCCTCGAATGGGTTGGGTAGGGTTGGAAGAGACCTTAAAGATCATCCAGCTCCAACCCCCTGCTCCAGCAGGGCACCCACAGTCCAACATGGTGAGGGGTGGGAGGGACCTCTGGGGGTCATCCACAGCAGCTTGCCCAGGGTCATAGAAGGACAGAATGGGTTGGGTTGGAAGAGACCTTAAAGATCATCCAGCTCCAACCCCCTGCTCCAGCAGGGCACCCACAGTCCAGCATGGTGAGGGCTGGGAGGGACCTTGAGGGCTCATTCACTCCAGCCCCCAGCTCCAGCAGGGCACCCACAGCAGCTTGCCCAGTTGTAGGGCAGAATGGGTTGGGTTGGACTGGGTTGTGTTGGGTTGGGTTGGAAGAGACCTTAAAGATCATCCAGCTCCAACCCCCTGCTCCAGCAGGGCTCCCACAGCCCAGCGTGGTGAGGGGTGGGAAGGACCTCTGGGGGTCATCCACTCCAGCTCCCAGCTCCAGCAGGCCACCCACAGCAGCTTGCCCAGGGTCATAGAAGGACAGAATGGGTTGGGTTGGGTTGGGTTGGAAGAGACCTTAAAGATCATCCAGCTCCAACCCCCAGCTCCAGCAGGGCTCCCACAGCAGCTTGCCCAGGGTCATAGAAAGACAGAATGGGTTGGGTTGGAAGGGACCTCTGGACATCCTCAAGTCCACCCCCCCTGCCAGAGCAGGGGCCCCCAGGGCAGGTCATCATGGAGAGCAGCCAGGCAGAAAGGGACCTGGGGGTGCTGATTGACAGCAGCTGAACATGAGCCAGCAGTGTGCCCAGGGGGGCCAAGAAGGCCAAGGGCATCCTGGCCTGCATCAGGAAGAGTGTGGCCAGCAGGAGCAGGGAAGTCCTTGTGCCCTGTGCTCAGCACTGCTCAGGCCACCCCTTGAGTCCTGTGTCCAGCTCTGGGCTCCTGAGGTCAAGAAGGACATTGAGAGACTTGAAGGTGTCCAGAGAAGGGCAACAAAGCTGGGGAGGGGTCTGGGGCACAGCCCTGGGAGGAGAGGCTGAGGGAGCTGGGGTTGCTTAGCCTGGAGAAGAGGAGGCTCAGGGGAGACCTTCTTGCTCTCTGCAACTCCCTGCAGGGAGGTTGGAGCCAGGTGGGGGTTGGTCTCTTCTCCCAGGCAGCCAGCAGCAGAACAAGAGGACACAGTCTCAAGCTGTGCCAGGGGAAGTTTAGGCTGGAGGGGAGGAGAAAGTTCTTCACTGAGAGAGTCATTGGCCATTGGGATGTGCTGCCCAGGGAGGTGGTGGAGTCCCCATCCCTGGAGGTGTTCCAGAGGAGATTGGATGTGGCACTTGGTGCCATGGTCTAGTCATGAGGTCTGTGGTGCCAGGTTGGACTGGATGATCTTTGAGGTCTCTTCCAACCTTGGTGATTCTGTGAGCCAGGAACACATCCAGGTGGGGCTTGACTGGCTCCAGAGGAGGAGACTCCACAACTTCTCTGGGTGAAAGGATAACCTTGGACCAAATGTTCTTCCAAAGCTGGGGGCACACTGATGTGATTATTTCTGTTCCCCCCACCCAAAGCTCCATCGTGGTTGGACTGGAGACACCAGAGCTGGGTGAGGAGGTGAAGCTCCTCTGACTTGTTTCAGAGGCAAAGGGAATGGCACAGCCAGCTGGGTTGGTGCCACCACAGGAGCTTGGCAAGCAGGGCAGCCACTGCACACCCCCACCCCCATCCCCCTGGGATCTCCTTTCCTCCTTGGTTGCTGTTTTGTTCTGGTGCTTGTGCTTGGCCTCTCTTGTCTGTCCTGCAGCATGATGTCCTGTCAGCCACTAGGGCTCTTGTGGACAAGGTTCCTTTCCTCCCCTCCTGTGCTCCATAGTAAAGATGACTGCTGCTCACCCTGCAGGGCTCTGCTGCTTCTTGGGCCTGGAGGAGGTGTGGTGGCCAACAGGACTACCCCCAGCTCACCCCTCCTCCAAATCACCCTGCCCCAAGATCACCTCTCCTCCAGATCATCCCTCCCCCAAATCACCCCTCCCCCAAATCACCCTCCCCCAGATCATCAATCACCCTCCCCCAGATCATCCCTCCCCCAAATCATCCCTCCCTCTAGATAACCCCATTTCCAAGGGCTCATCTTCAACAGGATGCTCTCCACCCAGTAGAGGTTGCCCCACAACTAGAGGTTTACCCACCCACTGGGGGTTTGCCCACCACTGAAGGTTTGCCCAGCAGTGAAGGTTTGCCCAGCACTGAAGGTTGGCCCTCCAGTGAAGGTTTGACAACCACTGAAGGTTTGACAACCACTGAAGGTTTGCCCAGCAGTGAAGGTTTGCCCACCCAGCAGAGGTTTGCCCAGCACTGAAGGTTTGCCCAGCAGTGAAGGTTTGCCCACCTAGTGAAGGTTTGCCCAGCAGTGAAGGTTTGCCCTCCAGTGAAGGTTTGCCTAGCACTGAAGGTTTGCCCAGCACTGAAGGTTTGCCCAGCACTGAAGGTTTGCCCCAGTGAAGGTTTGCCCAGCAGTGAAGGTTTGCCCACCCAGCACTGAAGGTTTGCCCAGCAGTGAAAGTTTGCCCAGCAGTGAAGGTTTGCCCCCAGTGAAGGTTTGCCCAGCAGTGAAGGTTTGCCCACAGTGAAGGTTTGCCCAGCACTGAAGGTTTGCCCCCCAGTGAAGGTTTGCCCAGCAGTGAAGGTTTGCCCACCCAGTGAAGGTTTGCCCACCCACTGAAGGTTTGCCCAGCACTGAAGGTTTGCCCACAGTGAAGGTTTGACCAGCAGTGAAGGTTTGCCCAGCACCAGTGAAGGTTTGCCCACTCAGTGAAGGTTTGCCCACCACTGAAGGTTTGCCCAGCAGTGAAGGTTTGCCCAGCAGTGAAGGTTTGCCCAGCACTGAAGGATTGCCCAGCACTGAAGGTTTGCCCAGCACTGAAGGTTTGCCCAGCAGTGAAGGTTTGCCCACCACTGAAGGTTTGCCCACTCAGTGAAGGTTTGCCCACCACTGAAGGTTTGCCCAGCAGTGAAGGTTTGCCCACCACTGAAGGTTTGCCCACTCAGTGAAGGTTTGCCCAGCACTGAAGGTTCACCCCCAGTGAAGGTTTGCCCAGCAGTGAAGGTTTGCCCACAGTGAAGGTTTGCCCAGCACTGAAGGTTTGCCCCCCAGGGAAGGTTTGCCCACCACTGAAGGTCTGCCTACTCAGCAGAGGTTTGCCCACCAGTGGAGCTTTGCCCACCACACAGATTGTGTGTTTGTGCCAACACACAGATCACAGCTGTGGCAGGGCAGTGCCAGTTCCAAACGGCTCCTCTGGGCTCCCTGGCTGTGGTAAGCAGTAAAATCAGCATGGGAGGGAGGTCACATCCCCGTGGTGTTGGCAGCCAGATGGTTGCAGGGTCTGGGCATCTGCAGCTGAATGCCTTAAGCTGTTCCTGAAGCCTCCACCAAGGAGGAGCACCAGGAGAAGAGCAGGAAGGCAGCAGGAGCTCACAGCTGTGCTGCCACTGGCACAAACCACAGCCAAGCAAGCAGCAGCAAGCAAGATGTGAGGCTGGAGGTCCTCCACAAGCAAGGTGTGAGGCTGGAGGTGCTGCACAGGGTGAGGCTGGAGGAGCTGCACAGGGTGGGGCTGGAGGTGCTGCACAGGGTGGGGCTGGAGGAGCTGCACAGGGTGAGGCTGGAGGTGCTGCACAGGGTGGGGCTGGAGGAGCTGCACAGGGTGAGGCTGGAGGTGCTGCTCAGGGTGGGGCTGGTGTCACTCCTGCCCCCCTAGGAGCTGCCTCACTCCTCCCTGCACGGAGGGGTTGCCAGGCTGGGCAGCAAAGCCAAAGCCTGGGTGCTGGGGTGGCAGCAGAAGTGGCAAGAAGCAGCTGAGGATGGAGGTGAAGTGAGTGAAGCACAGGAGCTGTGAATTGCTTGGGCTGGAGAAGACCTCCAAGAGCAAGACCAACTGCTGACCAACCCCCATGGCCACCAAGCCAGGGCCCCAAGTGCCATGGCCACAGGGTTCTGCAACCCCTCCAGCCATGGGGACTCCACCACCTCCTTGGGCAGCCTCTGCCAGGCCCTGACCACTCTGCCACCAAAGACATTTTGCCTCCTCTCCAACCTAAGCCTCCCCTGGCACAGTTTCAGGCCATTGCCTCTCCTTCTCTCCCCTGAGCCCAAGGAGCAGAGCCCAAGCCCCAGCCTCAAGAACCCCACCTTGACACCAGTGCTGCCACCAGCATGGGACACAGGGATGAGTGGCAAAGGAAGGTTTAAAGAGTCTTCTCCCCAGTCTCCTGCCCCCTTTGCTCAGCTGCTGCAGGCAGACCTCAGAGCAGCCTCCCAGGACCTGAAGGGCTCCAGGAGAGCTGGGGAGGGACTTGGGACAAGGGCTGGGAGAGACAATGGCTTTGAGCTGGGAGAGAGGAGACTGAGAGTGGAGAGGAGGAAGAAATTCTTGGCAGTGAGGCTGGGGAGACTCTGGCCCAGGCTGCCCAGGGAGGCTGTGGCTGCCTCCTGCCTGGAGGTGTTGAGGACCAGGCTGGATGAGGCCCTGAGCAGCCTGTGCTGGTGGGAGGGGTCCCTGCTCATGGCAGGGCCTTGGAGCTGGCTGAGCTTGAAGCTCCTTCCCAACCCCAACCCACTCCATCACTCCATGCTTTCCTTTCTCCCACCCAAAGGGAGTTGCTCTGTTTTTCAGGCACAAACCAAGGTTGGTGCTTCCCAAGGGCTGGCTCTCAGGTTCTGAGGCTTGAGCAGGTTTGGTTGGGTTTGTTGACTGGGTTTCTTTTTTGCCTTTCCTTTGTGGTTGTTGTTGTTGGCTTATTTTGGTTTGGGGTTTGCTTTGGGGGTTTTTGTTTGTTTGTTTGGCTTGGTTGGGTTTCTCCTTTGCTTGCTTGGTTGGTTTGTTCTCTTTTCATTTTCTTTTGTTGTGGTTTGTTTGCTTTTGTTTGTTTGAGTCTTTGTTTTTCCTTTCCCTCGGTTTCTTCTTCTTCGTTCCTTAGTTCTGCTCATGGTGGAAAAGCTGAGGAGATGTCATAGAACCACAGCACTGGCAGGGCTGGGAGGGAGCTCAAGGCTCAGCCAGCTCCAACCCCCTGCCATGGCCAGGGACACCTCACCCCACAGCAGCTTGCTCACAGCCACCTCCAGCCTGGCTGCAAACACCTCCAGGCAGGAGGCTGCCACCACCTCCCTGGGCAACCTGGGCCAGGCTCTCACCACCCTCCTGGCCAACAACTTCTTCCTCACAGCCAATCTCCAGCTCCCCACTTCTAGTTCTGCTCCATCCCCCCCACTCCTATCCCTCCCTGACCCCCTCCAAAGTCCCTCCCCAGCTTTCCTGGAGCCCCCTGCAGATCCTGGAAGGCCACAAGGAGGTCTCCTGGCAGCCTTCTCCTCTCCAGCCTGCACAACCCCAACTCTCTCTGGCTGTGCTCACAGCAGAGCAGCTCCAGCCCTCTGCTCCTCCTCCTGGCCCTGTTCTGGACACAGTATCACAGTTTCATAGTATCACCAAGGTTGGAAGAGATCTCAAAGATCATGCAGTCCAAGCTGACACCACAGACCTCATGACTAGACCACGGCACCAAGTGCCACATCCAATCTCCTCTTGAACACCTCCAGGGATGGGGACTCCACCACCTCCCTGGGCAGCATATTCCAGTGGCTAATGACTCTCTCAGTGAAGAACTTTCTCCTCACCTCCAGTCTAAACTTTCCCTGGCACAGCTTGAGACTGTGTCCTCTTGTTCTGGTGCTGGTTGCTAGAGAGAAGAGACCAACCCCTTCCTGGCTACAACCACCTTTCAGGTAGTTGCAGAGAGCAATGAGGTCTCCCCTGAGCCTCCTCTTCTCCAGGCTAAACAACCCCAGCTCTCTCAGCCTCTCCTCACAGGGCTGTGCTCAAGACCTTCCACCCCCTCCAGCTCCTTCCTGGCACAGAGGCTCCAGAACTGGCCCCAGAGCTGCAGCTGTGGTCTCAGCAGAGTGGAGCAGAGGGGCAGAATCCCCTCCCTGGCCCTGCTGGCCACACTTCTCTTGCTGCAGCCCAGGCTCTGCTTGGCTCTCTGGGCTGCCAGTGCTCACTGCTGGCTCCTGCTGAGCTTCTCCTCCCCCAGCACCCCCAAGGCCTCTCCTTTCCATAAAGTAGCTGCCATGCCAACACAGGAGAGATGTCTGAGCCTGACCTGTCCAAGTCAGTGGACACCTTTCCTCCCTCAGAAGAGGAGGTGGGAAGGTTCAGGAGCCATGGCAGCCAGCCCAAGCTCAGAGGGAGCTCCATGGCATGCAGTTAGTGCCTTGATTATCCCCCTCCTCCCATCTGCAGGAGCTCTGTGCAGTGACATGGGCTGGTTCCCCACCCAGCTTGTAAATAGAGCTGCCAGGTAACTGCCCTGGGGTGTGATCAGATTGATGTGGGGTGAAGCAGGGGGTTGCAGGGTGCCCACAATTTCCGTGCCTGGTACAGATGCCCACTGAGGCTGCAGAGCAAAACACTGCTGGCCTCAGGCTTGGCTGCCCAGGAGCCTTTACTCATCTGGCCCAGAAACCACACACTGCTCTGCTCTGTAGGCTGTGGGTAAAGCCACTTCCCATGTGGAGCTGGGCTGGACAAGGCAGATTGTAGCCTGAGGCTGCAATTTCCCAACCACAAAGACACTTGGGTTGGAGGAGATGAGAGCCCTTGGTGATGTTAGCACCTTTGGAGAGCTCCAGCTGACTTTGGTGTTTCTCTAGGATTTCTTGGCTTGAGGCTCTCCAAACCCACCGTGAGGAGCAGGGAGGAACCAGCTCTTTCCACCCCTGTGAGCATTCCCAGCACACAGGAAAGCCTTCTGTTCCCAGAGAGGCCTGAGGAAGCACTGAGGAAAACAGGAACCAGACATACAGAGGTGAAAACTCAGGAGGTACCAAAACCACAACCCCCAAACCTCCCTGGAGGTGTTGAAGGCCAGGTTGGATGAGACCTTGAGCAACCTGGGCTGGTGGGAGGTGTCCCTGCCCATGGCAGGGGGTTGGAGCTGGCTAAGCTTTGAGGTCCCTTCCATCCCAACCCCTCCTATGCAAAACAAAACCAAAGACAAGCCCCTGAAAGAAACCCAACCCCCTAAGCAAACAAAAGCAACCTCACAACCATGAACTCTTTCCTTCTTGTCTTTTCACTTAGAGTAGAATAGAATTAACCAGTGTGGAAAAGACCTCAGAGATCATCCAATCCAACCTCTCACCCAGCACCATCTGATCAACTCAACCATGGCACCAAGGGCCTCAGCCAGGCTCTTCCTAAGCACCTCCAGGGATGGGGACTCCACCACCTCCCTGGGCAGCACATCCCAGTGGCCAATCTCTCTTGCTGGGAAGAATTTCTTCCTCACCTCCAGCCTAAACTTCCCCTGGCACAGCTTGAGACTGTGTCCTCTTGTTCTGCTGCTGGCTGCCTGGGAGCAGAGCCCAACCCCCACCTGGCTCCAACCTCCCTGCAGGGAGTTGCAGAGAGCAAGAAGGTCTCCCCTCAGCCTCCTCTTCTCCAGGCTAAGCAACCCCAGCTCCCTCAGCCTCTCCTCACAGGGCTGTGCCCCAGACCCCTCCCCAGCTTTGTTGCCCTTCTCTGGACACCTTCAAGTCTCTCAACCTCTTTCCTAAGCTGAGGAGCCCAGAGCTGGACACAGGACTCCAGGTGTGGCCTGAGCAGTGCTGAGCACAGGGCATAAGGACTTCCCTGCTCCTGCTGGCCACACTCTTCCTGCTGCAGGCCAGGATGCCCTTGGCCCTCTTGGCCCCCTGGGCACACTGCTGGCTTCTGTTCAGCTGCTGCCAACCAGCACCCCCAGGTCCCTCTCTGCCTGGCTGCTCTCAGCCACTCTGCCCCAGCCTGTAGCTCTGCCTGGGGTTGCTGTGGCCAAAGTGCAGCCCCTGGCACTTGGACTTGTGGAATGCCATCCTGTTGGCCTCTGCCCATCTGTGCAGCCTGGCAAGGTCCCACTGCAGAGCTCTCCTGCCCTCTAACAGATCAACTCCTGCCCCCTGCTTGCTGTCATCTGCAAACTCATTGCTGATGGACTCAATGCCCTCCTCCAGATCATCAATAAGGACATTGAACAGGCTGGGGCCCAGCACTGAGCCCTGGGGCACACCACTGGTGACTTGAAACAACAAAGTCCCCAACAGACCAGGGTCTTATCTCCAGCTTTGTGCCACCTCAAGAGTTCTGGAGGATGCCAATCTGTGGACCCCAACCATCCTCTCTGAGCAGTCCTCTTATGGCTAAGGTCTGGATTTGGGTGGTAACGGGGGAAGAAAAAACAACTAAAGAAGAGGCCAACAGCTCAAAATGCTTTGCTGTGGTTGCTTCATGAGGCCTCAGCTGACCCTGATAGATCACAAACCACATGCTGATGGCTGAGCAGGAGCTTTGCTGACTCAGCTTTCAAAGCAGCTTTGGAGCTGCAAAAAGAGTTTGGCCTGAAGGAGCTGAGTTTGAGCTGTAAATTAAGGCAGCAGCAAAGCCTTCTGCTCCCTGTCCTCTCACCACCTCCTGTGGCCAGCTCTGGGCTCCCCCCAGTTCGAGAGGGACAGAGATTGTCCACCAGAGGCTATGAGGATGCTGAAAGGAGTGGAGCAGCTGTGTGAGGAGGAAAGGCTGAGAGCCCTGGGGCTGCTGAGCTTGGGGAGGAGAAGGCTGAGAGGGGATCTGAGCAGTGTCTGCAAACAGCAGTTGGGTGTTGAGAAGGAGCCAGGCTCTCTTCAGTGGTGATAAGAAAAAGGGCAATGGCCACAAACTGGAACCCAGGGAGTTCCACCTCACCAGGAGGAGAATCTTCCTTGGCTTTCAAGCCCCATCTGGATGTGTTCCTGTGTGAGCTGCCCTGGGTGACTCCTCCCAGGCACCAGAGCTGTCCCGCAGGGGTCAGAGCTGGGCCCCAGCCTCTTTAATATCCTCATTGGTGATCTGGAGGAGGGGAATGGGTCAATCATGAGTAAATTTGCAGATGGCACCAAGCTGGGGGCAGGAGTTGATCTGTTAGAGGGCAGAAGGGCTCTGCAGAGGCACCTTGCCAGGCTGGGCAGATGGGCAGAGGCCAACAGGATGGCATTTAACAAGTCCAAGTGCCAGGGGCTGCACTTTGGCCACAGCAACCCCAGGCAGAGCTACAGGCTGGGGTCAGAGTGGCTGAGAGCAGCCAGGCAGAAAGGGACCTGGGGGTGCTGGTGGACAGCAGCTGAACAGGAGTGAGCAGTGTGCCCAGGGGGCCAAGAAGGCCAAGGGCATCCTGGCCTGCAGCAGGAAGAGTGTGGCCAGCAGGAGCAGGGAAGTCCTTGTGCCCTGTGCTCAGCACTGCTGAGGCCACCCCTGCAGTCCTGTGTCCAGCTCTGGGCTCCTGAGGTCAAGAAGGACATTGAGAGACTTGAAGGTGTCCAGAGAAGGGCAACAGAGCTGGGGAGGGGTCTGGGGCACAGCCCTGTGAGGAGAGGCTGAGGGAGCTGGGGTTGCTTAGCCTGGAGAAGAGGAGGCTCAGGGGAGACCTTCTTGCTCTCTCCAACTCCCTGCAGGGAGGTTGGAGCCAGCTGGGGGTTGGGCTCTTCTCTCTAGCAACCAGCACCAGAACAAGAGGACACAGTCTCAAGCTGTGCCAGGGTTTAGGCTGGAGGTGAGGAGAAAGTTCTTCACTGAGAGAGTTGTTGGCCACTGGGATGTGCTGCCCAGGGAGGTGGTGGAGTCCCCATCCCTGGAGGTGTTCCAGAGGGGATTGGATGTGGCACTTGGTGCCATGGTTTAGTCATGAGGTCTGTGGTGACAGGTTGGACTTGATGATCTCTGAGGTCTCTTCCAACCTTGCTGATTCTGTGATTCTCTGGGGGGGGGTTGGATCAATGATCTCCAGAGGACCCTTCCAACCCCTGCCAGCCTCTCATTGAACACCATAAAAGCCAAACCTCATGGTGAGACCTTGCAGTGCTGGGGCCCACTGTCCAGGCAGGCCACCCACCTCTCTCTTCCCACCCTGCTTCCTGGTCCAGCTGTGCTGGGCACCACCACCCTGTGACTTCCCACTTGGGGCTGGTGACAGGCAGGGTGCCAGGACCAGGCAGGCCCTGGAAAAAGATGACCCCAGCAGAGCCAAGGGCTTCTCCACCAGCCTGCTGGTTTGATCCATTCCCCTCTTCTTACCAACACTGGCTGCAGGCTACCAAAGTGGGACCCTGGCATCTTCTCCCTGCCTTGCTCCTGTGCCCAAGCACACGTGGCAGAGAGTCACAGAATGGGCAGGGGTAGACCTCCCCTGGCCAAGCTTCAGGCATTGCCCTCTTGTCCTGTCACTGGTTGCCTGGGAGCAGAGCCTAGAAGGCAACAGAACACAGAATTAACCAGGTTGGAAAAGACCTTTGAGATCATTGAGTCCAACCTCTCACCCAGCACTATCTGATCAACTCAACCATGGCACCAAGGGCCTCAGCCAGGCTCTTCCTAAACACCTCCAGGGATGGGGACTCCACCACCTCCCTGGGCAGCACATCCCCGTGGCCAATCTCTCTTGCTGGGAAGAACTTTCTCCATAGAAAGAGAGCCTGACCCCCACCTGACTACAGCTTCCTTTGAGGTGGTTGTAGAGAGTGATAAGGTCCCCTCTAAACCTCCTCTTCTCCAGGATGAACACCCCCAGCTCCCTCAGCCTCTCCTCATAGAGTCACAGAACTGTCAGGGCTGGAAGGGAGCTCAAGGCTCAGCCAGTCCCAACCCCCTGCCATGGCCAGGGACACCTCACACCACAGCAGCTTGCTCACAGCCACCTCCAGCCTGGCTGCAAACACCTCCAGCCAGGAGGCTTCCACCACCTCCCTGGGCAACCTGGGCCAGGCTCTCACCACCCTCCTGGCCAACAACTTCTTCCTCACAGCCAATCTCAATCTCCCCACTTCTAGTTCTGCTCCATCCCCCAAGTCCTATCCCTCCCTCACCCCCTCCGAAGTCCCTCCCCAGCTTTCCTGGAGCCCCCTGCACATCCTGGAAGGCCACAAGGAGGTCTCCTGGGAGCCTTCTCCTCTCCAGCCTGCACAACCCCAACTCTCTCAGGCTGTGCTCACAGCAGAGCAGCTCCAGCCCTCTGCTCCTCCTCGTGGCCCTGCTCTGGACACCTTCCAGCCCCTCCAGACCCTTCAAAGGCCTTTGTGGCTGCTGTTCCAAACACCACCCCAGTCAGGGTTGGTTTAAGGATTTTTGGATCTCTCTCAGCTATTTCAAGTTCCTCTTTGGAGGCACTGCTGGAAGCTCACTGCCTTAAGGGAAGGGACAAGGTCAACTGATAGCACCATGGGGCTGTGCCCCCTCCAGCTGGCAGCAGGAGCTGTGCCATCTGTTTGTGCAGGGAGCTGTGTTGTGGCTTGGCTGTGGCTGGCACCACAGAGGGGCTTTGGGGGAAGAGAGGAATGTGGCTGGCTCAGGAGCAGTGCCTACAGACACCTTGGCAACAGAGCTGCTGTGATCCTTTGGGCAGCCAGCTCCAGCCTGGGGCTTCCCAGGGGCTGACTCAGGTGAAAAGAGGCTCCCAGGCAGCTGCTGCCCAGCCAGGAGCTGCAAGCTGTGCACAGCTCTGTGCTGCTCTGAGCCAGCAGCTGTTGGTCCTGCTGCCCAGCAACCCATGCCCAGCAGTGGCATGGCAAGCAGAGGAAGCCCAGCCTGGGGAGGGCTGGGAGGGACCTCTGGAGCTCACCCAGCCCAAGCCCTGCTCCAGCAGGACACCCCCAGCACCCTGCCCAGCAGCACAGTGCCCAGGGGGGGTTGGAAGCTCTCCACACCAGCAGACTCCACAACCTCTCTGGGCAGCCTGCTCCAGGCCTCCAGCAGCCTCACCCCAAACAACTTTCTTCTCCTGCTCAGCTCCAACCTCCTGCCTGACACTTTCTGCCCCTTGCTGTCCCTTCTGCTGGCCCTGGGCAGCACTCAGCAGAGCCTGGCCCCAGCCTCTTGGCCCCCCCAGCTCCTTTAGCTCTTGCTGAGCATTGCTCAGCTGCCCTCTGGGGCTGCTCTTCTGCAGGCTCTCAGCCCCAGAGCTCTCAGCCTTTGCTCCTCACAGAGATGTTCCAGTCCCTTCAGCATCCTCACAGCCTCCCTTGGACACTCTCTAGTCTATCCCTGCCCCTCTTGAACTGGGGAGCCCAGAATTGAACACAGTGTTCCAGATGTGGTCTCAGCAGGGCAGAGTAGAGGGGGCAGAGAACCTTTCTTGCCCTGCTGGCCACACTCCTCTGAGTGCACCCCAGGAGGCCATTGGCTCTCTTGGCCATGAGGGCACATTGCTGTGCCATGGAGAGCTTCCTGTCCACCAGGTCTCCAGAGTCCTTCTCCATGGGGATCACAGTATCACCAAGGTTGGAAGAGACCTCAAAGATCCAGCAGGCTGATGGAGAAGCCCTTGGCTCTGCTGGGGTCATCTTTTTCCAGGGCCTGCCTGGTCCTGGCACCCTGCCTGTCACCAGCCCCAAGTGGGAAGTCACAGGGTGGTGGTGCCCAGCACAGCTGGACCAGGAAGGAGGGTGGGAAGAGAGAGGTGGGTGGCCTGCCTGGACAGTGGGCCCCAGCACTGCAAGGTCTCACCATGAGGTTTGGCTTTTATGGTGTTCAATGAGAGGCTGGCAGGGGTTGGAAGGGTCCTCCGGAGATCATTGATCCAACCCCCCCCCAGAGAATCACAGAATCAGCAAGGTTGGAAGAGACCTCAGAGATCATCAAGTCCAACCTGTCACCACAGACCTCATGACTAAACCATGGCACCAAGTGCCACATCCAATCCCCTCTGGAACACCTCCAGGGATGGGGACTCCACCACCTCCCTGGGCAGCACATCCCAGTGGCTAACAACTCTCTCAGTGAAGAACTTTCTCCTCACCTCCAGCCTAAACCCTGGCACAGCTTGAGACTGTGTCCTCTTGTTCTGGTGCTGGTTGCTAGAGAGAAGAGCCCAACCCCCACCTGGCTCCAACCTCCCTGCAGGGAGTTGGAGAGAGCAAGAAGGTCTCCCCTCAGCCTCCTCTTCTCCAGGCTAAACAACCCCAGCTCCCTCAGCCTCTCCTCACAGGGCTGTGCTCAAGGCCTCTCCCCAGCCTTGTTGCCCTTCTCTGGACACCTTCAAGGATGCCCTACTCTGTCCTGCTGTGAGGTAGAGCTCTGCAAGGGGAAGCCCCTGTGGCATGGTCTGCAGTCACTCTGCCCTAGGCTGAGCACTGAGCAGGGATCAATGGCACATCTGAGTTCAGTGCCAGGATTCGTTGTTTGCAGGTCAAAAGGCACTTCTGTGCACCAGCCTGGGGCACAAATCCTTCTGCAGAGCCTAGGGGCAGGACTGACTGGCCCAGGGCCAGCTGGCCCGGGTGCTGCCATGGCCAGCCCAGATGGAGCCATGCTGGCAGAAGGCTGTGGCCCCTTGCTCCCCAGGGCCTGATGGCACCAGGGCATGCCCAGTGGTGGTACAGACAGGCAGCTCATCTGCTGCCAGGGCTTGGGCTCCTGGATGCCCACAGGCTAAGTGCAACAGAGGTGGAAGGTGCATTGCAGAGCCTCTAGGAAACCCCCCTCTGGGTAACTTGGTGGTGCTGTTTCCTTCCAGATGCCTTTCCCAGCCCTGCTGCTGCACTTAGGTTAACCCAAGGTCAAATCTCAATGAGCCCAACTGCAGAGCTGCCCTTGGCACTGGTGGGGCCAGGCGTTTGGCCTGGGAGCAGGGCAAGGGCTGGTGATGGAGTCAGTCAGGGTTGGAAGGGGCCACAAGGATCATCTAGTTCCAACCCCCCTGCCATGGGCAGGGACACCCCACACTAGATCAGCCTGGCCACAGCCTCATCCAGCCTGGTCTTAAACACCTCCAGGGACAGGGCCCCAACCACCTCCCTGCACAACCCATTCCAGGGCTGCACCACTCTCATGGGGAAGAACTTCCTCCTCACCTCCAGCCTGAATCTCCCCACCTCCAGCTTCATTCCATTCCCCCTAGTCCTATCACTCCCTCAGATCCTGAGCAGTCCCTCCCCAGCCTTCCTGCAGCCCCCTTCAGATCCTGGAAGGCCACAATGAGGTCACCTCAGAGCCTTCTCTTCTCCAGACTGAATAGCCCCAACTCCTTCAGTCTGTCCTCACAGGAGAGGTGCTCCAGCCCTCTGCTCATCCTCCTGGCCCTGCTCTGGACACCTTCCAGCCCCTCCAGATCCCTCTTGTGCTAGGGGCTCCAGCACTGGAGGCAGTACTCCAGGTGGGGTCTCACCAGAGCTGAGCAGAGGGGGAGAATCACCTCCCTTGCCCTGCTGGCCACACTTCTCCTGCTGCAGCCCAGGATCTGATTGAATGTAGCCCACTAGAGATTCTCTCAATAAATTTTAGGGAGATTTGGCCATAATCCTGTTAACTGTGTGTCATCATGAAAACCTGATTACCATAAGCCAAAGAGAGAGCAAGACATCCCAGCCCTGCAGCTGGATTTTCCCAGTTACCATACAAACACCCCTTTGCAAATCTGCTAACCCTGTAGCTTCAACTTGGAACATTCATATCAGCTGTGATGCCATTTTGGAGCATTTAGGCTGCTGCCAAGGTGAGAAGATGAAACACAGTTGTGTGTGTGTGACTTCTGTTTGGGTTTGTTGTGCTTGGGGGGGGCCCAGTGATTATTGATAATAAATGACAACTTGCTTAGCATAATGGTCACTTGAACAGTGTTGTGACCCATGGCACTGTTGAGTCACAGACCATTAATGAGTGCTGGGCTGCAGCAGGAGAAGTGTGGCCAGCAGGGCAAGGGAGGTGATTCTCCCCCTCTGCTCAGCTCTGGGGAGACCCCACCTGGAGTACTGCCTCCAGTGCTGGAGCCCCCAGCACAAGAGGGATCTGGAGGGGCTGGAAGGTGTCCAGAGCAGGGCCAGGAGGATGAGCAGAGGGCTGGAGCTGCTCTGCTGTGAGGACAGACTGAAGGAGTTGGGGCTGTTCAGTCTGGAGAAGAGAAGGCTCCCAGGTGACCTCATTGTGGCCTTGCAGGATCTGCAGGGGGCTACAGGAAGGCTGGGGAGGGACTGCTCAGGATCTGAGGGAGTGATAGGACTAGGGGGAATGGAATGAAGCTGGAGGTGGGGAGATTCAGGTTGGAGGTGAGGAGGAAGTTCTTCCCCATGAGAGTGGTGAAGCCCTGGAATGGGTTGTGCAGGGAGGTGGTTGGGGCCCTGTCCCTGGAGGTGTTTAAGGCCAGGCTGGATGAGGCTCTGGGCAGGTTGATCTAGTGTGGGGTGTCCCTGCCCATGGCAGGGGGGTTGGAACTAGATGATCCTTGTGGTCCCTTCCAACCCTGAATGATACTATGATACTATGATACCACTGCAGGGATCCACCACTGCAGGGAGTGCCTCTGCCAGCCAGAGGCCAGGCAGCGCCTGTGCGCAGCAGGTCCCTCACCCCTTGGCCTGGGTCTCGTTTCCTGGTGCAGGTTGTGCTGGGGAGCCCAGGGAGCACACTCACTCCCTCCCTCCCTCCCTTGGCAGTGCTCTCCAGTTCCTGTGTGTGGCTGGTCCAGGCCAAACCAGGCCCTTTTTGACTTGTCCCCAGCCGTGGGTGACTCCAGCGAGGCAGAGCTCTGCTGCGCCGTCACGCTCCGGCTGGGAGCGGCTTTGATCTGGGTGCTTAATGAAGACGTTAATTAATAGCACGTGGGGAGGAACCCGAGCTGCTCTGAGCTGTCTCCAAGCCCTTCAGATCCCAGAGCCATCATCCCCTTCAAAACAGAACAGAAGAAGAGTTATTACAAAACAAATCATGTTTGTATAGGGGGTTGGAAAAAAGAAGCAGCCCTCTGGAGCTCTGCGAGGCTCAGCCTGCTGCCAGGGCTGGGCTGGAGACACCACTGAGCCCCTGCAGCAAACTCAAGCAGCAGAAGGCACTGCTATCCACATCCTGCCCAGCCTGCAGCAGGGCAAGGCACAGCACTAGGTGCCCAGGGGCCCAGCTCTGCGGGGCGAGGCGCCCCGCTCCAGGAAATGAGTGCCCCCCTGGAAGGAAGGCAGCCCTGGAGCCCCCAGCCCCACAGCTTTGGAGCTAGAGGCTGCTCAGGGCTCAGCTCCTCATGTCCTGGCAGCTATGGCCTGCTGCAGGCTCTGTCCCTCTCTAGTCAGAGCTTGCTGCAGACTCTGTGCCTCTCTGCCCTGTCCTGCTGCAGTCTCTGTCCCTCTCTGCCCTGTCCTGCTGCAGTCTCTGTGCCTCTCTGCTCTGTCCTGCTGCAGTCTCTGTGCCTCTGCTCTGTCCTGCTGCAGTCTCTGTGCCTCTGCTCTGTCCTGCTGCAGTCTCTGTGCCTCTCTGCTCTGTCCTGCTGCAGTCTCTGTGCCTCTGCTCTGTCCTGCTGCAGTCTCTGTGCCTCTCTGCTCTGTCCTGCTGCAGTCTCTGTGCCTGTCTGCCCTGTCCTGCTGCAGTCTCTGTGCCTCTCTGCTCTGTCCTGCTGCAGTTTCTGTCCCTCTCTGCCCTGTCCTGCTGCAGTCTCTGTCCCTCTCTGCTCTGTCCTGCTGCAGTCTCTGTCCCTCTCTGCTCTGTCCTGCTGCAGTCTCTGTCCCTCTCTGCTCTGTCCTGCTGCAGCCTCTTTGCCTCTGCTCTGTCCTGCTGCAGCCTCTGTCCCTCTCTGCCCTGTCCTGCTGCAGCCTCTGTCCCTCTCTGCCCTGTCCTGCTGCAGTCTCTGTCCCTCTCTGCTCTGTCCTGTTGCAGCCTCTGTCCCTCTCTACTGAGAGGATGCTGCAGATTCAGTCTCTCTCTGCTCTCTGCTCTGTCCTGCTGCAGTCTCTGTGCGTCTCTGCTCTGTCCTGCTGCAGTCTCTGTCCCTCTCTGCCCTGTCCTGCTGCAGTCTCTGTCCTTCTCCTCTGTCCTGCTGCAGTCTCTGTCCCTCTCTACCCTGTCCTGCTGCAGTCTCTGTGTCTCTCTGCTCTGTCCTGCTGCAGTCTCTGTCCCTCTCTGCTCTGTCCTGCTGCAGTCTCTGTCCCTCTCTGCTCTGTCCTGCTGCAGTCTCTGTGCGTCTCTGCTCTGTCCTGCTGCAGTCTCTGTGTCTCTCTGCCCTGTCCTGCTGCATTCTCTGTCCTTCTCCTCTGTCCTGCTGCAGTCTCTGTCCCTCTCTACCCTGTCCTGCTGCAGTCTCTGTGCGTCTCTGCTCTGTCCTGCTGCAGTCTCTGTGTCTCTCTGCTCTGTCCTGCTGCAGTCTCTGTCCCTCTCTGCTCTGTCCTGCTGCAGTCTCTGTGCCTCTCTGCTCTGTCCTGCTGCAGTCTCTGTCCCTCTCTGCCCTGTCCTGCTGCAGTCTCTGTGCCTCTCTGCCCTGTCCTGCTGCAGCCTCTGTCCCTCTCTGCCCTGTCCTGTTGCAGCCTCTGTCCCTCTCTGCCCTGTCCTGCTGCAGTCTCTGTCCCTCTCTCCCCTGTCCTGTTGCAGTCTCTGTCCCTCTCTGCTCTGTCCTGCTGCAGTCTCTGTCCCTCTCTGCCCTGTCCTGCTGCAGTCTCTGTCCCTCTCTGCTCTGTCCTGCTGCAGTCTCTGTGCCTCTGCTCTGTCCTGCTGCAGTCTCTGTCCCTCTCTGCTCTGTCCTGCTGCAGTCTCTGTCCCTCTCTGCTCTGTCCTGCTGCAGTCTCTGTCCCTCTCTGCTCTGTCCTGCTGCAGTCTCTGTCCCTCTCTGCCCTGTCCTGCTGCAGTCTCTGTCCCTCTCTCCCCTGTCCTGTTGCAGTCTCTGTCCCTCTCTGCTCTGTCCTGCTGCAGTCTCTGTCCCTCTCTGCCCTGTCCTGCTGCAGTCTCTGTCCCTCTCTGCTCTGTCCTGCTGCAGTCTCTGTGCCTCTGCTCTGTCCTGCTGCAGTCTCTGTCCCTCTCTGCTCTGTCCTGCTGCAGTCTCTGTCCCTCTCTGCTCTGTCCTGCTGCAGTCTCTGTCCCTCTCTGCTCTGTCCTGCTGCAGTCTCTGTCCCTCTCTGCCTTGTCCTGCTGCAGTCTCTGTCCCTCTCTGCTCTGTCCTGCTGCAGTCTCTGTCCCTCTCTGCCCTGTCCTGCTGCAGTCTCTGTCCCTCTCTGCCCTGTCCTGCTGCAGTCTCTGTGCCTCTGCTCTGTCCTGCTGCAGTCTCTGTCCCTCTCTGCCCTGTCCTGCTGCAGTCTCTGTCCCTCTCTGCCCTGTCCTGCTGCAGTCTCTGTGCCTCTGCTCTGTCCTGCTGCAGTCTCTGTGCCTCTCTGCTCTGTCCTGCTGCAGTCTCTGTCCCTCTCTGCTCTGTCCTGCTGCAGTCTCTGTCCCTCTCTACTGAGAGGATGCTGCAGATTCAGTCTCTGTCCCTCTCTGCTCTGTCCTGCTGCAGTCTCTGTGCCTCTCTGCTCTGTCCTGCTGCAGTCTCTGTCCCTCTCTGCTCTGTCCTGCTGCATTCTCTGTCCCTCTCTGCTCTGTCCTGCTGCAGTCTCTGTGCCTGTCTGCCCTGTCCTGCTGCAGTCTCTGTCCCTCTCTGCTCTGTCCTGCTGCAGTCTCTTTGCCTCTGCTCTGTCCTGCTACAGTCTCTGTCCCTCTCTGCCCTGTCCTGCTGCAGTCTCTGTGCCTGTCTGCCCTGTCCTGCTGCAGCCTCTGTCCCTCTCTGCTCTGTCCTGCTGCAGTCTCTGTCCCTCTCTGCTCTGTCCTGTTGCAGTCTCTGTCCCTCTCTACTGAGAGGATGCTGCAGATCAGTCTCTCTCTGCTCTCTGCTCTGTCCTGCTGCAGTCTCTGTCCCTCTCTGCTCTGTCCTGTTGCAGCCTCTGTCCCTCTCTACTGAGAGGATGCTGCAGATTCAGTCTCTCTCTGCTCTCTGCTCTGTCCTGCTGCAGTCTCTGTCCCTCTCTGCCCTGTCCTGCTGCAGTCTCTCTCTGCTCTCTGCTCTGTCCTGCTGCAGTCTCTGTCCCTCTCTGCTCTGTCCTGCTGCAGCCTCTGTCCCTCTCTACTGAGAGGATGCTGCAGATTCAGTCTCTCTCTGCTCTCTGCTCTGTCCTGCTGCAGTCTCTGTCCCTCTCTGCTCTGTCCTGCTGCAGTCTCTGTCCCTCTCTGCTCTGTCCTGCTGCAGTCTCTGTCCCTCTCTGCTCTGTCCTGTTGCAGCCTCTGTCCCTCTCTACTGAGAGGATGCTGCAGATTCAGTCTCTCTCTGCTCTCTGCTCTGTCCTGCTGCAGTCTCTGTCCCTCTCTGCCCTGTCCTGCTGCAGTCTCTGTCCTTCTCCTCTGTCCTGCTGCAGTCTCTGTGCGTCTCTGCTCTGTCCTGCTGCAGCCTCTGTCCCTCTCTGCTCTCTCCTGCTGCATTCTCTGTCCCTCTCTGCTCTGTCCTGCTGCATTCTCTGTGCCTGTCTGCCCTGTCCTGCTGCAGTCTCTGTCCCTCTCTGCTCTCTCCTGCTGCAGTCTCTGTGCCTGTCTGCTCTGTCCTGCTGCAGTCTCTGTCCCTCTCTGCTCTGTCCTGCTGTATTCTCTGTCCCTCTCTGCTCTGTCCTGCTGCATTCTCTGTGCCTCTCTGCTCTGTCCTGCTGCAGTCTCTGTCCCTCTCTGCCCTGTCCTGCTGCAGTCTCTGTGCCTCTCTGCTCTGTCCTGCTGCAGTCTCTGTGCCTCTCTGCTCTGTCCTGCTGCAGCCTCTGTCCCTCTCTGCTCTGTCCTGCTGCAGTCTCTGTCCCTCTCTGCCCTGTCCTGCTGCAGTCTCTGTCCCTCTCTGCTCTGTCCTGCTGCAGCCTCTGTCCCTCTCTGCTCTGTCCTGTTGCAGCCTCTGTCCCTCTCTGCTCTGTCCTGCTGCAGTCTCTGTCCCTGTCTGCCCTGTCCTGCTGCAGTCTCTGTCCCTCTCTGCTTTGTCCTGTTGCAGCCTCTGTCCCTCTCTGCTCTGTCCTGCTGCAGTCTCTGTCCCTGTCTGCCCTGTCCTGCTGCAGTCTCTGTCCCTCTCTGCTCTGTCCTGCTGCAGTCTCTGTCCCTCTCTGCTTTGTCCTGTTGCAGCCTCTGTCCCTCTCTGCCCTGTCCTGCTGCATTCTCTGTCCCTCTCTGCCCTGTCCTGCTGCAGTCTCTGTGCCTGTCTGCTCTGTCCTGCTGCATTCTCTGTGCCTCTCTGCTCTGTCCTGCTGCAGCCTCTGTCCCTCTCTGCCCTGTCCTGCTGCAGTCTCTGTCCCTCTCTGCCCTGTCCTGCTGCAGTCTCTGTCCCTCTCTGCTTTGTCCTGCTGCAGTCTCTGTGCCTCTGCTCTGTCCTGCTGCAGTCTCTGTGCCTCTGCTCTGTCCTGCTGCAGTCTCTGTGCCTGTCTGCTCTGTCCTGCTTCATTCTCTGTGCCTCTCTGCTCTGTCCTGCTGCAGTCTCTGTCCCTCTCTGCCCTGTCCTGCTGCAGTCTCTGTCCCTCTCTGCTTTGTCCTGCTGCAGTCTCTGTCCCTCTCTGCCCTGTCCTGCTGCAGCCTCTGTCCCTCTCTGCCCTGTCCTACTGCAGTCTCTGTGCCTCTGCTCTGTCCTGCTGCAGTCTCTGTCCCTCTCTGCTCTGTCCTGCTGCAGTCTCTGTGCCTGTCTGCTCTGTCCTGCTGCAGTCTCTGTCCCTCTCTGCCCTGTCCTGCTGCAGCCTCTGTCCCTCTCTGCCCTGTCCTGCTGCAGTCTCTGTCCCTCTCTGCTCTGTCCTGCTGCAGTCTCTGTGCCTGTCTGCTCTGTCCTGCTGCAGTCTCTGTCCCTCTCTGCCCTGTCCTGCTGCAGTCTCTGTGCCTCTGCTCTGTCCTGCTGCAGTCTCTGTGCCTCTCTGCTCTGTCCTGCTGCAGCCTCTGTCCCTCTCTGCCCTGTCCTGCTGCAGTCTCTGTCCCTCTCTGCCCTGTCCTGCTGCAGTCTCTGTCCCTCTCTGCCCTGACCTCCTGCAGTCTCTATCCCTCTGCTCTGTCCTGCTGCAGTCTCTGTCCCTCTCTGCTCTGTCCTGCTGCAGCCTCTGTCCCTCTCTACTGAGAGGATGCTGCAGATTCAGTCTCTCTCTGCTCTCTGCTCTGTCCTGCTGCAGTCTCTGTCCCTCTCTGCTCTGTCCTGCTGCAGTCTCTGTCCCTCTCTGCTCTGTCCTGCTGCAGTCTCTGTCCCTCTCTGCTCTGTCCTGTTGCAGCCTCTGTCCCTCTCTACTGAGAGGATGCTGAAGATTCAGTCTCTCTCTGCTCTCTGCTCTGTCCTGCTGCAGTCTCTGTCCCTCTCTGCCCTGTCCTGCTGCAGTCTCTGTCCTTCTCCTCTGTCCTGCTGCAGTCTCTGTGCGTCTCTGCTCTGTCCTGCTGCAGCCTCTGTCCCTCTCTGCTCTCTCCTGCTGCATTCTCTGTCCCTCTCTGCTCTGTCCTGCTGCATTCTCTGTGCCTGTCTGCCCTGTCCTGCTGCAGTCTCTGTCCCTCTCTGCTCTCTCCTGCTGCAGTCTCTGTGCCTGTCTGCTCTGTCCTGCTGCAGTCTCTGTCCCTCTCTGCTCTGTCCTGCTGTATTCTCTGTCCCTCTGCTCTGTCCTGCTGCATTCTCTGTGCCTCTCTGCTCTGTCCTGCTGCAGTCTCTGTCCCTCTCTGCCCTGTCCTGCTGCAGTCTCTGTGCCTCTGCTCTGTCCTGCTGCAGTCTCTGTGCCTCTCTGCTCTGTCCTGCTGCAGCCTCTGTCCCTCTCTGCCCTGTCCTGCTGCAGTCTCTGTCCCTCTCTGCCCTGTCCTGCTGCAGTCTCTGTCCCTCTCTGCTCTGTCCTGCTGCAGCCTCTGTCCCTCTCTGCTCTGTCCTGTTGCAGCCTCTGTCCCTCTCTGCTCTGTCCTGCTGCAGTCTCTGTCCCTGTCTGCCCTGTCCTGCTGCAGTCTCTGTCCCTCTCTGCTTTGTCCTGTTGCAGCCTCTGTCCCTCTCTGCTCTGTCCTGCTGCAGTCTCTGTCCCTGTCTGCCCTGTCCTGCTGCAGTCTCTGTCCCTCTCTGCTCTGTCCTGCTGCAGTCTCTGTCCCTCTCTGCTTTGTCCTGTTGCAGCCTCTGTCCCTCTCTGCCCTGTCCTGCTGCAGTCTCTGTCCCTCTCTGCCCTGTCCTGCTGCAGTCTCTGTGCCTCTGCTCTGTCCTGCTGCAGTCTCTGTGCCTCTCTGCTCTGTCCTGCTGCAGCCTCTGTCCCTCTCTGCCCTGTCCTGCTGCAGTCTCTGTCCCTCTCTGCCCTGTCCTGCTGCAGTCTCTGTCCCTCTCTGCCCTGACCTCCTGCAGTCTCTATCCCTCTGCTCTGTCCTTCTGCAGTCTCTGTCCCTCTCTGCCCTGTCCTCCTGCAGTCTCTATGCCTCTGCTCTGTCCTTCTGCAGTCTCTGTCCCTCTCTACCCTGTCCTGCTGCTGCCTCTGTGCCTCTCTGCTCTGTCCTGCTGCAGTCTCTGTGCCTCTCTGCTCTGTCCTGCTGCAGTCTCTGTGCCTGTCTGCTCTGTCCTGCTGCAGTCTCTGTGCGTCTCTGCCCTGTCCTGCTGCAGTCTCTGTCCCTCTCTGCCCTGTCCTCCTGCAGTCTCTATCCCTCTGCTCTGTCCTGCTGCAGTCTCTGTCCCTCTCTGCCCTGTCCTCCTGCAGTCTCTATCCCTCTGATCTGTCCTTCTGCAGTCTCTGTCCCTCTCTGCCCTGTCCTGCTGCAGTCTCTGTCCCTCTCTGCCCTGTCCTGCTGCAGTCTCTGTGCCTCTCTGCTCTGTCCTGCTGCAGTCTCTGTCCCTCTCTGCTTTGTCCTGTTGCAGCCTCTGTGCCTCTCTGCTCTGTCCTGCTGCAGTCTCTGTGCCTCTCTGCTCTGTCCTGCTGCATTCTCTGTCCCTCTCTGCTCTGTCCTGTTGCAGCCTCTGTCCCTCTCTGCTCTGTCCTGCTGCATTCTCTGTGCCTGTCTGCTCTGTCCTTCTGCAGTCTCTGTCCCTCTCTGCCCTGTCCTGCTGCATTCTCTGTCCCTCTCTGCCCTGTCCTGCTGCAGTCTCTGTCCCTCTCTGCCCATTCGTGTGACCAGGCTCTGTGTGGCTGGAGCTCACATCCTTATGCACAAGAGTTTCCCCTAGCTGATGGTGCAGTGATCACTGCTGGTGAGGTCCTCTTCCCAACAGGGCTGTGGGCTACCTGCTGCCAACCGTGTCCCTGTTGCTCTTCTCTGGGACTTTGTGGAGAAGATGCCTCCTATCTTTTATGCTTCCACTCTCTTCCAAGGACAGGCTGAGGGAGCTGAGGGCTCAGTAGCTTGGAGCAGAGTAGCCTGAGAGGTGACCTCATTCCTATTGATAAAGATGTGCTGGGTGAGTGCCCAGAGGCTGGAGCCAGGCTCTGCTGAGTGATGCCCAATGCCAGCACAAGGGGCAGTGGTGGAAGCTGAGGCAGAGGAAGTGCCATGGAAACAGGAGGGAACATTTTGCCACTGTGAGGGTGACAGAGCCCTGGAACAGGCTGCCCAGGGGGGTTGGTGGAATCTCCCTCTCTGGAGATATTCAGGACCTGCCTGGATGTGTTCCTGTGTGACTTGCTCTAGGTCATCCTGCTCTGGCAGTGGGGGTGGACTGAATGAACTTTTGAGGCCCCTTCCAGCCCCTACCATTCTGTGCTTCTGTGACTCCCACCTTGTCCAGGTGACCTGCCCCCCCTCCCCCAGCTAGCCCCCCCAGCCTGCTGCTGGGAGACCTGGGAGGACGCAAGATCCTGAGACCTCTCCTCCTCCATCTGATTGGATTGGAATTGGCTGGTGGACTGAGAAGTGATTAGGAACAGACACCCCCAGACAATGTGATTGCACAAGCTTCATTTCCTCAGCAAAGCAGGGCCAGCAGAGCAGGAGCCTCTCAGGAAATATGTTGTTTCCAGGGCCTTCTCCACACTGCTCACAGGAAGGAGCTCGCTGGCACCCAGCCTTCCCCAGAGCACTTCAGCAGAGGGTTGCTTTGCCCACAGCTCTTGGGGCCTGCCAGCAGCCTGAGGTTCTCCCAAGGTTGGCAGGGTGAATGGTGTGGGGTGAGCTGCTGACTGCTCCTGTGGTGTGGTGCAGAGCGTGGGATGGGCACCAAGCGTCTCAGGCTCAGTCCTGCCTGGCAGATGCAGCGGACTGCAGCCCTGCTCAGAGATGGGCTGAGAGCAGGACCTCCTGGGGCTTGTGTCCAGAGCTCTCCATCCTCCACCCTCAGGAAGGTGCAGAAAGAGGAGCTTTCCCTGAGGGGCATGGCTCCTGCAGCCCAGGCTCTCTGCTTTCCAGCTGGGACTCCGCGCTGGCGCTCTTGGGGCATTTTCTCCTGTTCCTTCCCCTCAGATGCTGCTCCCTGGCCCCTGGAGCCACAGCCTCCCAGCAGCCAGGCTGCAGGAAGATCTCTTGCAACACTGGAATGCTCTGCAGTCATTACCTCCCTCCCTAGAAATTTTTGGGGTCAGAGGACATAAGTCTCAGCAATGGTCCAACAACGTCAGCAGAGCTCGGCTGATTTACACCAGCTGAGGATCAAACCCCTCCCTTTCCTCTCCTGCATCTGAGATCTTTTCCAGACTTCAGATGTCCACACAGGAGGCACTTGGTGGCTGCTGGCTGGTTGAAGAGGCTCCAGCTTTGGTCTTTGGTCCTGGCCTGGGGTGTGGTGGCTACCCCTGGCTCTGCTCCTGTGTGGGAGAGCCATGCCCCTGCAGCCTGGTGGCCATCGAGCTGCCAGGCTGACAGGGACAGGCCCGAGTGGGGCCTTCCACACATGCTGAAGACCTGCTGAGCCTGAGCCTTGGCTGCAGCACCATCTCTCTAGTGGCCATCACAAGCCACGCTCTCACATACACCATGGCTGCACCACCTCAGCTCTTGGGCTCCTCCAGCCATACCCAAAGCCCAGCTGAGTGAAACCTTGCATGGTCCACCCCAGGGCTCACCACAGCCCAAGGGGCAACTTCTTCACTGTAAGGGTCCCAGAGCACTGGAGCAGGCTCCCCAGGGTGGTTGTGGAGTCTCCTTCTCTGGAGACTTTCAAGGCCCATCTGTTGAAGTAGAATAGAATAGAATAGAATAGAATAGAATAGAATAGAATAGAATAGAATAGAATAGAATAGAATAGAATAGAATAGAATAGAATAGAATAGAATAGAATAGACCAGGTTGGAAGAGACCTTCAAGATCATCACATCCAACCCATCAACCAATCCAACACCACCTAAACAACTAACCCATGGCACCAAGCACCCCATCAAGTCTTCTCCTGAACACCTCCAGGGATGGTGACTCCACCACCTCCTCAGGCAGCCCATTCCAATGGGCAATCACTCTTTCTGTATAGAACTTCTTCCTAGCCTCCAGCCTGAACCTCCCCTGGTGCAGCCTGAGACTGTGTCCTCTTGTTCCGGTGCTGGCTGCCTGGGAGAAGAGACCATCCTCCGCCTGTCTACAACCTCCTGAGCTAGGTCCTGTTGTGGCAGGGGGGTTGGACTGGATGATCTCTTTGGGTCCCTTCCAGCCCCTGCCCCCCTGTGAGCCTGTGATCCCTCCTCAAGCCTCTGCCGAGCAGGGCATCACCCCCAGGGGGGCAGCGGAGTCGGAAGCGGCGCCGCCGGGCGCGGAGGGCAGCCGGCAGGGAGCACAAACTGGAGTCACCAGCAGCCCAGATCTGCCTGCCTGCGAGAAGCTGACCCCCCCCCAGGCCTGCAGGCAGCGTGGGCCCGGGGGCTGAGCAGTGAAAGTCTGCTCTGAGCCCGATGTTTTGGTGCTGGGCGGCGGGGCCGGCCCTGGGGGAAAGGCGGCAAGGAGGCTGCTGATAGCTGGCTCCAATTTATAAGGCGCTCAGCAGAGACAATCATCAGGGAAGGAGACAAATAATCTTCAGGCAATTAAATTTAATTGTCCCATCTGAAGATTATTTATCTCCTTGCCTGATGAATGTCTCCTCCCAGCGCCTAATAAATTGGATCCAGCCCCGGCTGATAGCGGCTCTGCTTTCCCCTCTGGCAGCAAGGGAAGGGTGTGGGGAGCGGAGCAGCGCTGGGCTCCGTGTGTTGCTTAAGATCTGTCACCTCCAAACATCTTTTCAGCAGACTTGAAAGTGTCCCCAGGCTTCAGGCAGGCGCTGCTCTCCTCCCCAGGCTTCAGGCAGGCGCTGCTCTCCTCCCCAGGCTTCAGGCAGGCGCTGCTCTCCTCCCCAGGCTTCAGGCAGGCGCTGCTCTCCCCCAGGCTTCAGGCAGGCGCTGCTCTCCTCCCCAGGCTTCAGGCAGGCGCTGCTCTCCTCCCCAGGCTTCAGGCAGGCGCTGCTCTCCTCCCCAGGCTTCAGGCAGGCGCTGCTCTCCTCCCAGGCTTCAGGCAGGCGCTGCTCTCCTCCCCAGGCTTCAGGCAGGCGCTGCTCTCCTCCCCAGGCTTCAGGCAGGCGCTGCTCTCCTCCCCAGGCTTCAGGCAGGCGCTGCTCTCCTCCCCAGGCTTCAGGCAGGCGCTGCTCTCCTCCCCAGGCTTCAGGCAGGCGCTGCTCTCCTCCCCACGCCTTGGCAGCCCCCGGGGACAGGAGCGTGCGAAAGCTCCCAGCCCGAGGTGCCGGGTGGAACAAGGTCCCACCGCCTTAGGCTTAGAATGGCAGGCACCAGGGAAGATCTGGAAAGATCTGGGGGTGTGTGTGTGTGTTTGTCTGTCTGCCTGTCTCCACTTCATCAGCTTTTGATCTGCCTGCCTGTGCTGAAGGGCTGAGGAGGAACTGCGGGGCTGGGGCTGGCTGGGAGGGGATCTGTGGCAGCGCAGGAGCGTGCAGAAGGGTTTCCCGTGGGATTGTCACACAGCCGTGGGATTGTTTGGGTTGGGGAAGCCCTCCCAGAGCAGCCAGGCCAACCACCAACCCAACCCCACCATGGCCTCCAAACCATGGCCCCAGGTGCCATGGCCACGGCGTTCTGCAGCACCACCAGGGATGGGGATTCCACCACCTCCCTGGGCAGCCTCTGCCAGGGCTTGAGAACCCTTCCAGGGAAGGAAGTTTGCTTCATCTCCAACCTAACCCTCCCCTGGCACGATTTAAGGCCATTGTCTCTCCTGTTACCTGAGACTAGGGAGCAGAGCCATGGCCACACAGTTCTGGAACACCTCCAGGGATGGGGACTCCACCACCTCCCTGGGCAGCCTCTGCCAGCCCCTGACCACTCTTGCAGCATTTTGCCTCCTCTCCAACCTAACCCTTCCCTGACCGCTGCCTCTTGTTCCCATCCCCTGATATTAGGAAGAAGAGGCCAACCTCCAGCACACATCCCAAAGGCAACATAAGGTTGGGCCAGGTGAAGTGAGGAATGTTTTGGAGTGCAGTGCAGCCAAATCATCCTGGGGAGGGAGAAGAGGAATCAGTGAGGATCATGTCCAGAGGAGGCCACAGAGATGCTCAGAGGGCTGAAGAACCTCCCCTGTGGGGCCAGGCTGGGAGAGCTGGGGCTGTGCAGCCTGGAGAAGAGAAGGCTGCAGGGAGACCTCAGAGCAGCCTTGCAGTGCCTGAAGGGCTCCAGGAGAGCTGGGGAAGAACTTGGGACAAGGGCTGGGAGAGACAATGGCTTTGAGCTGGGAGAGAGGAGACTGAGAATGGAGAGGAGGAAGAAATTCTTGGCAGTGAGGCTGGGGAGACTCTGGCCCAGGCTGTCCAGGGAGGCTGTGGCTGCCTCCTGCCTGGAGGTGTTGAGGACCAGGCTGGATGAGGCCTTGAGCAAGCTGTGCTGGTGGGAGGGGTCCCTGCCCATGGCAGGGGCTTGGAGCTGGATGATCTTTGAGGTCCCTTGCAACCCAAACCCATTCTGGGATTCAGTTGAGGTCTTCTCCCAAGAGAAAAAGAGCAACTGCAGACCAAGGTGTGCCCTGGCTGGGCTGCTCCCCAGATGATGCGAGGTGCAGTCCTCTTTGGAGGTCATTTAAGCACCCAGACAGAGGATGGCTTTAAGGAGGTGTTTGCAGCCAGGCTGGATGTGGCTGTGAGCAACCTGCTCCGGTGTGAGGTGTCCCTGGCCATGGCAGGGGGGCTGGGACTGGCTGAGCCTTGAGGTTGGGACTGGCTGAGCATTGAGGTCCCTTCCAGCCCTGACAATTCCATGATTCTAATGGGTGAAGGACTGGAAGAGGCTGCCCAGGGTAGCTGTGCTTTCATGCCCAGAGCTCCTGAGGGTCAGCTCCCTTGACCTGGGGACAACCTGCCCTGCCTGTCCAGAGCTGGTGGCTGGCTGGAGACAGCAGCCCTGGGGAGCCTGTGGGTGTTCCCAGGGCCTCCTGTGGCTCCCTCCAAGGCAGCCTCTCTTCCCCACCCGACCGTGGAGCACTTCAGTAGTGTTTAATTAGCATACAATAACTGTCCCATTGAATTTGATGGGAGACATCATCCTGGAATGCTCTTTACAGCAGCTCCTTCTCTTACAGCAGGCCATGTGTCAGAGCTCTATCCCTGATTGGAGCTTTTAAAGCAGGCAGATGTGCCTTGCGTGGCCAACTGCATGTTTTATTAATGGCCTAGAACTATCAGATCTGGTGTAAATCACAGGACCCAGCCACCAGACTGCTGCTGCTCTCCCCAAAGGCCCAAGGCAAGGGAGCTGAAGGGGTTTGGAAGGAGCCACAGGGGATGTGCTCACTGCCCTGCCCTAAGAGCAGGTCCTCCCAAGCCCTGGTGGTCCTCTCTGCACTGCCATCACTGCTTGACCACTTCTGAATGCCCTTCACCTGCGGGCAAGCTGGTGCAAGCCTCCTGCCTGGAGGTGTTTGCAGCCAGGCTGGAGGTGGCTGGGAGCAACCTGCTGCAGTGTGAGGTGTCCCTGGCCATGGCAGGGGTTGGGACTGGCTGAGCCTTGAGCTCCCTTCCAGCCCTGATGATTCTGTGAAGCCTCCAGCTGGTACAGGCAAAGCTTCACAACTTAGATGCAGATACTGCAATTAATGTGGGCTGCTCTTCTCCCTCACCCCTCTCTTCTCCCTCACCCCTCTCTTCTCCCTCACCCCTCCCTTCTCCCTCACCCCTCTCTTCTCCCTCACCCTTCTCTTCTCCCTCACCCCTCTCTTCTCCCTCACCCCTCCCTTCTCCCTCACCCCTCCCTTCTCCCTCACCCCTCTCTTCTCCCTCACCCTCCCTTCTCCCTCACCCTCCTTCTCCCTCACCCCCCTTCTCCCTCACCCCTCCCTTCTCCCTCACCCCTCCTTCTCCCTCACCCTCCTTCTCCCTCACCCCTCTTTCTCCCTCACCCCTCTCTTCTCCCTCACCCTCTCTTCTCCTCCTCACCCTCTCTCTTCTCCTTCTCCCTCACCCTCTCTTCTCCCTCACCCCTCCTCCCTCACCCCTCTCTTCTCCCTCACCCCTCTCTTCTCCCTCACCCCTCTCTTCTCCCTCACCCCTCTCTTCTCCCTCACCCTTCTCTTCTCCCTCACCCCTCTCTTCTCCCTCACCCCTCTCTTCTCCCTCACCCCTCTCTTCTCCCTCACCCTCTCTTCTCCCTCACCCCCTCTCTTCTCCCTCTCTCTTCTCCCTCACCCTTCTCTTCTCCCTCACCCTTCTCTTCTCCCTCACCCTTCTCTTCTCCCTCACCCCTTCTCTTCTCACCCTCTCTTCTCCCTCACCCCTCTCTTTTCCCTCACCCCTCTCTTCTCCCTCACCCCTCTCTTCTCCCTCACCCTCCTTCTCCCTCACCCCCTCTCTTCTCCCTCACCCCTCTCTTCTCCCTCACCCTTCTCTTCTCCCTCACCCCTCTCTTCTCCCTCACCCTCTCTTCTCCCTCACCCCTCCCTTCTCCCTCACCCCTCCCTTCTCCCTCACCCTCTCTTCTCCCTCACCCCTCTCTTCTCCCTCACCCCTCTCTTCTCCCTCACCCCTCTCTTCTCCCTCACCCCTCTCTTCTCCCTCACCCCTCTCTTCTCCCTCACCCCTCTCTTCTCCCTCACCCTTCTCTTCTCCCTCACCCCTGTCCCCTCTCTTCTCCCTCACCCCTCCCTTCTCCCTCACCCCTCTCTTCTCCCTCACCCTTCTCTTCTCCCTCACCCCTGTCCCCTCTCTTCTCCCTCACCCTTCTCTTCTCCCTCACCCCTCTCTTCTCCCTCACCCCTCTCTTCTCCCTCACCCCTCTCTTCTCCCTCACCCCTCTCTTCTCCCTCACCCTTCTCTTCTCCCTTACCCCTCTCTTCTCCCTCACCCCTCTCTTCTCCCTCACCCCTGTCCCCTCTCTTCTCCCTCACCCTTCTCTTCTCCCTCACCCTTCTCTTCTCCCTCACCCCTCTCTTCTCCCTCACCCCTCTCTTCTCCCTCACCCTTCTCTTCTCCCTCACCCTTCTCTTCTCCCTCACCCCTCTCTTCTCCCTCACCCTTCTCTTCTCCCTCACCCTTCTCTTCTCCCTCACCCCTCTCTTCTCCCTCACCCCTCTCTTCTCCCTCACCCCTCTCTTCTCCCTCACCCCTCTCTTCTCCCTCACCCCTCTCTTCTCCCTCACCCTTCTCTTCTCCCTCACCCTTCTCTTCTCCCTCACCCTCTCTTCTCCCTCACCCTCTCTCTCTCTCCTCACCCTCTCTTCTCCCTCACCCTCTCTCTTCTCCCTCACCCCTCTCTTCTCCCTCACCCCTCTCTTCTCCCTCACCCCTCTCTTCTCCCTCACCCCCTCTTCTCCCTCACCCCTGTCCCCCTCTTCTCCCTCACCCCTGTCCCCCTTTCTCCCTCACCCCTGTCCCCCTCTTCTCCCTCACCCCTGTCCCCCTCTTCTCCCTCACCCCTCTCTTCTCCCTCACCCCTCTCTTCTCCCTCACCCCTGTCCCCCTCTTCTCCCTCACCCCCTCTTCTCCCTCACCCCTCTCTTCTCCCTCAACCCTCTCTTCTCCCTCACCCTGTCCCCCTCTTCTCCCTCACCCCCTCTTCTCCCTCACCCCTCTCTTCTCCCTCACCCTTCTCTTCTCCCTCACCCCTCTCTTCTCCCTCACCCCCTCTTCTCCCTCACCCCCTCTTCTCCCTCACCCCCTCTTCTCCCTCACCCCCTCTTCTCCCTCACCCCCTCTTCTCCCTCACCCTTCTCTTCTCCCTCACCCCTCTCTTCTCCCTCACCCCTCTCTTCTCCCTCACCCCTCTCTTCTCTTCTCCCTCACCCCTCTCTTCTCCCTCACCCCTGTCCCCCTCTTCTCCCTCACCCCCTCTTCTCCCTCACCCTTCTCTTCTCCCTCACCCTTCTCTTCTCCCTCACCCTTCTCTTCTCCCTCACCCTTCTCTTCTCCCTCACCCTTCTCTTCTCCCTCACCCTTCTCTTCTCCCTCACCCCCTCTTCTCCCTCACCCCCTCTTCTCCCTCCCCCCTTTCTCCTCACCCCTCTCTTCTCCCTCACCCCCTCTTCTCCCTCACCCCTCTCTTCTCCCTCACCCCTCTTCTCCCCTCACCCTCTCTTCTCCCTCACCCCTCTCTTCTCCCTCACCCCTCTCTTCTCCCTCACCCCTCTCCTCCCTCACCCCTCTCTCTTCTCCCTCACCCCTCTCTTCTCCCTCACCCTTCTCTTCTCCCTCACCCCTCTCTTCTCCCTCACCCCTCTCTTCTCCCTCGCCCCTCTCTTCTCCCTCGCCCCTCTCTTCTCCCTCCTCTGCTTCATCTTTCAGCTGTTCTTCTCACACACAGCATTCCAGAAGGTTAGGGGTTGGAAGGGACCTCTGGAGATCATCCAGTCCAACCCCTCTGGCAAAGCAGGGCAGGAGCACCCAGGGCAGGGCACCCAGGAACACATCCAGGTGGGTTTTGAATGTCTCCAGAGAAGGAGATTCCACAGGCCCTCAGGGCAGCCTGCTCCAGTGTTTTGTCAGTGTTTCTCCTCTCCATCCTCTGCCCACCAAAGTCAAAGGCAGGAGCCAGGTGCTGCACTTTGAGTCCTGGGTTCAGTTTTGAGCCCCTCAGTCCAAGAAGGACATTGAGGGGCTGGAGTGTGTTGAGAGAAGGGCAAGAGAGCTGGGGAAGGGTCTGGAGAAGAGGGCTGGGGAGGAGCAGCTGAGGGAGCTGGGGGTGTTGAGCCTGGAGCAGAGGAGGCTGAGGGAGACCTCCTTGCTCTCTGCAGCTCCCTGAGAGGAGGCTGCAGCCAGTTGGAGCTTGGGCTCTTCTTCCCAGGCTCAGGGGAGAGAAGGAGAGGCAATGGCCTGAAACTGTGCCAGGGGAGGCTTAGGTTGGAGATGAAGCAAAACTTCATCCCTGAAAGGATTCTCAAGCCCTGGCAGAGGCTGCCCAGGGAGGTGGTGGAGTCCCCATGCCTGGAGGGGTTGAAGAACCCTGTGGCCATGGCAGCTGGGGCCAGGGTTTGGAAGCCATGGAGGGGTTGGGTTGGTGGTTGGCCTGGCTGCTCTGGGAGGGCTTTCCCAACCCAACCCATTCTGTGATTTTTATGACCTGGGACCTTTTCAAGCAGAAACACATTCCCCAGGTCACTTCTGCATTCAAGCCCCCACACTTTGCACATGTTGCACACAACTGGAGCTGGCTGGAGCCAAGGGAGCAGGGCCTTGCTCCATGTGCATGTTCACTAACAACCATCACTGAGCTCCTTTGGTGGTGCTGGAAATGCTGCACAGGGGTCACAGCCTTGATTCTATACCTCTATGACTCTGATTCTAGGATTCTATGATTCTATGATTCTGTGACTCTGATTCTATGATTCTGTGACTCTGATTCTATGACTCTGTGACTCTGATTCTATGATTCTGTGACTCTGAATCTATGATTCTATGAATCTGTGCCTCTGAATCCATGACTCTGTGACTCTAATTCTATGATTCTATGGCTCTGTGATTCTGTTTCTATGATTCCATGACTCTGTGCCTCTGATTCCATAATTCTATGACTCTGTGACTCTGAAGCTATGATTCTATGACACTGTGACTCTGAAGCTATGATTCTATGACTCTGTGACTCTGAAGCTATGATTCTATGACACTGTGACTCTGAAGCTATGATTCTATGGCTCTGTGACTCTGAAGCTATGATTCTATGACTCTGTGACTGATTCCATGATACTATGACTCTGCAACTCTGAATTTACGATTCTAAGACTCTGTGACTCCAATTCCTTGATTCTATGACTTTGTGACTCTGGTTCCATGATTCTATGACTCTGTGACTCTGTATCTATGATTCTAAGACTCTGTGACTCTCATTCCGTGATTCTATGTCCCTGTGACTCTGTTTCTATGATTCTAAGACTCTGTGACTCTGATTCCATGACTCTATGAATGTGTGACTCTGATTCCATGATTCTAAGACTCTGTGCCTCTGATTCCATGATTCTATGATTCTAAGACTCTCTTTCCATGATTCTATGACTCTGTGACTCTGATTCCATGATTCTATGATTCTGATTCTCTGATTCGATGACTTTGTGACTCTGATTCCATAATTCTATGACTTTGTGACTCTCATTCCATGATTCTATGACTCTGTGACTCTGAATCTATGATTCTAAGACTCTGTGACTCTCATTCCGTGATTCTATGTCTCTGTGACTCTGTTTCTATGATTCTAAGACTCTGTGCCTCTGATTCCATGACTCTATGAATGTGTGACTCTGGTTCCATGATACTAAGATTCTGTGACTCTGATTCCATGATTCTATGACTCTGTGACTCTCTTTCCATGATTCTATGACTCTGTGACTCTGAATCTATGATTTTAGGATTCTGATTCAATGATTTTATGACTCTGTGACTCTGTTCCTATGATTCTATGACTCTGTGATTCTGAATCTATGATTCTATAACTCTGTGACTCTGATTCCATGATTCTAAGGCTCTATGACTCCGATTCCATTATTCTATTACTCTGATTCTATGATTCTATGACTATGAGTATGATTCTATGATTATATGTCTCTGTGAGTCATATTCCATGATTCTATGACTCCTATGACTCTGTGACTCTCATTCTATGATTCTATGACTCTGTGACTCTGATTCTATGATTCTATGACTGTGAGCATGATTCCATGATTCTATGTCTCTGTGACTCTGATTCTATGATTCTATGGCTCTGTGACTCTGATTCCATGATTCTGTGACTCTGATTCTTATTCTATGATTCTATGACTCTCTGAAGCTATGATTCTCTGATTCTATGATTCTATGGCTCTGTGACTGAAGCTATGATTCCATGATTGACTCTGAAGCTGATTCTATGCTCTGTGACTCTGATTCCATGATTATATGTCTCTGTGACTCTGATTCCATGATTCTATGTCTCTGTTTCTATGATTCTAAGACTCTGTGACTCTGATTCCATGATTCTATGACTCTGTGACTCTGATTCCATGATTCTATGACTCTGTGATTCTGAATCTATGATTCTATGATTCTGATTCTATGATTCTAAGACTCTGGCTCTTCCATGACTCTGATTCCTCTGATTCCATGATGACTCTGTGACTCTGATTCCATGATTCTATGTCTCTGTGACTCTGATTCTATGATTCTACGATTCTGATTCCATGATTCTATGACTCTGTGACTCTCATTCTATGATTCTATGACTCTGTGACTCTGATTCTATGATTCTAAGACTCTATGACTCTGATTCCATTATTCTGTGACTCTGATTCTATGATTCTATGACTGTGAGCATGATTCCATGATTCTATGTCTCTGTGACTCTGATTATATGATTCTATGACTCTGTGACTCTGATTCCATGATTCTACGATTCTTATTCTATGATTCTATGACTCTGCGACTCTGATTCTATGATTCTATGGCTCTGTGACTCTGATTCCATGATTCTATGAGCCTGTGACTCTGATTCCATGATTATATGTCTCTGTGACTCTGATTCCATGATTCTATGTCTCTGTTTCTATGATTCTAAGACTCTGTGACTCTGATTCCATGATTCTATGACTCTGTGACTCTGATTCCATGATTCTATGACTCTGTGATTCTGAATCTATGATTCTATGATTCTGATTCTATGATTCTATGGCTCTATGACTCTGATTCCATGATTTGATGACTCTGTGACTCTGATTCCATGATTCTATGTCTCTGTGACTCTGATTCTATGATTCTACGATTCTGATTCCATGATTCTATGACTCTGTGACTCTGATTCTATGATTATAAGACTCTGTCACTCTGACTCCATGATTCTATGACTCTCATTCTATGATTCTATGGCTCTGTGACTCTGATTCTTGATTCTATGACTCTGTGACTCTGAATCTACGATTCTAAGACTCTGTGGCTCTGATTCCATGATTCTATGACTCTGTGACTCTTATTCTATGATTCTATGACTCTGATTCTATGATTCTATTACACTGTGAATATGTTTCCATGATTCTATGACTCTGTGATTCTGAATCTATGATTCTATAACCCTGTGACTATGATTCCATGATTCTAAGGCTCTATGACTCTGATTCCATTATTCTATGACTCTGATTCTATGAATCTATGACTGTGAGTATGATTCTATGGTTCTATGACTTTGTGACTCTGAATCTATGATTCTATGATTCTGATTCCATGATTCTATGACTCTGTGACTCTGATTCTATGATTCTAAGACTCTGTGCCTCTGATTCCATGATTCTATGACTCTGTGACTCTGATTCCATGATTCTATGACTCTGTGGCTGTGATTCCATGATTCTATGACTCTGTGACTCTGATTCCATGATTCTACAACTCTGTGACTCTGATTCCATGATTCTAAGACTCTGTGCCTCTGATTCCAAGATTCTAAGACTCTGTGACTCTGATTCTATGATTCTAAGACTCTGTGACTCTGATTCCATGACTCTATGTCTCTGTGACTCTGTTTATATGATTCTAAGACTCTGTGACTATGTTTCCATGATTCTATGACACTATTACTCTGATTCTATGATTCTATGACTCTGTGACTCTAATTCTATGATTCTGTGGCTCTGTGACTCTGATTCCATGATTCTATGACTCTGTGACTCTGATTCCATGATTCTATGACTCTGTGACTCTGAATCTATGATTCTATGATTCTGATTCTATAATTTTATGTCTCTGTGACTCTGATTCCATGATTCTACAACTCTGTGACTCTGATTCCATGATTCTAAGACTCTGTGCCTCTTATTCCTTGATTCTATGATTCTGATTCTATGATTCTATGACTCTGTGACTCTGATTCTATGATTCTATGATTCTGATTCCATGATTCTATGACTCTCTGAGTCTGATTCCATGTTTCTATTACTCTGTGACTCTTATTCCATGATTCTATGATTCTGATTCCATGATTCTATGACTCTGTGACTCTGATTCTATGATTCCAGGACTCTGTGACTCTGTTTCTATGATTCTAAGAGTCTTTGACTCTGATTCCATGATTCTATGACTCTGTGACTCTGAATCTATGATTCTATGACTCTGTGACTCTGATTCTATGATTCTCTGACTCTCTGACTCTGATTCTATGACTCTGTGGCTCTGTGACTCTCTTTCTATGATTCTACGACTCCTGAATCTTATTCCATGATTCTATGCCTCTGTGACTCTGATTCTATGATTCTAAGACTCTGTGGCTCTGATTCTATGATTCTATGTCACTGTGATTCTGATTCTATGATTCTAAGACTCTGTGACTCTGATTCCATGATTCTATGACTCTGTGACTCTGAATCTATGATTCTATGATTCTGATTCTAAGATTCTATGGCTCTGTGACTCTGATTCCATGATTCTATGACTCTGTGACTCTGATTCTATGATTCTATGGCTTTGTGACTCTGATTCCATGGTTCTGTGACTCTGTTAGTATGATTCTATGACTCTGTGACTCTGAATCTATGATTCTATGATTCTGATTCTAAGATTCTATGGCTCTGTGACTCTGATTCCATGAATCAATTACTCTGATTCTATGATTCTATGACTCTGTGACTCTGTTTCTATGATTCTAGGACTCTATGACTCTGATTCCATATGCTATGATTCCACGATTCCATGATTCTATGACTCTGTGACTATGATTCAAAGATTCCATGACTCTATGACTCTGAATATAGATAGATAGATGCTATGATTCTGATTCTATGATTCTCTTACTCTGCGACTCTGATTCCATAGTACTATGACTCTGTGACTCTGATTCTATGATTCTAAGACTCTATGACTCTGATTCCATTATTCTATGACTCTGATTCTATGATTCTATGACTGTGAGTATGATTCCATTATTCTATGACTCCGTGACTCTGATTCTATGATTCTAAGACTCTGTGAATCTGATTCCAAGATTCTATGTCTCTGTGACTCTGTTTCCATGATTCTAAGACTCTGTGTCTGTGATTCCATGATTCTATGACACTGATTCTATGATTCTATGACTCTTTAACTATGATTCCATGATTCTATGACTCTGTGACTCTGATTCTATGATTTTATGACCCTGTGACTCTGATTCCATGATTCTATTACTCTGTGACTCTGATTCCATGATTCTATGACTCTTTGACTCTATGATTCTATGATTCTGATTCTATAATTTTTGGCTCTGTGACTCTCATTCCATGATTCTATGACTCTGTGACTTTTATTCCATGATTCTATGATTCTGATTCTAAGATTCTATGACTCTGTGACTCTGATTCCATGATTCTATGTCTCTGTGAGTCTGATTCTATGATTCTAAGACTCTGTGACTTTGATTCCATGATTCTATGACTCTGATTCTATGATTCTGTGACTCTGTGACTGTGATTCCATGATTCTATGACTCTGTGACTCTGAATCTATGATTCTATGACTCTGTGACTCTGATTCCATGATTCTATGACTCTGTGACTCTGATTCTATGGCTCTGTGACTCTGATTCTATGATTCTATGATTCCGAATCTATCATTCTATGATTCTGTGACTCTGATTCCATGATTCTATGATTCTGTGACTCTGCTTCTATGATTCTATGATTCTGAATCTATGATTCTATGACTCTTTGACTATGATTCCATGATTCTATGACTCTTTGACTCTGAATCTATGATTCTATGATTCTGATTCTATGATCCTACGTCTCTGTTCCTCTGATTCCATGATTGTATGACTGTGACTCTGAGTCTATGATTCTATGTCTCTGTGACTCTAATTCTATGGTTCTGTGACTCTGGTTCTATGATTCTATGACTCTTTGACTCTGATTCCATGATTCTATGAGTCTGTGCCTCTGATTCTGTCATTCTATTACTCTGTGACTCTGGTTCTATGATTCTATGATTCTGTGACTCTGATTCCATGATTCCCATCCCATCCCTGCTGCTCCCATCCCGTTCCTGCTGGTCCCGTCCCGTCTTTGCTGCTCCCATCCCTTCCCTGCTGCTCCCATCCCTTCCCTGCTGCTCCCATCCCGTCCCTGCTGCTCCCATCCCACCCCTGCTACTCCCATCCCACCCCTGCTGCTCCTATCTCGTCCCTGCTGCTCCCATCCCACCCCTGCTACTCCCATCCCATCCCTGCTGCTCCCATCCCGTCCCTGCTGCTCCCATCCCGTCCCTGCTGCTCCCATCCCGTCCCTGCTGCTCCCATCCCACCCCTGCTACTCCCATCCCATCCCTGCTGCTCCCATCCCACCCCTGCTACTCCCATCCCACCCCTGCTGCTCCCATCCCGTCCCTGCTGCTCCCATCCCACCCCTGCTACTCCCATCCCACCCCTGCTGCTCACATCCCGTCCCTGCTGCTCCCATCCCACCCCTGCTACTCCCATCCCACCCCTGCTACTCCCATCCCGTCCCTGCTGCTCCCATCCCGTCCCTGCTGCTCCCATCCCACCCCTGCTACTCCCATCCCACCCCTGCTGCTCCTATCCCGTCCCTGCTGCTCCCATCCCACCCCTGCTACTCCCATCCCACCCCTGCTACTCCCATCCCATCCCTGCTGCTCCCATCCCGTCCCTGCTGCTCCCATCCCACCCCTGCTACTCCCATCCCACCCCTGCTCCCTCTCTCAGGGCCCTGTAGCTCTTCATTCATCGCCTTGGTTTCCCACAGCTGCAGGACAGCTCTGTGTCCAGCTCTGGAGCCCTGAGCAGAGCAGCTGGCTTTGCCATCTGATGCTGCAGGGATGCCAGAGTCATCAGCCTCATGCTCAGGAGTCTGTCCAGAGTTGTGTGTTCTTCTGTCACAGCTCCTGTGACCAAGTGCCACTGGGTGGCTGATGTGGGAGCAGCTTCTTAGCATAGCCAGCAGGGCCAGGGAGGGGATTCTGCCCCTCTGCTCCACTCTGCTGAGACCACAGCTGCAGCTCTGGGGCCAGCTCTGGAGCCTCTGTGCCAGGAAGGCTCTGGAGGGGCTGGAAGGTGTCCAGAGCAGGGCCAGGAGGAGGAGCAGAGGGCTGGAGCTGCTCTGCTGTGAGCACAGCCTGAGAGAGTTGGGGTTGTGCAGGCTGGAGAGGAGAAGGCTCCCAGGAGACCTCCTTGTGGCCTTCCAGGATCTGCAGGGGGCTCCAGGAAAGCTGGGGAGGGACTTTGGAGGGTGTCAGGGAGGGATAGGACTCGGGGGGATGGAGCAGAACTAGAAGTGGAGATTGGCTGTGAGGAAGAAGTTGTTGGCCAGGAGGGTGGTGAGAGCCTGGCCCAGGTTGCCCAGGGAGGTAGTGGCAGCCTCCTGCCTGGAGTTGTTTGCAGCCAGGCTGGAGGTGGCTGTGAGCAAGCTGCTGTGGTGTGAGGTGTCCCTGGCCATGGCAGGGGGGTTGGAGCTGGCTGAGCCTTGAGCTCCCTTCCAGCCCTGACAGTTCTGTGACAGAGGAGCCTGGGGGCATGGCTGAAGCCAGGGTGAGCCTTCAGGAGGGCCATGTGGGTTGCTGGAGAGGCTGGATGGAGAAGGCACCTGAAGGATGGCCAAGGGCTCAGGTCCAGCCAACATGGATTCAGGAAGGGCAGATCCTGCCTCTCCAACCTGATCTCTTTCTATGATCAGGTGACCCGCCTGGTGGATGTGGGGAGGCCTGTGGATGTGGTCTACCTGGACTTCAGCAAGGCCTTTGACACCGTCCCCCACAGCAAACTGCTGACTAAGCTGTCAGCCCGTGGATTGGACCATTACACTCTGTGCAGGGTTAGGAACTGGCTGGAGGGCCGGGCCCAGAGAGTGGTAGTGAACGGTGCCACATCCAGCTGGAGGCCAGTCACCAGTGGTGTCCCCCAGGGATCAGTGCTGGGCCCTGTCCTCTTCAACATATTCATTGATGATCTGGATGAAGGAGTAGAGTCAGTCATCAGCAAGTTTGCAGATGACACAAAGTTAGAGGCAGATGTTGGTCAGTTAGAGGGTAGAAAGGCTCTGCAGAGGGACCTCGACCGACTGGACAGATGGGCAGAGTCCAATGGGATGGCATTCAACAAGTCCAAGTGCCAGGGGCTGCACTTTGGCTATGGCAACCCCATGCAGAGCTACAGGCTGGGGTTGGAGTGGCTGAGAGCTGCCAAACAGAGAGGGACCTGGGCGTGCTGATTGACAGCTGCCTGAATATGAGCCAGCAGTGTGCCCAGGTGGCCAGGAGGGCCAATAGCATCCTGGCCTGCATTAGGAATAGTGTGGCCAGCAGGAGCAGGGAGGTCATTGTGCCCCTGTACTCTGCTTTGGTTAGGCTGCACCTTGAGTCCTGTGTCCAGTTCTGGGCCCCTCAGTTTAAGAAGGACATTGAGACACTTGAGCGTGTCCAGAGAAGGGCAACAAGGCTGGGGAGAGGCCTTGAACACAAGCCCTATGAGGAGAGGCTGAGGGAGCTGGGATTGTTTAGCCTGGAGAAGAGGAGGCTCAGGGGAGACCTCATTGCCCTCTACAACTACCTGAAGGGTGGTTGTAGCCAGGAGGGGGTTGGCCTCTTCTCCCAGGCAACCAGCACCAGAACAAGGGGACACAGTCTCAAGCTGCGCCAGGGGAGGTTCAGACTCGAGGTGAGGAGGAAGTTCTTCACCGAGCGAGTCATTCGGCATTGGAACGGGTTGCCCAGGGAGGTGGTTGAGTCATCGACCCTGGAGGCGTTCAAGGGGAGATTGGACGTGGCACTTGGTGCCATGGTCTAGGCATGGGGTCTGTGTTGATAGGTTGGACTCGATGATCCTCGAGGTCCTTTCCAACCTAAGTGATACTGTGATACTGTGAAGGCTGCAGCTGCAGAGCAGAGCAGGGGAGGGTGAGGGAGCTCAGCCTGGCTGGCTGCATGGTTGGCTTCCTGGTGGATGAGGAGCAGGAGGAGTCCTTGGCAGGGCCATCCAGCAGCATCTCCTAGGGGCTGGGCAGCAGACCACAGCCCCCTGGGACTGCAGAGCACTGGCAGGACACAGCCTCCTAGCAGTGCCTGGGACAGCTCCTTCATCACAGCTTCTCACCTCTCCTCCTCACACAGCTCAGCAGACCCTGCTGGAGACTTTGGGGGCCAGGGAGATTGCTGTCAGAGGTGTTTAGGAGCTTGAGAAGGGGCTCAGGCTGCATGGATGCTTTGGCATGGATGCTCTGGACAACCTTCAGCCCTTGCAGGTGCAAGGGTTCTGCTTCTTGCCTGGAGCCAGCTCCTGGCAGGACATGGAGTCCCTCTGGCCATGCCCCAAGAAATTCCAACCCTCCCCTAGAGGTTGAGTCCTCTGCCTGGAGAAGAGCCATCAGCAAGGCCTTCCCCTGGCCTCAGAGAGCAATGCTCCCCTTGCAGGTAGGATGGAGGAAGCCCAGAGGTCCAGAGCTGCCCTGGCTCTTCTGCAGGGCCTGACCCCAGGCAGGCAAAGGAGCTGGAGATGCTGTGCAGGAGCTAGAAGCAGTCACGATGCCATGGGCAAGCCAAGAGGCAGCCAGGGGAACTTGGCCCTTCCAGCAACCAGGGAAGAGGAGGCACTGGGTTGGAACTAGATGATCGTTGAGGTCCCTCCCAACCCTACCAATTCTATGAGTCTAATAGGTCAGGGCCTGGCAGAGGCTGCCCAGGGAGGTGGTGGAGTCCCCATCCCTGGAGGTGCTCCAGAGCCCTGTGGCCATGGCCCTTGGGGCCGTGGTTTGGTGGCCATGGTGGGGATGGGTTGGAGGTTGGCCTGGCTGCTCTGGGAGGGTTTTGCCAAGCCAAACCATTCTGTGGTTCTGTGTGTGGGCAGCAGGCAGCAGTGCTGTGCTGAGAGCTCTCCTGCACCCATGCAGGGTGGAGAGGGGAGGCACTGGGGAAGGTCCAGCACAGCACAAAGCAAAGCATCAGGTTCAAACTCCTCCATTTAGAGAAGAGTGGTGGAAATGAGCTCTTCCCCCAGGCTGTGAGGCCCACCTGATGGCTTAGGGGAGGAAGAGGAGATCCCTGTGGGATCTTAGAGCCACAGGGACATGGGGAGAAGCTCTCCTCAGCCCTTGGGGTCCCCCTTGGGCTGCCTAGGGTGAGGATGGGGTCTCTTGGCACCTGAACTGCAAGTAGTTTGCTTCCATGGGACTCTGAAGGCCACTTGGTGAGAAACCTCAGTTTGCTCTCCAGCAAGGGGGGGGTTTATCACCCCGAGGTGCCTGGTGGCAAGAGCTGGGGTGGCCCTGGTTTGCAGGGGCCAGCCCCTGGTGTGCAGGGCTCACACACATCCTCCAGACAGCATTTCACCAGATACCCCAGGGAAAGCCCCAAATCCTTGGATTTTCCTGGTGGGGGAGCAGCTGGCATAGGACTGCTGCCTGCACCCCTGCAGGGGGCACAGACCTGAGCAGGGGTGAAACCACTGATGCCCAGAGGGACTTGAGGGATGCTGCACAGCACAGAGGGGATTGGTGTGGGGAGTGGTGCAGGACTCCCCCAGCATGGTTGTCCTGTTTGGCCCACCAGCATCTCTCTCCATACAAGGAGACCTCCCTCAATGGCCCCCTCCTTGCTGGGAGCTTCCATCCAGGAGCAGCTACCTTCCTGGCATCTTCCATGCAAGGGAAGTTACCTTCCTGGGATCCTCCACTGAAGGAGAGCTCCCTCGAAGGCAGCCTGTCCTGTCCCTCCTCAGGGTCCAGCTGCCCTTGGGACACTGCCTTGTCCAAAGGGTTGGCAGCTCTGCCTCGCCAGCCCCGTGCTGGGAGGGTGCATGAGGTGGGAGAAGATGGGGAAGGGTAGGGGGAAGGGTGTGGGGAAGGGTGTGGGGAAGGGTATTGGGAGGGGTGTGGGGAAGGGTGTGGGGAAGGGGTGTGGGGAAGGGTGTGGGGAGGGGTGTGGGGAAGGGTGTGGGGAGGGGTGTGGAGAAGGGTATTGGGAGGGGTGTGGGGAAGGGTAGGGGGAAGGGTGTGGGGAGGGGTGTGGGGAAGGGTATTGGGAGGGGTGTGGGGAAGGGTAGGGGGAAGGGTGTGGGGAGGGGTGTGGGGAAGGGGGTGGGGAAGGGGGTGGGGAAGGGTAGGGGGAAGGGGATGGGGAAGGATGGAGATCAGGAAGGCTCCATCCAGGCTGAGGGGCTCGGGAGGGCTGGGGGCAGCAGAGGCATGGGGGGGAGGGGGCGTGCTGAGCCATTTGGGCTGGACTGGGGCTCCAGGCCACGGGGCAGAGCCCAGGGCGGCTCAGGAGCTGGACCTGCAGGAGGGCTGAGCGGGGACCGCGGGGGCCGGAGCGAGGTGCAGGCAGGGGCTCTGTGAGCACAGCCCTCCCGACAGCTGCTGGCAGTATGGTTGGCTCCGGAGCCTGTGTTGACAGTCCTTCACTTTTATGGGAACTAAATTTACCCAGACACACGCAAAATCCAAAAAAAATAGAAAGAGAGGCAAGAAAGAGAGGAGAGAGAAGAGAGAAAGGGGCAGGCAGGGGCTGGGGGAGCCGGGGTGGAAGCGAGCGGCAGCAGCCTCGGCATCCGCTGCTCCGGGGCTCCGTCTGGCTTACGGAGAGGGGAGGAGAAGTCCCCAGAAGGGAGCAGCTCTGCTGTTCGCTGCAGCCCCCGAACATCCCCCCCTGGCCGGTGGGCTGGGTCTGCTCTCTGCTGCCTCGGGAGTGCCTGGCAGCCAGGGTGCCGCAGCCCTCGGCCCCAGAGCCCCCAGCCCTTCCCACGGGCTGCTCCCGGCCTGGGGAGACAGAGCGCCACGGAACGGGAGGGGTTGGAAGTGACCTCTGGAGATCATCCAAGCCGACCCCCCCTGCTAGAACAGGATCACCCAGGGCAGGTCACACAGGAACACAGCCGGGGGGGGGCTTGAAAGTCTCTGCAATCTCTGGGCAGCCTGCTCCAGGCCTTCAGCACCCTCACACCAAATGACTTCCTCCTCCTGTCAAGGTAGAGCTTCCAGGGCTCCAGTTTGTGTCCATTGCCTCTTGTCCTGTCACAGGAAACCACTGACAAGAGCCTGGCCCCTTCTTACCCCCCACCCTGCAGATATTTACAGACATTGATCAGCTCCCCTCTGGGGCTGCTCTTCTCCAGGCTAACCAGCCCCAGTGCTCTCAGCCTCTCCTCATCACACAGCTCTTCCAGTCCTTTCAGCATCCTCATAGCCTCCACTGGACTCTTCCCAGCAGTTCCCTGTCCCTCCTGAACTGGGGAGCCCAGAACTGGACACAATACTGCAAGATGAGGCCTCACCAGGGCACAGTACAGGGGGAGGAGGACCTCCCTTGCCTTGCCGGCCAGACTCTTCTGAGTGCCCCCAGGACACCACTGACCTTCCTGGCCACAGGGGCACATTGCTGGCTCAGGGAGAACTTCTTCTCCACCAGGACTCCAAGGTCCTTCTCCATGGAGCTGCTTCCCAGCAGGTCAACTCCTCACCTGTCCTGCTGCAGGAGGCTGCTCCTCCCCAGCTGCAGGACCTTACACTTGTCCTTGCTGAACTGCATGAGGTTCCCTCTGGCCAGCTCTCAACCTGCCCAGGTCTCCCTGCACGGTAGCACAGCCTGAGGGGGTGTCAGCCACCCCTCCCAGAGGGACAGTAAAGTGGAATGGAATGGAATGGAATGGAATGGAATGGAATGGAATGGAATGGAATGGAATGGAATGGAATGGAATGGAATAGAATAGAATAGAATAGAATAGAATAGAATAGAATAGAATAGAATAGAATAGAATAGAATAGACCAGGTTGGAAAAGCCCTCAGAGATCATCAAGTCCAACCTCTCACCCAGCACCATCTGATCAACTCAACCAAGGCTGGGCAGGGCTCTGGGCAACCTGATCTGGTTGGAGATGTCCCTGCTGAGAGCAGGGGGTTGGACTGGATGAGCTTTGGAGCTCCCTTCCAGCCTGGAGCACTCCGTGATTCTATGACTCTCTGATTTTATGATTCTATGATTCTATGACTCTATGGTTCTATGATTTTATGATTCAATGATTCTATAATTCTACGACTCTATGACTCTGATTCTATGATTCTATGACTCTGATTCTACGATTTCATGATTCTGTGACTTGGATTCTATAATTCTATGACTCTGCGACTCTGATTCTATGATTCTCTGACTCTATAACTCCATGACTCTATGATTCTATGGCTCTGACTCTATGACTCTCTCTCTGACTCTCTGATTCTGTGACTCTGTGACTCTGATTCTGTGACTCTGTGACTCTATAACTCCATGATTCTATGATTCTATGACTCTCTGATTCTCTGACTCTCTGATTCTGTGACTCTGTGACTCTATAACTCCATGACTCTATGATTCTATGACTCTCTGACTCTATAACTCCATGATTCTGTGACTCTGTGACTCTGATTCTGTGATTCTGTGACTCTATAACTCCATGATTCTATGATTCTATGACTCTCTGATTCTCTGACTCTCTGATTCTGTGACTCTGTGACTCTATAACTCCATGACTCTATGATTTTATGACTCTATAACTCTCTGATTCTGTGGCTCTCTGACTCTATAACTCCATGATTCTATGATTTTATGACTCTATAACTCTCTGACTCTCTGATTCTGTGACTCTATGATTCTCTGATTCTCTGACTCTCTGCCTCTCTGATTCTGTGACTCCATGACTCTGTGCCTCTATGGCACCGCAGGCTCCATGCCGCCGGCATCCCGCGGGCAGGGCGGGTGCCGCGGCGGTGCTGCGGGGCGGGCGGCGCTGGGGGCGGCCGGCCGGCACCCGCGGGCGCGGCGGCGGCGGCGGGCACGCTCCTGCGCGGGGCTTCAAAGCGGGCTCCGGCCCCCTCCCCGCCGTGCGGCTGCTCTGATCGATGTGACATCACCTAGAGACCGTGCGGGGGGACCATTGTCCCCGGGCTGGGAGGCGATGTCCGTCTCCTAGGAGGTGGGAGCCGGGGCTCGCAGGCATGCTTTCATCTCCCTGACCTGCCCCGCCGCCCAGAGGGCTCTTCCCAAGGCAGCGGCCCCGGGGAGAGGCGTCCCCACGGCACGGCAGCAGGGACCCGAGGGACAGACAGACAGACACGCTCCCTGCCTTTAATGACATCGTTAAAGGGCCCCCACCCCGCACGCCTCTGCTCGCCGGCTAGACCCATCTGTTGCTTTTCATTCACAGAGCCACAGGACGGGTTGAATTGAAAGGGATCTGAAACATCATCCAGCTCCGAGCCCCTGCCATGGGCAGGGACACCGCCCACCAGCACAGCTTGCTCAGGGCCTCAGCCAGCCTGGTCCTCAACACCTGCAGGCAGGAGGCAGCCACAGCCTCCCTGGGCAACCTGTGCCAGAGTCTCCCCAGCATCACTGCCAAGAATCTCTCCCTCCTCTCAGTCTCCTCTCTCCCAGCTCAAAGCCATTGGCCCTGGGCCTGACACTCCCAGCCCTTGCCCCAAGTCCCTCCCCAGCTCTCCTAGAGCCCTTCAGGTACTGGGAGGCTGCTCTGAGGTCTGCCTGGAGCCTTCTCCTCTCCAGGCTGCACAGCCCCAACTCTCCCATCCTGGCCCCACAGGGGAGGTTCTCCATCCTCTGACCATCTTTGTGGCCTCCCCTGGACCCACTCTAACAGACCCATGTTCTTGTTAAGGAGACCCTGCTCCTTTCAGAGGGGTTCATGTGCTCAGCCCCCATCTCAGCACCTTCCGTCTCTACACCCAAGAAGGTGGGTGGAAGGCAGGCCACAGCCTCCTGTTTACTGAGACCTGCTGGGCTGGAAGCCATGCCAGGGACATGGGGACAGCCATGTGGGAGCCTCTGAGTCCTGTGATGGTGGCAGGGAGAAAGCAGAAGGTAGACTTGTGTCATCCCACACTGCCAGAGAGGAGGCGATCTGAGGCAGAGGAGGAAGACTCCACCTCAGCAGGGAGCTGAGGATCACCTTCCTTTCTGCAAGGGCCAAAACTTTGTAGCTGGCCTTTTATTAGCTTTCTGGGGGCAGGAGCCTGGTGGTGCACCTTAGGCAGTGACCAGAGAGCCTTGGATGCTCTTGTGCTGTAGCAGCAGCAGAAGCCACAGCAATGCACAGTCCCCCACACAGTCTGGATCCCTTTCCTGCCTGCCAGGAGGGAAATCCTCCAAATCAGCTGCTGAGAGGGGGATCCCCTCACCTTCTACCTTCAGACAGGACTGGGCAGAGCAGAAGAATTTATCTTTCAGCAGCTGGTTGGGGAGGAGGAGCAAGTAGCAGCCTGCCCTGTGGGCAGGAGGAGAGGATCCAGACGTGGTGCATCCACCATGGCCACAGCCAAGAGCGAGCTGCAAGCTGTTGTGATGGAGGCAGAGGCACTTCAATGCCTGGTCCCTCACAGAACCATAGAAGGGGTTGGGTTGGGAGGGACCTTAAAGGTCATCCAGTTCCAACCCCTCCCCACCCCCCTCCAGGCTGTCATGTTGCTACAGGTCCCACCAAGCTCCCTGGAAAGATGAGAGACAGGCAGGGCATGCTCCATCCATCAGCAGCAGCTGTCCAGTGGGACAGACCTTCACCTCTTCTTCTGTGCTCCAGCTCCAGGGCCACCACCCCAGGGAGAGGGACAACACCAGCAAGCAAACCAGGGCTCCTCCCTGAGCTGGACCTCTTGCCTCTGCACAGCACATCCATGGCCCTGTGGCCCAAGGCATCCCTGTGCCCACCATTTCTGATGCAACTTTGGAAGGTGTCCCAGAGAGAACATTTGGCACCAAGGCTGGAGCCAGGCACAAGTGACTCCTGGTGAAGGGTCCCCGCTGCCAGGGCAGGCTGGCAGAGCTGGGTCACAGGATCACAGGATGTTAGGGGTTAGAGTAGAGTAGAGTAGAGTAGAATAGAATAGAATAGGAGTAGAGTAGAGTAGAGTAGAGTAGAGTAGAGTAGAGTAGAGTAGAGTAGAGTAGAATAGACCAGGTTGGAAGAGACCTTGAGATCATCAAGTCCAACCTATCCCCCAGCACCATCTGATCAACTAAACCATGGCACCAAGCACCCCATCCAATCTCTTCCTAAATCCCTCCAGGGATGGGGACTCCATCACCTCCCTGGGCAGCACATCCCAGTGGCCAATCTCTCTTGCTGGGAAGAATTTCTTCCTAACATCCAGGCCAAACCACCCCTGGCACATCTTGAGACTGTGTCCTCTTGTTCTGGTGTTGGGTGCCTGGGAGAAGAGCCCAACCCCCACCTGGCTACAACCTCCCTTCAGGGAGTTGGAAGGGGCTTTCAAAGATCATTGAGACCAAGCCCCCTGCCAGAGCAGGAGCAGAGAACCCAGCACAGGGCACACAGAACACATCCAGACAGGGTATGGGGAGGCTCCAGGGAAGGAGACTCCACAACCTCTCTGGGCAGCCTGCTCCAGGCCTCTGGCAGCCTCCCAGGGCAGAAGTTCCTCCTCCTGCTGAGGTGGAACCTCCTGGGCTGCAGTTTCCATCCACTGCCCCTTGGCCTGTCCCAGGGCACAGTGAGCAGAACCTGGCTCTGTGCCCTCCCTCTTGACCCCCAGCCCTAAACATTGATTAAATGCCCTCTCAGTCTCTTCTCCAGACTGAACAGCCCCAGGGCTCTCAGCCTCTCCTCACAGGGCAGTGCTCCAGTCCCTCCATCATACTGGTAGCTCTCTCTTGGACTCTCTCCAGCAGATCCCTGTCCCTCCTGAACTTGGGAGCCCCTCCCCCGATCCCCTTCCCACCCCCCCACCCCCCCCACCCTCAGTGCCAAGTGTACCACAACATCTTAACTGCTGGCAGGATGGTGAGGGCTGGGCTTTGGCAGTCTGTAAGGGAAAGCTCCTCCTGATCCTCCCCATAAACTTGGGATGCTCTCAACAGAATGCTGTGCTGAGTGACAGTGATTGAGGACATCTCCTGGCAGCACAGAGGCCTGAGCTGAGGAGACCACTCCAGTTCAGGCTGGACAGATGGGCAGAGGCCAAGGGCAGAAGATTGAACACATCCAAGTGCCAGGTTCTGTACTTTGGCCACAGCAACCCCAGGCAGAGCTACAGGCTGGGGACAGAGTGGCTGAGAGCAGCCAGGAAGAGAGGGACCTGAGGGTGCTGGTGGACAGCCACCTGAACATAAGCCAGCAGTGTGCCCAGGTAGCCAAGAAGGCCAAGGGCATCCTGGCCTGCATCAGGAAGAGTGTGGCCAGCAGGAGCAGGGAAGTCCTTGTGCCCTGTGCTCAGCACTGCTCAGGCCACCCCTTGAGTCCTGTGTCCAGCTCTGGGCTCCTCAGGTCAAGGACATTGAGAGACTTGAAGGTGTCCAGAGAAGGGTAACAAAGCTGGGGAGGGGTCTGGGGCACAGCCCTGTGAGGAGAGGCTGAGGGAGCTGGGGTTGCTTAGCCTGGAGAAGAGGAGGCTCAGGGGAGACCTTCTTGCTCTCTGCAACTCCCTGCAGGGAGGTTGGAGCCAGGTGGGGGTTGGGCTCTGCTCCCAGGCACCCAGCAGCAGAACAAGAGGACACAGTCTCAAGCTGTGCCAGGGGAGGTTCAGGCTGGAGGGGAGGAGAAAGTTCTTCCCAGAGAGAGAGATTGGCCACTGGGATGTGCTGCCCAGGGAGGTGGTGGAGTCCCCATCCATGGAGGTGTTTAAGAAGAGCCTGGCTGAGGCCCTTGGTGCCATGGTTGAGTTGATCAGATGGTGCTGAGTGAGAGGTTGTACTTGGTGATCTCTGAGGTCTTTTCCAACCTGGCCAGTTCTGTATTCTGTATTCTAAATGTGTGCCAGAGCACAGTCACTAATGATTTACTCATAGTGCCCACATTCCCCCAAGCCCCTGGGTTGTGCAGGTCTATGGTCAGAGTACCTCTGTGCCATGCTCTGCCTGATCTGTGATGGGGCAGTAGTGGTGAGCTGCCTATGCTGAGCAGTGCCAGGGCTCTGCAGGCAGACACCTCACTGATCTCTGCAGCTCCCTGAGAGGAGGCTGCAGCCAGCTGGGGCTTGGGCTCTGCTCCCTAGGCTCAGGGGAGAGAAGGAGAGGCAATGGCCTGAAACTGTGCCAGGGGAGGCTTAGGTTGGAGAGGAGGCCAAATGTCTTTGGTGGCAGAGTGGTGAGGGCCTGGCAGAGGCTGCCCAGGGAGGTGGTGGAGTCCCCATGGCTGGAGGGGTTGCAGAACCCTGTGGCCATGGCAGCTGGGGCCAGGGTTTGGTGGCCATGGAGGGGATGGGTTGGTGGTTGGCCTGGCTGCTCTGGGAGGGCTTCTCCAACCCAAACCATTCTATGATTCCATGATCTGCATCTTGCACAGTGCTGGGGAAAGCTGAGAGTCTGCCCTTCACCTCCTGGAGACACAGGAGCTCCTTGCCTTGCAGCAGGAAGAACACTGAGAAGATGAATTGCTCAGGGTCTGCTCTTGCCTCACTTCTCAGGCTTGCATGTGATGCTCAAAGCTGGTGTCAGGGGCAGGGTCTAGGAGGGAAAGAGTCTCATGCATGATGCAGAGGAGGGATGAAGCCAGAGTGATGCCTCCAATCGTGACAGCTTGTACAGCTCAGCTCCAGGATGGGGCTGGCGTGCAGGGGGGGGTTTCATCCAGACCTGACCTTGGCAATCCACTGCCTGGCACACACCTGCCTGGCAGCCCAGCACCACAATGCCCAGGGCATGCCTCCTTCTGCCTCCATGGTGCAGCAGTGCAGGGCAGGATGGCAGGAGTTAACGTGCTCCTCAGAGCAGCCTTTCCTGCTCAGTCCACGCTGCCCCAGCAAGCTCAGGCAGCCCCACGGAGAGTGGGACACCCTTTAGGGGCTCTCTGATCTTCCTTCTGGCACCCTGGGCTTTACCTTCCTGGACCACCACCACTGCACCCTCACTTCACACCCACCTGGCGAGCTGGGACTGTCCCCCACACCCCCCTCCCCCCCCAGTTTGTGAGGGGGTTCCCAGCACCCCAGCTGAGCTTGCACCTCACCGAGGCATTTTGCACCTTCTCCCCACCCAGCCAGCCCCTGGGGTGCAGTGGGGACCAGGCCGTGCCAGAGAGCTGAGAGCTCTCGGGATAGAGCCGTCAGGGCCGACCCTGCTTTTACAGCCCAGGGCAAAAATCAATCTCCATTGTTTGCTGTCGGGATTAGCTGGCCGGGGAAGCTCCTCTAGGAAAGCACTGGGCTTAATTATCAGCACATCGTTAGCTAGCAAGCTATCTCCTGAGGTGAGAAGCTCTGGGCTGCTGCCATCAGCCACTTCTAAGGAGCTGGGCTGTAAGTTTGCCTGGCAGATTTGCAGAGTCTGATGGGCAGAGCAATTCTCCAGGGCATGAAGGAATTGAGCAATTGCTGCTATGTGATGTTGCCTGCAGCTGGCAAGAGGAAGAGCCAGGACCTGAGCGTGGTGCTGGAGGAGCTGCTGCAAGTGCAAGGTGGAGGAGAATCACAGAGTCACAGAATTGTCAGGGTTGGAAGGGACCTCAAGGATCATCCAGTTCCAACATTATCCAGCCTGGGCTAAAACACCTCCAGGGAGGGACTTTGGAGGGTGTCAGGGAGGGATAGGACTGGAGGGGATGAGCAGAACTAGAAGTGGGGAGATTGAGATTGGCTGTGAGGAAGAAGTTGTTGGCCAGGAGGGTGGTGAGAGCCTGGCCCAGGTTGCCCAGGGAGGTAGTGGAAACCTCCTGCCTGGAGGTGTTTGCAGCCAGGCTGGAGGTGGCTGTGAGCAAGCTGCTGTGGTGTGAGGTGTCTCTGGCCATGGCAGGGGGTTGGAGCTGGCTGAACCTTGAGCTCCCTTCCAACCCTAACAATTCTGTGATTCTTTGCCCTTTTGTTTGTCTGTTTTGAAGCCCACAACCAAACCCCTAAGAGGTCCAGGCCCTGGGGAGCATCTCAGCACCCTGGGACATCCCAGTGCCACCAGGATGTGTTCTGGGATCTGTCATTCCCCATCTTCTGTGCACTGGGAGGACATCAGCAGGGCAGGCACTGGGGCAGGCCCTGTGTATCTGCTTGGCTTGAAGGTGGAGGAACCCTTGTGGTGCAGTCCCCATCCCTGGAAGTGTTTGAAGGAGGCCTGGATGTAGTGCTGAGGGAGGTGGTTTAGTGGCAGTGGTGGGGCTGTGAGCTCTGGGCGAGCAGTTGGACTTGATGGTCTCAAAGGTCTCTTCCAACCTCAGCAGCTCTGTGGCTCTATGTAACAGGGGCCATAAAAATGACTGCTTGGGTCGGCACACAGGCCAAGGAGCTGATGTCAAGTCGCTGGAGGCCGTGGGAGCCTTAGCCCAGCTTGGCTGGGCTGTGCTGGAGGAGGAGACGAGCAGCCGTGGCACTGGCAGGGCCCAGGGGACCGCTCTGGCAGCGCCCAAGCTGCTGCCCTTGGAGGTGATGATGCCTCCGGGCTGCGATTCCCAGCAGGATGAGGAGCCCTGGCCCCTGCAGCAGCAGCAGCAGCAGCAGCAGCAGCAGCAGGCTCTCTCCTCCCCTCCCCTCCTCTCCATCTGCTCTCTCCTGAGCTTCTGTTTTGGCCCCTCTGCCTTTGCCTGCCCCTTGCCCTGCCCTCCCTTGCCCCAGCCGCGGGGGCAGGCGGCGTGGGGGTGTCCAGGGCGGCGCAGCCCTGACGCGATCCGGCGGCTGGATCCGAGGGCTCCGGCACCGCCGGCGCTGCTACCGCAGCCAGCCGAGAGCTTCGGGAGGAGAAACTCCACCACCAACACCCCCTCCACACCCCCACCCCCCACCCCCCTTCCCCACCCCATCCCGTGCTGTCTCTAGAAGGATTACACATCAATACCAACCACCCTGCTCCCCACCCCCCCACCCTTGGCCACCATTGTTCTTTCCAGGGCGCTGCTCTGCCTTTGATGCTGATCACTGGCAGGGGTTCAAAACGATGCTGCAGAAAAAAAAAGCTTCCAAAACAGCAAAAGAAACAGGGGAAGGATAAAAAACACAACACCAACAAACCAACACACCCCACCCCCCCACCCCCCCACCCAAAAAAAGAAGCCCCAGAAGAAGCCCTCCCCGAGCCCTGCAGTTGCCATAACGTAATGCAGATTTTTGTCACCGCTCCACCGCTTCTGCTTTCAATTTCCAGTGAGGGGGAGAGACTCGGTCGCAGTCAGATGGAGACCAGCTCACATCCCCGCTCCCTGGGCCCCCAGGCAAAATCCCTGGAATTTGTTCCTTGCTGTTTGAAGGCGAAGCTGAGGGAGGAGAGGGAAAGGAGGAGAGGGAAGAGAGGAGGCAGAAAACGAGGTGCCGGCCGTCCCCTCCCGGCCCCGCGGGAGGATGGGCAACGACCCCAGGCTGTGCCCCCCGCGGGGGAAGTGGCCACTCGTCCCCAAGCAGGCTGGAGTGAGGAGGGGGTCGGTGCCTTCTCCCATGCAGCAAGTGACAGGACAAGGGGAAATGACCTCAAGTTGTGCCAGGGGAGGTTCAGGTTGGATTGGGAACAGTTTCTTCCCAGCAAGGGACCTCAGGCCCTGGAACAGGCTGTCCAGGGGAGGTGGTGGAGTCCTCGTCCCTGGAGGTGTTTCAAAGCCTCCTGGATGAGGTGCTGAGGGAGGTGGTGCTGAGGGAGGTTGGGGCAGTGGCAGTGGTGGAGCTGTGAGCTCTGGGTGAGGGTTTGGACTTGATGATCTCAAAGGCTTCTTCCAACCTCAAGAGTTCTGTGGTTCTGTGGAACTCACCCTGAGCTCAGCACAGCTGAGCAGGGACAGGAGAGGCTGGGGAGAGCACACCCACCAGGCTTGGAGCAGTGATGTGGGGTCTCAGCCTGGCATGAGGCTTTGGGTGTAGTCTGTCTGCCTGTCTGCCTTGCCTCACACCAAGCATCTGACCAAGGGGCTGTGTTCTGCTCCCACTGCTCACCTGTTGCTGCCAGCAGCCCAGCACCAGCCAGGCTGTAGCCCTCCAGCTGGGGACTGGGAGATCTCCGACCCCTGGGAAGGCTTCAGCCTTCGAATTCCAGTGGGACTCACAGCCAGCAGCTCTGGCCCACAGACACCTGTGTCTTCTGCTGGGTGATGGGGCTCTGGCTGCCTGTGAGAGCCCTGCCTGCCCTTCACTGCTGCTCTGCTCCTGCAAGCCCTGGGTCAGCTGCAGGCAGGTGAGAAGGGCCAAAGCAACCTGCGCCAGGTAGAGCTCCAGCTCTGTTTGCCACCCAGAGCTGCTGTCACCTGGCAGGCAGTTCTCTGCTGGGATCAGTATGAAGAGCAATGCAGGTACCCCAGTGCCTGGCACCATGTCTTGAATTGCCTGGTTTAGGGTCACAGAATCATGGAATCATTCCAGTTGGAAAAGCCCTCCCAGAGCATCCAGTCCAACCAGCATCCCAGCTCCACCATGGGCACTAAACCCTGGCCCCAAGTGCCATGGCCACATGGGTCTGGAACACCTCCAGGGATGCGGACTCCTCACCCTCCCTGGGCAACCTAACTCTCCAACTCCTGGCCTTTACCCTCCCTCCTCCTGGCCTTTACTCTCCACCTGCTGTCTTAGACAGTTTCTCAGCTGCAGAGGTCTGGAGGGTGCTGAGAGATTATTCCCGAGCATAAATAAGACCTGGGACACTTCTGAGCCATAACCTTCCCACTGCTGACTCCCCCTTGGGGCTGGAAAATGAGGTGGGCTTTCCCCAGGCTTGCAGCCTGAGTGTGAGGCTGCTGCAGGCTGTCGCTGCCCTGGTGGGAGGGACAGTGCTGGAGCTCTCCAAGTGAGGCATGCCTCACATTGTTGGAGAAAAGGAGCTGTTTCTGAATAGTTGAGAACTTTCCAGGGTTCATATCACAGCACAAGGAGAGCCAGGCAGACAGGGTCAGCCCTTGCCACAGAGCAAAGGGACTTGGTGGCGTCCATGGCTCTGCCACAAGCAGGGTGGAGCTGGAGTTGGTCCATCTGGAGCTTCTTGGGCTTCAGAGGTTTCCTGGGTGCCAAAGGCAATGTGTGCAACCTCTCTGTGGCACCCTGTGCCTGAATGCAGGGAGCCTGGGAAACCCCCTGAAGTTGAAGGGTGTTCTGAAGGACTCTCACTCAGGAACTTCTTCACTGTGAGGGTCCCAGAGCCCTGGAGCAGGCTGCACAGAGAGGTTGTGGAGTCTCCTTCCCTGGAGCCTCTCCATACCCTGTCTGGATGTGTTCTGTGTGACCTGTGCTGGATTCTATGCTCCTGCTCTGGCAGGGGGGTTTGGACTTAAATGTAATCTATCTGTATCATCTACTGACATGACATGGAATGGAATGGAATGGAATGGAATGGAATGGAACGGAACGGAACGGAATAGAATAGAATAGAATAGAATAGAATAGAATAGAATAGAATAGAATAGAATAGAATAGAATAGAATAGAATAGAATAGAACTAACCAGGTTGGAAAAGACTTCAGAGATCACCAAGTCCAACCTCTCACCCAGCACCCTCTGATCAACTCAGCCATGGCACCAAGGGCCTCAGCCAGGCTCCTCCTAAACACCTCCAGGGATGGGGACTCCACCACCTCCCTGGGCAGCACATCCCAGTGGCCAATCTCTCTTGCTGGGAAGAACTTTCTCCTCACCCCCAGCCTAAACCTCCCCTGGCACAGCTTGAGACTGTTGTCCTCTTGTTCTGCTGCTGGGTGCCTGGGAGAAGAGCCCAACCCCCACCTGGCTCCAACCTCCCTGCAGGGAGTTGCAGAGAGCAAGAAGGTCTCCCCTGAGCCTTCTCTTCTCCAGGCTAAGCAACCCCAGCTCCCTCAGCCTCTCCTCACAGGGTTGTGCTCCAGACCCCTCCCCAGCTTTGTTGCCCTTCTCTGGACACCTTCCAGCATCTCAACATCTTTCCTAACCTGAGGAGCCCAGAACTGGACACAGGGCTCCAGACTTCATAATCTTCAGAGTTCCCTTCCAACCCCTAACATCCTGGGATCTGTGATGGCTCTCAGTGCTTGTGAACCTCAGGAGCTTCCAGCAGGAGCACTTGGTCATGCCATGGCTGATCAATCTGGTAGCCAGCTGAACACACTTGATAACATAAAATGACCCCTCCATCCATTGCAGGTGGCAAGAAGTCCTAACTGGGGCTGTCTCTGCTTCCTTTGGTCCAGAAGAGTCCTTAACCTCTCCTCTGTGGCTGCCACCTCTTGGATCGTGGATGAAGTCTCCAAATGGTAGCTTGGGGAAGCATGGCTGGAGAGCTGCTCAGCAGAGAAGGACCTGGGGGTGCTGATTAATGGCCACATAAATATGAGCCAGGAGTGTGTCCAGGTGGCCCAGAAGGCCACCAGCATCCTGGTCAGGATCAGCAATAGTGTGGCCAGTAGGTCTAGGGATGTAACTGTCACCCTGTGCTGGGCACTGCTGAGGACACATCTTGAGTACTGAGCTCAGTTTTGGGCCACTCACTCCAAAAAGGACATTGAGGGACTGGTGCAGGGCCAGAGAAGGGCAAGAGAGCTGGGGAAGGGTCTGGAGAAGAGGGCTGGGGAGAAGCAGCTGAGGGAGCTGGGGGTGTTGAGCCTGGAGAAGAGGAGGCTGAGGGGACTTGTGCCAGGGGAGGCTCAGGTTGGACAGGAGGAACAATTTCTTTCCAGCAAGGGATCTCAGGCCCTGGCCCAAGCTGCCCAGGGAGGTGGTGGAGTCCCCAACCCTGGAGGGGTTTAAAAGCCTCCTGGATGAGGTGCTGAGGGAGGGGGTGCAGTGGGCAGTGGCTCAGCAGCAGTGCTGGGGTTGGGAGCTCTGGGTGAGGGATTGGGCTGGATGAGCTCCAAGGGCTCTTCCAACCTCCACAGCTCTCTGGCTCTCTGGCTCTATGATTCTATGACTCTGATTCTATGATTCTATGATTCTGTGACTCTCTATGGTTCTGATTCTCTGATTCTATGACTCTGATTCTATGACTCTGACTCTCTGTCTCTCTGATTCTATGACTCTGACTCTGATTCTATGACCAGGAAGGTCAATCTGTTCTCCCGTTTCCCGAGTCTCTCCCAAGGACCACAGAGCTGCCCACAGCTTCTCTTCTCCCCACCCCAGCAGCCCCCAGCCCCTTGCATTGTCCTCCAACCCGGTCCCTTTCCCCTGGTGCTGATGCGGTGAGCAGCTGCCAGCAGTGCTGCGGGGAGGTGGCTCGGTGGAAGGCGTGGGCTTCAGAGCGCTACCTCCGAGAGCCATCCCTGCTGGCTGGTGCTAAAAGGCAGCATTTTGGGGCGAGCCCCGGGCTGTGCAAACAGGGCTTTATAAGGCAGCGGCGCTAACGCGGCGGAGCCCGAACCTCCCTCCCCACAAACATCCTGGTAGCCTCGCTGGTGTGAGTTTGGCTTTGTGAGCCCAGCCAAATCTGATCAGGAAAATCCTGGGGAGAAAACAAACAACCAGCCCCAGGAGGAAGCTTGGAAGTCGCTTTCCAGAGTCAGAGCAGATGTTGTTCAGCAGACAATGATGCCACAGATGTGCCTTGGCTGGCTGAGCCCGAAGGACGCAGCAGCCTGGCCGCGGGGCACAGGGGGCTTTGTGTTCCCCCCACACACCACCACCTTCCTGGCTGCCCTGGCCCTGCTTCAGCTTGTCTTCCCTCAGGACAGGCTCCAGGAGCATCAAGGAGCTGAGGGTCCCCTCCGTGTCACCCTCAGTCCCCTCTCCTTCCCCCTGGCCCTGCTTCAGCTTCTCTTCCCTCAGGACAGGCTCCAGGAGCATCAAGGAGCTAAGGGTCCCCTCCATGTCACCCTCAGTCCCACCTCCTTCCCCCTGGCCCTGCTTCAGCTTCTCTTCCCTCAGGACAGGCTCCAGGAGCATCAAGGAGCTGAGGGTACCCTCTGTGTCATCCTCAGCCACCCCTCTGTCCCCCTGGCCCTGCTTCAGCTTCTCTTCCCTCAGGACAGGCTCCAAGAGCATCAAGGAGCTGAGGGTACCCTCTGTGTCATCCTCAGTCACACCTTTGTCCCCCTGGCCCTGCTTCAGCTTCTCTTCCCTCAGGACAGGCTCCAGGAGCATCAAGGAGCTGAGGGTCCCCTCCGTGTCACCCTCAGTCCCCCTTCCTTCCCCCTCCCCGGGCCATAAGATGGCATTTCAGGGTCAGCCGCTTTTGTGGCGGCGCTGGTGCCGGGGGTTGTGGAAAGCCCTCTCTTTTCTTTCGCCGGCTCGGCAGTGCCCCGCTCCTCCCAGCCACCACGTCTGCGGCTCCAGGCGGGGTGGGAGGCGGGGGTAAGAGGCCGAAGCCCCAGGGGCAGGGCTCCTTCTTTAAAAAAAAATAGTTTATTTCCCTTCCCTTCCACTTCTCAGCACTGCTGCAGCCCCTGTCCGTCCCATCCCCGCCGTGTCCCACCCCCATCCCCTCCCCCCCCCCCCCGCCCGCCCGCCCCCGATAATGAGCTGTTGTCTTGTGCGGCATTGAGAGCTAAGTAAGCATGAAAATTGGACAATAAAGAAGTAGTTCTGGGACAGCAAAGCCCCTTGTTTGACAAGGCTAATTCCACACCCCCCAGCCTCATTTTCTTTCAGCCACCTTCCCCCTCCTCGCTCCTCCTTTATGAAATGGACTGGCTTTTATTGGGGTGGAAGCTGGGTTTCCTTTTCCCCTCTCGCCTCCCCCTCTGTTCACATGTAATTTGGAGAGTTAATCTCCTCAGGCAGGAAATGTTGTTTCTTTCACTCTTTCTCTCCTGCCCTTTCCATTTGGCTCTTTTAATTGGGGCCCAGACCAAGGAAATGGCCACACCACAGAGCCTGAGCAGGAAGGGAGTTGTTGCTGCTGAGGGGCCCTGACCATCCCTTCCCACCACCCCAGCTCAGGTGCTTCCCTTTGCAGATCCATCCTCCAGCCAGGGATGCTGGTACCCAGCTGCCTTTGGATGGCTGAACACCCAGCCCAGCTCAGGGGCTTCCCTTTGCAGATGCATCCTCCAGCCAGGGATGCTGGTACCCAGCTGCCTTTGGATGGCTGAACACCCACCCCAGCTCAGGGGCTTCCCTTTGCATTGAATCCTCCAGCCAGGGATGCTGGTACCCAGCTGCCCTGAGTTGGCTGAACACCCAGCCCAGCTCAGGGGCTTCCCTTTGCAATGCATCTCCAGCCAGGGATGCTGGTACCCAGCTGCCTTTGGATGGCTGAACACCCACCCCAGCTCAGGGGCTTCCCTTTGCATTGAATCCTCCAGCCAGGGATGCTGGTAGCTGCCCTGAGTTGGCTTCAGGTGCTTCCCTTTGCAGATCCATCCTCCAGCCAGGGATGCTGGTACCCAGCTGCCTTTGGCTGGCTGAACACCCACCCCAGCTCAGGGGCTTCCCTTTGCAGATCCATCCTCCAGCCAGGGATGCTGGTACCCAGCTGCCTTTGGATGGCTGAACACCCAGCCCAGCTCAGGGCTTCCAGATGCATCCTCCAGCCAGGGATGCTGGTACCCAGCTGCCTTTGGATGGCTGAACACCCACCCCAGCTCAGGGGCTTCCCTTTGCATTGAATCCTCCAGCCAGGGATGCTGGTACCCAGCTGCCCTGAGTTGGCTGAACACCCACCCCAGCTCAGGTGCTTCCCTTTGCAGATCCATCCTCCAGCCAGGGATGCTGGTACCCAGCTTCCTTTGGCTGGCTGAACACCCACCCCAGCTCAGGGGCTTCCCTTTGCAATGCATCTCCAGCCAGGGATGCTGGTACCCAGCTGCCCTGAGTTGGCTGAACAGCCACCCCAGCTCAGGGGCTTCCCTTTGCAGATCCATCCTCCAGCCAGGGATGCTGGTACCCAGCTGCCTTTGGATGGCTGAACACCCAGCCCAGCTCAGGGGCTTCCCTTTGCAGATGCATCCTCCAGCCAGGGATGCTGGTACCCAGCTGCCTTTGGATGGCTGAACACCCACCCCAGCTCAGGGGCTTCCCTTTGCAATGCATCTCCAGCCAGGGATGGTGGTACCCAGCTGCCTTTGGCAGGTTGGACACCTTGGATAGCCTGCAGATGTCTGTTGGCATTTCTGCTGCTTCTCTAATTGCCCTTCCTGCATCACCCTAAAGGCTTCAAGGCTGAGGCCCTGAGCATCCTGGGCTAGAGGGAGGTGTCCCTGCCTGTGGCCAAGGGGGGTTGGAACTGGCTGATCCTTGAGGTCCCTTCCAACCCAACCCATCCTCTGAGGACCCCACATCCCCCCCAGCTCTCCAGCAGCAGGAAGGCACTTGGCTGCTCACATTCTTTCCGTGGCATCTCCCTCAAAGATGTCATAAAACCCTCATGGAAGTTCTCCAGATTTTTATTGATCCTTCTCCTCCAGCTCCTTTTAAAGAGAATAATTCCATTTTAATGAAAAATGAAGAGCTGGGGGTTGCCCCCCACCCTCTCTCTGTCTTGTCTCCTTAGGCTGGAGGAGATTTACATCAGGTTCCTCTTGCTGGCTGGACCAGAGGCACAGAGCCCAGTGTGGACATTATCTCAACTCATAGCACACAAAAAACCACTATGAGCCCTGATTGCTCAACACCCACTAGATGAGGGCCTCCTTCAGGGAAGAGAAGCAGAGCCACAGCCCATGTCTCACTTCGAGTTTGCAGGGCCAGGCCGTGCTAAGCTGGGATTTTCAACAGACCATTCCAGGAAGCTGTTGGAAACTGATGGGAGAAACCTCTCCTGGGCAGGAGCAGGCACTCAGAGCCTGCAGCAGCCTCTGAGGACGTTGGCTTGGTGTGCACCAGCACCTGCAGGGGAGGCTGAGGAGGGCTGAGAGGTTTGTGGTGAGAACAGCCATGGGAGCCTGGGCAGCTGCTCAGGGCAGGGTCCTGCTCCCACCATGCCCTTCAGACGGTGAGGCGTGCTGGGGACAGGGCTCTGGGGCACCTTCACAGCTCCTGCACCAGCCTTGGGCTGCTTCCAGCCCCTGCAGAGGTGCAGACAGGGCAGAGGAAGCTGGGCTGGGAGAGGTTGGTCAGCCGCCGACAGGCTGGGGAGCTCTGGAGACTTCAGTCTCCTCCTAACCACAGCTTGGCCTGAACGTTCCCAGCTCTCTGGCAGCCAAAAGCTTTTGGCTCGCTCCTTGGCACCGTTCAGTGCTCCCAACAGGCCAATGATTCATGCTGGGAGGCTGATTGTTGTTGGAGTCGCTCAGCTCTCTGCAGATAACCTCTGGAGGAGGGGACAGCCTGGGGCTGCGCCTCAGTCACCTGCCTGCCGTCAGCCACGGGACTCGGTGCCCGTGCAGATGGCATCAATGCCCTGCACCAGGGGAGGCAAGGAGAGCCCTGGCTGTGCTCTCTGGCTGGGTGTGCAGAGGCTGTGCTCTCTGGCTGGGTGTGCAGAGGCTGGGTGGGCAGCGTGGGGCCCTGCTGCAGGAGATGCCACGACGTGCACCGTGCCCGGGGTGGTGCCCGCAGGCTGCCCTGCTTGGGTACCTGCTGAGAAAAGGCAGCTGCTGAGGGGGCTGCAGAGGAGAGTGGTGCTGGGAAAGGCAGTTCAGGACTTGATAACCCAGACCCTTGGCATGAATTGATGCTGTCTGTCCTGGAGGGGGCAAAGCTTTGCTGGTCCACGCTGGGTGAGAGTCCAGTCTCCGGAGTGAGAGATAGCTGAGGACAGGGATGCCTGGAAAGGACAAATCCTCCCTTAGATGTGAACCCTGATGAGTCTGGGAGGAGCTGGAGGGAGGGAAGAGAGAAGTCACTGCAAGCAGAAGTAGCTGTGACCCACAGGCTGTATACCATCTCCTGCCTCTCCTGTTTGGGGACACTCTTAGCCCAGCAAGGAGCTCAGACTCCAGGCAGCTCAGCTCCCACACAGGGCAGGGGCCACAGGGGCTAGAAGCCTTTTTTGAGCAGTCTGAGGAAATGACAGGATCCCAGACTGGTCTGGGTTGGAAGGGACCTTCAAAGGTCCTTTAGTCCAAGCCATGTTTGCATTAGGGTCATCCCCACCCACAGCAGGGTGCTCACAGCCCTGAACAACCTGACCCCCAGTCCATGGGGCAGCTCCCACCCCTCTGGGCAGCCTGGGACAGGCTCTCCCCACCCTCAGCACCAAACATTTCTCCCTTCTCTCCACTGTCTTTGAGTTCAACCCGTCTTGTCCTGCCCCAACAGGCCCTGCTCAGAAGTCTGTCCCCAGCTTTCTTCTGCCCCCTTTTAAATCCTAAACAGCCTCCACAAGGTCTCCCCTGGAGCCTTCTCTTCTGCAGGATGAACAACCCTGCTTCTCCTCCAGTCCTGTGCCTCTCTGTGGGGCCTCAGGAGCACTCCCCAGGCACCCAGGGGCTGGGCATTGGCTTTGCAGAGACCGCTTGAGCTGGGCTATATTCTGCCTGCAGAATGGGAAGAGAGGTGCAGCCCCTCCTCAGCACCTCTCTTCATGCATCTCAGCATCTCCTGGATGGATGTGAGTCCTTTGATTGAAAGCTAAGCAAGTTAAATTAAAACAGGGGACACCTCAGAGCAGCCTTCTGGTACCTGAAGAGGCTCCAGGAGAGCTGGGGAGGGACTTGGGACAAGGGCTGGGAGTGCCAGGACGAGGGACAATGGCTTTGAGCTGGGAGAGAGGAGACTGAGAGTGGAGAGGAGGAAGAAATTCTTTGCAGTGAGGGTGGAGAGGGACTGGAACAGGTTGCTCAGGGAGCCTGGATTTGCTCAAGGCCAGGTTGGAAGGGGTCTTGAGCAGGTCCCATGGCAGGGGGTTGGAACTGGATGACCTTTAAGGTCACTTCCACCCCAAGCCCTTCTTCTGTTATCCACTGAAATTCTAGCATCATCCTCTTGGGCAAGCCACACAGCCTGGCTCTGCTTTCAGGGCCAGCCTGACCCTCCAGCATCCTCAGCCCTCTACTTTCTTACTGCTCAGCCACCTGGAGCCAGGTGGCAGCAGCCATGTGGGGCTCAGGTGGTGCTGTGGGAGCAGAGGTGGCATCATGCCCTGCTTGGGGCCTCCTGAGCTGGGTAGGGCCAGCAGGAACCATCCTGAGCAGGGCTGGAGTGGACAGGCAGCTGTGCTCCCCCCATGGCACCGCAGCACCACACAGGGATGGATCCTGCATCATAGGATCCAGGCATAAGTGGGAGGCTGAGTGCCTTGGGAGGCTGCTCACAGCTCAAGGCTTGGACCAGGAGCTTGCAGCAGTGGTCTGAGGGCCACAGCAGTGGGACAGAGGGGGCTGTCCAGGGGCTCCCAGGGGCTGACATGGTGCTGCTGGCCACAGGTAGGATCATAGAGTGCAGCAGGTTGGAAGGGACCCTGGGAGGTCACCTGGTCCAACTCCCTGAAGTCAGCAGGGACACCTCCAGCTACAGCAGGGTGCTCAGAGCCCCAGCAAGTTTAACCCTGAATGTCCCAGGGATGGGGACTCCACCACATCTGTGGGCAAACTGTCCTAGTGTTCCACCACCCTCAAGGAAAGCCTTTTGGTGCTTTTGGATGCTCCCTGTGTGTGGTAGAGGGGGGAGAGGATGGGAAGAAATGGCCTGAAACTGTGCCAGGGGAGGGTTAGGTTGGAGAGGAGGCCAAATGTCTTTGGTGGCAGAGTGGTCAGGGCCTGGCAGAGGCTGCCCAGGGAGGTGGAGGAGTCCCCATGCCTGGAGGGGTTCCAGAGCTGTGTGGCCATGGCCCTTGGGGCTGTGGTTTGGTGGCCATGGTGGGGTTGGGCTGCTGGTTGGCCTGGCTGCTCTGGGAGGGCTTTTCCAACCCAGACAATTGTCTGACTCTATGCAGCCAGCAGGGACACCCCCAGCTAGAGCAGGTTGCTCAGGGCCACATCAAATCCAACCATGAATGTCTCCAGGGCTGGGGCCTCCATCACATCTCTGGGCAACCTGTTCTACTGTCTCAGCACCCTCAGGTAAGGCTTTTTGGTGCTTTCTGGTGCTTCTTGGTGCTTTTTGATGCTGCCCATGTGTGGCAGAGGCAGGCTTGGGGGAGTGGTGGGGATGGAAAACCTGCAGCAGGAGCTGCTCCTTGCAGAGCCTGGTTGAGATGGAGCCGGCCCCGGGCAGTGCTGCCGGGCAGGAGGAGAGCAGCACTGCTGCGGGGGGACCCCAGGAGCCTGATGGACACTGGTGACAGGGCTGGGAGGGCAGGGAGGAGAGGGTTAACCCACTCCCCAGGGCCCGGGCTGTCCCAAAGCTGGTGCCACGCTCTGCAGCCCACCGCCTGCTGCCTTCCACCCCCCTCCCCGCTGCCCGGCAGAGCCCTGAATAGGGAATTGGTTTTGCCTGCGTGTAGACCTCTTAATTAGCCATTCTTCTGGCTGGGCTGGGGGAGAGGAGGGGCGGGGGCAGCCCCTGCTCCCCCAGCTGAGCCCTGGCCCCGCTCCTGCAGCAGCACAATGGAGCGCAGCGGGCAGAGCCATCGGAGGGCGCTGGGGACGCCAGGACCTGTCAAAGCTTGTTTCCCACCTTCCCGAGCCAACCTTTTCTGCCCCAGCCAGGAGACAGCCTGCCTTAATTGGGCTGAAAATCTAATCATTTGTACCTCCGGGCCTGGGAAGGGGGCAGGGGAGGGGTGCGGAGCCCGCGGCGGGGCCGGGAGGATGCTGGCGGCGGGAGGAGGGATGGAGGGTGAGGGGGACGCATGTAATGGGAAAAGGCAGGATGGAGATGAGGCAGGAGAGGGGGAGAGAGAGAGAGACCCAGAAAGTGCTTCTGGAGGAGCTGAGGGGACAGAAAATATAACGGGTTTTGAAGGAGTAAGTGCAGAGAAGTCCTTTTGATGAGAGACCAAAACAAAGCAGGGGAGAAACTGAGGGCTGGGAGAGACAGAGAGCAGCAAAACACACATCAGCCAACCCTTCCTGATCTCCTTCTGCTGCCTTCCTGTGGCCCACCAGCAGCCACAGCTGAGGCACTCCTGCACTGCAGGTGTTGTGTCTGCAAGGCCTTGCTCCCCCCTCAGCATCTGCTGCCACAGAGCCGTGGAATTGTTTGGGTTGGAAAAGCCCTCCCAGGGCAGCCAGTCCTACCAGCAACCCAGCCCCACCATGGCCACGCATTTCTACACCACCTCCAGGCATGGGGACTCCACCACCTCCCTGGGCAGCCTCTGCCAGGCCCTGACCACTCTGCCACCAAAGACATTTGGCCTCCTCTCCAACCTAACCCTCCCCTGGCACAGTTTCAGGCCATTGCCTCTCCTTCTCTCCCCTGAGCCTAGGGAGCAGAGCCCAAGCCCCAGCTGGCTCCAGCCTCCTCTCAGGGAGCTGAATGAGGTCTCCCTTCCATAAGGAGCCAGAATTTCCTCATTTTTCCCTCCATGAAGGATCCAGGATTTTCCTTTTCCCTCCATGGTGGATCCACAGCATCCCTCCTTTTCCTTCTGTGAGGGATCCAGCATTTCCTTCCTTCTCCTTCCACTGGAGATCCAGAATTTTCTTCTTTCTCTTTCCAAGGGGATCCAGACCCTGGTGCTGGTGCAAGGGAAGGCAAAGGAAGCACCCCAGCCAGGAGGCTGCATGCCAAGGCTTTGCCCCATCCCATGCACCAGCCTGCACATGGCACCATGGCCGACCCACCAGCGGGATGGCAGCTGGGCAAGCTGGTTTGAGCCATGGCCACCAGCCACCTGCAATCACAAGCACCCAAGTCCAGCCTGCACAGTGACTGCTCCCTCACTCCCTGTCCAGCAGCCCAGCCCAAAGGAGAGGTCATGAAGGCCAGAGAGTCATAAATCACAGAACTGTCAGGGTTGGAAGGGACCTCAAGGCTCAGCCAGCTCCAACCCCCTGCCATGGCCAGGGACACCTCACACCACAGCAGCTTGCTCACAGCTACCTCCAGCCTGGCTGCAAACACCTCCAGGCAGGAGGCTGCCACCACCTCCCTGGGCAACCTGGGCCAGGCTCTCACCACCCTCCTGGCCAACAACTTCTTCCTCACAGCCAATCTCAAGCTCCCCACTTCTACTTCTGCTCCATCCCCCCCCAGTCCTATCCCTCCCTCACCCCCTCCAAAGTCCCTCCCCAGCTTTCCTGGAGCCCCCTGCAGATCCTGGAAGGCCACAAGGAGGTCTCCTGGGAGCCTTCTCCTCTCCAGCCTGCACAACCCCAACTCTCTCAGGCTGTGCTCAGAGCAGAGCAGCTCCAGCCCTCTGCTCCTCCTCCTGGCCCTGCTCTGGACACCTTCCAGCCCCTCCAGATCCTTCCTGGCACAGAGGCTCCAGAACTGGCCCCAGAGCTCCAGCTGTGCTCTCAGCAGAGTGGAACAGAGGGGCAGAATCCCCTCTACTGAGCCCACCATGGTCCATGGGCATGAAAAACCTCTGGGGTGCAGAAAACAGATTGCCAGGGAAGAAGAGGGATGAGAGAGCCTGGTTAAAGGCCTGGGGTGTGCAGGGACTGAGTCATGCAGGGACGGAGCTGAGTGGGATCATGAATTCACAGACTGGTTTGGGTTGGAAGGCACCTCAAAGCTCATCCAGTCCCAACCCCCTGCCATGGGCAGGGACACCTCCCTCCAGCCCAGGTTGCTCAGGGCCTCATCCAGCCTGGCCTTGAACACGTTCAGGGAGGGCATCATGACCCAGAGCACACAGTGCAGTGCCAGATGGGTGCTGTGAGCTCCATGGCACAGCTGGATCCACTGCCCTAGGACCTGCCAAGCTGGGCAATGGGCTCAACCTGGGCACTGAGAAAGCAGCAGGTGCTGGTTCTGCAGCAGGAGGGCTGCAGAGCTGCTGCTAAGACAACTGCAGGGCTGAGCATCTGTTGCTGGGAGTCAGGAAGAGCAGGTACTCAGCAGTACCACTCCTGGCTGGGCAAGCAGGAAGGGAGAGCAGTGGATTTGGCTTGGTGCTCATCCCTCCTAGGAGGTCCTCAGGGTGTGAGGAAAGGACAAGCTCAAAGGGCTCACAGCCTTGTGAACAGCTCTGTGCACAGAGGACCAGACACTGCTAACCTTGCAGCAGCATCCCCTCTGGGCAAGGAGGAATGTTTCAGGACCTAAATTCAGAGGGTTGGTTTGGCAGAGATGCTCAGAAGGAGAGGGGATGCAGAGGAGCACACAGCTGAGATGGGGCAGGGTGCCAGGCTCCCCTGAATTCCCCCTGCTCTGCAGAGTGCCACCCTGGAGTGCTGACTCCAGTCCTGGTCCTCCCAGCACAAGACAGACATGGGACTGCTGGAGAGGGGCCAGAGGAGGCCACCAAGGTGATCAGAGGGCTGGAGAACCTCCCCTGTGGGCACAGGCTGGGAGAGTTAGGGCCGTGCAGCTTGGAGAAGAGGAGGCTCCAGGCAGACCTCAGAGCAGCCTCCCAGTACCTGAAGGGCTCCAGGAGAGCTGGGGAGGGACTTGGGCCAAGGGCTGGGAGTGCCAGGCCCAGGGCCAATGGCTTTGAGCTGGGAGAGAGGAGACTGAGAGCGGAGAGGAGGAAGAGATTCTTGGCAGTGAGGCTGGGGAGACTCTGGCCCAGGCTGCCCAGGGAGGCTGTGGCTGCCTCCTGCCTGGAGGTGTTGAGGACCAGGCTGGATGAGGCCTTGAGCAAGCTGTGCTGGTGGGAGGGGTCCCTGCCCATGGCAGGGGAGTTGGAGCTGGATGATCTTGAAGGTCCCTTCCAACCCAACCCACTCTGGGATTCTATGACCCTTTGCACAAGGCATCTGTGACTGCAGCTGCAGGGAGCAGCAGGCTGTGGTGGCTCCTGGGCCAGCTGGGGTAGCTGTGCCCCAGCCAGGCAGGATGGCACAGTGCAGGCAGCTGGAGCCCTTGCCATACTCTTCCATTTGCTAGCAGCTGGCTCCTTAGCAACTTCCTGAGGCAGCAGCAGTCACAGCCACAGTGGAGGCTGCCCTGGGTGAGTTTGTCTAATCCCATTTCAAAGCCCTGTGTGGCATCCTGTGGAGCTGAGGTCCCTCCAGGTAATTACAGGTTGTGTAGGACAGCAGTGCCCTGGCTCTGGGCAGAGCCCAGCGCCGGCTCCTTTCATTCCTAACTTCTCCCTGTGACCTCAGCTTCCTGATTCCAGTGGAAATTAGCAAAACGCTGGGGCTCCCCTGCCTGCTGTCCTTTTAGCTGGAGATGCCTTTGGAGGCACGCAGCCAGCGCTGACCTTGGTGGAAAGCCCTAAGACGAGCAGGATGCCGGCGCCCAGGGGAGATGGAGGGGCTGGGCTGGGTCATGCTCCTCACCAGCCTGCTGCAGCAAGCAAGGGGTTTGGGAGACCAAGAAGAGAGACCTCAAGGGCCTGTGGGCACTGGGGTGCCTTGGGCAGCTCATGTCACCAGCTGGAGGCATGAAGCTTGGGGCAAGGAGCTGGTGGCTGCGCGGCATCGGGAGGCCACAAAGCAAAGCAGGGTAACGAGAAGAGAGGTAGAAGGGCTGTGGTGCTGCTGGAGCCTGCACCAGAGCTGTAGCAGAGCAAACCTGGAGCATCTGCTGCCACCTTGCCCCACAGTGGGGCTGCCTTGAACACTGCAGCAATGGAGACCCTCAGGGGCTGCCCAGCCCTGGTGCAGACTCTCCTCTTTAACGCTGCTGCCTCGAGGGTCTGGGCTGAACCTCCTGTGAGTCAAGGGGTCCATGCCAAGACACTTACAGTGCTGCTTGAACAACCAGCAGCCAAATCTTTCCAGCCTAGCTGGAGTTACAAAACATCTCAGACAAGGTGATGAGCTGCAGGACAAGACCCTGGATTTTAGTGCTTATCCCATCCAGCGTGTCCCCAGAGCCTGGCTCCAGCCTGGCTCCAGCACAGCCAGCCTGGTCCCAGCCAGTGCCTCAGAGCCGCTGGCACAGGTGCAAGAGTCAGGTTGATGTTGTCTCTGATTTCTGCTCTTATTGCTTCTGGCTTTGTGCAGGAGTCAAGAGTGCAAGAACACAGCAGGAGCCCTGCTGGGGAGACCAGGAGGGGACGGGACAAGGTCTGTGGGCTGGCTGATGGCACTGAGAAGCAGGACTGTAAGTTGGTTTGGATAAATCAAGCTGACTGGAACAATGAGGAACGTCCCTTGGCTCAGGAGGTCAATAAATCACTCACTCACTGGACAAAAACTGCCAGCCCCCTGCTGCAACCTGGAGCAGCTTAGGTCTGGGCTTCTCATCAGCGTGGAGGGAAGGGCAGGATGTGCAGCAAGTGCTGCCTCCCTCCTTCTTCTCCAGCAAGGAGCTCATGTCCTCTCTGCCTCGAGATTCCTGCCCCCAGGTGCTGTGTGCTGCAAGTGGTCACTTCCTCACAGCCCTTCTTCACCTGCACTCTCCAAGCCAGCCACATGCTGGAGCAGGAGGGGCTGAAGGGTGCTCAATGACTTCTTGTTGTTGCTGTTAGATGACTATTTTATTGCCTCTTCTGTTAAATGCAGGTCCAGGTCCTGAGTTCAGCTCAGATAAAGCAAGCAGTTTCCCCTAGACAAAAGGGAAAAGCTGGAGAAGTTTCATTCAGACACCAGAGGATGAGATGACTCCTGGGGAGGTTTCTGCACACTGCAGATGCTGAGGGAAAGCTCAGTGATGAAGCTGCAGGTGCAGCTTCCCCTCCCCAGAGCCCTCCCAGCCCTCTCACAACTGGTGCTTGCATCCTCTCTCCTGTGGGGCATGTCCTGGCCCCCACATCAGCCAGCTCCGTGGGCAGGGGCTGCAGGAGAGTCCCCTCCCCTGCTCTCTGAAGCCTCCTGTCTGCTGAGGAACCAGGAGCAGGCAGCCTACTGGGGCTTCCTCCCCTCTGGCTACCACACAGGTCTTGCCAGGGTCTGTCCCTGCATGAGATCCCTGGTTCAGAGGGCTCTGGGGGGTGATGATCCAAGGTTTGTGGTTTCCTTACCAGTTTCTGATGAGGAAATCACTGTTTCTCCTGGTGGAGCCCACAGCCTCCAGAGGGCCCAGCCTGGATGGCATGAACAGGAGGGATTGTGCCAAGGAGGGACTTGTGTCAAGGGATTGCGCCAGTCCCTTTCCAGTGGTGTCCTGTGATGGCAACAGGCACAAGCTGGAACCTAGGAAGTTCCACCTCAACATGAGGGGAATATTCTTTACTGTAAGGGTGCTGGAGGCCTGGAGCAGGCTGCTCAGAGAGGTGGTGGAGTCTCCTTCTCTGGAGCCGTTCAAGCCCCACCTGGATGTGTTCCTGGGTGAGCTGCCCTGGGTGCTCCTGCTCTGGCAGGGGGGGTTGGACTGGACGCCCTCCGGAGGTCCCTTCCAACCCCTCACCACTCTGTGATTTCTCACCTGGGAGGAAAGGCACTCAAGGGCCCAACCTCACACTGGGGGTAGACATTTCCCAGCCCTCCTTCCCTCTGCTTCCTCTTTGCTGCTGCCCCCTGGAAACGTCCAGCAAGACAAAGGCCACGTCAAAGTGTCGGCTGTACCAAGGGCGTCGCTCTCGCTCCCTTTTGTGATCCCCCTCCAGGGCTGGTCAAAGCCTCCCCTCCCCACACACGCACACACACAAAAAGAGAGCTTCTGGATGCGGATCCTACTGGTGCAGCATCTTTGGCAAGCGTGAGGAGGGGGTGAGCGGGAGCCGAGCGCCCCAGGGCAGAGCAGCAGCTCCGTGCAGCCGCGGAGGGCAGGAGGGGAGGGGAGGAGAGGACGAGCGGCAGGCAGGCAGGCAGGCAGGCTCGGCTCCACCGCTGCTGCTGCTGCTGCTGCTGCTGCTGCTGCTGCTGCATGTGAACCCCGCGGCCGCCGGGGATGACTGACAGAGCCTGCTGGTGGCTCTGCTGCTGTGTAATCCTAGAGCCCGCGGGATTTGGGAAATCTCTTTCATTGCCTAAAAAAAAAAAAAAAAAAAAGGGGGGGGGGAAGAAAAAGAAAAAGAAAAAAAAAAGGAAAGGAAAGGAAAGGAAAGGAAAGGAAAGGAAAGGAAAGGAAAGGAAAGGAAAGGAAAGGAAAGGAAAGGAAAGGAAAGGAAAGGAAAGGAAAGGAAAGGAAAGGAAAGGAAAGGAAAGGAAAGGAAAGGAAAGGAAAGGAAAGGAAAGGAAAGGAAAGGAAAGGAAAGGAAAGGAAAGGAAAGGAAAGGAAAGGAAAGGAAAGGAAAGGAAAGGAAAGGAAAGGAAAGGGGGGAAAAAAGGCAAGTGACTAGAACGGAGGGTCCCGATTAACTGGGAAAATCCGGGCAAAACGCAAACACCTTCTCAGGTTCTCGCCCCCGAGCCGCCCTGCGAAGTCGCCGGGGGGGAGGGCGGCCAAGCCCCGGCTGAAGCCTGCGGCCCGGGAGGCACAGCCCCGAGCCCCGCTGACCGCAGCGCAGCCGTGGGAAACGGGTGCTGAAGGCCGAGCCAGAGCTCCCCTCCCAGCAGCCCAGCTCCCAAGAAGCCCTTTGGACGGAGGAGCTCTTTGCGGGCGCTGGGATGCGTGCCGCTGGTTGCTGCGAACCCTCCCCGGCCCCGGCGGGGCCGTGCTGCGGGATGCTCGCACCCTCCGCCCCCCAACAGCTGCCTTCCTCCTGGGCTTTGTGTTCTCGGGGTCTGAAGGGAGAGCTACAACTGGTCAGGGATGACGTTATGACGTTGAATTATTATCCACAGATAGGCTTTTTCAAACGGGAATTTAGAGAGGATTTGGCACCCACCCCCTGCCTCTTGCCTGCTCCCTTCCCACGGGGTCCCTGAGTCACCCGGCCCCATGTTTATCTCCACGGGCCGTATCTCTTAGGGACAAGTGAAGCTGGAACCGACTCAAGAGAAAACAAATGCACTGGCAGGGCACAGCTGAGAGAAAGCTGCATGGGTGCGATACAAACTCCCCCGGGGGGCTGAGCGAAGCCTGTGGAAAGCTGGAGAGCTGCAGTTCCCACCACTTCGGCTCCAGGTAGCAGCAGGGTTTGCAGCCTGCTCTCAGGAAGGCTGGGAGGCTGCTGTGGGAGTCTTCCTGCTAGAAAAAAACCTTTGTCACACGTCTCACCCTGGCTTCCACGGCTGCAGCACCTGGAATCCGCAGCCTGGTGTGAGCAATGGCAGGTGGAGCACCTGCAGCTGCCCCCTTCCCAGCTGCCTGCTGCCCAGCCTGGGAAAGAAAACCAGAGGCAGGAGGCTGAGCTGTGTGAGCTTGGTGGAGGAGCTGCATCCTGAGTCCTGCGTCCAGTTCTAGGCTCCTCAGTTTAGGAAAGATGTTGAGATGCTGGAAGGTGTCCAGGGAAGGGCAACAAAGATGGGGAGGGGTCTGGAGAAGAGGGCTGGGCAGGAGCAGCTGAGGGAGCTGGGGGTGTTGAGCCTGGAGAAGAGGAGGCTGAGGGAGACCTTCTTGCTCTCTGCAGCTCCCTGAGAGGAGGCTGCAGCCAGCTGGGAGTTGAGTTCTTCTCCCAAGGAACAAGTGATAGAAAGAGAGGAAAAGGCCTCAAGTTGCCCCAGGGGAGGTTTAGGTTGGACAGGAGGAACAATTTCTTCCCCCAAAAGGGTTGTCAAGGCTTGGAACAGGCTGCCCAGGGCAGTGTTGGAGTCCCCACCCCTGAAAGGGGGTTAAAAGATGTGGGGCTGAGGGACATGGTTTAGCAGTGGATTTGGTAGTGCTGGGTTAATGGTGGCTTCAAAGATCTTGAAAGGTCTCTTCCTACCAAACCAATTCTATGACCTCTAGCACTCAGCCACTGGGAATGCTCCAAGCCAGCACTGGGGTCCCTCAAACTGTGCATAAAGTGTTCCATGCCACGAGGAGAACCAGCAGTCCTGCTCTGCCCCTCCTGGCTCTGTCACAGCACACAAGGTGGCTCAGTGCTGATCACCCCCAGGGCCAAGCTCAGACCAGGCAGGGGCTTCTCTGTTGCCAAAGACTTGTCCCTGCCACAGCCACTGCAGAGCTGACTCTGCTGGTGTGGTGGGGCAGGAGGTAAGGCTCACAGGGAGACCTTGACAGCTCAAGCATTTTCCTCAGGGTAAGCACATGGCCAAGTTCCAGCACAGGATCCCATTTTCCATCCTGTGTCAGACCTCCTGCTGCCTTCCATTAGCTTCCCTTGGGCAGGGGCCCACGTCACTGCAGTGAGAAATGTCCCTCCTGGAGCTACATGAAACAGGAGGAAGCAAGCTCCTGGACAATCTCTCTGACTGCCCTTTGCCCCTTGCTGTACAGACGGACCAGGCTTTGGCAGTATTCAGCCTTGACACATGCTACCAGGACTGCTCTGGCCTCTGTGGAGCTGAGCTTGGTGGGTGATGGGCTCCTTCCAAGAAACTGAGGTTCCCTACCTACCTACCTGACCCTCCTAGCCCTGCTCTCCTGGCAGGAAGAGATGCCTCTTCCTGGGAGAATCTCTGGGATGTAGCTCCCCCAAGCTGGTGAGCAGATCAGAGTGGCTCTCTAAAGCAGTCAGCAGGGCTGTGCAGAGGTGTGAGCGTGGAGGCAGTGCTTCAACCCCCCACAGTGTGCTGGGGGGAAAGGCAAGAGCCTCTCACAGCATCAGCTGCCAAGAGCCTCCTGGGCAGGGCAGCCTCACAGCAGTGCTATGGGAGCAGGTCTCTGTATCCTGAGTCCCCCACTGGCCTAACCCTTGAGGATGAAAAAATGAGAGAATAGGAGAAACCCTTGAGGATTAAACCCCTTGAAGATGAAAATCAAACCAAATCAACCAAACAGAGGACCCCAAACCAACCAGATGAACAAATTTTGCCCTGGCATTTCTGCCTGGGCTGCAAGTCCCACAGACACAGCCCCTTGGCAGAGGAGGATGGGGTGAGCTTGGGGGGGCCAGGCTGGGCAGAAGAGCTGGGCTGCAGGGTGGCAATTCACCCTTGGAAATGCACCATGGGGTCGTCCTGGGGTAGTGGTGCAGCAGCAACTCAGCCTCTGTGGATGTGAGTGCAGGTGACTGAACCTCCTGAGTACTCCCTGTGCACCTCAGGGGGGCTGGCAGCCAGCACTGGCCCTGTCCTGGCTCTCATCTGAGCTGGAGCTGCCTTAGGTCTCTCCATCACACAGCCACAACTTGGTGTCCCTGGGAACATCATCATTGTGGTGCTGCTCCCTTTGGCCTCAAGCTCATGTGAGCCTGCACCTGGGCAAGGGTCTGGAACAGGTTGGCTTGGGGACGAGGCTGCTGGAACCCAATGTGCTGGGGCTCTACAGGAAGGAGAGCCTGAGGCAGTGCTTGGGGCAGGCTAGAAGGGGCAGCAAAAGGCAAGTGCAAAGAAAAAGATGTTTGCAGGATGAGGCAGGTGGGGAGTGAGCTGGTGGTGCTGGGTTGTAGCTGGACCTTTGGCCCAGCTGCAGGTGGAGGAGATTCCTGGCTGGGTACCCCGCGCAGGGCTGCAGCTTGTCCTCTTCATCTGCATGGCAAGAGTTCCCATCCCCAGCTGCCAGGTGGTGCCAGCTGCACTCCAGGGTGGCACAAAGCTTCTCAGAGCGGAAAGGAAGGGGTAGCAAATTTGACAAAGCCTGGTGTGACCAGGTTTGGCCTGGGGCTGGTGGTTGGGGGGTTGGTTTAGCCTGGCAGCAGAGGTTGCGCGCGGCGGGCGGCTGGGGAGCCCCGGGGCCGCTGCCGCTCCCAGTGGGGGAGGTTGTGTCCCCAGGGCATGCCCCAGCCCTTTGATTCAGGACCTTTTCAAAAAATAGCTGCCCTGAGCAGTTCTCTCTGCCTTGGACTGGTGTTGACAGCCACTGCCACGTACAACATGACGTGGCAGCATTACTCTGTGTCAACACATGTGGTGACAGATGTATGCCAAGCGGGCAGAGCTCTCAGAGCTCCATGTTGTTGTTTTTTAACGTTGGCAGCTGTCCAGGGATCATTCCTGGTCTCTCTGCCTGAGAAGCATTGCCTCTGCCAAGCCCCCAGGCTGTGCAGTGGGCACTTTGGGCTGGAGGGAGGTCAGGAAGATCAAACTGCTGGAGGGAGCTCAAGAACTGCTCCGCTGGGGACTTTTCTTCCACAGATTTCCTCACTGGAGGGTGAGATCTCCTACCCATGAGTGCTGGCCCACAACAACTGATGCATGTGAATATTGACAGGGTGAATGCCACCAAAACTGAGGGCTGCAGTGGACCAACCTCCTTCTTCCCTCCTGCCCAGAAGGAGCAGTGCAGTGGACAACAGCTTAGTCAGGACAGTTCACCAGGTGGTAAGAGCTACAGCCTGCATGAACGGATTGAGAACAACCAAACCTCTTGCTCACTGCAACCTCCTGCACCTTCTACAGCCTTCAGCACCACCAACCAAACCCCTTGTTCACTGCAACCTCCTGCACCTTCTACACCACCAACCAAACCCCTTGCTCACTGCAACCTCCTGCACCTTCAACACCACCAACCAAACCCCTTGTTCACTGCAACCTTCTACACCACCAACCAAACCCCTTGCTCACTGTAACTTTTTGCCCCTTCCACACCCTTCTACACCTCCTACAACTTTCTACACCATCAACCAAACCCCTTGCTCACTGCAACCTTCCACACCACCCTGGGCATCACCTGTCCCAGTTCTCTAGGCTCTAGGCCACAGCAAATTGGATGCAATCAATCCCAGGCTGTGAGGGAAGAGGGAAGAAACTCTCCCTTTGGACTTCTTCACACATCAGGGCAATAGGGTAGGTTTTTCTGGAGCATTTAGGACATCTAGCACTACTGGGAGTGTGCCAGGATTTGGGCAGATTGTTAACTGGAACCAGTAGGGTGATTGCTGGGCTCTCAGGGACACCAGTGGAACAGGAGGCTGGAGTGAGTGCTACTGGTATGGGAGACCAAGGGGCTGCAGCCAGCACACAGCACAGAGTATCCATGGAGTGAACATCAAAGGACCAGCTCCAGGCAGCTGATGAGGACCCAGAGGCAAGGAAAGAGGAAGATGAGGGGCCAGGCCTAGGGCAGGAAACCAGCTTGGATGGAAAAGGGGTGAAGCAGCAAGGGATGGGGCACACCATTTTGATGCCAAGAGGACAAAAGTCACGAGGAGCTTGAAAAGCAGAAAAATACCTCACGATAAAGGACAAACAAAGGATATCAGGAAGCTCAGAATAGCAAAACACCCTACTTGGTCTAGAGAAAATGTCTTTCTGAGGCACAAGTAATCCCCTCTCTGGGGCTACAGGGATGTTTTTCCTTTCCCACCAGCTCCCTGGCACATCGGAACGTGGTGCAGGGCAAGTGCCAGGGCAGCGCTGGGCTCCCAAGAACATGGCTCTGAGGTCTCACTGGCTTCTCAGAGGAGACCTTTGCCAAGATGCTCCTCCAAGACCCCAGTGGGGAAGGGCACCTCTGGTCAGCTGAGGGGGTTTTGTTGGGACTGATGGCTCATGGCTGTGGAGAAGGGAGCTGAGGGTGAAGAGGGCAGGAGCCATCTTTCTTCCCATCCTATTTCTCTTCCCAGTGCCTTTCCTGAGGAGAAGCCTGTGAGCTGCTGAATAACTTGGGCCATATTGGGCCTGGTGAGCTAAGCAGAAGTTAAGAAGAGCTTTGATGAGAATGAGGAACACCGTGGGGGGTTGTGTGTCCCTGTGTCCTGCTCCTTGGACCTTTGCAGTGACATTTGTGCCCCAGGGAATCCAGCTGAATGCTGCCCTGAGCTCTGCAGTGCAGAGGTGCATGCTGAGGCACAGCCAGCCCAGAGTGGCTGTGAAGGCTTTGCTGTCTCCTGCACCTTCCCCAGGTCTTGGGGCCAGCCAGCAGGAGGAGGGAAGGTGTATGGGTGCGTAGCACTGCTCAGTCCACACATGCAGCCACGAACAGGCTTTTGCCACAGCACCTCTGGTCCTGAAAAGAAGAGAACAGGAAAGAGTTGGAGGAGCCTTTGGACCCCATGGGCACAATTAAACCTTACATTTCCTGCCGAGGGGCCTGTCTTTACTTTTCCCCTCCTTGAAAAGTTCAGAAGAACATCAAGTGATGTGCTTCGTGCTGACTAGGACAAGAGCACAGCAGTTAGCCCTCCATGGGGGTCTCCCAAGCCCCTGGCAGACTCGGTGCCTTCCCCCTGCTGCCCCTGGGACGTTCCAAGAACCGTTCCCCAAGGGATCTTGCCTCCAAAAGGGGGAAACTTTCGGCAGCCCACCCTGGAGAGCCACTCCTCTCCCACGTGGGACCTGTGGAGGGGGGGACGTGAGCCTGCCCAGAGCGAAGCCATCATCACCTGGCACGGGGTGGCTCAGAAGCCTGCTTATAAAGTGCAGGAGACAGCTGAAGGAGTTAAGTTACTTGAGTTGCTTCGGGATGAAAAATGCTGGCTACACGTCGGGTTTGATGATTGCAGCCGCAGGCAGGTGTTAATCCCCCTCACCAGGACCCAGTGGGGCAGCAGCGCCAGCAGCAGCAGCACACCTCACTGAGTGATTGCCTCCTGCCCTGCCCTGGGCTGCCTCTGCCCGGAGCTGCTGCTCCTGCCCGGGTTTGCTGTTTGCTGTGTTGATTCCCACGCGTCCGAGAGCCCTGCAGTGTGCCCAGCCGGCAGCCAGCGCACACTGCACCAGCAGCCGGGCTGCCTTCTGCCCAAGCACTGCAGGTGGCTTGGGGTCAGGAGAACCACGAGGAGAGCGCCTGGCTGATACTCTGGAGCACCGAGGGATGAGGATACCCACGGCTTCAGCAAACTGCCTTGAGAGCTAACTTCTGCCCGGGAGCAGAAGCGTGTCATGACCAACTGCAGGGTGTGTGTGATCCAAACGAGGGAAGGAGAGCTCAGAACTCAGCAAACCAAGCTGGGATCGTGACAGCAGAACCCCGGAGCAGGAGAAGAAAGGCTGGCTGGCTGTGTTTAATGCGGGAGCTTTCATCCTGCCACCGGGATGGGCTGTGAGCAGCTCCTGAGCCCCGCGGGGCACAGCAGCTTTGTCTCCCTGACGTCCCGGGGATGCTCTGCCTTGATGCAGGCTCAGGGTTAGATGTTTGATCTCTGTTTCCGGAGGTTTTGTTTTGTCTTTTTTCCCCCCTGTCTGAATCCCAACATTTGGCATTTGTGGGGTGATGAAGGGACAGAAAGCTGGGGAGCTGCTCTGGTTGTTAGCTTGCCAAGCAGACACACTCTGGAGCACGGCGCATAGGTGGCTTGCTCCTTGCAGCCCTTTGCTTTGCTTGGTGGGTCCTGAGCACAGGATGGTGAGAAACTGGCTCCACGATCTGCCTCGTTCCCTTGGCGCCCTGCCTTGGCCCCAGTGGGTAGCTGGTTATCTCATGCCTTTGGGAGGGAGTGACTGGCATGGGCAGGAATGTTCATACACACTGTCAGCCTGGAGGAACCAGCTGTGTGTCCAATTTCTGGACATGGTTCAAGTGTGAGCTCAGTGCTGAGCAATGTGGAGGTAAAGGAGGTGAGAAGGGTTTGGGGTTTCACTGTGTTGATACACACCAGGCTCCCACCTCCCGTGGCCGTGGGTCCAGCTCTCCACCAGGTGATTCAGCCCCGTGCTACTGGGAAGGGATGAAGAGCAAACCACGGAATTAACCCAGGTTGCCAGCGTGCCATGTCATGCTGAGGGATGCAAGGACACTTTCCCTCGGGACAGAGGGATGCTCCTGGAATGCTGGAGCCTCCCTTGCAGAGGGGGCCAAGGTGCTGATGCTGGAGCCTGCCTAGTGGTCACATTCTCACGGGCCACTCCACAGGTCTTGCCCAGGACGGGCTTTTGATGTGTGGTCACAGAATAGGTCGGGTGGGAAGGGACCTTAAAGATCATGTGGTTTCCAACACGGGCGGCTTCACCTTCTACTAGATCAGACTGCTCAAGGCCCTTACTCATCTCACCAGCTCCTCATGAAGCTGGAAAGGGTCTCTGGAGGCAGCGCGGGGTTCTGCGGCAGAGCAGAAGTGGCGCAGAGCAGGGGCAGAGCGGGTGTCCAGCTACCCAGCAGGGCTGTGCCCGGGTGGGCGCAGCCGGCGGACACCCCCTGGCCCGGGGGCCCATTGGTAGGAGCCAGGAGCCCTGCCCACCGCGGGGGCTAAGCCCCATCCCGGGCCGGCGGGACTCGGTGCCGGGGGCGGCGGCGGCAGGACCCGGCGGCGGCCGCGCGGGCGCGGCTGTCACTCAGCGTGCGGCGAAAGTGACAGCGGGGGCGGGGCGGCCGCGCGCCGGGCGCGTATTTAACTTGGGGCGGCGGGCGGCGGCGCGGCAGAGCGCGGCGGGCGGGCGGCGGCGGGAGGGGGCTGCGCACGGCACCGAGCTCAGAGCCCAGCCGAGCTCCCCCGAGCCCAGCCGGACCGACCCGAGCCCAGCCGGACCGACCCGAGCCCAGCCGGACCGACCCGAGCACAGCCGAACCGAGCCGAGCACAGCCGACCCGGCAGCGCGGAGCCGCGGCTGGATGCGCTGAACGCGGCGGGGGCGCCCGGGCCCGAGCATCGACAGCAGCAGCAGCAGCGATGGGTCGCCGGGGCTGTTGAGCGGCGGCCGAACCCGTCCCTGCCTGCCCCCGCCGAAAAGCCGCACGGAGCGGCGGGCGCCGCCGGGGACCGCGCAGGGAGCTTCGCAGCGCCGGTGCCGGGGACACCCCACCACAACGCTTACACAGACGCCGAGGATGCCCCGGGGGGCCGCGGGCCGCCCCAGCCGCTCGCCATGAGGAGGATCCCGGCCGGGCCGCGGGCGCTGCCGGCGCCGCCCGCCGCCGCCGCCGCCGCCTGAGCCCCGCGCCCCGGCGGTGCCCGCGCAGGGGCCGCTCGGACCGCCGCGCCGTGACCCTCCTCCCCGCCCCCTCGCCCGTGCTCGCCCGGCTATAAAGGAGGGTTTTATTCTCGGGCTCCGGTCTCACGCCAAACCCTGTCACACCGTCTAGACGAGCTGTCGTGGGGCTCGGCCCAGCTGTCACCATGGCGATGGAGACGACTCCGCTGTGAATTTTGGGGGGGAGCGAGCGAAAGCGGCGGCGGAGGAGGAGGAGGAGGAAGGCTCGGCCGCCGCCGTGCCCTGCCCTGCCCCGCCGCCGCCCGCGGGGGAGGCTCGGACCCCCCGGCGCTCTCTGCCGCGGCTGGAGCCGGCCCGGCGGGGAGCCCCGGGGAGCCAGCGGCCGCGGGGCGAGCCTCAGATGCGTCTGTCACACAAGCCCGGCCGAGCTATTTAAAGTAACGGGCCTCGCCGGACTTTTGTCTCTGCCTATTTATGAGTCCCCGGGAGCTGGCAGGCGCCGCCGGGCAGCGCTAGGAGCCGAGCCCGCAGCACCGAGCCGGGGCCGCCGGGTCCCGCCCGGAGCATGACGGCGATCCGGGCGCTCCTGCTCTGCTCCTGCCTGGGGCTGCTGCTACGCCCGGGGGGCGGGCAGCCCTTCCTGCGTCTGCGACCCTCGCCCAGCGACAACCTGCCCGTCAAAGACATCGTGGAGCACCCGGACCCCGAGTACGACCCTAAGGAACAGGACCTGGACGAGAGGACTCTGAGGAAGAAGCTGGGCAGCCATTTCGACCCCGGTTTCATGGCCGTGGCCGTGCCGGGGCCGGCTAACGCCTCGGGGACCGAGGCGGCGGCGGCGGCGGCGGCGGCGGGGCGGGGGCGGGCCGCGCTGCCCGCCGAGCTGCGGCGGCTGGAGCTGGGTCCGCCCCGGGGACCGCGCCTCAGGGTGGGCAAGAAGGCGCGGCGGAAGGTGCTGCAGTGGCTCTGGGCATATACCTACTGCCCCGTCCTCTACACCTGGAAGGACCTGGGCATCCGCTTCTGGCCCCGTTACATCAAGGAGGGCAACTGCTTCGCCGAGAAGTCCTGCTCGCTGCCCGAGGGCATGTTCTGCAAGCCCGTCAAGTCGGTCACCAAGACCTTCCTGCGCTGGCACTGCCAGGGCTGGTCCAGCCAGAAGTACTGTACCTGGATCCCGGTGCAGTACCCGCTCATCTCCGAGTGCAAGTGCTCCTGCTAGCCTCCCCCGGCCTTGCACTGCCGCCTCGGCTCCTTCGGATGGCTCTTCTAGGAGGAGCTAGGAGGTTTTTTGGGGGGTGTTGTTTGTTGTTTTGGTTTTGATTTTGGTTTTTTTTTTTCCCCACCACCACCCCCTTCCCCTCGCTTCCCAGTGCAGGGTCGGGGGGGGGGGAAGGAACCGGGTTTATTAATTTTTATTGATTTGGGGGTGGGGTTTTTTTTTGGGGGGGTGGGGGTGGGAGGGGACACAGACACACACACACACACACACACTTATTTTAATGTTATTTTATTTGAAAGGGGCAAAGCAAACCCAGGAACTGCAGGGCAGGCCAAAGGCACAGTAAAGCACTACAATCAGATGTCTATTTTTATACCTATATAGCCTTCTAACAAAACAAAGGAGAAAAAAAAAAAAAAGGAAAGAAAAAGCTTAAAAAAAAATGAAAAAAAGGAAAAAAAAAATTAAAAATAATAATAATTAAAAAAAAACCAAACAAACAGTTGTGTAAATAGAGAGATTTTAAAGGGGGGGAGGGAAAAAAAAAGGGAGGGAGGAGGAAGGGGAGGGGGGGGAAAGGGGGAAATTGCAGCTGTATTATTATTATTATAATTATTATTGTTATTATTATTATTATAATTATTTTAAAGACATAGGACCACATTTTAAACCCCATCCTGAGTAGAAGCTGAACACTTCCCTGCTGGATTGGAAGGGGGCAGAAATTTCCTGGAAAGATGATCTGATCCCCCCCCCCCCCAAATAAAAAAGCAGGGGAGTGGGGTGCAAAAGAAACCAAGCAAGAGGAGCAGCATCCCTGGAGAAGCTTCTTGCTCTGGGCTGTTTATTTTGGTTTATTTTAGTCATTTTAATTTATTCTGTTCATTTTACCCTTCCCTTTCCTTTTCCTCTCCTCTCCAAACCTCTCCTCTCCTCTCCCTCCCTTTCTCCCTCTTTCCTCTCCTTCTTTCCCTTCCCTCTTTCCCCTTCCTTTCTCCCTCTTTCCTCTCCTTCTTTCCCTTCCCTCTTTCCCTTTCCTTTCTCCCTCTTTCCTCTCCTTCTTTCCCCCTCTTTCCCTTTCCTTTCTCCCTCTTTCCTCTCCTTCTTTCCCCACTCTTTCCCTTTCCTTTCTCCCTCTTTCCTCCCCTCCTTTCCCTCTTTCCCTCTTTCCTCTCCTCCTTTCCTCTTTCCTCTCCTCCTCTCCCTCTTTCCCTCCTTTCCCTCCCTCCTTCCCCTCCTTCCCTCTTCCTTTCCCCTCCTTCCCTCTCCTCCTTTCCCTCCTTCCCTCTCCTCCTTTCCCTCCTTCCCTCTCCTCCTTCCCTCCTTCCCTCTCCTCCTCCCTCCTTCCCTTCCTCCTCTCCTTTCCCTCTCCTCCTCTCCCTCCTCCTTTCCTCCTTCCCTCCTTCCCTCCTCCTTCCCTCCTTCCCTCTCCTCTCCCCTCCTTCCTCCCTTCCCTCCTCCTCCTCCTTCCCTCCTTCCCTCTCCTCCTTTCCCTCCTTCCCTCTCCTCCTTTCCCTCCTTCCCTCTCCTCCTCTCCCTCCTTCCCTCTCCTCCTTTCCCTCCTTCCCTCTCCTCCTTTCCCTCCTTCCCTCTCCTCCTCTCCCTCCTTCCCTCTCCTCCTCTCCCTCCTTCCCTCTTCCCTCTCCTCCTTCCCTTGTCTTCACCCCTTCTCACTGACCTTTGAATCCGTTTGCCAAGCTCTCTAAGGTTGGGTGTTTTTCTTTTTTCTGTTATTTTGGTTTCTTTTGGGTTTTGTTGTTTGTTTTGTTTGGTTTTTTGTTTTTCTAAGTGGGTCAACTAAGGAGGAAATCCTAAAGGACAGTTCAAATCTATGAAGAGTGGAAGCGTTTTGGCGTGGGGGGATATACAGATAGCGGTGTAGAGATGTTAAAGGAGGTTTTCTCTGTACAGCTTATTTATTTTTAACGTTTGTGTATAGGGGGGGGAGGGGAAGGAAACAAACAAAAGTCGTAAAAAAAAAACCAGCAAAAGCAAAACTAGAGCTTATGCCAGAAACTATTGGAGATGTTTACTTGAATATTCCTTTGACAAACATATCAATGTAAATAGGAGCTATCACTGATCGAAACGTTTTTAGCAATAAACTCTACCTTTGAAGGAAAACAACAACCAAAGCAAAGCTACAAAAGGCAAAGCAAAACGTGCTCTGCAGCCCAGCTCCCTGGGAAGACCTCGCTGGGAGCAGGTGATGAGTAAAAGAAAGGGCTTTGGCTGGGCCACGCTGGTGTAAACCGCGAGTTGGTGGAGCTCCTCTGCTCTGTGCCTCTCTGCGACCCTGCTCTGGGCTTTTGGGGTTGGGTGTTTTTTCGTGCGTAGAACCTGCTAGGGAGAGGAGGAGGTCGGGGGGGGGGGGGTGGGGGGAACAACCCTCCCGAGCTGGCTGCTAACGCCTGAAAGAGCCGCGATGTCCCGGACAGGAGGTGTCAGCTGAAGTCCTTGGGAGATTCCTGCTTCGCGTCGCCCGTCCTGGGCTCCCGCATGCTCCGTGGCTTTTGGATTCGGCTCTCCCGCTGGCAGAGGAAGCAGTCGAGGTTACCGCCCCAGCCATCAAAGCAACTGACACAGTTTGGCAGCCCCGTCTGTGTCAGAACAAATGTTTTTTTTCTCGGCTGCCGCCACTAGCACAGGAGGGAAGGATGGAGACGAGCCCCGTGCCCAGCCCCGCTGCCGCGACGGAGCCGCGGACCTGGCATCTGCCTCCTGCAGCGTGGCTGGGAGCGTGCTGGGGTCAGGAGGAAGGGCTCAGCCCGCACCGCTACTGCGTGCCCTCGGCTTGCCACCCTCGTGTGCCAGGGCCAGCAGGATCCCGCTCTCCCGCCGGAGCCCGCGGAGCCAGGGCAAAGGAGAGACAGACTGGCTCCACAAGGGCAGGCTGCCGGCCGCCGGCTGGGGAGGAGCCCGGCATGGCGAGCGGGGGCACTGGCAGTGCGAACCCACTCCCAACGGAGATCTGTTTGTCTGTCTGTCTGTCTGTCAGAGGGCTTGGAGCGGGGCCCTGACGGGCTGCCAGGCCGTCCCCCTGCATGCTCCGCGTGGGCTGCTGATGCTGGAGGAGAAGGTCTGGCCGTTCCCTCCGGTGTCTGAAGCGCGCCCGGCATCCCCCAGGAACAAACTGCTGCCCGAGGCCTTTGCCAGCCAGGAGCCCGCCTCCGCCAAGCTGTCTGCAGAGCTCTGGGGAGACCCCGTCCCCCTCCGGCTCGGCTCACAGCGGAGAGTGGCAGGACACCAAGCCCATGGGAAGGCGCCGGGACCCTTTGAGTGGTCTGGCTCGCATCCCTCCATCTTTCTCCGAGGGAACCGCGGTCAAGCGAATTTCCCTGGAGCAGGCCCACAGGGCCCGGAGGTCACGCACAGATTGAGGCCAGAACGGGGAGAGAGCTTTTTCTAGCTGGCACTGTGGGGAAGAGGCAGGAGGGGACAGTTGACATCCAGCAGCCGCTGTCCCCACAGAGCCCTGCGGCCATCGGCTTGGCCCCACAGGGGGAGGCAGGTCGGCCTTACCACGCAGCTCATCAGCAAGGGATGGGGAAGGGGAAGGGGGTGGGGGGGAGGACATCGAGAGCAGGGTAGAAAAGAGACCTTGGCGAAGGCAATGTGCAAAACATCAGGGGCATTTGGGAGAGGAAGGGGAAAGCTCATTTTGCAAGAGGAACAACATCTGTGGTGTGGGGGCCGAACATCTGTAGGAGGGAGCATGGGGGAGGGCATTCTGGGAAAATATTTCTGACATAATCCCAACAGTATCTGGTGTGTTGGGATTTGGTTACAAATGGCCCTCTAAACGTCTTTGTGCGTTTTGTTCTGCTGGTTCCAGGGGCACACAGAGACCCCTGCTTTGTGCTAACCTGGGAAATAAACCACTGCCTGGGCTCAATGGCTGAGCTCAGTTGCGCTGGGAAGGAGGGGAGGGGGTGGAAAGGTTGGGGAAGAGGGGGGGTGGGGGGTGGGAAAAGGGGAAAGCGAGATTTGTGTGAACTCCAGCGAAAACCAGCCTGAAAGCCTCCCTGCCATGTGCTGCAAGGGAGGAGCGGGGCTGCCTGTGGCCTCCCCGGGGACAAACGCAGTGGTCCCGCTTGAGCCGACGGAGAAAAGCTGAGAGCCGAGCGTCGAGGTGCTCGGCGAGGGCAGGGGCTGGGCAAGCGGAGGGGCAAGCCCTGCGAGCTGTGGTGCCAGTTCGCCCTACCTGCCCCCAGTCACCTCGGTCACCTCTTCGTGTGCAGGGGCCTCCTGCTCGGCTGCCCCCCACCCCCGGGGGAGGCGAGGAGTCGGACGTGTGACAGCGGGGCCGTGGGCGTGATGTGGCTCTCCCTGTCTGCTGAGCCTCAAAGGAGCCAAAGACAAAAGGGGGAACGAGCCTGCTCCTTTGGTGCGGTTGCTTCATTGTCTGCCCAAGCTGCTTGTGATTAAGGGACAAGCTGGGGGGGTGGGGTGAGGGGAGAAAGGGGCAGGACAGGCAGAACTGAAAGAGCCCCAAGATGTGGTGGGGGATGCCACCTTCTGAAAATAGGGTTCTTCCCCCTCCCCCTCCCCCACCCCACCCCCTTCCCTGTGCACGGGCCCGGGAGACAGGCCCGAGGGTGGGTGGCATCCTCTAGGTTGGGTCACGCCTTGGTAAGAGGCATGCAGGGCTGCGGCCACATGCTGGCAGGCGTGAGCCTGCCACGTGTGCCTGCATGGTGCCCCTGCCAAGCCACAGCCAGGTCTCTGTCTCTTCCTTCTGCTCATCAAGGCCCTTTTGTCACCCAGTGAGTTGCTCTCCCGCGCCCAAATCCCAGGTTTGGATGATCTCATCTGTCTTGGGTGGCTTCTGACATTTGACTCAGTGCTACAGAGACACTCTCCCTTCTTCCTTCCTTCCCGTGGCCTTTCACATCCCAGGTTGGTTTTGGCACTAGGAGCAGGTTAACTCCTTTTTTTGTTTTGTGTTTTTTGGGGGTTGTTTTCCTCCCTTGCCCAAGGGTGTTTCATCCCCACTTCCCTTGCTCTGCTGTAGCTCAGGTCCCCTCAGTCTCCAGGAATGCAGCTCCTGTTGGCGCACCACCTCTGCCAGGGTGACCCAGATTCACAGGGCCAGAGCTCGCAGATGTCTGATGCCAGCTCTGGAGATATCTGACTCAGGCTTGGGTGATGACCTAAGCCCATCACTCATCATTCCTAGAAGGACAGATGAACAGTCTGGAGGCAGTAGCTGGCCTCCTCAAACTTCCAAGCCCAGGCCAAGCTTGGGGCTTTACGTGCACAGTTGTGTTCATCTCCTCCCCTGGCATGGGCGTTTGCTGAGGCTCGCTTTCGCAGCCTGGCGTGGCCACCAGGAGCTGTCAGAGGAAGCCAGCCTCCTTGTGCACCCTCCTTGGTCTCTGGTGAGCCTGTCCTGGTGAGTGCTGCTGGCTAAGCTGAGCTGGACCTGCTTCCTTCCAGGCACCCCTAGCTCCTAGGTCATGACCCCAGTGAAAAACATGCAGCAACGCTGAGCTTAACAGCAGCAGCGCAGGCCAGGGTGGACTGTGCTGACCACAGATGTGCCCCATGGCATGGGCAGGTGGGATGCTCTTCCTTTGTCACCCCCCCAGGGCTGCCAGGTGCAAGAGTGGGGGGGTCTGCTTCCTCTCTGCAAGACCCACCTCAGGCTGCCTTTCTCTCTGCTCCTTTGCAGTTCTCCTCAGCTGTGTTTCCATGCACAGTAAACCCAACCACGTGCCTAGCTGCCCCCTGGCAGAGCTGGGCCCTGATCTTTCACCAGCACAGGGGTGAGGGGATGCAGGGAGCATCCAGAGCTTTACTCAGCATCACTTCAGGATGTCAGAAGGACTGCTGGCTCACCTGCCAAAAACACATGCCTGAGCCTCCCTTCCCCCTCCGTGATTCAAACCAATCACTGACAGCAGCACCATCCCTGGGTGCTCCTTGGCCTTAGCTGTTTGGTGCTCTCCTGAGAGATGTCAGGGAAGGGACCACATCGTGTGGCACCTGGGAGCCCAGTCAGGGAGGCAGAGGCACAGAGAGCAAACCAGGACTAGCTGGGAGGCAGTGCTCATGAGCTGGCCCTTGGCTGAGGTGGCTCTTTCATGAAGACCTTCACAAAGCAAACCCAAGAGCTGCTCTGCAGAAAGCAACCCAGTCTACATATTTGAATTATTTTTTTCCTTCCTTTTGGTTTTTTTTTTTTCCCTGGATGACTCTCTGCCAGGGAGACACCCAAGGCCTGAAGCAGCTAGGTGGGATGTGGCTGGTGCAGCCCTGCCCGGACCCACCCCAGGGGCAGTGAATTCGGGAGGACCAGCTCTGCCTCACTCCAGCCCCTGCTGCTCCTCCAGAGGCGGTTCAGTGGCCCACCCTGACAACCTCAGCCTCTTCTCAACTCCCTGGAGCACAGCACAGACCACTCAGGGTCTGTGAAGCAGCACTGGGGTGAGGCAGGAGGCCCTGCTCTCCAGCATCGCACAGATGCTCTGGAAATAGAGAAGAGCCTTCACAGAAGCCCACGGTCCCAGACATACAGCAAAGCATATGATGGGAAAGGCTTCTCCTTGGATCTGGAAGCTGGGAGTTAAAGCTATTACTTTGGGTTACTGCCAGATCTGAGGCATGGTTGCTCACAGAGGGCCTGGGTAGGTCAGCCATGCTGTGTACCTCATCACCCACGAACACAGTACTTGGAAACCAGTTATCTCCCCACCACAGAGAGCAGAGAGCAAGGTGAGCAGCCAAACTCAATGGCCACCCCCATTAGTTAAGACCTGGAGCCTTCCCCTCAAGAGAATCTTATAAGCCACTACAAGAAGCCAGAACTTTGGAGCCAGCACTGCCAGAGCTGCTGGGGGCACACAGTGAGGCCCCTGGAGCTCCCAGGATGGTGATTCCACCTGCTGAGCAGCAGCCTGCCCACCATGCATTGTGCTGCAGCACTGGCTGCTTAGGGGGCAGCCTTTGGAGAGGTAGCAGGAGGCAGAGCTAAGCAGCAGGAATGCTGAGAAGGACATTGAAGGCTGCATCTCTGGGTGCCAGGGCAGGACAGCCTTTGGAGGGCAGGCTGTGGGTCTGTGCTAGAGAAGGAGAGCTGCTTGCCACAGATGCTGTCTGTGAGGAGTCCCAGTACAGGTGCTCAAGTCCACAGACATCTTGAAAAGTTGAGCAAGAGTCATCAGATCCCCTCTGAGGCTGGCTGCTTTCTCAAGCATTGTTTGGTCTGCTTCCATCCTGTTTGCTGCCAAAAGACACTTTCTCTCCAGGAGATGGTACTAACAAAGGACTGGGCCTCCAGCCTTGGCTCTGTTTATCTACTTTATTGAGACAGGGACCATATTTCATCCCAGAGCTGAGATTAAGCACTGAGTTGGACTTGGTGTTCTGCTCTTTGACCGTGTTTCAGGAAAGAGTCTATTTCTGCCTCCTCTCTTCCCACCAGGAACTGCAGCCAGTAGTCCTCTTGGACACCTCTTTGAGCCAGAGAAGGCAGCATGCAGGTCAATGAGCAGCCCTGAAGCTGGACTTTGCTGCTAGCAGTGAAGGAAGGTGGTGAAGGTGTGTGTAGTGATGTGGTACCCAACAGGAGCCCTTGGCTGGGCTGGTACCTGCAGGTGCCTTCATCCCAGCTGCTGACATGGCCTGGGGGCAGTGTGTCACCAGGAGCACAGGGACTCTGCCTCCTTCCAGGCATTGCTCTGGAGGTGGCCCAGCAGGAAGCAGGCAGAGGTACCCCCAGCCAGGCATGGCCAGCAGCTCCGAAGCCGGTCCTGCGGCTGGGGCTGTGCCACAGGGCAGGTGCCCCCATGCTCTGAGGTGTCCCTGCACCCCCAGGGCCCTTGGGCAGGAGCTGGGTGGAGGCAGTGAGCAGTGAGCCCAAGGCTGGGAGCCGGGCAGCCTCCACCCGCCATGGGGCTCTGCAGGGAGCACTCAGGGCAGAGCCTGGAGAGAAGGACCCTGCCGCCGGGGCGAGTGCTGCCTGCTGCCTATGCCAGCTCCAGGGCCCTGCAGACGCCAGGTTGCCTGCCCTGTATCTTCGGCACCAGGGCTGGGAAGGGCAGGGCCGAGCAGAGGAGGGTAGGACCAGGCCGGGCAGGGCAAGGCAGGCAAGGGCGAGCAGCGCTGGGCAAAGCAGGGCCGGGCAGGGCAGGGCTAGGCAAGGCTGGGCAGCACCGGGCAGGGCAAGGCAGGGCAGGGTTCCCCACGGTACACGCCGCAGGCGCCGTCAGCCGGGAGGAGGGCGCCACCTGGCGGCCGCGCCGGGTCAGGCGGCTGTCCCCCTCTTCTCCGGCCGGCTCCCGTCCGCGGGGTCTCTCCCGCCGGGGCCCTCCACGACCCCTTCTCCCCACCCGCATCACACCGGACCCCGACGGCTGCTGCAGCCTGGCCTCTCCGTGGTGAGGAGGCAGCAGAAGCATTGGCAAGAGAGCCGTACCCTGCCGGGCACCCTCGGGTCCCAACCTCTGAGCCCAAACTGGAGGGACACAAAGCAGCTCTGCGGGAATTTCAGCTTCTCACAGCCACCACTGACCCCGGAGGTGCCCTCAGGCCACCTCAGCATGGCAGGAGCCTCCTTTGACCCGGGACCACTGCAGCACCACCGCTCAGCAAACAAGCCCCAAAGCCCTCCGCAGCTTTCCTCGGGGCTGACGTGAATTTGTTCTTCGTGAGGAACTGCAGCACGCCTTGAACATAATAAAGGCTTCCCATGGGGACTGACTAAGCAGCTCCCCCCTCCTCCCCGAGGGAGCGGTGGAAGAAGCACAACCCCAGAAGAAAGGAGATACCCTCTGTGCGAAGCGGGACTCATCCGGGGCCCCTTCCATCCCGGCCGCCCGTCGCACTGCCCGTGTCTGCGCCCAGTTGTTGCCCTGGTCCGAGCCCAGCCCTGCCGTCCAGCTCAGGGACTTCAATGAGCCCTTCCAAATTGCTTCACAAATACCACACAAATGTTTAAACCCTGAGAACTCGCTCCCTGGGCTCGCGCTGTGATTTATCTTCATCTGCGCCGGCGAGATTTATTCTCATCGGCCCCAATTAAGGGCACGGCTCAGCCCTTTAAAGTGTGCTTCCAGGCAGGGGGGAGGAGGAGGAGGGGAAGGGAGGGTTGGGGGGGGGGGAAAGAACACCAACCCAAGTGGAGCCTCTTCTCAGCCAGCAGGACACATGGCCAAACCAGAAGGGAAAAACTGAGAAGCGTGGTGGTGGGGTTGTTTTTTTTCCTGGTTCAAAACAACAACAACAAACAACAACAACAATAATAATAATAATAATAAATAAATAAAGCATTCCTCCCTGGGGTTGTTGGTTTTTTGGGTTTTTTTTTGGTGGTTTTTCTTTTTGGGGGAGTCAAAAATTTGGAAGCTTGGCTGAGTTGAGCAATGTTTTGCCCAAAGCCAGGAGTCAGGCAAGGAATGGTGAGAATTCAGGCAGATATTTTGGTGGTGGTGGAGGTGTTTTGGTTTTTCTTCAGAGAATCAAGCAGGTTGGATAAAGACCTCAGAGCTCATCAAGTCCAACCTAGCACCCAGCACCATCTGATCAACTAAACCCATGGCTCCAAGTGCCACATCCAAGCCTTTTCTGAGCCCCTCCGGGGATGGGGACTCCGCCACCTCCCTGGGGCAGCACATCCCAGTGGCCAATTCCTCTTACTGGGAAGAACTTTCTCCTCACCTGCAGCCTAAACCTCCCCCTGGCCCAGCTTGAGACTGTGTCCTCTTGTTCTGGTGCTGGGTGCCTGGAAGAAGAGACCAACCCCCACCTGGCTACAACCTCACTTCAGGTAGGTGTAGAGAGCAAGATGGTCTCCCCTGAGCCTCCTCTTCCCCCCCTCCCCCCCCCGTTCTTCATCAGAGTTTTGGCTTTGGATGGCATTTTCCATTGAAAAACCAGTGCTGGCAGGTCCTCTGCAGCACAGCTGCCTAAGAAACCTCCAGCCCTGGAGATGTGGGTTGGAGACTCACAGCTTGCATTGGGTTGAGAGGGACCCTCCGAGGGCATCTTGTCCAACCCCCTGCAGGCAGCAGGGGCAGCTCCAACCAGAGCAGGCTGCCCAGGGCCACAGCAAGCCTGACCTTGAATGTCTCCAGGGATGGAGCCTCCACCACCTCCCTGGGCAGCCTGCTCCAGAGTCTCCCCAGCCTCACTGTGCAGAGCTTCCTCCTGCTGTCCAGTTTAAATCTCCCCTGCTCCAGTTTCCAACCATTGCCTCTCATCCTATCCCCACAGCCCCTTCTGAACAGTCCCTCCCAAGCCTGCCTGTAGGTGCTCTTCAGATATTGAAATGCTGCTCTGAGGTCTGCCTGGAGCCTTCTCTTCTCCAGCCCCAGCTCTCCCAGCCTGGCTTCACAGGGGAGGTTCTCCAGCCTCTGATCATCTTCATGGCCTTCCCCTGGACCTTCTGCAGCAGGTCCACTTCTCTCTTGTGTGGAGGGTCCCAGATGCCTCTGGGGGTGTGCATACAAGAGTACAAGAGAAGCTGTTCATGTGCTGAAGCATGAGATGTGAGGACTTCATTCTGGGCATAGAGGCGGAGTGCACAGATAAATATGGTAGCAAGGGCTGCTAACCAGCCCTGCAGACTTGCAGCTCCCAATCATCACTGCCATGCTCCTTCCTTTCTTCTTGCTGTGGCACTGAGCTCCCAAAGGAAACATTGGCTCTGCTGTGCCCTGAGAGCCACTGGAGCAAGGCCAGGGAATCCCAAAGCTGTGGACAGCTTCTGGGAACATGGAGTCCTTCCTCCTTTCTTAAAAGCTCTTCAGTTTGCTCTCCAAGACAGAGGCCATGCTCAGAAGGAGAGATGCAAAAGAAACTGACCTCCAGCAGGGTGAAACCTCGAAGTGGGCAATGCAGATGAAGGAACACAGGATGGGGCATTGAATCATTGTCACTAGGACCTGGAGAACCCAGCTTTGGAGCCAGGTGACATTAAGCCAGAGCCATGCTGCTAAATGCACTTTCTCTGGAGGCCTGGGAGATGTGGAAGATGGGTGCAGAGCTCTGTGCCAGAAAGGAACTGCCCCAGGAGCTGGATTTGCTACTGGTAGGAAACCCTTTCAGGCCAGACTTAGCTCAAAACCATCCAAACCATCCAAATCCCCACCTGGAGCACTGGGTCCAGTTCTGGAGCCTCTGTGCCAAGAAGGATCTGGAGGGGCTGGAAGGTGTCCAGAGCAGGGCCAGGAGGAGGAGCAGAGGGCTGGAGCTGCTCTGCTCTGAGCACAGCCTGAGAGAGTTGGGGAGAGAGCCCCATCTGGCACTGCACTGTGTGCTCTGGGTCATGATGCCCTCCCTGAGGTGTTTCAAGGCCAGGCTGGATGAGGCCCTGAGCAACCTGGGCTGGAGGGAGGTGTCCCTGCCCATGGCAGGGGGTTGGGACTGGATGAGCTTTGAGGTGCCTTCCAACCCAAACCAGTCTATGAATTCATGATCCCACTCAGCTCCGTCCCTGCATGACTCAGTCCCTGCACACCCCAGGCCTTTAACCAGGCTCTCTCATCCCTCTTCTTCTCTGGCAATCTGTTTTCTGCACCCCAGAGGTTTTTCATGCCCATGGACCATGGTGGGCTCAGTAGAGGGGATTCTGCCCCTCTGTTCCACTCTGATGAGACCACAGCTGCAGCTCTGGGGCCAGTTCTGGAGCCTCTGTGCCAGGAAGGCTCTGGAGGGGCTGGAAGGTGTCCAGAGCAGGGCCACGAGGAGGAGCAGAGGGCTAGAGCTGCTCTGCTGTGAGCACAGCCTGAGAGAGTTGGGGTTGTGCAGGCTGGAGAGGAGAAGGTTCCCAGGAGACCTCCTTGTGGCCTTCCAGGATCTGCAGGGGGCTCCAGGAAAGCTGGGGAGGGAGTTTTGAGGGGGTCAGGGAGGGATAGGAGTGGGGGGGATGGAGCAGAAGTAGAAGTGGGGAGATTGAGATTGGCTGTGAGGAAGAAGTTGTTGGCCAGGAGGGTGGTGAGAGCCTGGCCCAGGTTGCCCAGGGAGGTGGTGGCAGCCTCCTGGCTGGAGGTGTTTGCAGCCAGGCTGGAGGTGGCTGTGAGCAAGCTGCTGTGGTGTGAGGTGTCCCTGGCCATGGCAGGGGGTTGGAGCTGGCTGAGCCTTGAGCTCCCTTCCAGCCCTAACAATTCTATGATTCAAAACCATTTGATTTGCCTGTTGGGCTAATATCTCACCCAAACCCCAGCCATGTGGGAGCATTGCAGAGGTTGCCTTCAGACAGCATCAGAGCTTTTTGATCCAGTTTGAAACAGCTCCACCTCTTCCCCCTTTCCTCCACCCCCCACCCCCCCCAACTCCATGCACCCAGATTTTGGCACTGGTGTGGTTGCAGTGACCCCAGGCAATAAAGGAGCCAGGAGGTTCTTCCAGGCTGAGTGGTGGATGTGACCCATGCCCAGCGAGCACCACAAGCTTGCCTGGGTCAGGATTTATTTGTGTGGTTTGTCTTGTTTTTTCCCCTCCACCACTGAAAAGCCTTTAAAGTGAAGCCTTTTTCTGTGCAGCATCTGAGGGCACACCATGAAAAGGATGTTCCTGCCTGGAAGCAGTGTGCTGTTAGACATCTCCAGCTATAGCTCTCCAGCCCGGAACAAAAGCCTGACCTTTTCTTCCCACCATCTTTGAAGCTGGGAGGGTCCACATTTCAGCCTCAGCAACAAAAGGCACATCTAAAGTCTTTGATTTAAAAGGTCTGAACTGACTCTCATCATCTGCTCAGGCTGCCTGTCTCATCCAGCCAGTCTCACCTCATCCTGCCTCACCTGCAGTCAGGCACAGGCGGCTGGATCTCATCTGCACCGCCAGCCCGGCTGACATCGTGGGGGCCAGATGTCCTGAGCTGGTGGCTCAAGGGGCACTATCCCCTCTTAGTGCCCATTTCACAGCACAGCCTTGCAGCTGTGTGGGCCTCCCTGGCTTCCCCCACTCTGATTGCCCATCCCAGCCATACTTGGGCCAGAAGAAGTCCCAGGACTGGCTTTTTCCTGAGGCTGAGCCAAACCTATGCCAAGAGAGGAAGGCCAGCAGATGCCCTCCTTCCCCTGCCACCATCAGCAAGGTTTTGCGCAGCCAAAGACCTGAGACCATTCTCTGTGGTCCCCATGCAGCCAGCAACCCAAACCCACCATGGCCCCAGGTGCCACAGCCCCACATTTCTTGACCATCTCCAGGGATGGGGACTCCACCACCTCCCTGGGTGCCCTATGCCAGTGTCATGCAGCCAAGCAGGGTTGGCACCAGGCACCACTGGTGACCCATGGGGACCACAGAGAATGGGCATGGGCTGGTCTCAGGTCCTTGGCTGCACAAAACCTTGCTGATGGTGGCAGGGGAAGAAGGGAGATTGTAGACAGGCAGAGGTTGGTCTCTTCTCCCAGGCAACCAGCACCAGAACAAGAGGACACAGTCTCAAGCTGTGCCAGGGGAGGTTCAGGATGGAGGTTAGGAAGAAATTCTACACAGAGAGAGTGATTGCCCACTGGGATGTGCTGCCCAGGGAGGTGGTGGAGTCACTATCACTGGAGGTGTTTAGGAGGAGACTTGATGGGGTGCTTGGTGCCATGGGTTACTTGATTAGATGGTGTTGGACTTGATTGGTTGGACTTGAGGATCTTGAAGGTCTCTTCCAACCTGATCTGTTCTGTTCTGTTCTGTTCTGTTCTGTTCTGTTCTATCTGCTGGCCTTCCTCTCTTGTCATGGGTTTGGCTTGGTCACCAGTGATGCCTGGTGCCAACCCTGCTCGCCTGCATGACACTGGCATAGGGCTCCCAGGGAGGTGGTGGAGTCCCCATCCCTGGAGATGGTCAAGAAACGTGTGCCCATGGCACCTGGGGCCACGGTTTGATGGCCATGGTGGGGTTGGGTTGCTGGTTGGACTGGATGAGCTTGGAGGGCTTTTCCAACCCAAACAATTCTATGATGAGTCTAAGCTGAGCAATTAAAGCCATGGTGCCTCACACTGGGGCACCTGGAATGCTCTTCCTGCTGATCCCAGCAGCACACTGCCTGGCAGCAGCTCTGGGTGGCAAACAGAGCTGGAGCTCTACCTGGCAGATTGCTTTGGCTCTCCTCCCCCAGGGCTTGCAGGAACAGCAGTGATGGGCTGAGGATTCTCTGGTGCCCTTCTCCCCCAGGGCTTGCAGGAACAGGAGCAGCAGTGATGGGCTGAGGATTCTCTGGTTCTCTTCCTCCCCAGGGCTTGCAGGAGCAGGAGCAGCAGTGATGAACTGAGGATTCTCTGGTTCCTTTCTCCCTCAGGGCTTGCAGGAGCAGGAGCAGGAGCAGGAGCAGCAGTGATGGGCTGAGGATTCTCTGGTTCCCTTCTCCCTCAAGGCTTACAGGAGCAGCAGTGATGGGCTGAGGATTCTCTGGTTCCCTTCTCCCCCAGGGCTTGCAGGAGCAGCAGTGATGGGCTGAGGATTCTCTGGTGCCCTTCTCCCCCAGGGCTTGCAGGAGCAGGAGCAGCAGGGATGGGCTGAGGATTCTCTGGTTCCCTTCTCCCCCAGGGCTTGCAGGAGCAGGAGCAGCAGGGATGGGCTGAGGATTCTCTGGTTCCCTTCTCCCCCAGGGCTTGCAGGAGCAGGAGCAGCAGGGATGGGCTGAGGATTCTCTGGTTCCCCCCAGGGCTTCCCCAGGGATGGGCTGAGGATTCTCTGGTTCCCTTCTCCCCCAGGGCTTGCAGGAGCAGGAGCAGCAGGGATGGGCTGAGGATTCTCTGGCTCCCTGACGGGGGATGCCGAGCAGCTGGTGTCCTGCTGCCTCTGTCTCACACAGTGCTTGGCACACAGGCAGCACAGGGCTGAGAAGATGTGTCATGGCTAGTCTGGGGTGGGGTTACCTTGCTGTTGCCTTTCCAAGCACTTCAGCTAAGAAAAGTTGATAAGCCACCAGCTGGCAGGCAGCTGTGTCTGCCAAAGAGCGGTCGCTGGCAGTGCCTGTGGTCTGTCCTCATTTGGGGGGCATGGAGAGCCAAACAAATGCTGCCAGCACCTCTGAGACACCAGGTGAAATACAAGCAGGGTGGCAGTATCTGTCCTCCCAAGATCTGCCCTGTGCAGGTGAGCATGGCTGGGCAGAGGTGAGGGATGTCAGTGCCACCAGCAAACCGCTTGGCTGCTGCTTAGCCTGCTCTGGACTCACACTTCAGCATCACAGCCTTCAGTCAGTCAACTAAGAGCTGCAGCCAGGGCTGTGCAGGCACCTCCCCAGGGCTCCCTGGGCTCATCATGAGGCTGTCTTTGCCCATGACTTTGTTTAGTGTCCCCAGGGCTTTGCTATGGGAGGAACTGCTGGAAGCATGAATTTCCCTGCCTCAGGACTGCTCCCTGGAGCATGTGCACGCCAAGAACCGGTGGGGAAAAGCAGAAGGTCTAATCTCTGGCTGCAGGGGTCAAAGCTGCTTCCTTCTCATGGCTATGTCCTGCTGTGGGAACTGCAGCTCTCCCATGCCTCCTGCTGAGGGGCAGAGTGCTGGGGCCATGAGGATCCCTTCACTTTCAGATGCACACACAAGGGGAGGCTTTCACAGAATGTTAGGGGCTGGAAGGGACCTTGAAAGCTCATCTAGTCCAACTCCCTGCCAGAGCAGGAGCACCTGGAGCAGATCACACAGGAACACATCCAGGCACATTTTGAGTATCTCCAGAGAGGGAGACTCCACAACCCCTCTGGGCAGCCTGCTCCAGGCCTCTGTCACCTCACAGGGAAAGCTGTTTTCCTCCTGTTTACACGGCACTTCCTCTGCCTCAGCTTCCACCACTGCCCCTTGTGCTGGCATTGGGCAGCACCCAGCAGAGCCTGGCTCCAGCCTCTGGGCACTCACCCTGCACATCTTTATCAACAGCAAGGAGGTCACCCTCAGGCTTCTCCTCTCCAAGCTACAGAGCCCTCAGCTCCCTCAGGCTCTCCTCATAAGGGACATGTTCCACTCCCCTTGCTCCCGGCTCTGCTTTCGGACACCCCTAAGAGACCATCAGCTGAGCCATTGGGAAGGTTTGAATCCAAAGCCTGGTCCCAGGCTACAACTCTCCCAGGTCTGAGCTGCTGTGGAGACATCTGCTGCCCAGGGCTGAGCAGAGGCTCCCAGGCCTGCCCAGGAAGCAGCAAAGCGTGGCTGCCTGCTTGGCACCGCGGCTTGGACGGGAATCCTCTTGTTTGTCACCAGCAGGCTGCTCGAGCGGTCAGCACATACCACGAGCAACAGTCACAGCAGCAATAAATAGCCTGCCCACAGCAGAAGGAGACAACCTGTTCAGACTGGACAACTCCTGGCAAGCAGAGTGACTCCTGCTCTGCACCCAGGTGTCGTGCGTGCCGGGCGAGGAAGCCTCTGCGCCGGCCCAGACCGCACTGAGGGAGTCCTGCAAGAGCAGGCATGGCAAGAGGAGATGGTAGGCAGCCATGGGGCTTGCCTCTGTTCCACTGGTAGGCAGTCATGGGGCTTGCCTGTGTGCCACTGGTAGGCAGCCATGGGGGTTGTCTGTGTCCCACTGGTAGGCAGCCATGGGGGTTGTCTGTGTTCCTCTGGTAGGCAGCCATGGGGCTTGCCTGTTTTCCTCTGGTAGGCAGCCATGGGGCTTGCCTGTTTTCCTCTGGTAGGCAGCCATGAGGGTTGCCTGTGTTCCTCTGGGGTTGCCTTTGTTCCACTACTAGGAAGCCATGGGGGTTGCCTGTGTTCCCCTTGGGACATTTGGCTCCTCCTGCTGAAGCTGTGCCAAGAGGCACAAGAAACTCCAGCAGGACTGCTTCCTGGTCAGGAATCACACCCAGACATACTCCTGTGTCCCAATGGAAGTTCCAGCCTTGCTTGTTCTCCAGAAGCTTTCTTGGTGCCCCCAGCACAAGAAGGACAAGGGAGTGCTGGAGAGGGTCCAGAGGAGGCCATGGAGATGATCAGAAGGGTGGAGAACCTCCCCTGTGGGGACAGTCTGGGAGAGTTTGGGCTGTTCAGCTTGGAGAAGAGAAGGCTCCAGGGAGACCTCAGAGCAGCCTCCCAGTACCTGAAGGGCTCCAGGAGAGCTGGGGAGGGACTTGGGCCAAGGGCTGGGAGTGCCAGGCCCAGGGCCAATGGCTTTGAGCTGGGAGAGAGGAGACTGAGAGTGGAGAGGAGGCTGAGTGTGAAGGTGGGGAGACACTGGAACAGGTTGCTGTGGCTGTCCCCTCCCTCGAGGTGTCCCAAGCCAGGCTGGATGAGGCCCTGAGCAAGCTGTGCTGGTGGGAGGTGTCCCTGCCCATGGCAGGGTGTTGGAGCTGGATGGTCTTGGAGGTCCCTTTCACACAGTATCACAGTATCACAGTATCACTTAGGTTGGAAAGGACCTTGGGGATCATCGACCATTCTGGAATTCTATGATGTGAAGCACTTTGGAAGAGCTCAGGTTGTGCAGCTTGGCCCAGGGACTCCTGCTTGCCCCAGCTGCTGCTTCTTTGTGGTCTTGCAGCAGCCAGCAGACCGTGGGGAGCTGCAGAGGTCCCAGGCAGTCGGAGCAAGCCCACAGCTTCGCGTTTCCCTTCCTCCCCTTTGGAGTCCTGCAGCAGGAGCGAGCACCAAGGGTGTTCCTCCAGCTAGAAGCCAACATTTCCTCCGAGTCACTTCGTGCCAAGCATCCAAGTATGGAATAGCCAGGGGTCACAAAAGTGCCCTGAACCTGAAAAGTGCTAACTAAGAGGAATCAAGCGGCAGAGGAGGGCCATTAATGAATGCCAGCCGCGGTTATGTAACCCCCGATGGTGAGCCACGTCTTTCGGCCCCCATTGTTCCATTGTCAGGCCCCATTATCTGGGAAGCCTTCCCCACCGACCACAAGAAATAGCCTGGGCCCTGTGGGTTTGCAAACTTTGTTGTTGGGAAGCTTTTCATGCAATTGTTTCTGCCCCAGCGCCGTTGCCTGCCTCATTGTAGGGCTGTGGGTGTGGATGGCAGCCCACACCCTTCCCTCTCTCGCCCCGGGACACCTCTGAAAATGAGCTGAGCCCTCTCAGCCAGTGTTTTGCCTCAAAATTCTCTTTTAAAACAACAACATTCAAACCAAAAACCACCACCCCACACCCCCTTCTCCTTCTCCTCCTCTTCCTCCCACCCCACTCCCCGGTGTTCCTGAAGTGAAGCTTGTGCCGGGGAAGGATGCTGCCCGCAAGCCCAGGGGGATGATAGGCTGAGCTTGAAGCATAGAATCAGAGAATCAGAATCAATAAGGTTGGAAAAGACCTCAGAGATCATCAAGTCCAACCTCCCACCCAACACCTAACACCTCCTGACAACTAAACCATGGCACCAAGGGCCTCATCCAGGCTCTTCTTAAACACCTCCAGGGATGGGGACTCCACCACCTCCCTGGGCAGCACATCCCAGTGGCCAATCTCTCTTGCTGGGAAGAACTTCTTCCTAACATCCAGGCTAAACCTCCCCTGGCACAGCTTGAGACTGTGTCCTCTTGTTCTGCTGCTGGCTGCCTGGGAGCAGAGCCCAACCCCCACCTGGCTCCAACCTCCCTGCAGGGAGTTGCAGAGAGCAAGAAGGTCTCCCCTGAGCCTCCTCTTCTCCAGGCTAAGCAACCCCAGCTCCCTCAGCCTCTCCTCCCAGGGCTGTGCTCCAGACCCCTCCCCAGCTTTGTTGCCCTTCTCTGGACACCTTCAAGTCTCTCAATGTCCTTCTTGAGCTGAGGAGCCCAGAGCTGGACACAGGACTCAAGGTGTGGCCTGAGCAGTGCTGAGCATAGGGCACAAGGACTTCCCTGCTCCTGCTGGCCACACTCTTCCTGATGCAGGCCAGGATGCCATTGGTTTTCTTGGCCCCCTGGGCACACTGCTGGCTCATGTTTTTGTGGCTGTCAACCAGCACCTCCAGGTCCCTTTCTGTTTGGCTGCTCTCAAGCTACTCTGACCCAGCCTGTAGCTCTGCCTGGGGTTGGTGTGACCACACCTCAGAAGAATGTCCCCACAGGACCAGCAGTGCTTGAGCCCAGGACTGAAGGAAGAAGGGAGCGTGGGGCAAATGGACCTGGCTGCCAGAGTTGGGGCTGCTCAACCTGGAGAGGGATTTGTGCTGCAGTCAGTTCTGGTATCCCAGGATCCAAGGAGACTGTGAAGATGATCAGAGGGTGGGAGAAGTTCCAGCAGGGTCATGGATGTCCAGGTTGGCTGTGCCATAATAGTCCAGGTTGGTTGGGTCATGGTTGTCCAGGTTGGCTGGGTCATAACTATTTAGGTTGGTTGGGTCATGGCTGTCTATGTTGGCTGGGTCATGGCTGTTTATGTTGGTTGGGTCATAGCTGTCTATATTGGCTGGGTCGCAGCTGCCCAGGTTGGCTGGGTTATGGCTCTCCAGGTTGGCTGTGTCATGGCTGACCATGTTGGCTGGGTCATAACTGTCTATATTGGTGGGTCACAGCTGTCCAGGTTGGCTGGGTCATAACAGGTCAGGGGGGCTGGTCATGCCTGTCTGTGTTGGCTGGGTCATGACTGTCCAGGTTGGTTTGGTCACGGCTGTCCATGCTGGTGGGGTCATAACAGGCCAGGTGGGTTGGTCATGGCTGTCTGTGTTGGCTGGGTCGTGGCTGCCCAGGTTAGTTAGGTCATAACTGTCCAGGATGGCTGTGTCATGAATGTCCTTGTTGGTTGGATCATGGCTGTCAGGTAACTGTTCCAGGATGGATGTCCATGTTGGCTGGTCATAGAGGCTGTCTGGATGTCTGTCTTGTTGGTTGGACATAACAGCTTGGCTGTCCAGGTTGGCTGGGTCATGGCTGTTCAGTTTGGCTGTGTCATGGATGTCCATGTTGGCTGGTCATAGCTGTCCAGGTTGGTTGGGTCATAACTGTCCACATTGGCTGTGCCATGGCTGTTCAGGTTGGTTGTGTCATAACTGTCCAGATTGGCTGTCTAATGGCTGTCCAGGCTGATTGGATCATGGCTCTCCACATTGGTTGGGTCATGGCTGTCCATGTTGACTGGATCATGGCTGTCCAGGTTGGCTGGATCATGTCTGTCTAGGCTGACTGGGTCATGGCTGTCCAGGTTAGTTGGGTCATGGCTGTCCAGGTTGGTTGGTTCATAACAGGCCAAGTAGGTTGGTCATGGCTGTCTGTGTTGGCTGAGTCATGGCTGCCCAGGTTAGTTGGGTCATAACTGTCCAGGATGGCTGTGTCATGAATGTCCTTGTTGGTTGGATCATGGCTGTCCAGGTTGACTGGGTCATGGCTGTTCAGTTTGGCTGTGTCATGGATGTCCATGTTGGCTGGTCATAGCTGTCCAGGCTGTCTGGATCGTGACTGTCCAGGTTGGCTGGGTCATAGCTGTCCAGGTTGATTGGGACATAACTGTCCAGGTTGGCTGGGTCATAAATGTCCAGGTTGGTTGGGTCATAACTGCCCAGGTTGGCTGGGCCATGGCTGTCCATGTTGACTGGGTCATGGCTGTCCAGGTTGGCTGTCTCATGGCTCTCCAGGCTGACTGGGTCATGGCTCTCCACATTGGCTGGGTCATGGCTCTCCAGGTTGGTTGGGTCATAACTGTCCAGGTTGGTTGGGTCACAACTGTCCAGGTTGGTTGGGTCATAACTGTCCAGGTTGGCTGGGCCATGGCTGTCCATGTTGACTGGGTCATAACTGTCCAGGTTGGCTGTGCCATGGCTGTCCAGGTTGCTTGGGTCATGGATGTCCAGGTTGGTTGTGCCATGGCTCTCCAGGTTGGCTGGGCCATGGCTCTCCAGGTTGGGTGGGTCATGGATGTCTAGGTTGGCTGGGCCATGGCTCTCCAGGTTGGTTGGGTCATGGCTCTCCAGGTTGGTTGGGTCATGGCTATCCATGTTGACTCTCCAGGTCCAGGTGGCTGGGCCATGGCTGTCCAGGTTGCTTGGGTCATGGATGTCAGGTGGATGTCTAGGTTGGCTGGGCCATGGCTCTCCAGGTTGGTTGGGTCATGGCTGTCCAGGTTGGTTGGGTCATGGATGTCCAGGTTGGCCGTGCCATGGCTCTCCAGGTTGGCTGGGCCATGGCTCTCCAGGTTGGTTGGGTCATGGATGTCTAGGTTGGCTGGGCCATGGCTCTCCAGGTTGGTTGGGTCATGGCTCTCCAGGTTGGTTGGGTCGTGGCTCTCTGCCTTTTGTACTTCCTTTCACTGGAAACCCTGCAGTGATCCAGGAAGCTAAACATGGCAACAAGACCCAACCAAGTCACTGGTGGCTTTCATCCACCTTCAGTGCAGACTTTGGTGCTGGCTTGGGCTCCACTCTTGCAGCTCTTCTCCATGAGGCTGAGGAGACTCTGGAACAGGTTGCTCAGGAAGGCTGTGGCTGCCTCCTGCCTGGAGGTGTTCAAGGCTAGGTTGAATGAGGCCTTGAGCAACCAAGTCAAGAGGCATCTCTTTCTCTTTCTCTTTCTCTTTCTCTTTCTCTTTCTCTTTCTCTTTCTCTTTCTCTTTCTCTTTCTCTTTCTCTTTCTTTCTCTTTCTCTTTTCTATTTCCCTTTCCCTTTCCCTCTCCCTCTCCCTTTCCCTTTCCCTTTCCCTTTCCCTTTCCCTTTCCCTTTCCCTTTCCCTTCAGGTGAGATGGGCTCTGAGATGCTTTTCTCAACAGATCATCCTTGGTGGATGAGTCTGGGCACTCCCAGCTGGCCTCCTTCTGTCCCATCCTGTGTTTTGCAGTGAAGGACAAGCACAGAACATCCTAGGCCCCCACTGGGCATCTCACCTCCTTGTGCCCAGTTGGTCCCAGTGCTTTCCCTTTGAGAGAGAGCCAGACACAAAGCACAGAGGTTGTGTGTGCTGTGCAGGGAGCTGGGGCAGCCCAGGAGTCCACTCTCCTGGGACCTCTGCATGGCACAGAGCTGTCTACCTAACAATTGAGAGAATATTTTCCACCCAACCACCCAAAGAATCCATCTCGTGGTCCCCTCTTCGTTTGTGACACAAGGGAAAATGTGAAGCAGCCAAGATGTGTGAATCACTGTCCCAAACAACATATAATGAACTCATAAAATCAAAGGCAGGGTTTGTTTCAACCCATGCTGCCAGGGCTCTTTGGACATTGTCTGGAATGAATTTAAGTTGTTACAAAACTCTCTCTGTGTCTCTCTCTTCCCCCCAACCCTTCTTTCTCCTCTTCCTCTTCACCTTCTGCTTTCCTATGAGCTTCATCCCCCTCCTAGTTCTGAGCTTCATCCCCCTTCTAGTTCCCTCCCACTTTTCCTCTCCCTCTCTTGCTTCCTTTTCTCCCTCTTAGCCTCAACCCTTCCCCTCAGATGCTGGCTCCCCCCAGCCCTCCCTGTGGCTGGGGGCCAGGTACCTCCATCACTTACTTCCCAGAGAGACTCATTCCAGGACAGCTTCAGCCAAAGACCTTTAGTCAGTTCAGCAAAGACTGTACTGCTTGCTCTGTGTGACACAGCCACATCAAGTGAACCCCCCTAGGCTTCCACTGGTGGGAGCTCAGCCCCAAGAGCAGCAGTGGTGGCTGGGTGGAGAGGTCACCTACCCAAGCAGTGGCTGGGGCCGGAAGGGAGCAGCCACAGAAGAGCAGCATCCACCACAACCTGAGCACCCTGGCCGGCTGTGGCCACAGTGAGTGCCACAGTGAGGGGCTGAGGTGAGGGAGGGGCCTTGGAATGTGGCCAGAGCTTGGGAAACCCCTGCACATCCCATCTGCACAGCTCCCTTCAGGGCAGCCTCCTGCTGCACCCCACTGCTGGCAGCAGGGATGTCCTCTGTGGTCCCTGCTGGGTGTGCTGGTGCTGGCAGTGACACGGGCTGGGTCCTGCTGGCACATGTGTCTCACCAGATGCTCCTCCAGGAGCTGCCTTCATCCCTGTGGGTCTGCCCACAGTATGGCCAAGGTGTTACCCATCAGTTGGCACAGCTAAGATTTGAAGATGAGCAGAGGGTTGGAGCTCCTCTCCTATGAGCACAGCCTGAGAGAGTTGGGGTTGTGCAGGCTGGAGAGGAGAAGGCTCTCAGGAGACCTCCTTGTGGCCTTCCAGGATCTGAAGGAGGCTCCAGGAAAGCTGGGGAGGGGCTTTTGAGGGGGTGAGGGAGGGATAGGACTGGAGGGGATGGAGCAGAACTAGAAGTGAGGAGATGGAGATTGGCTGTGAGGAAGAAGTTGTTGGCCAGGAGGGTGGTGAGAGCCTGGCCCAGGTTGCCCAGGGAGGTGGTGGAAGCCTCCTGCCTGGAGGTGTTTGCAGCCAGGCTGGATGAGGCCCTGAGCAACCTGAGCTGGTGTGAGGTATCCCTGCCCAGGACAGGGGGCTGGAACCAGATGATCTTTGGGGTCCCTTCCAACCCAACCCATTTGATGATTCTGTGATCTTCAAGACCTTCCCCAGCCAAAACTATTCTGTGGCTCCATGACCAGTGCTAAGGCAGAGCTGCTGGCTTCAGGCCTGTGGGCAGCGTTTGGGCTGCTGCAAAGCAGCTCTCCAAGGTCAGAGGAGATGCTCTGCAGCGGAAACCTTTGCTCCGCACCCTCCCTCCCCACCCCGCTCGGCGGAGGTGCTGCTGGAGGGCAGCTGAGCCACGCGTGGGGCGTGCGGAGGGTCCCGCAGCACGCAGCGTCCTCCCGCTGCTCCCCCTCCCGTGGACGAGGACCCCACGGTACCGAGCCAGCCGCTGCCGGGCTGCCGGAGCCTGCTCCCCGCCCCAGCCCCGCCGCGCCGGGGCCGTTGCGGCGCCGCAGAGGTAGGGGAACGGCACCACCTCGCGGCCGCCGCACCGGACCGGCACCGGCACCGGGCCCGACACAGGCGTGACCTGCCTGTGGCCTGCCGTGGGGAGGGGACACGCCGGCTGCTGTCAATGCAGAGCAGGAGGTGGCCGCAGGCTGGCCTGAAAGGTGGGGTGAGGTGGCTCATGGTGGGGTGCAGACGTGGGAGCTGAGGCTGCACCTTGAGCACTGGGTTCAGGTCTGGGTCCCTCTCTTCAAGGAGGACATTGAGGAGCTGGAGCAGGTCCAGAGAAGGGCAACCAAGCTGGGGAAGGGTCTGGAGACCAGGGCTGGGGAGGAGCAGCTGAGGGAGCTGGGAGTGTTGAGCCTGGAGTAGAGGGGAGACCTCATTGCTCTCTACAGCTCCCCGAGAGGAGGCTGCAGCCGGGGGTGGGGTTGAGCTCTTCTCACATTCAAGGAAGAAGAAATTACCTCAGGTTGCTCCAGGAAAGGTTCAAGTTCGATATTAGAAAAGGTTCTTTGCTGCCAGAGTGGTCAGGGATTGGAACAGGGAGGTGGTGGAGTCTCCATCCCTGGAGATGTTCAAGAAACAATGAAAAGGGGCAGCTGGGGGCAGGGTTTCATGGCCATGGTGGTGTTGGGTTCATGATTTGACTTGATGATCTTGGAAGTCTTTTCCAACCCAAACAATTCCATGGTTCTATGATTCTGTGAACCCTGGTGTGGCTGGAGAGGGCCAGGCTCAGGGCTTGCAGCTCAGAATGCTGCTGAGAGAGGGAAAGAGGCACAAACTCCATCCCTGACTCCCACTGACAGCTGCTCACTAGGTCTGGGGACCTGCAGGTGGGAAGGACATGCTCAGTATCCAGGGCATGTCTTCACCATGGCCATCAGCAGAGAGAGAGGTGCCAGAAAGAGATTCAGAGAACTGTTTGGGTTGGAAGAGACCTTTAAGACCTCTGAGTCCACCATGAACCCAACACTACCAGCTCACCACTAAACCATGGCCCTCAGCACCACACCTACATGGCTTTGAAACCCCTCCAGGTGTGGGGACAGCTCATTTGGCTTTGAAACCCCTCCAGGTGTGGGGACAGCTCATTTGGCTTTGAAACCCCTCCAGGTGTGGGGACAGCTCATTCATCCTGGGGCAAGGCAGCCACAGGGGAATGACACAGAGACAGCTGAAAGAACAGGATATGAGGTTCCTGCAGAGCTGCAGCTTGCTGGGGGCACAGAAGATGTTTAGGAAGGTGTTGTACATCTTTCCTGGCCTCTGCACCCTCCTCCTCCTCCAGCATCCCTCCAGCCCAAGGCTGGGAGGGGCACCAGCACCTGGCGTTGGCACAGACTGCTGTGTGCTCAGCATCCCTTCAGCCTCCCTCAACTCCATCTTGCTGGGGAGACTGCAGGGCAGAGTGTCCCTTGCTCTGCCCCTTGCTCTTGGTCTTGGGCTCCAGCTTCACACCTGCCCCATGCAGTGCCAGGGCACAGCATCCTCTGGGTGGGGGAGGCAGGGTGGGCAGGGACACTTCTGAGTAACGTGCCTGCAGTGCTGCTGTGTGTTGGACCCTGCTGTGACCTGGCACCTTGTTCCTTTATCCCAAGCCACCCTCACTGCACACCTTCCAACCCTGTCCCCACCAGGCTCTGGTTCTCATGCCTGCTTGTGCCTGGAAATGGTGGCTGTATCATGACCTGAGTACAAGTGAGGCTCAAGCCCCAGGTGCTTGGCTTTCCCCAGGAACTGACAGGAGGAGGCAGAGATATCTGTCTGTCTGACTGTCTGTGCTTCTGTCCTGCTGATCTTGCACAACCAGGGGCAACCAGCCCTGAAAAACTCACTGTGAGCTGTCCCCATCAACCCTCCCAGGTGGCAGAGAAGAGCTGTTAAGGCACAGAGCAGTGCTCCTGGTCCCCAGGAGTGGCCCATTTGGACTACCCCTATACCCCCATGGTGCTCAAACCCCAGGCACTGCCTGCACCTGCACCCCAGGGTGCACAGGCAGCCTGGAGGGTCTCTGTTCTCCAGCTGTGCAGAGGAAGAAGAAGGACCCAAATGCACCTACTGGACCTGCAGGAAGGGTCTTGGTGAGCAGGTGACTCAGGGATGGAGGGACAGAGCCCTAGGGGCTCACCACAGAACCAAAGAATCAAACAGGCTGGAAAAGACCTCAGAGATCATCAAGTCCAACCTGTCACCTCGTGCCTAACACCTCCTGACAACTAAACCATGGCTCCAAGTGCCACATCCAATCCCCTCTTGAACACCTCCAGGGATGGGGACTCCACCACCTCCCTGGGCAGCACATCCCAGTGGCCAACAACTCCCTCTGGGAAGAACTTTCTTCTCACCTCCAGCCTAAACCTCCCCTGGCACAGCTTGAGATTGTGTCATCTTGTTTTGGTGCCTGGGAGAAGAGCCCAACCCCCACCTGGCTCCAACCTCCCTTCAGGGAGTTGCAGAGAGCAAGAAGGTCTCCCCTGAGCCTCTTCTTCTCCAGGCTAAGCAACCCCAGCTCCCTCAGCCTCTCCTCACAGGGCTGTGCCCCAGACCCCTCCCCAGCCTCGTTGCCCTTCTCTGGACACATTCCAGTGTCTCAATGTCCTTCTTAAACTAAGGAGCTCAGAGCTGGACACAGGTAAGTCCCAAGCTGGTGACATGGTGCTGGTGACATGACGGAGCAATGACAAGATGCCTGGAGTGAGGAACACCCCATGAAGCAGGGTGTCCATAGCTGCTGCAGCTCCTGGGAAGAGCACCTATCAGCTCCTGGGGACAGCAGTGCAGCAGAGACCAGGAGTGGGAACAGGCTCTGAACAGAGTGCAGGAAGGGTGAACTGCCTGCCAGAGGCTGGCAGCCTGGCAAAGGAGGCAGGTGAGGCACAGAAAGAAGGGCATGCTGAGAATTATGGAGTCTTCCCAAAGATCATCCAGTGGCTAAAATGGGATCCTCTTCCCTCACAGCACTGGGGCAGGAGCTGCTGAGACCAGCCAAAGGGAGAGTCCTCCCTTCTGCAGCAAACTTCTGCCTTCTCCAGTCAAGAGATTAAAGAAGGGCTTAGGGAAAGCAGCAGATGGGGTCTCTTCCCTTCCTACCCAGCAAGGTGAATGGAGCTTGCCTAGGAACATGAAGCTGCTCTTTGAGCCTTTCATGCTGGGATGTAGGGGCAGTGAGGGGGTGCCAACCTGGTGCCAACCCATTCTGCTTCCTCTGGCAGGGCTGGGCCCATCCTGCAGCAGGACTGGCAGGCAGTGCAGCCTTAGGGCTCCTGGCTCTTTCATCCCTCTGCTTTCCTGCTCCCTCTTGTCCTCCCCTATCTTCAGGCAGGCAGGAGGGTGACCTGATAACATGCATCTTGCTTACCCAGGGGCCTGGGACAGAATTAGAGCCTGGCTCATCCCCTGCAGTAGGTTGGGTTTTGCTGGGCATGGTTCCCCACTGCACAGACACATCCCTTGACAGCCTCAGGGTGTGCCAGAGGAGGCTCAGGTTGGACATGAGGAACATTTCTCCCCAGCAAAGGTTCTCAGGCACTGTCCCAGGCTGCCCAGGGAGGTGGTGGAGTCCCCATCCCTGGAGGTGTTTAAAAGATATGTTGGTGTGGTGCTGAGGGAGGAGGGTTAGCAGCAGTGGCTCAGCAGCAGTGAAGGGGTTGTGAGCTCTGCTGAATGGTTGGACTTGGTGGTCTCAAAGGTCTTTTCCAACCTCAGCAGGTCTATGGTTCTGTGATTCTCCGGTGCCTAGGCAGGGGAAGCCCAGCAGAGGGCAAGCGACGGCCGCGCATCGTCCCCTGCTCCGCTCATCATCCCCCGGACAAGAGACTGCTCCGGAGAGACCTTCCGGTGGCCTTTCAGGACTTATATGGCCTATAAAAAAGCTGGAAACAGTCTTTTTGCAGGGCCTGTTGTGACAGGACAAGGGGTGATGGGTTTTCACTAAATGAGAGAGATTCAGGCTGGACGCAGGGAAGAAATTTTCACTGTGAGGATGGTGAGATGCTGGAACACGTTGCCCATGAAGGCTTTGGGTGTCCCCTCACTAGAAGTGGTCAGGGTCAGGCTGGGCAGGACCTGGTCTATTTAAAGATGTCTCTGCAGTGGGGCTGGATCAGATGATCTTTAAAGGTCCCTTCCAACCCAAACCATCCTGTGATGTTGTATCACAGCTGCCTCCCTGCCAGAGCCACAGCTTTTGCTCCAGCAGCTCACAAATGTCTGTGTCCCTCCAACAATCCTTGGTTAAATGAGAACCTGGGCTGGCAGCAGGCATGGAGCCTTCACATGGCAGGAGAGGCAGGAATGGCTGTGCACACATAACAGGACCTTGAAGGGGGCAGAGCCTCCTGCAGACCCCAGGGTGAGAGAAACAGCACAGCGCATTCATCCTGTTCTCCCACCAGCCCTCACAAACCTGCCCAGGGGTGCAGTGTTCCTTGGACACCTGGGTCCTGGTGATGCTGTTGTGCTGAGGGACACCCAGCAGGGTCTCAGCATTCAGCTCCTGCTACAGTGGCTCTTCCATTCCTGCTGATGTCCTCAGCATCCCCATTTGCCAAACCCAGATCCACACTTTTCTCTTTCACTCTCCATCCTGCAAAGAGGGAAGGTGCAGGGAACATGGGGATAGGGAACCAGGAAACAGCTCCTACCCATCTCAGCTGGGCTTTCAGTGCTGTGAGGCCTGTGGACAGCAGTCCCAGGACTTCCCTGTGGCATGGCCAGAGCCTCTGAGCTCCTCCTCAGGTCCCAGGACTGAGGGTTAAATATCATAATCTGAGTGTGAAACAGAGCAGAAGCACCAAGCCTGCTCTGAGGCTGCAGGTGGAGGCACAGCCCCACAGCTCAACACTACCCTGGAGCAGCCAGGCCCAGCTGGCTAAGAATCATGGCTTGTGCTTTCTGGTGAGGAAAATGCCTTCAGGTCCATCCCTGGGACGTCTGCTGCTTTGGATCACCTCAGGATCATGAAGCTGAGCCCCTTTTGCCCCATGGCCTTAGTCAGCCCAGCCTGTAGTTAGCTCCACACCAAAGTCCCAAGGTCATCACTGGCCTCACTCCCATCTGGCCCCATGCAAAGCCACCACTGGCCTGCACTTACCTCCTCTCTGGGCAGTTGGGGCTTTGCGGCTTGGCCTCCTGGGTCTCCAAAGGCACAAATGTCCCCAGGAGAGACAGGGGGGCTACAGTACACCTGTGGCATCCGACTTAGAGAAACTTGAGGTTCCTCTGTACACGGCCCAGGCCTTCTCTGCCCTGTCACCTGGTGGCTTTGCCTTTGTTTATCCCCATTCCTGCTCCTGGAGTAGAGGGAAAATGTTTTGTGCAACAAAGCTGAGAGCAGCAAACAGACTTTCCCCCGGGACTGGTGGCCAGCTGGGGTCTCCTCCTCCTCCAGCATCTGCTGGCCGGCTGGGCCAGCACTTCTCCTGCAACCTGCTGCCCTGAATCAACAGGATGTGGGGAACCAGGGCTCCTCCGGCAGCAGGCAGCAGGAGGATGCTGGGCAGGGGCCTTGAACACTGTGGGTGAGCACCACACTGGCACCATGCCCTTCTCTCCCCTCTGGTACCTTTCTAGGGGCATCTGGAGAAAGGATGTCCCCAGGCCAAGCTGGAAGGCGTGGGTCTGCAGTGCTGTGAACAGGACCACAAGGGGGGGCTTGGGGGAGGGGTCTAGGGCCAGATTTTCTGCTCCACTCCACCTCACACAGATGCTGATTATGAGTTTCACCTTTATCCTGCCCCACTCACAGGTGGCCTGGGGATGATGGGTGGGGAGGACACACAGATACTCTTTGGGGAGCCTGGAGGCAGCTGTGCTGGGCAGTCTCCTGCAGTGGAAGTGCCCCCATTTCTCCCCCTCCCCACCCCCTGCAGTGGAAGTGCCCCCATTTCTCCCTCTCCCCCGCTCCTACAGTGGAAGTGCCCCCTTTTCTCCCCCTCCCCACCCCCTGCAGTGGAAGTGCCCCTGCTTCTGTCCCTCCCCACCTCCCCGACCAAAACCCAAAGGCCGAGGCTGGCCCCACGTGAAAAGCCCCCGCACCACGGGATGGAGCAGCCTCCATCCTCCTTCCTGCCTGGTAAATCCCTCATTTCTCCTGCTTTAGGAAGCAGGGGCAGGATTATCCTCCGTGCCTTCCTTGCGGCACTGCCTGAGTCCTTGGCGACCCGTCCCTGCCGCTCCGCAGCCAGCCGGGGCGGATGGACCCGCTGCGGGCAAAACCCACTCCCGGGCGGCAGGTGGGAGCTGGCGGCCACCGGGGCACCTCCGCGGCCGTGCCCATGCCGGGGTGGACTGTCGAACGGCGGTGGGACGGCCCCGGCTCCCCGCTCCCCGCTCCCCTCCCGTGCCGCTGGGCTCCGGCCCCTTCCCGCTCCGCTCCGGTGCCGGCGGGGCGGCGGCGGCGGGCGGCGGGAGGCGGAGGCAGGGCTGGCAGCGGCGCGGCGGGCGGTGCACACACGCACACACCTCCCTGCATGTGATTAAATGGCTCGAAATCTGCTTCTGATTTCCTCGGGGAGGTGACTTTTCCCTTCTTTTCAAGCCGGGATTTATTGGAGCCTTTTTACTCCGCTTCCAGCCAGTGCTCGCGGCTCAGTTTCTCCACTTCTTGCCCTTTATTTTTTTTTTTTTTTCCTCTTATTCTTTTTCTTTTTCTTCTTCCTTTTTTTTTTTTTCTTCTAATTTATTTGTTTTGGTTTGTTTGTGTTTTTCTCTTTCCTCTCCATTTCTCCCCTCCCTGCCGCCTCCCTCTCTCCCTCCCTCCCGCAGTCGGAGCAGCCGCGGGCGGTGCGGCGGAGCGGGAGCGGGCGGGAGCGCGGCCGGCGGCGGGCACGGCGCTGGGACCCGCCTGCACTACCGGCAGTAGCGCTCCCGCTTTGCGCCGCTCCAC